>JAVLUX010000039.1:1635000-2252500 GCA_032164185.1 Moxostoma hubbsi | reverse complement strand
ATGTTTCCTCGGTTAGTGTTCCCCGTATTGCTGTTAAACATTAAACATAGGGGGTGTTGTGTTGAAGACTGTTCCCCCTATGTTTCCCCAGTTAGTGTTCCCCATAGCACCATTAAATATTAAGCATAGGTGGAACAAACTTTGACAAAGGGGAAACATAGGGGGAAAAGAATTCGACACAACCCCCTATGTTTTCCTGGTTAGTGTTCCCCGAATTACCGTTAAACATAGGGGGTCACAGACTTGGACACTAATCTAAGGGGAAACATAGGGGGAACAGACTTTGACAGCGCCGTTAAAATTTAAACATGGGGGGAACAGACTGTTCCCCCTATGTTTAATATGTAATGGCACTAAGGGAAACACTAATCGGGGAAACATAGGGGGAACAGACTTTGACACAGCACTGGGCTCCAGACTGTGACTAAATGGACGCATTTTGCAACCGTTTTCCCCACCGGTGCGACTGAGTTTTGCTACAGGTTGCACCGGTGCGACCACAATGTGGCCAACTCTCCCAATTCTCTCTCTACGTTTTTACGCTGCCATTTTCTATTAAGCAATATCAAACGGCAAGTGCATCAAATGTGGAACGAAACAGCGCTATCCGCTATCTGGACCAATTATCAGCACGGCTCAATGGACAGTGCAGCGCTTTCAGTTGGGACGTAAAGTTCAAACTAAGGGCCTAGTAACTACTAGATAGTTTGTAACCAAGTCAGTACCTAATTTGGCTGCACCACCTGTTCTTAAGGCAGCATCATTTGTCTAAAGGATTATAGTTTTTCACACAAAACATGAGTTCATTGATGTCATTAAATCAGTCTGCTTTTTTTATTCCAAACCTCTTCCATAAATATTTAGTTTATACATAGGGTTACATCCTACTTAAGTTTAATGGTGCAATGCTCAAAAATTTAGTAGTGCATAAATTGTGACTTAGTGCCCATTTATGCCACAACTAGGCTCAGTTGTAACATACGTATGGCTAGTGCAACGGGCCTGCGGAGAGTCAATCATTACAACGCTGCATAAACCAGTGTGAATCACAGCACGAGTGCGGAAAAGTTTCGTTTACTCGCTGAATCGGCTTCGAGCTTTCGACACACATCACTGATCATTAGAGTGTGAGTTGTGGAAAACATTTGAAATTTGGCATTGAATTATCAGGTTGCAAACATCTATGAAAATCCTCGGTGACGGCCCGACATTCAAATCGTGGGATACTGACAAGACGAACAGGAACACAGATGTAAAGGATGTCGGCCATCAGCCTTTTGAGGTCTCCCTCCACCATCACTATAACAAGACACAGTGTTAAAAATAATGACAGCCCAGGTGAAAAGCCTTACCGCTCTCCCTCTCTCGCAGACAGATACAGGAACACACCCCCACCACCACAGTTTAATATACTTTTTACATTATATTTAATATCATATGGTTTTCTATTGTGTACAGTACACCATGCCAGCAAGAAACTTTCTTCCCTGACATACATTTTGTTTGAGTTTTTTTTTTGTTAATTGTTTTACACTACACATTTATGTAAACTCACAGTATGCCCACCTGCGCTGGATCCTTTAAGACCCCTACTAGAATCACCTTTAGACATTAGGTTGTGATTCATATACATCATGTTTACGAAGCTCGTAGGAAGCTTGAGACTTTGGAATAATATTCAGTGTGATCCAAATTTGCAAAATTGCTAGTAAAGATGCATTTCAGAATTAGTATTAGAATTTGGTATATCTCCACTTTTCTTCAATTACAATATGCACTAGAGGTGGCATGGATGCCACAAGTTTATGAAAACCTGATGCTCCATGTTATCTCGGCATGATTCGAGAGTGTTCAAAAGAGCATTTTGTGTTCTTTAATAGAAGCAAACAAGGACATCTTAACTTTTGTACAAAGGGGTTTAGGGGTTTACATTTGTGGTTTGAATCTTCACTTGCCTCACAATTCAAAGAGTTACCATTCAATGACAAAATTATTTTCTATATCGTAAAATCATGAGTGCAAGAGAAGAGAAAGGCATTGAGAAAAATGAAACAAAACATAATTAGAAAATAAAAACCTTGCCTTTCTGACGTTTTATCACAAATAAACTGTGAATGAATGGATGAATTACAGGATTGTAGTTTCAGTCAGGGATGACGGTCGTGTAGTTGATAAATTCAGTCTGCGATCAGTTCTGTAGTGTGCGCTTAGTACATATTGGGGTCTGACCATTTGTTTCTAGCGTCCCACTCCGACTTTAGTGCGCAAATAAGCGCCACTGCACTGCTGTGGATTAAACTGAACTCAGAATTGATTCTTAATTTTTGTGAATCAATTCCGAATAACTGGTGTAAGTCTTGCGATGAGTGAGTCTCTCCCATCTCTATTTAACATGCCACAAATTTGCACATATTTAATTAGAGGCCGAGAAATAGTCCAGAATCTTAAGTATTTCTTCTTCACTTAATTTAATTTGATATATTATTGCAAACCACTTCTTTGAAACAACTTATACTCCATATATCCTTCTGTACTCATGCTGTTCAACATACTGTATATACGAGTAATTTCTTCTGTCTTTTTTGTAGGTACGTATGTGATGAGGGTGACCGCTACAGATGCAGATGACCCCACATATGGCAATAGTGCACGGGTGGTGTACAGCATACTACACGGGCAGCCATACTTCTCTGTCGACCCCAAGACAGGTAAACCACTCCTGAAGTTTAGATTGCAAATATACAGATTAAGAGTTGGCCTGTTAGGGATAGTTCACCCAAAAATGTGTCTTAATATATCCATGTTGTTCCAAACTTGTATGGCTTTCTTTCTTCCATAAATCACAAAAGGAGATGTTAGGCCAGTTGCAGTTCTAGCTGGTATGATGAAATTTTATGGCTGGTGGAGTTCAGGGCATCCACTTATCCACCAGCAAAATGCTGCCTCCCATGCCTAAATCTGCCCCTGTGTTAGGCAGAATATTACAGAGTCTAATAGCCACTGCATAAATTACGAAATTGTTACAATTTCCAATCAGGCTAGCTCATTAATTTTACAGTACACACATTTCAACAATCACATTTATTGACCCAATTATACAAACAAGCTATGCGGTTTGATTTGTTAATAATGTGGATGGCCTGTATAATGGATTTGTAATAAGAGTCAACTCTGAACTCTAATACATTTTGAATAGTGGAAAAGCAACGGACATCCCATTAGCGAAAGAGGCCCGAAAAGATCTATAATTACATAATCAGGGGCAACATTTCAGAACCTAATATTCACCTAGTTGAAAATAAAGTCAACTCACTTTAAGCGAATTGATTCTTTGGTGTTTATATGGCTCAGAAAATAGTAGCATCATCAAAAGCTGCAGCAAATAAATAGTCTTTTATTTTTTTGCCAGTGAATATTTTGTTTATGCGCCATTCAGGAACGCTTCATGAAAATGAAAGTGAATCAACTTTAAATGGGCTTACCTACATTCAATAGAGTGTAATATTCAATATGAAAAAGGACACAGTACAAAACACAGGCCTACAGTATGATGGTGCTGGAACACGTGCAAGCATTTTTCACTTGTACTAAGGATGGTTATGGCCCTCTTGAACAAATATGAAGCATAGCAAATAAGGAATACATGAATAAAAATATAATATCCTGATATCAGCGAACACTGGGGTGCTCAGAGGGTGACACTGCATAGCTGAACGTATCAAATAACTGGTTAGAAGAAAGAAAAATCTGGTTTCATACCAGGCCATATCAAACAAATTTCTGAACACAAACCGACGGGGAACAAAGCAGAAACAAGACAAACAAAGGCACAGTGTGGTTAAATGCATAAAGAAATCAAGACTGATAGTGAGTAAGAGAAAACAGACCCACAATCACATCGAAAAAGGAAAAGTTCACCCAAAACATGTATTGGTATCTTCTGCGTGACATAACAGGAGATTTTAAACATAATGTTCAAGCTTCTTTTTTTTATACGCTAAGTTGATGGTGATCTATACGGTCATAAAAAGCACCATCAAATTTGTTCATACAATTCAAGCGCTATATTCTAAATCTTTTGTATATCATATGGCTTTAGAAGATGAAGTGAGATGAGATGTAGCATTGTACTAAGGACTACTTTTCAATACTTTGTTCTTCTCCTTTTGGGGGCTTGTTGGTATAAATAACCATCCACTTTTGTTGTTATTGAAAGCTTGGACATTCTGCCTCTGACACAAAATCCTGTTGCATTTTTCAAAGGAATTAAATATACTAAACCGCTAGAATGAAATGGTGGCATAGCGGGCTAAAGCACTAATCTGTTAAGCAGAAGGTTGTCGGTTCGATCCCCACAGCCAACACCATTGTGTCTTTGAGCAAGGCACTTAACTCCAGGTTGCTCTGGGGGGATTGTCCCTGTAATAAGGGCTCTGTTAGTCACTTTGGATAAAAGCGTCTGCCAAATGCATGAATGTAAATGATTTCACAGCGATTATATGTGTTTTAAACTGTTATCGTGGTGTTTTTGTAATAGTTTGGCTGAAACAAACATATTTTATGCCTGAAACGACTGTTTGAGTTGCTGTTTATGTAAATAAAACTGCATCTCCACTTAATTAGTAGACGTGGCTGCGTGCATGGGAAGACCGCATTTAGATATGATGGCATATACAAGCTGTGAACTGTTATTGTGACAATTAGGCTGTTTGTTACATAAATAAACATATTATGTGCTTGAAAAGACTCTTTGAGTAGCTCTTTGTTTGACGAATGATAACTACTACTAATGTAAACAAATGGCAGCATGCATTGAAGGAAGATTGCATTTGATGTATTGACTGTGCATATAAGAGCTGTACATTTTTATTATGGTACTTTGGTGATGAGTTGGATGAATGTATATAAAATATACTTGACCAGCACAGCCTGTGTAGGTGCAAAAGCCGCTGGCTGTTGCAGAAACACATATGTGTGACACTTCTCTGTGGGACCCAATTATTAACCATCACATATGTTTGTCGGTATGTATGAAAGTGTTACCCCCCCCCCCCCCCCCGACATGTCTAATTAATCCAATGAAGTGCTTTCTTGATCTGTAACACGATACTTGTGGCACTGGCAAACACAAGAGTTGTTGCTATTCTGGCTTTGTTTGCTTGTTAATCCTGTCGAGTAGCAGATGCTTTAGAAGTGATCCGGTTGGTTTTGAGTGAGAACAGACCAATAAATAACTCCTTTTTCTAGGGTGACCATAAGTCCTCTTTTTCTCGAACATGTCCTCTTTTTTGGACCTTAGAAAAGCGTCCGGCTGAGATTTTTAAATTTGCGAAATGTCCGGGCTTCGGCTGTAGTTGCATTATGATGTGCATCTGGTCTAATATTTCATTGTGTGTGCATGCAAATTTGCATTGCTTTAACCCCTCTTTGTAAGTCCTGCCTTCTCACACAACAATTGGTCAATTATAAGAGGCTTGCAACAACTATTGGCCAAATTCGCAAAGCGCTGTTGTTTGTGGCTTGACAGTAGCAGCATATGCCAGCTGAGTGGAAACAATGCCCAAACAAAAGTGCAACTTTAGAGAATATTTTCACAAAAGATTCCCGTGCTTTTGTCCAGGTGGAGATTCGTGGGAGGCTGAATGTATGACATGTAAATCTGGCACTTTTGTGTCAGTTGCTAATAAAGGTGCAAGTGATTTAGAAGCACACATTAGCTCTGCGAAGCATAAGGGTCAGCAAAAGGTGAAAGTTCATCAGGTAAATTAACTAACTACTTTTTGCAACCAGGTAAAATTGTTATTACTTCATTTTCCATGGCCATTCAAAATAATAGTAATAGTAAATTAAGGTACACAAATGGCATCAAATATTTAATTTTAATTTCATTTTAATTTTAAAACCAAGGACACAAAAACACACACGACGGACGCGCCGTCTGCCGGCAGGTCATCCCCGTCTACCTGGACGAGGGAGGGGACAAGGGGAGGGAAACAGAAATAATTAAAATGTGGGGGAGTACTTCCTGTAACAGTGTAGAACCCCCCCCCCCCAAAAAAACACTACAATTTAAAAAAGAGGGAAAAGGCCAACGCAGAGCGGCAGTGAGAGAGAGAGAGGGGAGAGATAGATGGAAAAAAAAACATACTCGCCAGTTCTCCGATATGCTGTAGCTTGTTCCATGGCAACTCCTCCACCCTCAAACGGACGACAGCCGTGCCTCTCCGGGCGGATCGGAGGCAGTCCTCCAGCCCCTGATGGACGGAACGCCCCGCCGCGTTCTCGGGGAGCTGAAGGGGTCTCCCCCGCCCCTGGCAGCGGTTCTCCCTCCCCATGATCTCTCTCTCCTCACACCACCATCTGCCATCGGCCTTTATCCATCTCAGATGCTTAATTAGCCTGATGCGGGACCGGGTGTGTATCATCACGACCCGGCACCTCCCTCCGTCCTGCCACAGTGTTTTTTTTCCACTGTATTAAAGCTTGCATTCCAAGTAACACTGTTTTGAACACTATTATACAGATTACCTTAATGCTGACCACCATTCACTTGCATTGTTATGACCTACAGAACTACAGAAAATACAGACATACACTTCAAAAAAATCTTTGTTTGTGTTCAGCAGAAGAAAGAAAAATCATACACATCTGAGATGTTATGAGGTTGAGTAAATGATGAGAGAATTTTAACATTTTGGGGTGCCCTATCCCTATAATGCATGCTGAGTAGTCTATGAGACAACATCACCTTGCATTATTGGCGTTAGAAACAATAGAGCTATCCATGCAGACCTCAACACTTTGTGCACAAAACACGATAACAGTGACAATCAGCAGATAATTTGTTTGATAAATTCCATAGTGCAGAAGACAGAACATCATTATTATTATATTTACATTTTTTATTTTTTTCACCTCTCTATTTCTTATCTTCATTGTGTGTCATTACTTTAGATTTCCATTCATTAAAATTTTCAGCAGGCCTCTTTTTTCAAGTATAAACCCTATTCTTCCCCTCTTTTTATCTTTTTTTTTTCTATAATCCAATTCTCAACACACTGATACATGCCTGTATGCACTGTTCTATTCATCTATGCTCGCTCTACCACCACACTTTCCCCTTATCTTTCTTCTATTCTGTCTCTTCTTTCCATTAATTAGCTCTCTCTCTTTCATTCTGTGTGTGTTCATATAATTTTCTGTATGTAGGAGTAATCAGGACAGCTCTACCCAACATGGACCGGGAAGTGAAGGAACAATATCAAGTTCTCATTCAAGCCAAAGACATGGGCGGCCAGTTAGGCGGTCTGGCTGGGACCACAACCATCAACATCACCCTGAGTGACGTCAATGACAACCCACCCAGGTTCTCCAAAAGTAAGACATTTAAAGGCTTCAAGAAATGGTTTGACAAAAGCAGGGTTGTTCCTAACCTACATTTTAAATGTGCATATCTACTAAAAATTTATTTTGTCAAATTTTAGAGGTACAGTGGACTAGCATATACATGTACATCAGATGGCTTCAAAGCTAATCAACATGTATTAAAAGCAACAAATCTCCTGACTTCATTGGGTTGTATTTCAAAAACTCCTGCAGCTAATATAAATTGGAATAAAAAATAAATAAAAAATAAAGCAGGCATTAATAAAGCAAATGAATAATGAAGTAGGCCAGAGGACAGGTTATTATTCAGTAGAGACTGTTCATTTTTATTCAGTTTCACCAAATTATGATCTCAAGGTGTTGTAAAGCAATTTTATCACTTTCAGTTCTTTCTCTTTCCAACCAATTGAATTAATTTATTATGTAGAAAATGTATGCCAACATTTTGACTTCTTAAACAAAATATAAAAATAAATAAATAGAAATTTACAAAATAAATCAAAACATTCATATATTAGAACCTAATAAAACAAATATCTTCTTTAAAACCACATTAAATCAGAATTAGAGTTTTGCAGCTTTTAGTCAATATCTGTTAGCTTTAAGGTCAGAATGAGAACCTTATTTTTGTAGTTTATTTAATAAATATATCAGGGGTGGACTGGCCATTGGGATAATTGGGACTTTTCCCGTGATGCAGAACGGGCCACAAAATGGCACCGTGATATGCAGAAAAGGACAGCGACACGTATAACGTATATTATATATTAGGGTTGCGGCATACCAGTACTAACAAGAAGAACTTCAAATGTATTTGAAAATAAAAGTCTCTCTGAAATGAGAGCTTTATTTAACTGGATGCGTGAAATTGAAGGCATTACGACAGTATAAATTACTACTGTATATAAGTGTAATATTCAAAGCAGTAGCAATAATACTCATAATAACAATAATATAATATTAGGTTATTAATTATTAGTATTATTATCCGTAAGTAATATCACAAAAGATGAATACCAGTACTGAATATAAGCGTGTTGTGATTCAGCCATGGCAGCCTGAGGCAATCAGATTGTTTTCATTTAATGTTTTCATTACTACTGTAAACGTCTAGGTTATGTATGTAACCTCCGTTCCCTGATGGAGAGAACGAGACGTTGTGTCGAAGAAGCGACACTAGGGGTCTCTTTTGAGCGCCGAATATCCCTCTGATCTATGAAAAAAGGCCAATGAGAAGTTGGCAGACAGTATTTGCATACCCCGCCCCAGGACATATGGGTATAAAAGTGGGGAAATACATCGAGTTCATTCAGGATTTTTCTGAGGAGCCGTAAATGGTCCAGCCACAACAGTGGCTCAGCTCAGCGACATGGCCGGGAGGACAAAACGTCTCATTCCCTCCATCAGGGAACGGAGGTTACATACGTAACCTAGACGTTCCCCGTCTGTCGCTCACTTCAACGTTGTGTCGAAGAAGCGACACTAGGGGTCCAATTTAAATCACGCCATGCGCTGAGCCATATACATGTACTGCTGACAAAGGAGCGGGCAGGTATTTTACGTGTCAGTCTGCGCGTACCCTTCCCCAATGCCCCCCAAAATGTTGGCGGAATCCTTCTGGTTACCCTAGACTGGGGAACAAGGCGACGCTTGCCAACCTGGGAATGGGCCGAGCCTGGCTGGGCCTCTTTTCTTTCTATGTTTCTCCGCATAGAGCAAGACTGTGCTGGGGGGCGGGTGGTTCGAGGGGGCGTACCCGGCGGAGCTGCACCCGCTGCCATCCCCAGATCGCCTCCAGCGCCAGCCGCATCATCCTCAATCCCGTGGGAAGAAGGAGCAATGCGGTCGGCAGCTGGAGTGGCGTGCTTTCTGTTGAAAGTGAGCCGTGACCGCAAAGTTGCCATGGTTGTGCCCTCACAGTGAGAGCATGAACCATCCACAAATGCTGCCTCTGTGTGATCGCTGCCCAGACACACGAGACAACGCCTGTGGCCATCTGAAGCAGAGAGCACTCTACCGCATCCAGGAACTACACAGGGGCGGAATGGCATCTTTATAAAAACTCGTCCTGAAAAGGACGTTCAACGCCGCTGTGTAAATGCTCTTTTAGAGGAAAATACTCTTTTATAGAGAAAATCACTCTTTTACACAACTCTTTTAAGCTTCCTGCGCTGTCGGAGCGCCCAAGGGCAAGCTGCCATGCAGAGAAAGAGAAAAGCCATTGAAGTGCGCCGTAGATCCAACAGCAGGCAGAGCGTAAGAGGAACAAAGGCAGGAACAGGTGTGTGACTCACAGCTGACTGCATACATGACCATCGGCTCCAAAGAAAATTTCTGAATGAACTCGACATATTTCCCTGCTTTTATACCCGTATGTCCGGGGGCGGGGTATGCAAATACTGTCTGCCAACTTCTCTTTGGCCTTTTTCATAGATCAGAGGCATATTCGGCACTCAAAGAGACCCCTAGTGTCGCTTCTTCGACACAACGTCGAAGCTCTGTTGTGTATTTTTTTTAAACCAAAAATAATTTTTATGATGTATTATATTTTCATTTGATCAAAGCTGTACAGTATGTATTTGATTAAACACAATTTGATCATAACATTGAATTAAAACATTTAACATGGAATCTAGAAATATGTAAACAGAAAAAGGCATAATTTGTATCTTCAAGTCTTTATGCAGTTATTTTTGTCAATAAATTGAGTTTTTCTTATTTGTTGCCTATGTATTAAGTTAATATCGATATCGAGATACCAGGGCTGGTATCGTACCGAAGCCAGAATTTTGGCATTGGAGCAACCAGATTTTTGATAACTTTGAAAATGAAAAAAAATAAAATAATTAAATATCACATTGAAATAAGTATTCAGACCCTTGACAATTGAAATTTAGCTCAGGTGCATCCCATTTCCCTGGATCATCTCTAAAATGTTTCTATACTTTGACTGGAATCCACCTGTAGCAAATTCAATTGATTGGACATGATCTGGAAAGGCACACACCTGTCTATATAAGGTCTCACAGCTGAAAATGCATATCAGAGCAAAAACCATTCAATTCCTAGAGCCTTCTCCCTCGGCCTGAGCAATTGGGGGAGAAGGGCTTTGATAAGACAGGTGAAAAAGAACCCAATGGTCACTCGGGTGAGTGTGTGGTGATGGGAGAAACTTGCAGAAGAATAATCATCACTGGAACACTCCACCAATCTGGGCTTTAAGGCAGAGTGCCCAAATATAAGCCTCTCCTCAGTACAAGACACATGAAAGCATGCTTGGAATTTGCAAAAAATAGCACCTAAAGGACTCCCAGATTGTGAGTAACAAGATTCTCTGGTCTGATGAAACAAAGATTGAACTATTTGGCCTCAATTCCAAGTGTCATGTCTGGAAGAAACCAGGCACTGCTCATCACCTGTGCAATACCATCCCAACGGTGAAACATGGTGGTTCTAGCATCATGCTGTGGTGATATTTTTCAGTGTCAGGGACTGGGAGACTGGTCAAGGTTGAAGGAAAGCTGAATGCAGCAAAATACTGAGATATCCTCAATGAAAACCTGGTTCAAAGTTCTCAGGACCTCAGACTGGGCTGAAGGTTCACCTTCCAACAGGACAATGATGCTAAGCACACAGCCTAAACAACACATGAGTGGCTTAGGGACATCTCTGTTAATGTCCTTGAGAGGCCACAGCCATCTCTGGAGAGACCTAAAAATGGCTATCCACCAATGGTCCCCATCCAACCTGACAGAGTTGAGAGGATCTGCAGAAAAGAATGACAGAAAATCCCCAAATCAACATGTGCAAAGTTTGTCGCATCATACCCAAAAATACTTGAGACTGTAATCGCTGCCAAAGGTGTTCCACTAAGTACTAAGTTAAGGGTCTGAATACTTATGACAATGTGATATTTCAGTTTTCAAATTAATAAATTTGCAAAGTTATCAAACTTAAATTGTTTTGCTTTGTAATTATCGCATATGGAGTGTAGATTGATGTACTTTTAGATAGTAGATAGTACTTTTATTTCATTTTTATTCCAGTTCTATTGCAATGACAAATCAGTAAAGGCTTTATTTACACTTTCATAAAAATCATGTCGGGTTGAGTTTATTAGCACTGGTGTTCTTACCATGTAAGATTTTTTCCATTGTAACATAATTTTCAGAACACTAAAAAATGTATTTTTCTGTAGCATGGTTTAAGAAACTTTCCAGACAAAACTTGGTCAAGTGTAAATTAATCTGGCTGTTCAAGCAACATATGTAAACTGTACTCAGCTGAAATAGCACAACATCAGCATAAGGTACAGTAAATGGAAACATAATAGCTGTTATATAGAAGATAACTTCCCTACTGCTGTTCAACATGTTTCTTAACAAAACATTGTTTGAATTCTTCAGGTATCTTTCACCTGCGTGTACCAGAGTCATCAGCAGTCGGGTCTGCGGTTGGCCGAATCAAAGCTCATGATCTTGACATAGGAAAGAATGCTGAGGTGAAATATAACATTGTCCCTGGAGATGGAGGGGCCTTGTTCGACATCACCACCAATGAGCACAATCAAGAGGGAATAATCATGCTCAAAAAGGTAAAGCCTAATTTGACATGTACAGTATGTGCAACAAATTCATTCAATAATTGACTTAATCAGTACTAAACAAAACAGTTTTCCTCTTGTTGTGAATTACTAGGAAAAAATAAAGCTGCAATTGCAGGGCCAGACACATCAGTGACACTGTGTATGTCACCCAGTTCCTTACACAATGCGATCTTATAATATCGAAACACTTGTTGCAGCAAATGATTTGTAAGGCAGTACATTTTATGTTTGCATAACATAACCATTTACATGTTGCATGTTCAGGCATGATCAAATTGCGAGTTAGCTCATCCGATAGAGCATTGCACTTACGATGCAAAATACCAGGGTACAAGTCCTGAAGAGCACACAAGTCGACAGGTGAGGCATAAGTGTCATTGAAGCACCACATATTACATGGTTGCATTTTTCATGCACATTTACTTTATATGACAATATCAGTTAGGTTTAGGTTTACGGTTAAGGGGTAGGGAGTATTTGTTGATTTTAACATGATAGAGCAGTATTTAAACATCATCTGTTTGGGAGAAAATGTAACTCACTTTTAGTGCCACTTAATGGACATTCCTCTCAGAACTGCCTCCATACATGTAAGGAACCACATAATATACATTTTCAAAAAGTGCAAATAAATTCCATGAGATCAGTCTGCAAGATATAGCATTACTTCCAGTTTAACATCCTCACTGTCAACTGCATTTGTGTGCATTTTGAAATATACTACTTTGAAATGTAAAAATTAACCTTTCAATTAAAAGTTTTATTTTAATAGGTCCAATTGTTGCCAAATAAGAATCTAATTTCCTGTTTGACATTGACACCCTCAACTTCATTGTGCTATTACTTCAAAAAAATACCCGTATGGGTCAAAAATCCATTCAATAATTTTTAAGCATCTTGTTCTGAAGATCCATCTGGAAAATACTGGATGGAATTTGTAAAATTCGAGACATCAGCTTAGCTAGTGGGTGGAGATTTAAATCAGTGACTTGACTGCATGACTTTTCTCAATTCTGCATGCGATTTATGTTTCAAGACTGAAGGTTTCAACAATTTTAAGCAGGAGAAAAAGTCAAATTTCAGCAGTTGGTGGTGCTAGAGGTTTTCCCAAAATGTCTTGGTCACAAAAGAGCAGAGACCTGAGAAAGAGCAAAAATGTATGAAATTAAAGATTTGTTCTATGTATGTCTAAGTTGCCTTAGTCCTTCAAAGTTGAGTCCTCACTTGTTTTAAAACTGTATTCTGAGAAACGCCAAAGAGCCCATCATTTATACAACCGCACCCGCAATATCAAAACCTCAGTCAAACGTCACAGTTGAGAGCACTTTGGGGTAATTGTGTCTGGCATTAAGAACTCCCCCAAAGGTAAACTAGAACATTCAGCTCTGCAGGAGAGTACGCAAGGTGACATTCTCTGATTTGAATTAAGCCAAGTACTTAAATACTGGCACCGTGACAGGACTTATTAACATGGGGACACATCAACATCCCATCATATTTTCTCAGCTGTGTCTTAACCTACCGGAATGGAAACAGCCGTGTAAATAAAACAACTGCAGTTTTAGGAAAACAAAACTGTGTACTGGTGTAATATCAGTGAAATGGCACTGTGCAGGACCACTGTTAGTGTAAATGGAGATAGATGGGAGTGTTAGGAGATATAGGATTTCTGGCTGTGTCCATATGCTTCCTTCTAAATGCACACAGCATGCATGACAATAACTCAGGAAGAGATCGCCCCTGTACTCTAAAATATATGCTACATAACATCCATCACAGGGAGTGAGAGGCCTTTTACACCACACATGGGGTAAAAGGCTCCCTCACTTGGGGTAAAAAGCACCCTGGGGGTTTGTAGTGATATTGTGTAGATACTGGGTCAATAGTTATAGGGCACCATTTGTCAACAAATGCAAATACTTGTGAAACAGCAAGAAGCTTTTTTTAATTAACAAATTAACATAATGCTTATTTAAAATAACTGCTGAAGAAAAGGGTGCATTTCTTGTTAATTTCAGTCACATTTGACATTTCTTTACATCTCAAGTATTCAATAAAAAAATTAAACTCCATTGTGATAGGATCAGTTAATGCAAGCCTAATTTGATAGTTTTCCGTAACAAACCTATAAACAACAACGACAATGTGTTTTATAGGGGCTTTTATCTTTTTCTTTTACCCCAAATACTATACTTTCACTTTTTGGACAGTTATTGATTTTTATTTTTTATTTTGTTTTTATACATAATCACGTTGAACAAAATTGAAAATGACAATTAAGTATTTTGTCACAAAATAAATGTGATAAATTCCAGGATATTTATTAGCTACATACATTTTCAACATTTTAAAATTAGTTCAATATTTAATCAAATGATCGAACAGGAACATTTTGCAGTGCACAGTGACAAACAGGTGTTCATGAATGTGCTGTGGTAGATTTCTGGCTATGTTGTGTTTTGGGAGAAAATAAAATCAAAGAAGCCTTTTACCCTGGATAGCCTTTAGCCCTGTTGCACCCTACTATATAACCCATTATTAATGTAGAAGAGGGTTACTATTTCTATTACTTTAGAAAATTGGTAACATCTTTATTTTTATTTTCACTCAGAAATAGGTGGGTCTATTGCCAAAATCATTTGACTTCAGAACCCATTGTTGCCTATGCTGTAAGTAAAAAAAAAATTTTCCAACATTGGATTGCCTATACAGTAACTCCAGAAACATTACATATATATATTAATATCCTTTTAGATTCTGGTACAGAATAAAAAAATATATTTTTTTTTTAAGGCTGTATATAGTTAAACACGAGAGACAATTTGATTTTAAATGTTTATTCACATAAAAGTTATAGTCAAAATCTCCATTTGCGAGAGTCCAAAAATACACTGTTATCATAATAAGTCAGAATAAGTGACACATGTGGCTGTTCAGTTAGTAAATTTAATTACCTTAAGAGTCTTAATCCCTAATCAGAATGCTTTTTTTAAGCGATTGTAATCATAATAAATGATTTTTCTAGTTGCCTTACTGTCCAGATCTATGTAAAAATCTCCTGATGGTCCATGCAATATTGCATCAAGAATAAAAAAACACCACAGCAATATAAAACAGCATCTTATTTTCATTTTAGCTGTCTGATGTCTTTTACAGAAAGCAAAGATGACTAGAGCTTACCTGGAATATAGTATTGCACAATTGCCAAGCGTTTACTTAAAATCCCACACGGACACACAGATACTCAGTCGTTTTGCTTATTATATTGCTGAATCTGTAAATGCTTTTATAGTTGACATAATCTCTTTGTCCACACATTGCATAAAGAATCACAGGGGATATAGAAAAAATAGAGAGGCAGAGCTGAGAAAATGTGTCATAAAACAATAGTGATGCATTAACTGATGTGAATAAAGAAGCAGGAGGATTAGTGTCAGGTTTACCTTCAGCTTTTGCCTGTGTTTTTGCACATGCTTTCAGAAGATACACATTATACAACACTGTCAATGAAGAAAAGACAATTGTCACTTTTCATAGTTGTTGAATCAGAAAAAAAAAATAGGCTGCTAAAATTAAATATCTCAATATTCAATTAAGTATACGGTGTATACTGTGCAACAGTAGAAAAGACATTTTGTACTGCGTTTATTCCATTTATACGGTTGATATATACTTGTGTAGCATCAGTATTGACTATTTATTAATGAAGATGACCCATTTATCTTATTTGCATATGTGTGAGTGACAAAAAAATCTAATACAATAAAAATAATAATATGAAATAACAAAACAGGGTGTGTCTCAAAGAAGTCAAGAAAAGAACCAGTTTATGGGATTAAACACAAAGCAGAGTTTAGTTGTTATGGTTGCTGAGCATCATCACAATACTGCATTTTCAAAGACTTCATATATAATGTAAAGCTGTTTTTGCACTGATGCCACACTTATTTAGTATAAGTCATCTTATCATTTGGTTTGGTCATCAAGTTCAAAATCAAGAGAGAAAATAATTAAGGATTACATTTCATTTGTAAAAACTTTTAGTTAACTGTATTATCCCAAAAATAGGCATTAACGCATATTATTTAAACTATCTACAGTTTAACATATAGATATTTAAACTATCTACAGTTTAAGTCGAGTCAGGTCAAGTCAAGTCAAGACAAGTGGTTTTTATTGTTGTTCAACCATATACAGTTAGTACAGTACACAGTGAAATGAGACAACGTTCCTCCAGGAGCATGGTGCTACATAAAACAACATAGGACAAACACAGAACCACATGAGACTACACAGACTAAATAAAATACCTATATAAAGTGTATATATGATTTTTGGGCATATACCTGCCACCTCTAATCTAGTTTGAGGAACACAAAGTAAAGGGTATATTTCCTTCAGTCTTTTTTCTGTGCTTTCTATGGCAACCACTGTTTCACATCAAAACATCTGCATCTCTGCAACCCTCAGTTGCCACAGAAATATAGATTATTGAGCAGTACTCTTACAGCACTAAAGGCTAAATCTATAATATCAGCATTCACTGTTTTCATGCTTTTATTTTTTTTTCCTGTTAAATAAGTGGTTTGAGGAATTGATTTTTCTACACTTGTTTGACAGCTCACTAACAGCCTCTGGTGCTTTGACTGTTGTTTATCTTGAGGGTGCAAGACATCAATTACAGGTGTGGACAATGTCAAATAAATTAGTGCAGTTATGGTACTTCCTCCCTGGATATGTTTGGAACAGCATACTACCATATTACTCTTACTATTTCTGCAGTATATATGTAGCATGCATAGTGCACACAGTATGCTAATCTTATTCTATTGTGATGAATACAGGAAGAAGTCAAGAGAGCAGGATCTAAGTGCAGCTTTGATTTAATAAGAAATTAAGTCCAGATACAAAACTTGGAAAATACAGGAACAAAACGAAACTAATACTCGGGAATAGAACAAACGTCACATCCACTGTCCATTCTCTGTGATCTCAGTCATTTGCCACAGTCCAAATGACTGAGATCACATTTTTCCCCATTCTGATGGTCGATGTGAACATTCACTAAAGCTCCTGACCCGTATCTGAATGATTTTATGCACTGCACTGTTGCCACATGATTGGCTGATTAGATAATCATATGGATGATTGTTGGTTCCAGATGGGCATGTTTGAGTATTTCTGTAACTGTTGATCTCCTGGGATTTTCACACACAACAGACTCTAGAACTTACTCTGAATGTTGCCAAAAACAAAATACATTCACTGAGGGGAAGTTCTGTGAACAGAAATGCCTTGTTGATGAGAGAGGTCAACAGAGAATGGCCAGACTGGTTCAAACTGACAAAGTCTAAGGCACAAGTGGGACCTACAAAATATTAGGCAGGTGGTTTTAGTGTTGTGGCTGATTGGTGTATGTGAACATGACCATGTTATAAAACATGTAATACTCAAAGTGTTTGTTTATGTACATGAGTATGTGTGTGTTCATGTGTGTGCGTGTTAGTGTGTGTGTGTGCTAGTGTGCATGTATGTGTGTATGTGCGCGTGCACAGATCTGAGGTCTTTATGTTTGCAAGCACACATGCACATACAGTATGTGAACACGAACATGCAAGAAAACATGTAATACACAAAGAGTTTGTGCAAGTATGTGAGCATGTGTTTGTTTGTAATGTTGGATGGATGAATGCATGCTGGATGCAGTTCAGGGCAGGCCTGGCTCCAGCTCTAAGATGTAAGGTGGGCCAACAGTTGGAGGGTTGGGTGTAGGTGTAGTTCTAAAGGTGGGCCATGGTCATGATTGGGTGGGCCAGGCCCCCCGTGGATCCGGGCCTGGTTTAGGGTAGGAATAGGTTAATCTCTATGGAAATAAAAGTTGAGCCAAGTCATATGATATCTTATGATTTTGCCATATCGTACTAATTCTTACAAATTGACTATGTTGTTCTAGCCCAACCTTAGTAAACAATATACACTGTGCAGGATTCTGTTAGCTGTTATCCCATTCCAAACCATATTAAAAATCTAATATTTATAGTCAATAATGCACCTTTGTATTCATAAAGATCTGGTTTTGCTTGTAAGCGGAAAAGAAAATTAGTTTGAAAGGCAGTCTCTACAGTTGGTCTTTGTTGAATTGTGCTATAAGCTGGCTGACTGAATGAGGGGTGTGTGTGTGTGTGTGTGTGTGTGTGTGTGTGTGTGTGTGTGTGCGTGTGCGTGTGCGTGTGCGTGCGTATGTGTGCCTGTGTGCGCGTATGTGTGCCTGTGTGTGTGTGTGTGTGTGTGTGTGTGTGTGTATAGAGAGGATCATCAAAGCTTAAGGATTTTGAGTGATTACCTGCTGTACTGTCAGTCTGAACATCTGGAGATCACGAGAACGTTTAAATAACCTCTCGGCTAAACTAGCTATTAAAGCAAACAATAGGTCCTGCCGATCCCTACAACAATCATGCAGAACACCCCTTTTCACAATTCCTCAAATATACACAATAACAAGCTTGCAAACACTTATATGTGTGAATAAACACTATGGGATATATGCAGCGAGAAGCAGATTCATTTATCATTGGTTATACTCAAAGGAAGCTATTGTCAGATCAAAACTGCCAGTGAATTGTTGTGCATTTGTGTCTGTTATTGAGTGTGCATGAAATGAGTGTTCTTTTACAATGGTAATTTAAATAATTCATCTGCGTGTGTGGTTTTGATGCAGATCATCATGTGTGATATATGCTTTCCTACATGTCTACAGACCAGAGTGTGTGTGTGTGTGTGTGTGTGTGTGTGTGTGTGCGCGTATCTCTTTGTTGGAACCAAATGTCCCTATAAGGATAGTAAAACCTGAAATTTTTGACGTTGTGGGGACATTTTATTGGTCCCCATGAGGAAAACAGCTTATAAATCATACTAAATTATGTTTTTTGAAAATGTAAAAATGCAGAAAGTTTTCTGTGATGGTTAGTTTTAGAGGTAGGGTTTGGGGATAGAATATAAAGTTTGTACAGTATAAAAACCATTATGTCTATGGAAAGTCCCCATAAAACGTGTGTGTGTGTGTGTGTGTGTGTGTGTGTGTGTGTGTGTGTGTGTGTGTGTGTGTGAGAAACAGCAATTAGAAGAAAGTCATGTCATATAATATTGTCTCATTGGGAGCCATACATTTCACACCACTTCATTCTGTGCGAAGGTGTGAAGCAAAAGCATCCCCAAATTCCCTGTGTGATGAGGAGGAGGGTGGGGCCGGGTCGTGAGTGTGCATGGCCAGACCACAATCAGGCTAATCAGCCAAGGAGAGGGATTAAGCTGAGCTGGATGTGGCAGAGCGGCAGAGAGAGAGCCACAAGCAGCTGCCGTGTGTGTGTTTATGTTTGTAGCTAAGTTTTCATTAAACATTTCTTAGATGGTTCATCCGGTTCCCGGCTCCTACTTTCCCATTTTAACTTAACTTGTTACAGTGGGTAAACCCATGATTAGTCATCAGAAATAAATTGTGTTGTTTTTCCCATTAGTAATCAAAAGCAATAATTAATTGAAGTGCAAAAGAAGTCTAAACCCAAGGGAACTTATTGTCTCCCACTCTCTGCATATTGCAACAGATCGTATCTCATTATTATCAGAGAGATCGCTTAAACATGCAAACAATAACAGCATTGACAGAAAATAATCCAGGCTAGAGATCCAACTCAACAAAAAGCAGTATTGGCAATGCAGATGGTCTTCCATGGCAAATTTCATCACTGAACAATGTTGGCATTTTAACTGCATTGAAACTTTAAAATGCATCTTAAAGGTGAACTGCACTCTATCCTTTTGCTGAAAAAAAAAATGTCATATGCTGCCTTCAAGTGCACCTGAGAAGCTTTTACATCTGAGTTGAGCTTTCATCATTTAGACATCTCACACATTCAAGGCGGAAAAAAAATACTGAAGAAGCCAAACTAAAGCAAATACAAATATATAATGAAATACTGAAAAAAGCTTCTTTTTTTTTTGCATGTTCCAGTGAATAGTCATACGCTAATGAACCTGCAGCATGTTTACACAACCTATATGATTTATTAATGCATGGTGTCTAACAACTGATTAATTTACTTGCTCAAAATAAGCCATGAAGGATGAGTCATTAGATTTACATTATTATATATACTAATGACTCAGTATATCACTACATATACTGGCAAAGTACATTGTACAGCACTGTTGTTGTACTCGAGACCAGTCTCGGTTTCGACTCAGACTTGGCCTACTCTGGTATTGGACTGGACTTGGATTCGGATGAGCTGGTCTTGAATGCAACACTGGTGTGCAGTATAGTGTCAGTACAAAGAGTGTAAATCATTTGAGACACAACTTTTGACTTCTGAAAGTCATATGCAGGCTTATAGACATTTCAGGCGAATGACTCATTCCTGCAGTGTCACAAACTCTTGAGTTTCTTGTCCATCCATTAAGTGTGTCATTGATGTGGTGTTTGATCTATAAATCAGCTGAGAACTGCCACAGTATCAGGGATTTTAATGACTCACCACTTTCATGATAAAAAGTAGTGGCAGACTGGTTTGAGATTAGTTGAGAAGGAGAGGACAGGATAACATCATCAAGCATTGTTTATCAATATTTACTTGTCATTTGCATTCTCAAGATGGTGCTGCGTCTGGAGCTCTCCATTTCTTTTGTTGTTTTTGTTTGTTTGTCCTGTGTTTAGTATTTTTTCCAAACAGCTTTACAATGGACGAACTGCTGAACATTTGGCAGCACATACCAGACAATCCTTTCCTGTTTTTGACTATTCAGATATTTTGCTGGACATTGTAGTCAGAGGCACAGCTGTGTTGTTCAAGTGCTATGAGATGCAAGTGAGGAAAGCGAGCCATCGCGCTGGTCAAGTTCCGTCAGCATGGCATTCGAACAGCGCTGCCATTTCTTCATCTAGTGAATCTCAGCTCTCTTCCCAACAAAATGGATGAGATACATCTGTGGAATATGCTTTTACATCAGTGAAAGTTGGTGTACAGATGTAACAATATTAAATAAGATGTGCTGTCCTAATTTGGAAGTGCTCTATATCAACTGTAAGCCTTACTACTCACCGTGGGAGTTTGCCTTTTTTTTCTGGTGAGTGTTTATATTCCTCCACAAGTGTGTGGAGCGCAGCACTGCAACAGCTGGCTGATCAGATCACAGACATGGATCAACAATACCCAGACTATCTTATTATTATTTTTGTCAATTTTAACAGAGCTATCCTCACCCGTGAACTGCCAAAATACAGACAGTACATTACATGCCCCACCAGAGACAGAAATATTCTGGATCACTGCTACACAACATTAAAGGATGCATATCGCACTGTCCCTAGACCAGCTTTGGGATTCTCAGATCACTGTTTGGTTCATCTTCTTCCGATCTACAGGCAGAAATTTAAATCAGCTAAACCTGTATTAAAGACTGTAAAAAGTTGGACTAATGAAGCAGAGCTGGAACTACAAGCCTGCTTTGACTGCACTGATTGGATTGCTTTTAAAGCTGCAGATACCAATTTAGACAAGATCACAGATACTGTGACATCATATATCAGTTTCTGTGAGGCTATGTGCATCCCTACTAGGACTTATTTAACATACAGCAATGGGAAACCATGGTTTATAGCAAAACTCAGGAAGCTTTGTCAGGCCAAAGAGGATGCTTACAGAAGTAGGGATAAAATATTGTACAATCAGGCCAGAAACACACATAAAAAAGGATTAATGAGGCTAAAAGAAGCTACTCTGAGAAACTGAGAAACCTGTCAGCTAACGACCCTGCATCAGTGTGGAGACAAGACACCATCCCCCAACTCTGTAGGAAATAAACAACTGGCTGACAAGCTGAATGTGTTTTACTGTAGATTTGAAAACCTCAGTCTCACACCCCACACCCAATCGGACCTTCACTTCACACAATTAGCAACACCTCCTGTGATCCCCCTTCTCTTCCCTCCTGCTATTCAACCTGCACTTAAGACCTGTGAAGAGGATGTGTGCTAGGTATTCCGGAAACAATAGAAATAAAAACATCTTCACACAGATCTTCAACAGATCACTGGAGAAGTGTGAAGTTCCCTTCTGCTTCAAATGCTCCACCATCATCTCTGTCCCAAATAAACCCAAAATCACAGGACTTAATGACTACAGACCCAGCGATCTGATGTCTGTGGTCAAGAAGTCATTTGAGAAAACAACAGTTTATAAGTCTATTGTCATCAAAAGGTTTTGGTCATATATAAACATAATTTCAGTAATTTTACAAAAAAAAGTAGCTCATTTTCCATTTTAGTGCAAATCAGTAAGTCATGATGAAGCTACTATGATGTCACTATACAATTTATTTTGTATTTTTTTCAAGAATAATGTCACGGAATGGCAAATCCTCGACCTTTAGAGTTTTCAAGGGCCCATATTCTATATTTATTAATGGGCACACTTTCCCAGTGATAAGCAATCTCATATTGCTATTTTAATGCAAGAGACTATGTTTTTGAAGTTTTTTATGCTGTTGTTAAAAAAAAAAGCTTTGAAACGCATTGTCCATACATGTACTAATGGATCTATTTTGCATATTCAACATGGATAATACACCATGTAATGGTGTTTTGGAATTAGATTTTTGTTTGGATATAACTCTTTGTAGAGACTATTGTGATCTACAAAGAGATGTTTCAGATAGTATGTCATACCCTCTGTTATAACAGGAGAAAACATAGTATTAATGATCAGCAATAACAAAAGCAGTAAGCGCCAGTGTTTGTTTCCCTCATATACAATGTCTCCAAAGATCAAAGGAATATTCAGAATTAAACAACGTCTGAATCGCATGTAGTTCCCTGTCTGCTTTAGATTTAATCTAGTAGGCCGATTCATCTTTCCAAATAGTCATAATTGTAAGAATAAATTATGTTACATATGTCTTGTCTAGATATGATGCCATCAGGGAGATATTCAAAAATTAACTTTATCTCATATTGTCCAACACCCTCATGGAAGTCATGCTTGATATCCGGAGCGTAATTTTCACAAATATGAAACTATTGTAAATTGTTTAGCAGACATCACCGAAAGATGAAGTGATAGCAGGGTCAGCTAACAAATATGCATAGTGCTGTTCATGTAAAGCTTTGTTTCGTAATATTGCATTATTGTTGTCTTCACTGAAAACTGACTGTGATGTTTTCTGATCTACTGAACAGAACCAGCATAACTAATGAGCACTGAAAGACTCCATGAATCCAAAAAGTGTGTGCATCCCCAAATTATCCCCTGTAACCTGGGCAATTGTGCCAAACAATGGCTCTTGGCAGAAATAATTTTCTAAGACTTTCAAATCTTCAACAAGGCTGTAAATTGTATCAAATCCATAATTCTTAACATCTTGTGAATGGAATAATGAGAGTTTAATGAATATTCATCAAAGCTGAATTCATCTTTGGTGGAAAGTTCCTAAGAATAAAGTAAAAGGCTCAGATTTTATGGATGCCTTGCTTAGAGCCCAAGGGATTTGCAGATTCAAATTCATCATAAAATATCTGTATCTGTAGGGTGTTTTGTTGTTTACTGAATAGTGGGTGGTTTTTATAATAACTTCCATCACAGAAATCTTTGTAGACAGAGCTACTCTGACTTGGATTTGACATATGTGCACATATCTCTAAATTCCCAACTCCAAGGTGCTCAAAAGGGGAATATAAATGAATGTGTCAGTAACAAGGACTTGATCGTATGTGCGTGTCTCTCTGTTCATTCTTCTATCAAATCTTACACCTAACTTGATCTCTATAGGGTCAACAACAGCCCATTTCTCTTTTAAATATTTTTTTCTAATTGTTTTCTGTACTCAAGTTTGTGAATTAATTATCAAGGTTATTAAAACAGTTTACTATTTGGAATGCATTTGCAAAATTGTCTGTAGGAAGTAATTTAATCACTTTAATTTTCATATTTGAATGCATTTCACATGCTATTTCTTCCATATCTGATACTACAGATGTTACAACACTGGTTGCATCTCCACTACTTTTCAATTTAGCGATTATGGATGCACAAATTTCTTGAGATTCAGTCTCCCCCCTATACAAGTAGGTCATGTTTCTGGTAGATCAATGCAATCATTTGAATATGACTGCTCAATATCTCCATCAGTTACATTTTCAGTCGTAGTTTGGTCTTTATGATTTCTACACTAACTGGTCAAGTGTTTTCTAAAGCCTGCATAATGTAGGTCATAAAGCTGTGCTCAAAATTGTTCTGTGCACATATCAAGTTAAAATTGTTTCCCAGAATAGTAAGCATGAATACATTTTCGGTGACATATGGTTATTTACAGTTGAATGTACCACAAAACAGCTAAACATTTCAGTGCCAGGCAGCTGAACTAATTAAAAAAATTGGATTGTTGGTCCTTAAACCTAGGGGTTTTACAAACTGTGCCAACAACAATGTTGTAGATGGTTGTCTGGATGAAGGTATATGTGGCATTTAAGCATTCGGGGTATGCCACACTAAAGACAAAATATGCTTTAAAAGTATATAAAGAAAGGGAAGACCATCCAACACAATAGAAAACTCATGGATGTGTTCTTGGATGGTGGATGGTGTTCTTTAACGAGCCGACTGCAAGCAGATGTGGTTGAAGATGTGGTTGAAGGCCCTCTGTCTCTCAGTATGTTCAGTTAGACTCTGGCAAGACTGAAACGAGAGAGTGAGAGTGAAAAAAAAAATGGGAAACAATTAACCCGAGATGCTTAACATCTTGAAGAAATAGTTGACCCAGAAATTATAATTCTCTCATCATTTGCTCACTCTCAAATCATCTCAAACTCGAATTACTTTCTTTTGCAGAGCACAGGGACATTTGAATGGAGATATTATGTGAATTTATTAAAAAAATAAAAGGGAATGGGGACCAAATTTTCAGGATCCAAACAGGACATAAAGGCAGTGTGAAGGTAATCCATAAGACTCCAATGATATAAGCAATGTCTTTTGAAGAAATCGAATTGGATTTAGGTGAGTATAAACCAAAGTGTAACTACTTTTTCATTGAACATTTTGCCATTGCAGTCTCTAATCATGATCAGGATTCAAACTTGATTACACTTCCTAGTGTTTATGGAATGTGCAGAGAATGAGATGGCATTAGGAAGTGTATTTGAACTTGACATGAACAAATTTGAGAACATTTTTACAGTGGAAAACAAGTTACAGTTTGTAACTGGTCTGTTCTCACCAAAAATCAGTTTGATTAGTTCAGATTTAGCTACTGGAGTCTTATAGATTGCCTTTATGTTGCATTTATGTCCTTACCGGATGTGGTTTCAGTTCCAAATTTGATCTCAGAGTATTGAAGTACCTGTAATAAATGCAAATCAACATCAGAAAACAGTACTCATCCTAGACATTCCTTCCCAAATTATCTATTTTTTTTCACACTGGATAAAGTATTTCTTGTCAATCCTTTAAAGTTGTGGAATCTTGGAAAAATGGAAAGCACTGTGTTGGACTTGAATACATCGTGAATGAGCTGCTGCCTGTGCTTGAACGTTACTTTCACCTTCTCAAAAATGTGCAATAGTTCACAAAAGATATGGCTTCCTTGTAATGGTCACCCTCCAACTGCTGTTCCAAGTGGTTCTTAATGACTCTGTGATCTGTTAGCCCTTACTGCCTTCACTTTCTGATGTTGCACTTGACCTGCCATCCTGTTTGCGATGGTGTTAGTTCGTGAAACTGTTTTCAGCAGCCAGCATATATAATCTTGATTGCTCTTGGGGTCGTAGAAATGTTCCTTAATACAAAAATGAAAGATAGAAGAGGAGATCAGTCAAAGCATTTGAAAAGTCTAAACTTGAACACTATACTAGGCATTAGTGAACACATTCTTGTACAGAATATAAAATGCTTTTAATAAAGCAACATTTGCAAGGGTTATGGCAAGGTTGCCTTACGTGTGAAATATCCTTCAACACGTCCAACAAGTATTTTAATATAATGAGAAAATCTTTCGATACTCACATATCCAGTCCTTGAGTATGGATCCTTCAAGGATGGAAATACCTGTAGTTTCAAAATTCCAAAGGCACAACAAATTTTAATTTCTTGGAAGAACATTTACAACATTAGCTTGTTTAAGTGTACTTACCTTTCTTTTTCAGTAGTGTATGCAACCACAATGTTGACCAAGTGTCGTTTTGTCATCAGTCTCATGCATATGGTTGCAAATGCCACCTTAAGAAAAAGCATTGCTACCCCATCTGCCACCCCAAAATAAGGATCCAAATGTATTAAATATAAATGTAAGTATATGTTGACATTGTGTAGGGGTTTATTCTTGTTAAACTCCCCAAACTCTCACCGAACACACAAATCTGGCATGCCAGGAATTTTCTTGGTGAGCCGACGCACTTTGGGGCTGATCGGGGGCGGACTGGACATGAGAACCGAGCGGTCTGGTGGTTTGGCCGTGAAATGGGCCAAATGGCTAGCCGCTGCCTTTTCTCTGTTGTGTTCTCTCCACAGAGCATTAAAAGCCTTTTAATGCTTTTAATTCACATCTGGGAAGGTGTTCTTTTCCTTTCTTATTCTGTCAGGAGGAAAAGACACCATGGAGACCACATCCTGCCTGAAGTGGTAGTTAACATGTGGCAAATATGTCACGTGGGCTCACCAGCCACACATGGAAGAGGTGAAGAGGAGCTCTACAAACATGGCGACTGGAGGCAAAGAGAATTCTGCCCAAGCGAGATACGGGTCTACCGATAGGGAAACCATACTGCAGAAAATATATCACAGGGGGTTACTGCAGGTAACCAGCACCTGTCGAGCACCTATCCCAGTACAGGGTATGCTAGCACACATACAGGATCTGGCTATGAATTCATCCACCGAATTCGCAAGCCACAGGGTTAGGGAGGAAGGACATTCAGGGTCCATGAACTCGTGATTCCATATGGGAAAAGAAAGAGCACGTCTTCGCCTCACGGATTCGAAAGGCGCTGTATGCAAGTGGTATACCTGGCCAACTGTCCCATAAACTTACCTGTTCGTTCCTGACAACGCACGGGATGAAACCGGCTAAACCCGGAGATCATAAAATCTCATGTAGGTATTGGGTGTTACCCAGCTGCTGCCCAGCAGATGTCTGCTAGAGAGGTGCCAAAGAAGAGGCCAAGAGGATGCCACACTCCAGAGAGTGTGCTCTTAATCTCAAAGGGGCGGGCACTTCGCCCTGGGTCTGGTATGCCGACTCAATGGCATCCACGGTCCAGTGCGTATGCCTCTGTTTGGAGACAGCATTCCCTTTCTGCTGTCCAGCAAAGCAGACAAAGATTTTCTCAGAGTGTAGGCCCAGGAGGACCACGGAGAGACTCTATGAGGGAAAGATGCATAGCCTAGGAGGATTCAGCCTCCTAGCACCTTTCAGGAGCCTGATCATCAGGTCATGCATACCCAAATTCTTAGCATTTACTGCGTCATCAGCTACCTGCGGGGTGCTCTAGGCCAGAGCTGAGGACTTGGGCTGCAGCAGAGCCGCCTGGGCTTTTTCCGCCACAGTGGGATGCTCTCGGCTAGCAAATGGGGTACGGGATCTTGAGCCTATCAGGTGAAGGATGTGCTGTATTGTCTCTGTCAACTTCTTCACCACCGAGGACTGCTGGGCGAAGTCCTTGACGGTGTCGCTGAATAGGCCGCTCTGGGAAGAAGGAAAGCTGCGACTGCAACGTTGCCATGGTCATGTTCTCGCAATGAGAACATGAACCATCCAAGAACACTCCCTCACATACCTGGGCCGTAATCACATATAGGCAGCGTTTGTGGATGTTCATGTTCTCATTGCGAGAATATGACCATGGCAACGTTGTGGTCGCGGCTTTATTTCTTCCGATCATGGCTGTCAGAAGCGGAAAGACAGCGACCACAACCAGGAATTACACATAGAAGATGGTATCTGTCAGTGCACGCTCTTTTAGAGGAAATATACTTTTATTTGCAAGAATATATACTCTTTTTAAGTGCACAGGGGCTTACTATGCATCAATCGCGTAGAGGGAGAGAAATCCATTAAAATGCGCCATATATCCAACAGCATACACTTCTTAGTGAGGTGAATGGACCGGCAGTGGAATTCAGCTCTCTGCGAAATCTGAATGAGTGGTTGCGATCCAGCTCCTTTTATACCTGTATGTCTGGGGGAGTGGAATGTAAATTCCACTCGCCAATTCTCATTGGCTTTTTCTCAAAGATCAGAGGTGTTTGGGGCTCCCAAGAGTGACCCCTAGTGTCACTACATAGACACAACGTTGAGTAAGTGACAGATAGGGAACATTGGATATGCATGCAATTTCCATCTATGTTTACATTTAACAAAATAAAACAAATTGGCCTGCATAAAGTTGTGATGTTTTGTCCAGATTACCAGTTCCATATGTGAATCTTAGGAACATTTAGAATTTGTTGATGTGTTTGATGCTCTGTTGATATACATTTTTTATTTGTTATTATGTAAAAAATTACATATATATATTTATTATTATTATTATTATATATTTTTTATGTTGCAAAATGGTTACTGTGGTTCCTGTGTAAATGCAGTTGTATAGCAAATGAATGGACTTTTGTAATATGATAGAGACTCAAATTAATGAACTAGTACTTGTTGCAAAGAAGCTTGGTAATTTAATCAATAAGAACTACACGAGGCCACTTGCTTTGCTGTTACCACCCCTGATAGTCTGCATGCAACCCACTTGCCACTAAAAAAAATAGTCTAGATCCACCACTGTCTTAGAGGACAATGATAGGGTGTCGGTTTGT
This sequence comes from Moxostoma hubbsi, assembly GCA_032164185.1. NCBI lineage: Eukaryota > Metazoa > Chordata > Actinopteri > Cypriniformes > Catostomidae > Moxostoma > Moxostoma hubbsi. The sequence goes on along the minus strand of JAVLUX010000039.1, from coordinate 2,223,658 downwards.
GAGCTGCAAAAGGAATGGAGGACTGAACTGTTTTTTTAAGTGCTGCGGCATTATCAAAATTTTATTTTTTTTTACTTTCGCAAAAGCTAAACTTTACCTCAAACAATTATTACTGTATTAATGGGAATACGGTTTCATTAAACAAATAACAATAAAAAAATAACCCTGATTAGAGTAACTTTTACATATTGTGTCCTATATCATCAATATAGAGATCCCATATAAATGTATATAATACAACTTAATAAAAAAAATACAAATAAATACACACCAATTGATATTTGATGTGAATCCATGCACCTGCTCACATTTTGTGCTCTTACCTGATACACATGGTGCTAGCATTAACTAGCTCAGAATCTGATGTTCATCCATGCTGTTAAACTATTAAGAAGTTGTAAAGAGTTTTTCTGTCTTAAAATACGGGAGCCTGCAGCTGTACGACTGTATGCACTATGCATACCATGAGTGCTCTGACTGACATGAGAAATATTTACTCTAAGAATATTTAATCAATCATAAAGTGTGTCCCATGGCCAGTAAAAGAACTGGAGATGACCAATTTGCAACTGAATAATTATTTTGAGTGGGTTCCTTTCAGTGAATTGGCCAAACAAAACTTTACAATTTGTTTGGACAACTCTCTCACGGAACCATTTGGAGCTGTTTCTCTCACAGTAAAACCGCATCGGGATATTTACGAATACAGAGAACAAATAGCACTGAATACAGTGAAAATTTACCTACAATCAACTGAGACAAAAGGCTGTCTTTTTGAGAGGTAACTTCAGCTAGTGCTGTGCCATGGGAACAAGGGGCTGTTCAAACTGAACGTGTTTTTTTCATCCGCTCATGCTGTTTTCAATCATTTTCCATGTAAACATTCACTAGATGGATGTCTTTTGACAACTGCATCACATTTCACTGTGTTTTTAGGATCTCTCATGGGAGCGCAGCATTTTTAGAATATGCTTTAAGTTAAAAAAGAACTTCAACTGATAAAAACATATCTCGAGACACCATTGTTCAGCTCTATTCGTTGTGGTGCATTTTACTTTTTTAGCACGACAACATGTCTGTTCTGAATAGTTACTGGAAGATATGCTTTAGCCAAAAGTTACATGAATGCTACTCATACTCAAGAAAAAAACAAAATGCTTTCTCAAAGTCACCAGAATTGAATGCTTTGGTGTTGTTTTTTCAAAAAAAAATCCTGGGGGAATATGCCTTTGGACTCCCCTAAATATAAGGTTGTACAAGGCAGATTTCTGAGCGTACGCTCAGATGAAATCTTGCAGGCACCCATGGAACTATCAATGCATACTTTTTTATATATATTTAGATAAGCTAATCTCCAAATGAAACAGTGACAGGAAAATAAAGTCTGTATTCATTGGAATACTATTGTATATAAAAAGATAAATACACCATTATTTTAAACTTTAAGCGATTTTTTTTTTTTTTTTTTTTTTTTTTTTTTTCCCGATCGTTTGTAATCCATGTGCAACATACATTTTGTGTATGAAATTGCTACTATAAAGATCCCAAACACATTTGCGTGATATAAATGATTACAAATATAAATAAATACACACATACCTTGATTCATGACAATCCACTCTCCAATGACGATACACTTGGTGGCAACAGCTCAGAATAATAGAATATATAAAATATTCACTTTTCTAACATCTCACTTGCTAAAAGACTATAAATATGCTCGTACTGAACTTGACATCAATCTCCTCAGTCGATGTCCCTCCAAATGAGAAGACACAAGGATTTCTGGGTAATAGGCCTACACGGCCTATTGAGTTAAAAGTTTTACACCAAAAAATAAATCTCTTTACAGACATGATATAACACTGGTAGATTAAAATGTACACCAGATTCAACACCAACATTTTTACACCTGAAATTTAACACCGGATAATTTGCTGTGTGGGAAAGTGGTAGAAAATCTAGGGGGGTAATGCACTTTACATAGTAAACAGGGGGTTTGCCTCTATCACCATAAGTGAAACATCCACATGAATGATGTGGCAGCAGCCATAGTGTGTCAGTACACTCACCACAAACTATCTGTTGGTGGAGCAGAGAGAGTAGAGTAATAGAGTAAATTCAGGGATAGGCATTATTAGGAGGCTATAACTGATAAGGACCAATGGGGGAATTTGGCCAGGACACCCGGGGTTGCACACCTATTCTTAACAAGAAGTGCCCTGGGCTTTTTAATGACCACAGAGAGTCAAGAGTCAAGGTTTAATGTTTCATCTGAAGGATGGTGCCTTTACAGTAAAATGTCCCTATCACTACACTGGGATGTTCGGACCACACAGACAGCAGGGTGAGCACTCCCTGCTGGCCATAACTTACACCTCTTCCAACAGCAAACATATTTTGCCTCTCCCTTCCATGTACTGACCAGGCCCAGGCCTGGTTATAGTTATGAACAAACAGCCTAAAGCAACATTAAATGCTTTTTACATTAAAAATAGCTGCCCAGCCTGCCTTTGTGCGTTCCTAAGATGGCAAAGTGAACTCTCTTGCCTTGAAAGGGAAAACAACTGATTTGATTATTGGATACTATTAAACTTCTAAAAGTATGGTTGTGTGCGATTCTGAATTTACCCACATTGTGCTCTGTTGTGTACTAATTTTGAAAAATGTAGGAAGTAGGTCTGCCAGGTATTTTATACAGAACATGTGCATACTGTGCACTGAATACATACTATATACTGCAGAAATAATAATAGTGTGATATCATGCTATTCCCAACATAGCCAAGAACAAGGAAGTGGTATGTTGGAAGCCAGAACCTTTACCTTCACACAAAAAATGTGTAAATGAGAGATGTTGACATTATAAATAACTGCTGTCATAAGATCTGATAATACATATAAAGAGTCCACATATGTGGAGTGTGTGTGTATGAGAATGAATGGCAGCATGCTCACATGTGGTAAGGAAAGTGGATATAAAAAAAACAGGTGAGAGCAGCCATCTGTGGGAGATGAGATCTTAGTGGTGTGTGTGTTTCTCAGACTGCAAACTGAGGTAATTAGGGAAGATATTTTAGACACTGAATGTGAAGCACCTACCCCAACCCCACCAACACACACACACCCCAAAGGTGTGTTTTGGCACTCCTTGGGTGTTCATTGGTATGTGTCTTAAGATATATGTGCCAGACCATTGTTCTACTCCAAAACTTAGTGAGCTGCCTACAGAGTTAGCATTTTAACCCTCTGGGGTCTGAGGGTATTTTGGGCCCTGGAGAAGTTTTGACATGCCTTGACATTTGTGCTTTTTTCAGTTGCTTAAAAAAATATTAATGGCTAAAGTGTGATAACACTGTATTCAGCACAAACAGGGCTACAATAATATGTGAGCAACATGTGTGTACATGTTTGTATTTTTGAGAAAAGAACAGTTTTCTATTTAAATATATTGTAAAATGCAATTTGTGATCAAAGCGTAATTTTCAGCATCATTACTGCAGCCTTCAATGTCACATGATCCTTCAGAAATCGTAAATATGGGCATATTTAAAGTGCATTTTACTCATTTAACCTGAACACATATTTGCAAGCACAAGCTTTGTTGATGATAATGAGGCATTATAAACGTCTCTGTTACGTATGTAACCTCCATTCCCTGATGGAGGGAACGAGACTCAGTGTCGAAGAAGCGACACTAGGGGTCTCTCTTGAGCACCTATGAATGAAAAAAGGCCAATGAGAGTTGGCGAACAGTATTTGCATACCCCGCCCCCGGACATACGGGTACAAAGGCGAGTGAAATCCGCACGTTCATTCAGGATTTTTCTGAGCAGCCGGGAGTGTCCGGCCACCCCAGCGGCTCGGCTCAGCGACATCTCGTTCCGTCTATCAGGGAACGGAGGTTACATACGTAACCAAGACGTTCCCCGTCTGTCGCTCACTTCGAGGTCGTGTCGAAGAAGCGACACTAGGGGTCCACTTCAAATCACGCCATGCACTGAGCCATGTACGTGTACTGCTGACACAGGAGCGGGCAGGTATTTCACGTGCACAAGCGACCAACTGTGTTTCAGACTGCACGTACCCTTCCCCAATACCCCAAAAAAGTCGCCGGTATCCTTCTGGTTACCCTAGAGGGGAACAAGGCGATGCTTGCCAACCTGGGAACGGGCCAAGCCTGGCTGGGCCTCTTTTCTCTCTATGTTTCTCGGCATAGAGCAAGAGCAGCCGGGGACCTTACCACATCATGGGAAGGGGGTCTTGTCCAGTTTCCTATTCTTTCAGGGGGAAAAGACCCTGTGGAGGCCACACCTGCCAGAAAGGAGAGGTAAGGTGGCGAAATACATCACATGGCCTCTTCGGTCACATGTGGGAAAAAATGGCGCGGTGTTAGATCCAGCCTCGAGGAGGGGGGAGTTGCTACGACATGGCGACCGGAGGGCAGCGAAGAACTGCCTAAGGGAGACGCGGGTCAGCTCGTAAGGTGACCGTACCGCGGAAGTACACACAGGAGGAGTCCGTGTAGAAGGCCTGACTTGTGGAGTACCTATTCCAGTACAGGGTAGCCTGGCGTACCCGTAGTGGACTGGGTCGGCAAGTTCCTCCGCTGAACTGCGGACCCAAGAGGGCTAGGGAGGAATCGACCAGGGAAAGAAGGCGCACTGTTTTACCTCAGCCGAGGGAAAGGGCGCTGGACACAAGCAATTCACCCTGTCAGACCGTCGGCGTGTACCGAGTTCTACCGGCTCGGACCTGAGACGAGACTGACTCAACCCTGAGACTGTAAAATCTCACAAAGGTTTTAGGTGTTACCCAGCCCACTGCTCTACAAATGTCTGCTAGGGAGGAGCCCGTAACCAGTGCCCATGAGGACGCAATACTTCTTGTTGAGTGCACTCAGACCTGCAAGGGGGGGGGGGGGGGGAGCATGGCCTGGGTGCGATAGGCTAGTAAGGTGGCATCCACCACCCAGTGGGGAAGCCTCTGTTTGGAGACAGTGATCCCTTTCCGCTGTCCCAAAGCAGACAAAAAGCTGCTCAGAGCACCTAAAGCTTCTGAGTGTGGTCCAAATAGGCACGCAAGGCACATACTGGACACAGTAATGAAGGGGCTGGGTCTGCCTACTCTTGGGGCAGCGCTTGCAGGTTCACTACCTGGTCTCTGAAGAGAGTGGTAGGGACCTTGGGAAAGTAGCACGGTCGTGGTCTTAGGATCACATGTGTGTCTGCCAGACTGAACTCCAGGCAAGTGTTGCTAACATAGAACGCTTGCAGGTTCCCGACCCTCTTGATGGAAGCGAGCGCGATCAGCAGGGCTGTCTGAGAGAGGGCCCTGAGCCAACTGATTCTAGTGGCTGAAGACCGGTGAGTACCACCGAGAGATCCCAGGAGGGGAACAGTCCTGGCCGGGAGGGATTTAACCTCCGGGCACCTGATAATTAAGAGACTTGCCATCTACTGGGTCGTGGTGAGCTGCGATAGTGGCCACATATATCTTGAAGGTGGAAGGGGACAGCCTCCCCTCCAACCTCTCCTGTAGGAACAGGAGCATTGACCTAACTACGCACCTCCGTGGGTCTTCAGCCCGGGAAGAACACCAATTTGTGAACATGCCATTTTAGGGCGTAAAGTTGCCTGGTAGAGGGGGCTCTGGCCTGGTTGATCATGGCTATGACTGTGGGTGGTAGACCAGCTAGATCTTCCGCGTCCTGTCCAGGGGCCAGGCGTGGAGGTTCCAGTGGTCTGGGTGCGGATGCTAGAGAGAAGGTCCTTCCTCAGGAGAATTCGCCAGGGAGGGGCTGTCGCGAGGAGTACGAGGTCTGAGGACCAGGCCCGGGTGGGCCAATAAGGAGCCACAAGGGTGACTTGTTCCTCGTCCTCCCTGACCTTGCACAGCACCTGTTCAAGAAGGCTCACTGGGGGAAATGCGCAGCCCCGCAGGTCAGCTGTGTGCCAGTGCGTCTGCCCCGAGGGGAGCTTCTGTTTGGGCATACCAGAGCGGGCAGTGGGAGGTCTCTTGGGAGGCAAACAGGTCTACCTGGGCCGAACCATTCCCAAATCAGCTGGACCGGCTGAGGGTGAAGCCTCCACTCTCCGCGGGGCAAGCGTTATCATGACAGCGCATCCGCCATCACATTGAGGTTGCCGGGGATGTGAGTGGTGTGCAGCGACTTGAGTCGCTGCTGGCTCCAAAGGAGGAGAAGATGGGTGAGTCGTGACATGTGGCAGGAGTGTAAACCACCATGGCGATTTATGTACGCCACCTCAGTGGTGCTGTCTGACCTGATCAGATATGTCTCGAACTAACGGGAGAAACTTCCGCAGGGCAGTTGATGTTCCAACGCAGCTGGGCCCATTTCCAACGGCCTGTTGCTGCGTGCCCATTGCACATGGCACCCTAACCCAATCTGGAGGCGTCGGTCATGAAGGAGATGCGTCGAGACACCTGCTGCAAGGGTACTCCTGCCCGTAGAAAACAGAGGTCTATCCAAGGATTGAGTGTTTGGCGGCAGGCGGGGGTGATCGTCACATGGTGCGTGCAGCGGCACCATGCTCATCTCGGGACTCGAGTCTGAAGCCAGTGCTTAAGCGGTCTCATATGCATCAACCCCAGTGGCGCGTCCGCCGCGGAGGATGCCATATGCCCCAGGAACCTCTGGGAAAGTTTTAAGGGGACCGTTGTGCTCGGCCTGAAAGTGGCGAGGCACCTCGACACTGACTGCGCACGCTCGTTGGTGAGACGTGCTAACATTGAGACTGAGTCAAACTCCATGCTGAGAAAAGAGATGCTCTGAACTGGAGTAAGCTTACTCTTTTCCCAGTTGACCTGAAGCCCCAAACGGCTGAATGCCTGAGCACCTGGTCTCTGTGAGTGCATAGTAACTCTTGTGAGGGGGCCAGAATGAGCCAGTCGTCAAGGTAATTGAGTATGCGGATGCCGGCTTCTTGGAGCGGGGCAAGAGCTGCCTCTACGACTTTTGTGAAGACGTGAGGGGACAGAGACATGCTGAAGGGGAGGACTTGTACTGATACGCCCTGCTCACCCAGCCTGAGCCTGATGCACGGAGGTCCGCTATGCTTCCCCGGGTTACTTGATTCTACACGACTCCAGTCGAACAGTTAATGTCCTCAGTAGCAAACTGATAGGTTGGTGTAAGAAACAAATCAATAATTAAAAAATATTTAATACCGCCCAGCGCTGTATTGCTGTTTGAAATGAACTAACTCTCATGTGACGTTCCTTCCTCTGTTGTATACAAAGTGTGCGCTTCCGACTTCTCACGTGAAGGTGTCGCTGTGCTTACGTCACTGATGTTTTGACTGCTGGAAGGAAGCAATTTTTTTTAAGTGAATACATTTTTAATTAGCTATTTATTTTTTACACCAACCTATCGTCTTGCATCTGAAGACATCAGTTGATCGACTGGATTTGTTTGGATTACTTTTATGCTGCCTAAATATGCCTTTTGGATCATCAAACAGCTTGAATTGTATGGACAAAATTAGCTGAAATCTGCTTATAAAAATCTTCTCTTCCATTCTGCTGAAGAAGGAAAGTCATACACTTCTGGGATAGCTTAAAGCTAAGTAAATCATGAGAGGAGTTTCATTTTTAGGTGAACTAACCCTTTAAGACACTCACAATGGAAGTGAATGGGGCCAATCCATAAACATTAAAATACTCACTGTTTCAAAAGTATAGCCGCAATAAATAAACATTATGCATGTAAACATGATTTTAGTGTAATAAAATACCTTTTCTAACCATTCCTGTGTAAAGTTTAATCCAACTATAAAACTTGGTTCTCATGACAACACTGTAAACACTAAACTGACAGTAAAATTTACAATTTAAACAACTTTACAGCTCAAATAATACACAAGTTTTAACAGACGAATTTCTATTTGAATAAAATGATATGCTTTGCATTTCTGCCTTTAACCTCTCCAAAATTTGGCCCCATTCACTTCCATTGTAGTTGCCTCACCTTGATTTGTTTTAAGAAAAGGGGGGATGAGTTGAATGTTAACTTACATGTTGTATTATGTTAAATATCATGTATGCATATTAAAATCAATTGTGCATGAAGTATTTCGTGCTGTACACTATTTGTGTGCCACATGAGGTTGCCACCTATGTAGAGTCTCACAAATCAGTCACTGATGAAGGTCCATACATATAGGATGTTGCGAAAGCAGGTAGGTACCTAGGTAGACAGTGAAGCAACTCACTAGGTTTTGAAACACAGCTCACGTGTGTGATACATACATTATGTGTTTTACCCCATTGTGCATGTATGTGTGTGTCAGAGAGTTTACCTTTTTCAGAAACACAAAAGATCACTTATCTTTAGTATGGAGAATCTAGATAACCCCATGTAAAGGAAGACAAGTATATCTAGGGGTATATCTAATTTTGAGGTGTTGGATGGAAAATTACTGAGAAATGTGCTACAAACCATTTACAACATTGGGGAGTGCTGCTGAAATCATGGGATGAAGCTTTACCTGGATATCTAGAAAATCAGAAATGTTCTTGATAAATTTAAAGCATAATCTTTGAATAAAATTCTAATTTTCTTTAAAAAAAAATTAAATAAATACAAAAAACATAAAGATTTCATTGCGTCTCCAAACTCAAACAAGATATTTTCCATTGGCTCATTTGAAGTTCTTGACTTGTGTTATGCTATACAGGCATTATGAAATTACCATCTGAAAAATATTTACCCATTATATTTTTAATCATGCATATATTTGTTATCAAGCTAGACCTGTGTTTGACACAGAAGACAAGTGTTAGCACAGTTGGCAGGCAGAGCTACAGTAAGGGGCCATTTAACCTAAATAGTTTTTGCGTCTATCCACACTGTTTTTATCCTCACTATTGTTGCCTATTTTAGATAGCTTGCCACTGTAAAAATAATTTAGACGTGCCATGAGACATCTCCATTCTGTTCTATTCTTAGGCTACCTTTTTAGTGCTATAAAGCATTCGCTGTGAATGGCCCTTGAGTTTGTACTGGCACGCAAGTGCATTGGAAGTAGATCTTAATCCCTTATCCCATTTATAATCCCATTTTATATTTATGTACACTCAAAAAAATGAACTAGGAAGGTTGTGCACTTTACATAATAAATTTATATTCAGTTTACTTATAATAATTGTATTTGCTGATTTTAAATGTTTTTTTCTATTAAGGTCCACGTAATTATGTCTCAAGTTAACTGTACAAAATCCTAACGCGTTGTCTAAACACAAACCATTTATGTTAAGTACAAATTTCTTACATCCAAAGGGTGGCAGTATAGTGCGACGCGAACTGCCATTAAACCCCAAAGAAGAAGAAGAAGAGCAAGACGCGTCAAACTCAAACTATCAAGCTGCACGTGTGCAATGCTCAGTACACCTGACCTGAATGATTCCCTGCGAAGTTTTTCTTCGATTGGTTTTGACAGAGGGACGTCTTATCCTTTCAACAGCTGGTAAAGGTAGGAGGATATTTATTTGTATAAATCTTTTTTATTTGTAATAAGAGATATGTTCTTTATTTTTGGCCTGCTCTAGTTTTAGAGAGTTCTAGAGTCTTAGACATGCTGAAGTTAGCATACTAGATTAGCCATGTGGTCCAGGTGGTCAGCTAAATATTTCCATTATTTAGGCCAAAAGAAATAATAAGAGATAATAATAGTTAAGAGATAATAAGAGGTAAGTTAGTTCTTGGATTAAAAGTTCTCCGTCGACGATATGATGGATTTCCATTAACTGGAGCAAGTCAACGTCGTAGATTTTTTTTCCCCGTCAATTGCAGGGTTTCTGTCTGTCCTTAATGTCTTATATTATCTTTCCAGAATTTTAAGGCTGTAAATAGGATTACGTGTCTCAAATATTGTAATGTCTTAATTTTAAAAGACTAGGTGTATTCACCCTGCCGAGGGGTGTGTGATCAAAGCCTGGAGTGGATTAAAAGCACATTCTTCTCTTTACTCTGGGGTTCTGTTAATCACTCCGCTCGGTCTCCACTCCGGGTTTTCCATTCCCGCTCACGGAAAAACTGCTCCGTGACTCCATTTTAAAAGTTATAATAGTATGTTTTTTTTGTTTTTTTTTTCATGATGACAACATTTATAATGCTATATGTAATGTTTTTGAAGTTATTCTACACGTTTAATAAATAGAATTACACAATGTCAAAACGTATAGGCTACCTGAACTGTGTAATGTCCCTTTCATATTTCTGACTGTAACGTTAGCGTTTAAGTTGTACGTTTTTGACCCTAATAAAGGATAAAAATACAATATGCAGTACTAAGTTAACACACTACTTCATTTGAAAAACAATGCTACAGTCATTCACCGTTTAAGCTGCAATACTAAGTTCAACCACAAAGTGTCCATTCTACTAAAACTAAACTAAAAACTGCTGTCAAAATTAATTAAGGGATAATGTAGAGCAAGGCGGTTGTATAGCGAATACAACACCGACAGGCTTATAAGTTTGCATCGGGGTCCTAATCATCTTGGCAATGGTGTGTTATACTTCACAGTGGTCTGTTATCAAGAAAGATCATCACATTCTACATTAGATTTCAGCCATGTAATAAGAGTGGTCAAATCAAAATTCAAAAGTGTCATTATTTTATTTGTTTGTAGTTTTCAGTTCAGATTAATTAAATTTCACATTCTTTATCAAATTGTTTTATGTTTTTATCCTCTGCCATTTTTCAGGTCCTTAATGAAAGGTGTGTTTTGTGTTCCTGCCAAGGTGCTTTACTTACAACAGGTATGATCTGCAACATATACTAATGTAAATACTGTTTCTTGCTACTTTCATTTGTTAGTTCTGAGTAGCTTGTTTCTGTTTGTATCCAGTTTACTTTTAATTATCAGCAGCAATTGATAATTTCAGTTTTTAACAGATTATATCATTTTTTTTTAATTTATTATTATTGAAAGTCATATTGTATGTTATTTGTAAAACTTTTCTAAAGTTTTCAAGTGAAGGTTTTTTTTTTATTTTATTTTTTTTATATGAACTGAAATCAATGTTTTGTCTATTTGGTGGTTCTTTGTGTGTTGTTGCAGATATTGAATGTGGCAGTGCAAAGGTTGCGGTTCAAAGACCTCAACTAGATGTCAGTTACTAAAACATTATCGGTTAAAACATCCTCAATATGGGTCTAGGCACCCATATCCTTGCCCATATACTAGTTGTCCATGTACATTGAAGTCATGGAATGCACTTAGATCACACCTCTGTAGAGTCCATAACAGAGACTCATCTCCACAAACATCATCATTGGCTACATTCAGATGTCAAGTTTGTGCATTTACTGAAATTGGCAATGATAAGGAATATTTCAGTCACATAAATCTGCATCTTAAATCCCATGAAACCATCTCCTGTATGTTCAAAGATTGTACATTTACGACAAACATTTATGGGACATTTAAATCACATAAAAATAGAAAGCATGTTGCTTATTCTTACAGCGATTTTAAACCTGGAATAGTTACAGTAGGAGACAGTCCTGAAATCCCAAGCCTTCAAGATGAACATGAAGATAGTGCAGAATTGGAAGAAGTGCCCTTTACTTTTCAGACCGAAGAAAGAGATGGGACAATAGAGGAGAAATTAGCAGCAGTGCTGCTTAAGCTTGAAAACATACTCCACGTTCCCAGCAGTGCAGTCGATGAGCTTTTACAGGACTTGCACTTCCTTATGAGTTCTGCTTCTCTGCCTGCATTACATGCCATTGTTTCAGATTTTTGTACCAAGCATAATCTTGGTCTTAATGAGCAAGAAATTTCTGAATTGGCCTCTGCAGCATGTTTCTCTAACCCCTTGACAAAATCTATAGGAGATCAAGGCCCACTTAGTACTACTTTTAAGCGGAGAAAATACTTCAAAGACAAGTTCCAAGTAGTTGAACCAGTGGAGTATGTTTTGAATAAGGACAGCAAACATACCTACCAATATGTACCATTACTGCAGTCATTGCAGCAGCTCCTTAGCAAAGATGGTATCATTGATGATGTACTAGCAAACTGTAGTGCTCATTCAAATGAAACTGCAGAAGAATACAAGTCATTTCAAGATGGAGAGTTTTTTAAACAAAATAAGTTCCTATCTGAAGGGGAATTGAAACTCTGTGTCACTCTCTATATTGACGACTTTGAAGTTTGTAATCCTCTGGGAACTTCAAGAACGAAGCACAAACTTTGTGCTTTATACTGGATTTTAAGCAACTTACCCCCAGGTCAGCAGTCCACTTTGTCATCCATCTATTTGGCTTTGCTGTGTAAAAGTAGCCATATCAAGACTTATGGATATGGCAAAGTTCTTGAACCTCTCTTGCATGATTTGATTGTATTGGAAAATCATGGAGTATTTGTCCCACAGATTGGAAAAAATGTTAAAGGCACAGTACAGTCTGTAGTTGCAGACAACTTGGGGGCCCATGGGCTTGCAGGTTTTGTAGAGAGTTTTTCTGGAGAGTTTGTGTGTCGATTTTGCACTGGGAGTTCCAGTGACATTCAGTCCAAGCAGGTTCTGTCAGGAGATTTTAGTTTACGATTTAAAGAAAGCCACAATGAACATGTGAACAGTGCAAAGGACAGTGGAAAACCTTGTGTTGGAGTAAAAAGAGCATGTGTGCTGACAGAGAATCTTTCTCATTTTGATGTCACAACTGGATATCCTCCTGATATACTCCATGATCTGTTTGAGGGCATTGTTCCAGTGGAACTTGCACAATGTCTAGGTATGTTAATGTCCAAAAAATACTTTTCTTTGGATACTCTAAATAAGGTAATCCTCAGTTTTCCCTATAAGGGAGATGATCAAAAAAACCGTCCCCATATTGTGCCACAGTCATTTAAAAGAAAAAACACAATTGGTGGCAATGCGGCTGAGAACTGGACTCTCTTAAGGTTGTTGCCTTTCATGATTGGAGATGTTATACCTGAAGGGGAACCAGTGTGGGAGATAATCTTGGATTTAAAAGAGATAGTGGAACTTGCTGTTGCACAGGTACATACAGAAGAATCCATTGGATATCTTCAGTGCAAAATTTCTGATCACAGGCAGAAATACGAAGAAGCATTTCCTAATCAGAAACTTTTACCAAAACATCATTACTTGGAGCACTACCCTCACATGATCCGGTGTTTTGGCCCTTTGGTTGGCCTGTGGACCATGCGATTTGAGGGCAAACACAGCTTTTTTAAAAATGTTGTTCATCATACCAAGTGTTTCAAGAATGTTGCTTTAACACTGGCAAAGAAACACCAGCTGATGATTGCCTATCACTTACACTCATCGACTCCACGTAAACCTGACTTTGAAGTTTCAGGTGCATCAAGAGTTCCTCTTGAGGTGCTAAAAGATGAGGTATCATTGCCTATCCGGCAGATGTACCCAAACATAACAGAAGTAAACATGGCTAAAAGTGCAGATTGCAAAGGGATCTTCTATAGAACCGGAATGATAGTCATCTGTGAATTTACTGATGGACTGCCTGATTTTGGACAGATAATTAGGATATGTGTACTTCAGGATACAGTTAACTTCATAGTCAAGAAGTTCTCAGCTTGGTTTAGGGAGCACTACTGGGCCTTTGAACTACAACCATGTCCAACTGGTAAAATGGTCCTGATAACACATGATGCCCTGCCAGAGAAGTACCCACTACATGACTACTTCGTTGGGCCACTCCGGCTGGTTACATTTAAAAGATATCCTTATATCAAAAGTAGGTGTTAAATAGCTCTTGTTACCAACCCTTAAAAGTACATGTATCAGAATGAGCACCTAAACACTTCACTTGTGTATACGTGTGTTTAATGATTTATTTTAGTGCATGCATGAACATCTTGTCACTGGCTCAAAGATCTGAAAGTCTAGAAAAAAGGGATAGTGGAGCACACTGTAGTAGCAGGAATTTGGTGGTGTTTGATCACAGTTCAGTTTTGTTGATATTTAGTCTAAAATGTGTAAAAAAAAATAGCAGATGGTATTCGAAACATTTAATACTAGCATCAATTGCTACTTGACCACTGTAAATACACAATACACAAGATAACACATGTAATGCATTTAAATACATTTCTGAGCAAATATCAACAAAATGAACATTCAAAGTCTCATTTTAGCATCATGGGAAAGTTGTATTGAATTGCTTTAATTACAGTGGTTTGAAGCAAACACTGCTAGCAAAAGCAATTTAATCTATTAATGTGGGCACATCTTTCCATCCTACGCCGACCTTAGCTTCACTTTCCACTTTGTCACTTGGTGGAGGACCTCTGTCTTGGTGAAAGGCTCAAAACATGAGGCCGTATTCACAGGTTATCCATCCATCCATTTTCTAAACTGTTCATCCTCTTAAGGGTCATGGGAGTGCTAGAGCCAATCCCAGTCATCTTTATGCGAGAGGCGGGGTACACCCTGGGCAGGGCTGGACTGACAAACAACCATTTACACTCGACACTACTAATTTTATTTAAAATTTTACAACAAGGGTTGTATTTTACAAGGGTTTATTGTGGGGATACAATTTCCTTTTGTGAATACGGTCCATGTTTGCTTTGAGTTGTTCCAGGTTTTTGTCAAACAATTTGCTGACTTTTGAACTTTCATCCTTTTATACACAATGGCTTGAATTCTTTTTTTCTTTTTTAGGTTGAAGTATTTCCATGATGGCTGCACCAGTGAAATTGCGGATTGTCTTTGGTGCCAATAATGCTGAAAAGATGACCATAGAATCAGGCATGCCAAAGTCTGTGGAGGATCTTTCAAATGAGATCAAACGTCAGTTTGATATAGAGGGGGACATTAGACTCCAGTACATTGACAGCGACTTTGATAATAACTTTGTTAACCTTAATCAAATTAGTGATTTACAAGACAAGGGTACAGTGAAAGTCATTTCATTGTCTGATGCTTCAGATTGCAGTCCAGGCTTTTTGAACCAGAGCAGTGAAGACACATCTTCGTCCTCTGACACAATATTGTGCTCCCCTGACTCAGCGACTGCTCGATCACAGTGGCCTACAGAATTTCAAATACCAAAGTTCCCATATGATGTGGAGATCCAACTTCAAAGTGCAAACCAGGCCTTCATGTCCAGCAGAGTTGTCCTAAACCCCAGCCACAAACTGAAGTCAGACATCTTGGAATGTCTGGCTCAGAAAATAATTCAGTTCAAGGCATATCCTTCAAATTTGGAAATAGAATCTGTTGCTGAAGCTTTAATCAAAGCTCACCCATGTTTGAGGGAACAAGGATCCTCAAGTGGGTACTTCGGATGGAAAATTAGCCTCAAGTACAAGATGGCCAACTATAGGACTAAGCTAAGAAATTTGGGGTGCGCAGAGATGAGCATTAATTCCCTCAAGAACAAACCTGCAGACAAGTTCCAGCCGGCCTATAACGTTAAAAAACCCAGAAAGGCAGAAGTAAATTTCTGCCCCCCGTATCCTGCTGGAGAGAATCAGGACAGCCTTGAAGGCAAAAGAGTGTCACTGTTGTCCGAAGTAAAAAAAAGACACAACAATACTGTTATCAAGGAGATGATGGCCAAGACCTTTGCGTATAGGAGACAGGAGGTAGTCAGAGACAAACCCATGATTGCAGAGTTCAAGACCAGATGGCCAGGACTGTTCACTGTACCTGAGGTATAAACTGCTTCTTAAAACATCCATAATCAATGTTATATAATGCATAAAATGACAGTGTTAAAGAATTATAGAATACAGTAACATATGGTCTTTTTACTAAAATTGTAGTACACCAATAACAGGTTGTTTGTGGACATTATTTAAAGGTGGAAGCAGAATTTATGAGGATTACCACTGTTCCCCTCGTCACAACGTTTTTTGCACAACTTGACCACCACGCTAATCAGCTCCAAAGAGTGCTGAAGAAGACGGGTGGATCTAAAGGAAGGAGAATTAACCTCACCTTTGCTCCGACTGCACAGGTAAAGTGACTAATTGCATAATCATTGATAATGTTGGTATAAGTAAATTGTCATTAGGCTTGTTTGAGATGAGCAAAATCTGCGCAGAACCGATCACCGGTGATCAGCGCGAGATGCATGCCGGTTAGAAATGTGTCCGAGAGCGGTCCGCTTTGCTCTGATGTCATGCCGATGTATGTCAAAAAACTCTCGCGAGCGCAAGGCGCACCTGTCGGATTCTGCAGTCGCGCGCAGTTGCTCTCCACCGACTGCGCTGATCAAAAGCACGATGGGAAACGACTTGCTGACGACACAGCTTAATGCTCATTGGTTTAAAGAACTGTGATGTATTGTTCTTTTTAAAATGTTTGATTTTAAAACTCTATCATGTTTTAAGTGTATGTTACATACATTATGGGTGAATAAACTCTCTGACAGTGCGATATGCGTTATGTGATGCCATTTTTATTAAAACAATATATAAAAACACATGTCTGTAGCCTATTAAAGAAAAAAATTATTTATAAACACATATTTGGAATGTAATTAAATAACAAGTACTTTGGGTGTCTTGTTCATTATATTTATTTTCATATAATAGCAACAGAACTTAAATTACATCCAGTTTATTAGCAACACCGTGCACGAGCGTGAATCCCGTTAATCCCGCGATATCAGACTTTGATCTCACAGGTGTCTGATCCACTGCGAGAACAGAGATCTGTCCGGCTTGCCTGCGCTTTTTTCACTCCTCCCCTCACTGCAGCCGCCTACTCAAACAAGCCTATTGTGTGCCTACTTTTATAGTTAAAGTTTCACCCATTTCACATAAAGTGTAATAGGTTTGTATATTATGTATGTTGATGCTGCTTTTTTCTATTTAGAATGAAACTGTTGAAAAGAAGAGGGAGTGCCTCCTAAGGGCACTTTGTATCTATTTAAATGAAGATCCAAGCAGTCTTTTCAAAGAGTATCTGGTAGGTAAGAGCAATTGCCGCAGCAGTAATGATATCCTAGGGCTTTTAAGAATATCACAATACTCATTTAACATTGTGGAATATGGCTTGTAGGAATGGCAATTTTGGTCTAGACAAATCACATTTCTGATCATTTAATCAAACATTTTAAAATTATAATCTTAAAGTAGAATTTATGGCAGAGCTGGATGACGTCAGATCATACAGGTGTACTTAAGTGGCCAATGGATGTACAAATAGTGAGGAATCAGTTTGAACCAAAAGTTAGTAATCAAGCACTGTTTTAAATCCTTAATGGAGAAAACTGCAATGCAATGAGCTCTTTGGAATTGTGTACTTGGCTGTACATTGTTGTCCTTTTTTGTGTGTGGAAAGGATTCAGATGGCTGTGCTGCCCAGAGGGACCTTGAGCAAGTTGTCTTTGGCATCTACAGCATTAATGTAGAGGGAGGTGATGCCACCACCACTCCAGCTGATGTTGGAATAGTTATTGAGGGTGTTGAAGTGCTTCACGAATTGGGAGACATCGCTTCTGCATGTGCACTCTTAATGGGTGTCATATATGCAATGAACCTCAGTTATCCGGAGGAATTGAAAGCATTCTTTGAGGTACTTCAGAAAATCTTTCTTCAGCTGGATGCTACCAGACTCTCAACAAAGGTACAGATGCTTAAAAACAAACTGTACGAGTGAACCAACATTGAGCATGTGGCATTTAACATGAAGGCCGCCTTTTCTTTTTTGACACACCACTGTTCTTGTTCTTGGTGACGTTTCCTTGTCACGTGTAGGAACCAACATTGAGGACTTTAAAAAATTTGTGGACTTTAACATAAAGGCCTGGTTTGCACTTGAAAACATTTCATAGAAAAACAATTGAAAGTTGAATGGGTTTTTTGTTTTTGTGACACGCACCACTGTTCTGGGTGACGTTTCTTTGTCATGTGTAGGAACCAACATTGAGCACTTTAAAAAATGTGTGAACTTTAACAAAGGCCTGGTTTGCACTTGAAAAACAATTGAAAGTTGAATGTTTTTTTGTGACACGCACCACTGTTCTGGGTGACGTTTCTTTGTTATGTGTAACCAACATTGAGCACTTTAAAAAAATGTGTGGACTTTAACATAAAGGCCTGGTTTGCACTTGAAAACATTTAATAGAAAAACAATTGAAAGTTGAATTTTTCTTCTTTTTTTTTTGTAACAGTAAACTGCCCAACACCAGTTAAAAACCCAGGGCCTGTCCAGAGTTTTTTTTTTTGTTAAAGGTAAAGAAAACCCACTAATAGTTGTATGTTTGACTTTTGTAAAACAGAAGTTAAAAAAGAGACAGAAAAAAGTTGTTGTTGATAACTCTTGTGTTGGTGAATAAAGGAACTAACAAAACTTAAGTTGAGTTTACTTAAGTAATTTGTGTGGAACCTGTTGACAAACTATAATTAATTCAACCCAACTAGTAAAAATTAAAGTTAGTGAAAGCATTTTATTTTGATTGATTAAGCTTGAATTTAATGTTTTGTTGTAAAATAATTAGTTTACTTTGAGTTGACATATATGTATTTTGCAAGTTCTAAACAAATTTCATTAGTTCATATAACATAACTGACTTTAGTTAGTCAAACTCAAACGTCTCTTGTTGAGCAAAAATGATTGATAATAGTTGGCTTAAGTCAAAAATATTATTTATCCCTAAAACAACCCCATTAAGTTAGATAAACTTAAAATATTGTTTTCAACTTACATAATTAAGTTATGTGGAACCTGTTGACAAGAAAAAATTAATTAAAGTCAAGGTTTCATTTTTTTGAGTGTATTTGGCTAACAATATTATCCAAAGTGACTTACAGTGCAGTCAAGCTTTACATTTTTTCAATGCATGGATTCCCTGGAATTTGATTCCAACACCTTGGCATTGTTAACTTGTCGCTTCCAGTTGAACTACAGTTACTTGATTGACTAGGGAAGAAGGGGTAAGCAAGGATGCAGTTGTGTTAGTGTAATATTGTTCCCAACAACAAATCCAGCTCTTATTAAAAATATTAAATCCTATTTCGATCTACCAAAGAGGAAAGTCTGCTTGAGAGCATCTGACTGGCCCCTATGGATTGAACTGCCTTCTTAAGAAAACATCACTATAAACGCAATTTCACAGGGCAAGGCTAAGAGGCATGTTGTAACAACAACAAAAAGAGAACTCTTTCAGGGCACTTTCATATTGTAATCTTATTTAGATGAAGGCAAACTGCATTACACTACGAAAGGCTGCAAGCAAGTTCTGCATACTAATGGGATGGTATATTGATAGTGTGCCAAGAAGCCCTCAGGATTATAGGGCAGGCTTTAATAATAGCTATTGATTTCGCAAAGAACTTCTTACGTAAGAATAGAATAAATCCTGTATTTGGCTGTTTGGGTAAAAATGGCTGCAGGACTTAGTTTTGGTTGCCAAGAATAAGTACTATTCCAAATGCTAATGGAAAAACAAATTCTCCAGAGGAAGTTGACTTGTCTCAAAAAAATATCTGCAATCAAAAAGCCCCTTAGTGTTGTGGATAGAAACATGAATAGAATGCTAATGACGGACATATTTACATTGCATTGAGCGGCTCCAAACATCTGTACCTACACAATAGATGATGTATGTTTCAGGATCAGGTGCGCAGTTATTCAATTCCCACGGATGCCGTTGATGGCTCGGGTTGCATTCGTCTGGGTTCCTCTGTTGGTGCTCACACCAGTGCAAGGAGGGAGCACATTACCACATCAAAGGGTTCACCAGCATGAAGTGCTGTATTTAAAGTGTCTTTTGTTCTTGTAATATTCAAATATCAGCAGATACGTCACGGAAATAAGTATTTCCTTCACATACACACATATACACATACTGCATGAACTACGAACACCTTTCCCGGGGCCTTTGATCTACCTGATATTGATTAATGATCTCCAAAGTCTTGGCAATGTTCTCAGACCAAAGGCATCTGTTACAAATACATAAAGCCATATTAAATTGATTCTTGTGATAAATAGGAAAACATAACTGACAGGCACAACATTGCATGCAATATATATTGGTATTTGGGTAGTTGGCACACAACGTGTCCATGGACCTTTTTTAATCAACATTTATATAGATATTATATATTTATTTTTTTTATAAAAATGGACATGAAATATTAATTTGCATTCATATTATGTTTTAATGTAAACAGAAAGAGACTACAGTGTCTCTAGAAAACTCTGAATTCCATCTCTGGTTCACATCAAAGTTGGTGTTTATATTGCGAAAATGGCCATCTTACTGCTCATTATACCTCTAATTACATGACAACTGTGCAAATGTATAAATAACATGGACATGTAATATTAATTTCAGTTGAAATTATTTTATTAGCTTACCTGTAATGATTGAAGATGACTCGCAATACCCGGATGACCAGTGAAATATAATTTACCCCAGATTTGCAGAAATTGTTCAGAATTATCAGACCGATGGATGCCGCAATTGACAAATCAGAATCAAGGATATTAAAGAGCCTTGTAGTAATTTGTAATATTTTTGTTAGTGAGGTAAAAAGTTATATGAAAAGGACTGTGCACTGTATTTGTTATGTAGTGTAAAGTATAATTACATTTAGTGTAAAGTATAATTTACAATTAATTATTTTACAAGACTACTTCTAGTCTTTTAAGTCTTTCACTATTTTTAATCACGTTTTTGCCTTAGTAGTTAATTTGAACTGCTCCTGCAGTGTGGCAAATACATTTTTAAGGAGTGAAGTGTTGAGGTTATAATACAGCATGCATAATAATTACAAAATAATTAGCAAAATTCTTTCAAAATAGTTTTAGATCAAGTATAGCATCTCACACTGTATGGCATATCATCTTTGCTAAATTATTTACCCACATGTAATACATTTTTATTTTGTATTTTTATTTATTTATTTTTTTTATTTTTTTTATTTTTTGAAGGGGGGGGGGGGGGGGGGGTTGGTCCCCTTCACCTTTTCTCCCCCTTCCCTTTTCTCCCCAATTTGGAATGTATAATTCCCAATGCGCTCTAAGTCCTTGTGGTCACGTAGTGACTTGCCTCAATCCGGGTGGCAGAGGACGAATCTCAGTTTCCTCCACGTCTGAGACCGACAATATGCGCATCTTATCACGTGGCTTGTTGAGCGCATTACCACAGAGACCTAGTGGGTGTGGTGGCTTCATGATATTCTCCGGGGCATCTATGCACAGCTCACCACGTGCCACACTAAGAGCAAGAACCACTTTATAGCGACCACGAGGAGGTCAACCCAACGTGACTCTACCCACCCTAGCAACTGGGCCAATTGTTTGCATAGGAAGCCTGACTGGAGTCACTCAGCATTCCCTAGATTCTAACTTGCGACTCCAGGTGTGGTAGTCAGCGTCTTTTTTACTTGCTGAGCTACCCAGGCCCCTCTTGAGTTGAATTTTTTTTTTTAGTTGAATTTTGTGAATTTCTTTTTTATCGATTGATTTATTATTTATGTAGGAAATTCTGTAGTATTCCATAGAAAGTGTACACGGGATGGGTTAAAGTGCCCGCATTCACCACCATTATATGTATAAAATTTCAGTTGATGTAGATGTACATGGTACGGATTAAAGTACCCACGTAACTCTACCATTATATGTAGGATATTTGGTTGTATAAATGTACACTTAAGAACCATTTATCCTTTTTTGTGTCTAAATCGATTTGCAATTGGATTACCCAAAGTATTTAAATAATACACCAGCACTTTCAGCAAAAGTCTTGCATGTCATTGCGTGTCCTTGCATTGTGTTTCCTTGTGTTCTTCAGCATTTGAAGAAAGTTTGTTCTGTCGATGTATTGGACTCTGTTATGCTTGTGGATAGTTATTGTCAGGATGGCTGATAAAGTTTTGAAGCGAGGCCTGCTGCAAGGAACACTTTCGACTCCTGTTGGGTGTGTGAACCGTAGAGCAGAGAGTGAGATGCTTCCTCGGGTCTTTTGTGGCCAGAGTTTTCCTTGGACTCTACATGGCACGGAGGATTAGGAAGAAGCAAGAGAGCCGAAGAGAGGAGACCAAGTGATGGTTCAAAGAGAGCGTTGCAAGAGTAGAAGAGGAAGAAGAGAGATAATTATTTTTTGTAGGAAAATTTTGAACTGAAATTGGCAGAACCCCAAAGGTGTCCTGAGCCAATCAGAAGTTTATTTTCAGATTCACATGGTTGACTGGTCTGTCATTTCAAAGTTGATTACAATCCTTTGTGTGGAGAATCCTTACATTCTCCATACTCAAAATAGTGAATGTTTAATCATGAACTTTTATATCTTGAAACCAGTGCAAGAGACAAGATATTTGTTGTCATTGATATTCTCTATGTAAACAAGCAAGCATTTACATACTAAATGTGGCATGCTTTCATGAATGTTACACATGTAAGTAACAAAACATGAAAATCCCTGGTCACAAATCATACTGGTTAATTCAATGGATTTACAACAAGGATAATTCATTACACGTTATGAGAAACCTGATTGTCGGGATATATTATATAGTTTAAGTTTTATAGTTACCATTCTTAGTAGATTGAGATGAATCATGCAAGATTAAAGATTATAATCATCGATTTGTCAGTTATAACAGTGATCACAGGCCATAGAGTCATTTTCAGAATTATCTAGCAAGGCTAGGTATTGTGTACATTGCTGGTTTAAATGCCTTCTGTACATTTTAGAGGGTTAACTCAGCGAGGTACAACGTTCGTGGATTCCTTTTTAGCTGCTGTTTGCAGAACAATGAGGATCTCATGACTAATTATCATCCATAATAAAGAGCCATAGAATTGCCGTTGTTTTGTTCATTGTAATTTAGGAGATTCTCTCAAGGGAAGCTGGTTCACTCTGTCCTTTATTGCTGTGACCTCTGCATCCAGGGGCCTCTTTGCAGAGATTGTCTTAATAGCAGTGTCAGGTCAGAACCTTTAAATGTGGGGGTATTTCCTCAGAACTATGAAGTTATGAAGTCACATGGTATCAGCACAAGTCTCTTTTGTTAGTTTTAGTGGCCAGACGTGGGCTTCACTAGATTTCTTGGTGCTTTAGTCAAACAGAATCTTTTAATTTATGACGTTAAGGAATTCCAGGACTAAAAGGTTTTTCCTAGATCCAAGTCATATTGCTGCAATTCTTTTGCATCTAATATCCTACCTTTATTTATTTATTATTTTTTATCAGTGTTAAAATGCTTTCTCCTATCCCAGCTTAATATGCAGAGACAATTCCTCTGAAAAGTGTACACTCAGGAAAAAACGGGCTGTCACTGGGGTGTTACTCTCAAGGCCACCTATTGTGAACCTCAAGATAAAATGTATAAGGCGTGTTGGGTACATAATTGTACCTTGACATATTGAGTTTCTTTAAAGGTATACAAGTGCCATGTACCTTTTGTACAGTTGAACAAAACTGTACCTTATTTTTATTTTATTTTTTTCTAAGAGTGTAAACATTGTGGCTCTGTGGTGATCACAAAACATTGAGCTTAGTATTGATGGCAAAATATAAACCATCTAGATCCTTCCAGAGATGGAACTGTTGTGTGGTTTATTCTTCATAATATGATTCAGTTTGATCATGACCGGTGACCATCTTGAAGATCCTTTAATTAGATCTGAGTCACTGTCATTACCTTTCAAAAAATGTGTCTCTCTCTTTTTCCCTCAATATCTTAGCTTGTCTCTGTGTAAAGTCATTAGCCGAGGTTTCTGGGGTGATGTGGCCACTCACACACACACACACACTAAAAGGGCAATGAAGCTCTTGACATTCTTCTATGGCTAAACCTCTTCACCTCCAATAATCCTGCAGCTTCCTCTGACATTTAATCACAATTCAAGTCTGTCCACCATCAGTAATGGACATGGATGAACAGGGAGATGCCATGTTTGGTTCACCCTTTTCAATTTACATCGCGGTCTGTCGTGAACATCAAAATGGGAATCTGATGCACATGGTAATAGGAGCAGGTGTTGATTTGAAAATGTGCTTGTCAAGTAATGGAGCGGTTCTTTACCATCAGTCATGCTTGAAGAACATATGATCACTCCAAGTACATCAGCCTATGTGAAAGAGAGAAAGAGAAGTAATTAATTCTTCTATCTCATTAATTACCATTTTGACAGTCTGCTGGCCCATGTGTTTGTGGTTCAAGGCTGTGCACGGTGTGACGGTTCATACTGTATTTTTTTCAGGTTCAGATCCTGTATTCATTTATCATCTTCTAAGCAGAGTACAGCAAATGACTTGAAATTTGCCTTACCGCAGAACATTTCCAATTTTCATGAAGCCGCTGTTGGTGCCAAAGGTTCAGGGTTTGACTGGTTAGCATGGCCTGCTGTTAGATTGCCATAACTACACCATTCTGCAGGCAAAAAGCATCTTCTCCAGTAAGATAAATGTCAATGCTCCTTGGCTGGTGGAGAGGATAGTGGTTCTTTTTGTCCCAATATCTCTCATTTTTCTATATTTGCAAGTCTTAATTCAAATCGAATGAAAGTTATTATGTGGTAAGTTGTTTACAAGCATAGATTTACTTGAGGAACTGAAAGTAAATGAAAATGTTGCATCAGGAAGAAGAAAAGTATATCATATAGTCTGTGCATGCCTTTATCTGGTAATGCAACTGTGAAAACCCAGACTTAAAATTCAATATGAGCATCACTAAAGATCCTTTTGAAAGGAAGTAAATGGAATATAACCACATGAAATAGCATTCAGAGAGCATTTTATGGCTTTTGTTCCAAACTGGAATTACAAAGTTTGTATGATCTCATTAAAATGAGGGACATGCCATAATGTAATTTGGAAGGAATGGCAGTTTTACAAGTGTTCTGCATAATAAAGAATATAGATGTCCTTCATGTGTCCTTTGTTTTCTGAAAGCAAGCAATTTTGTTTACAAACTGCCCTTCTGTCATTTTTCATAGCTTTTGACCTTGACATCGATGCTTCTCTTGGCCTCCAAGGGGCAAAGCAGTTTCTCTTTGGGGTACAGTAGAAGGTCATAGGCCATGCTCCTAAGAAATAATGAGCTAATAAAATATTGTAATATGACTTGAGTTCAAATTACTAGATAAGGAAAAGAAGCAACAGCAATTTGGCTGTATTTGACAGCATACAGCAGTGTTTCCCAAACTGGGGAACGTGTACCCCTGGGGGTACATGAGGTGACAATGGGCTTATGTGAATAACATTCTGAGATTTACCGTTCTTTCAATTTCATCACAGTCTAAAATAACATTCAAACCCAGTTCCTGTATTTCTCACTGGCAAAAATAATTTTGTGTGCCCTCTAGTGTAGAAACACCAAAATTGTTGTCATAAAGGTCAGAAAAATATGCTATGAAATAACCCTCTCTTTTGCAGCAAAAATCTACTCATTCATCGTGCGTCACACAAGTAGCTTAGTGATAGCAATTAAAATACTTCACTGTTTTACCAGACTTGCACATGTCAGTCGTCCACGATTTTAGTTTAGATATTTTTTTGTTCTTTTTCACTGTTTAAAACATAATATGTATTTAAGGTTATATGCATTGGGAGTTTTGATACTGATGGTATAAGTTCAAAAGCTTTGATGACAGTTGTCAGACATTCAGTGCCACCAAATAATTTTCCATATTCACACGCAGTATTTTTCAATCACATTTACTTGCACTCTAGAGACCTGTTTTTAAATTGATGCATGATGTTTTTTCACAAAATGAGCTCAACCTTGCTAACAGTGTCAGATGTGACATAAAAAAGCACCTTGAGCTGACTGTGCAATTGCACAGATACTTACCCGCAATGCTCGAAGTCAGCCAGCAATGCCGTATCTGCAATTATGCGCAATTCCTGGCACAGAGACGTGATGAGGGGGGAGTTTTCAAGTTATGCATTTATTACATATCTAGCATTCCCACCTCAATGAATAAGCCATTTATTCAGTATGTGTATGATTAATATAACATGTACAAAACATGTAAAAATATAACATGTTTAATATAAGGGAGTTGTTTTACAAAGAAAATTTGAAGGGGTACGCCTCTGTAAAATGTTTGGGAACCACTGGCATACAGTATTATAGGTTTATTCCAAGAAGGATGAACATAAATGATGATGAAAAACAAAATTTGAAATGCCTCATGTTCTATGTTAGATAGTTCTGGAGTTAAAAGCATTCCAAGTTTTGAAAAACAACAAAAGTGTTTTTTCCTCATTTTTGGACTCACACAATTGCCATATAATGCAACAAGGTGTGGTGAAGTCATCTGATGTTTAGTGATAAACCTATGCATTGCTGTGTAGAAATAAAATAATGAAGCTACCACCTTTATTTACATGAACTTTTGCTACAGAATCATAGGAGAAAATTAAGATTTTGACCCCATTTACAAAGTAATTAATTCCTCTGTAAATTAATAATATTTTGGCTTTCATCATCATTCATGATTATCTTTCACCTATGATTCTGATTGGTTGACGGACATTGTAAGGTGTGCATTTATTTTTCAAGTAAACGCACAGCTATGAAGTAGTTCCAGGTCTTGACCGCATAACGGTTCCATATCACGTCACCAAATTATTTCAGTTATTTCAAAGAGCCTACATGCTACCACAGCAAAATAACCATATAAACAAAGGAATTGGTTAAAGTAAATCAGTTAAGAATGACAAACAATGTCTACAATATCCTACATTTATTTACATTTCAGTTGAAAAGGGCCCTCGCACTCCTCATCTAAACCGCACTACCACACGTTCAAACCTGTACATACACATGCACACACACACACACACACACACACACACACACACACACAAAAACACAATAACTTGTTACTCCAATGTCGAAAAGCAGCGAATCCTCCGTTGCTAGTTCTAAATGACATTTTCAAATTAGCAACAAAGGCTTGAGCTATATCAAAGTTAGATAAGCTTGATAAATACAACAGTTTCTATATTATCTAAATTATCTGTGGGAAACACCCTCGCACTCCCCCTCCCCCTCTCTTAAGCTCACACATGTGGATACACACACACCATACGCATTACGCACACTTACTAGTTAGAAGTGCTTAAACGTACATCTTGGCGATTTTGTGTTGAGTGTTGCAACAAAAAAGGTAATCCCAGAAGCGATCTCTCTCAGTTTCTGAGTTTCTCTTTTTCAATCAATCAAACACAAACTACTTCTCTCTCTCTCTCTCTCTCTCTCTTTCACACACACACACACACACACACACACACACTCACACACACACACACACACTCACACACACACACACACACACACACACAAAAGCACTACCTTATTACTCCAGTAATTGTTAGTTCTTAAGTGACATTTTTGAACTAGCAACGAAGGCTTCAGATATATCAAAGCAAGATGCTGAATCTGTGGCGGAAGAAAGTAGTTCCACTCACAAGAGCATTTTAGGAATGAAAACCAGAAAATTCCTGTGAACAATGTCTTATGGTATACCTTGGTATAAGTGGAATAATTGACTCCGGGCTGTTGAATTATTGATAAATAATTCACACCTGCTGCATGTAGCAGGTCTGCATTATTTTTCAATAATTCAACAGGCCGGAGATAGTTATTCCACTTATAACATTACCACCTCGGGTGTGCATTACATTTCGATAATCCAGTAGTCCGTTGTCAATTATTCCTTACACACACAAACACACACAATATATATATATATATATATATATATATATATATATATATATATATATACTGTATATATATATATATATATATATATATATATATAAATAATCGATTAATTAATTGTGATTAATAGCATATACAAATATTTGCTGAGAAAGCCCCTCATATAAAAATAATTCAATATATAATGATTATACATATGTATAGCAATATATAATTATACATAGTTATCTTTAAATATTTAAAAATTATATATATATATATATATAAAATAAAAAAAATTCAGATAATTAAAATGCATTACATTCTTGTGACAGAAGAGTTAATCATTAATAAGACATTACAAAAAGCAGCTTTAGAATACAATGTATTGTTTACTACCATATTATTGATCATAAGTCAGTCATTGGCATACAGTTCACAGCAATCCATTACACAAGTTAATTTGTCAATCAGTTGGAGATTTATTATGAGGGCTTGTGTAGTGTCTTGGGTGCGTTGCGTCATAAACATTACATTTTTAGGTCAGTGTATCAAGTTAAATATAGTTTAATATTTAGAACATCAACTTCCCCTTTTCTTGCCATGGAAACTAATATAATTAATTAATTAATTAATTAATAATTGAAAAAGTCTTAAAGGACCTCAGTGGCTGTCGAACGTAGGGGCATTTCACCAAATTTAAGAGGTGATGGAAAGGTTATATGAGAGTAAAGCAGTGTACCAATTAATTTCACCCACGAATTGCATCTTTTGTTTGTACATGATGTCTGCATTGTTTTTGCATCCACTTTTTTTTGTGTTTGTTTTTGATGTAACACTGCTGTCATGATTGGTATATAATGAACATAAAAGTCTCTTGAGCAATGTTCCGTTACTGCCTGTTTCCCATGTGTGTTATTACTGCCAAGATAGTTGAGCCAGGAAAATGCCACTGATTTTTGAGAATCTATAATATGGCAAATTTACATAAAAGGGAGACATTGTGATGTTTGTGCTGAAAAGATTTCAGATAATAATTACTTCATTTAAATATGTATGACACCGCATAATACCAGCTAATAGACCCTCACATATTTTTTTTATTTTTTTCCTCAGCCACTGGACTATGAGACCAAAAAAGCCTACACATTTAAAGTGGAGGCCTCAAATGTGCACCTGGATCCACGGTTCCACGGATTCGGCCCATTTAAAGACACAGTGACAGTGAAAATCAACATTCTGGATGTGGATGAGCCTCCTGTCTTTAGCAAACACTCCTACACAATGGATGTTTACGAGGACACACAGCAAGGGACCATTATAGGAGCAGTGACCGCACAGGACCTCGATTCAGGAAACAGTCCAGTCAGGTACGCTATACATAATGTGCATTTAAAGAGTCTGAATTAACTTGTCAAGTTCACACACTCACATAGTTTTCACCAGCATGTCAAGGACATAAATTCCACCCTGGTTATGTAGGGATTGAATTGTAAATGGACACACAAACATGCATTCAGTCACTCAAAGACTGATCCCATCAAAACATGACTTCCTTTAGGTAAAAGCAGCAGCATGTTGAAAAATTTACCTAGTTTTATAATCCATTGTTTTTTTTTTAGAGTTGCACTTTGAAAGATTGAATTTAAAGTTTCACAAGAAGAAGAGCCACTGATGCACCACTGTCGGGTCTTAACCCAAGACAATCCCATGACACAAGTTATTTTGCTTCTGTATGAATATTTTATTCAACATAAAACAGCACAATGGACAAAGAAAAGATTTTTATGTGTGAAAGTGCAGCGTTAGTCTGTTGTTGTTGAATTTCTCGATTAATTATTTAGACACTTTCTAACTTTGACATTGTTCAATGGAGATGTGCCCTTCCTCAACAGAAAACAATAGCCCCCAAATGAGTTTTCATGAGAGGGTAAGAAAGCTTTAAAAATACCACTTAAGTCCATGTGTCCAACGTCCATTCGGCCTACAGAGTGACGCAGAAGGTCGAAGTAGCTAGTGCTTTTGGTGCCAATGTAAATTGAAAGTTTCTGCAAGTTTCTCCAAAGCTTTTTTAAGTTTTCTTAAAGCTGCAGTGGCCGAAGCTGCACTGAGATAAAAAATGGATGGACTTTTGGAAACTGAGCTTTTCATGTGTGCTAAAGTTCACTAACTAAAACATTTCTTAAGGGTTAACCAATCAAAAGAAGAGGTTTTAGACCCGCAGCCAGAATGTTGTATTGATCCTATTAGAACATAGCTTAATATTACAATGTGCTGTTTACTTGAAGATTGGTTATTGGCATGCTCTTACAGAATCCGTATCTGCAAAATTTGGCCGAAAATCTAAAAACATAATATTAGAACACCTATGATACACAATTTTCCACACTGCCCATCCCTTGCGTGTCTGTTTACTTAATATTGCACATTTGATAATATTGCACATTTGATAATGCCTTCAGCAGCAATTAAGACTTTAGTACTCTCAGCTCAGTTTAACACATTTTTCCAAATTTAAAAAAACAGCACCAAAAATGCCAACAGCTCTGCTGATTCTGTCTGGGCCTGATTATTTGAGCTCCACTGACAATGACTTATAACTCACAAACAAGAGTCTGATAGAATACTTTTACAGCTTCTTCTGCCTAGAGTTTGTAGGTGCAAAATCCAGACATGGACTTGATGTTCCAAAGAAATTAAACCATGGTTACAAAGTTATGTAATATTACAGTATGTAAAGAACACAATGTTGCATTCATTTTATTAGGTTGCAAACCTGTGTCTGGATTAATTAATGTCTTCTGGAATGGGGCATTCACATCACATAGGAATTACCATTAAGGAATTGACAGTCGTGACATCTTGTTAAAAGAACCAATATACCAGTAGCCTCAACAGTGAAAGGTAGAAAGTAAAACATATTTCTCTTTTAAATGCCTTATTTTTTGTTACCTGGAGCAGATATGGAGGTGAATCAATGTATTCCATATTTTGCTGATATCAGCAAAAAAGCCACACAAGGATCCATTTATAAACGTTGACGAATTGTCATCCCATAATTACAGTAATTCCAAAAGATCGTGAACAGGAAAAAAATCTAAGAACTTCTTAAGAATGGTCCTAAGGCCACATCCACACTAATTCATTTTTGTTTGAATGTTTTCAGTTTCCAAATGTCATCATTTCCCAACATATGCTGTAATAGTTTGAATAATTTGAAGAAGCCTGTAATGTAGCTGGTTAAAGGAATATTCTGAGTTCAATACAAGTTAAGCTCAGTCAACAACATTTGTGGCATAATATATATTAATCTAATATATATATATATTTACAAATTAGTAATTCATTTTAGTAAAGTGTTTCTATGAAACCAGGTTGGTCTTGTTCATTCTCTAACAATTGTGCTTCTTAATATGACATACAATTCCAGTTATGTATCAGACAGCCAGCATTATGAGCAGTCCTTACCTGACTCAGATGTCCTCCTTGAGGAATAGAACTGAGATGATGTTAGTTGTTTGATGTTCTGTCTCATCTCTCTGCACAGATAAGGGTCTGTAGAGCAGGTCTCTAAATGCTCTCTATGATTAATCATTTGTTTATCAGTCTGTTTGTTTTATAATCTTGTAGTCTTGTAAAGATTAATGAAGCAGCATATTGAAAATCTCTTCAAAGTAGAGGCTGTTTTGTGTGTGTATGGCTGTCAGCCACATTTGCAATAAAAAAATTATAAAATAAATTAGGTTAATGATCAACTAATTGTAAATTAGGAAAAAAGATACTTCTTATTAAAATAATTAAAAAATAAACACGAATTTAAACAAAACTGATTTGAACTCTGCCGCAAAAATGGTTTGATAGAATATTAAATAGAATACTATGTTTTATTTATATTATTTATTTTTACAAATATTAAAATGGGCATCATTCTTTGCCTCCTAATCTTTTGATTTCTTAAATATGTGGCCTTCAAAAGCAGAAAGAAGCTTGTAGATTATGATTAGATGACCAGTGTCAAGATATCAATATTTTAAACTTACTCAAATGATGTACATCATCCTTGGGGTTTTGAATCATATTTTTGTATGTTTTACAACATCTCCTTTTGAAATGTGCCTATGCTGTATTAATTTTAACACAAATTGAGAAATTTCAGATGTGTTGGTTTTATGCATATATTTTATGCATATAGTCTTTATGATGATTTTTTTATGGAGATTCAAGCCACCTAACAGTTTAGAATCATAACAACAAAGGCTTTTGTTGAGAGTCCAATGCAAATGCGAACAAAAAATCCTCAGATGGTTTGTGTTTACCACCTGTTGAGTAAATTTAACAAGCCAGCAGCTGAAATGTGGGAAATATGCACTGTGGCAACCCACCCCTCCCATAGCTCCCACTTAATTTCTATTTCCTCAATTTTAGGTCAAGCAACAAATAAATAAATAAGTAAGCCATCTTGAAAATATCAGTTTGCATTAATGTGTCCAAACTTATGAACAGGACTGAAAAGGGGTTTGTGAGAGAATGAGTGTAACCTTCTGTTTATGCCTACTGTGGTGCTTCGACTCACCAAGACATATGTAACATATCCACTAAGAGTGGTTATGTGGTTGCTTAACAAGGTTGCTAGGCCAGTACTGCATCGCAGCATCACAGATGTTCAAAACTTAAAGTACATTATATTTTTGTGCTAACTTGCCGCATGACTGAATCAAACATAATGAGCGGAGTGCAAAGCTGTGAAGAAGAGAAACAAGAACGAAAATAGTAATCTATACCCGTTGAGTGGCTAGAGGAAAATGTTCTTGCTCATGGGTTCATAGCTCAGGAGACTTAATAGTTTCAATGTTGTCTCAAATGATTTTCCTAAAATTCCTTTGGAAAAATAAAAATAGACACAAATTAGACTAAAATGAATGTGGCTAGAATAGCTCAGATCATTTGCTCTAGGAACAAGATGAGAAATGGTTATAATTTACCCAAAAAATTGTATTACTGACCCTTGTGCCATCCCAAATGTGTATGACTTTCTTTCTTCTGCAAAAAAAAAAACAAGCACATATTTTTAAAAGAAAATCTCAGACCTGTAGGTCTATACAATGCAAGTGAATGCAAAAAGCACATACAGGCACATACAAGTAATCCATAAAACTCCAGTAGTTTAATCCACATCTTCTGAAGTGATCCAGTATATTTTGAATGAGAATATACCAAAATAGAACTATTTTTCTATTATAAAACTTAACATCAGCAGTCTCCTTGAAGCCATGTAGTGCTCTGTGCATGCGTCAAACACTAGGAAGTGTAATCACGCTTAAAATCATGATCCTATCTAGAGACTGCAATGGCAAGTTTCCATATACAGTAAAAAAGGAGTTACATTTTGGTATGCTCTCACCCCAAACCGATTGGAAGACATGGATTAAACCACATGAGTCATTTTGATTACTTTAATGTTGCCTATATGTGCTTTTTGGAGCTTCAAAGTTTTGGTCACCATGCACTTGCATTGCATGGACCTACATATCTGAGATATGTTTCTAAAAATCTTAATTTATGCTCTGCAGAAGAAAAAAGTCATACATATCTGGGATGGCATGAGGGTGAGTAAATGATGAGAGCATTTTCATTTTTGGTGAAATATCCCTTTAAGTTCATATTGAAATCTCTGACTTTTGGTTGCAGACTTTGGTATCTTGGCAATTCTGAGCACAGATCAAGATACTGAAACTCTAGTGGAGTCACGTAACATTACCTGGGTCTTGATATGAAGAGAAATGTCTGAGAAGTAAGAAACTTAAGCAAAAATTTCAATTTAATCAAATTGCTGTATTGGAGAAACAGTTGTGAAATACTGTATAAGAGATCTTGTGAGTTTTCTTTCCAATGTGACTGGTTTTGCTTCATATTTTAGATCGGAGAGCAAGTGGTGACCCACTACAGTATCAAAACTGTTTATTGTACAAAACTGAATGCCAGTGGTTTCATGCTCTCAACAGCCAATAACACACAAAGCACAAAACACATTGTGGTCGGCACAAAAATGTCTGTACGCATTACAAGGGAAACCATATTTAATGTCGAGCTGTATTTGCTTTTGCCTTGCACAATTTTTTCAGGCTTTGAGGACGAGGGCATGTCATGCAATCTGTCAATGTTATCATCTGCCTAACCTGACTAGCTTCAACCAAGTGACAGATAAATTTGCGCCACAATACTCTAGATTTTGTTTAGATGCACAGCCCTTGACATAAACATTAAAAGAAAAGTGTTTCTCTTCGATTTTAAAAGTTGAGAAGCTTATTATTTTGCTATCCTATATATGCTCAAATATATAGTTAGTTGCATTTTATTATTTACATTTAGCACAGTTTTGTGTGTGTGTGTGGGCATGTTTATGTGGTTTACGAGGACAATTTGTTATGTTATAAACTGGTAATTGCAAGGGTATTATTCTATAAATGTGGTTTATGAGGACATTTCTAGTGTCCCCATAATTATTTTTTTGTGAGGGTTAGGTTTAGGGGATATAATCTATAGTTTATACAGTATAAAAATAATTGTGTCTATGGAAAGTTATCATAATTATAGGTAGACCAACGTGTGTGTGTGTGTGTGTGTGTGTGTGTGTGTGTGTGTGTGTGTGTGAGATTGTGTGTTTTCACCCTACTGTCCAAAACCCTGTCAAAACAATCCTGCAACCCACTTTTGTATCCCACCCATTGAAGCAGACTGATCTCTAACCCAAACCAAACCCTAACACTAAACCTTACTGTCAGTGGAGTAAAAATGCAATCTTAGAGGGAAAATGAAAACTCTGAATTGCGCTCGTTATTGATTATGTGAACACAATTCCTGGTTTCCATGGGACCAGAATCCATGTCTCTGAGGCTGCTTGCACAAAGTGCTTTCAATAGCACCACAGGAAAATGTAAACACATTTGAATTAATGCAAAAATGTATGATGGGAGATGCCTCTTGTCAGTAACTTCACTTGTCTAAACTAACCCTGAGTCAAATTAGCCTAATAATAGTTCTTTAGTAAAATAAATAAATAAGTAATCTGTAAAACTAAATAGAAACTAAATGTTTTTCAGGTATTCCATCGACTGGAAGAGTGATCTGGACAGTTTCTTCGATATTGACCCCGTCAGAGGAACCATCTCAACCAATGAGCTTCTGGACAGGGAGAGTATAGCCCAGCACAACATTTCTGTCATGGCCACTAAAGTTAGTAAGTATTGCTGTGATACTCCGAAGTGATTTCTAAAAGTCCAGTCATCTTAACGTGCTGGAATTCTTGCTAACAGATTTACAGTGACCCATCGTGGTGCAGTCAGCGACGAATTCCAATAAATCTCTAGACATTTTATGAGCAATTATAAAAAAAGAAGACTAGAATATGTATCATTACCATACTGACATTCCTTTCTCCTTGACCCCCTAAATTTAGTAATTGATTTATTCCAACTTTCTTAAATGGTTGAATTAATTATTCATTGCCATCAGTTATAGAAGACATTGTCTCATATTACTCCTCACAATCTTGTCTTAATGAATTTTATAGAAACAAGTTTTAAATATAAAAGCAAAAATGTCACACTTTTTTAAACAAACTGATCACACTGTGAACTCTGCAACAGTACGTTCAAAGTGTTGTTACAGAAATTTGAATCGCTGCCCCCAGTGGCCCAAGCTGGAAGTGTTGTTGAATGTTTGGGCATGTGTAAACTCCAGTTTCTGGTTGAAATGTTCACTGAGTGGTGCCAAAAGAGATTTGTATTTTTAGTTGTAAATTATGTAATACAGTCAACAGGAATACTCTTCCCACTAACCTAAACCCCAATCCTAAGCCTAATCGTCAGTGAAGTAAAAATTATATTTAGTGTGAAAACGCAACCACCAAACCACGCTTACTATAGATTATGTGATTATTCCTGGTTACTATGGGAGCAGAACCCATGTCTCTGAGGTTGCTAGTGCTAATAGTGCTATAGGGAAATGTGTTCATGCTTGAATTAATACAAAACATGTCTGATTGTGGGTTGCCGCTTGTCAGTAATTCAGCTAAATAGGCTTATTTTTAGGGTGCATACATTTTCGGAAGCAGCATGTCAATTAACATGAAGTGTCAAGACAACATGAAAATAAAATGATCCCCATGTAATTTCTAAATGCACATTACTGGTATTATTGTGTGCATGGTTTATCTGAAATAAGTTTCTCCACTTCTAAAATGACTTTCTGATGATGTCAAAAATCTCTTTTACTTTTCAGCATCTACCCTAAAATCACCTGCATCCAGTCTGTTATGCAATCTAATCAATTCCCACTGTATTAAATCAAGTCCTATATATTTTTGAATGTCTTTTTTCATTTCTAAATATGTCAGATAACAAAAGTAAAATGGAAAGAACTGCATTTTGCATTGACTTTTTTTGAAAGACGATCAACCACCAATTTCAAGCATGTCATTGCTGTAATTATGTTTGCATCAAAATTTAGATTGAATCACCACATAAATAAGGAGATCCATCGTCATCAACACGTCAAATTTGCTAAGAAATCATCAAAGCCATTATCTTGGAGGCTATGCAGTGCTCAATCAAAATTACGAATGCAGCGACTCACATTCATTAAGACAGAATGGGGATGAGAGGTCATTAAAAGTTGAGCCTTTATCGCCATGGTAACAGTAATAACTCACTGTCTCTCAAGGTTGTGCTGGTGATATACTAATTGTGATTTCTAATGCTAATTTAGGAAAGACTTGGCACAAATCGGGGCTGTTAAACCTTGCTTCTCTACTGCAATGGGAATTGTCCACACCATGTTTGAATCTCCATCTTTATTAATATGTATATTTCACTATCAGTGTCTCTCAGACAGTGTTTTACATCCTGTTTTGGTGGCCCTGATGGAATCCTTTAGAGATTTGGAGAAAGCACAGGGTGTGTAATCTTATGTTCATATATTCAGAAACATCTACAGTATAGAACCTGGAAAGCTAACCGTTAGCATTCCCATTCATCTCAATGGCAGTTGCAAGGCTGGCACAGGCAAAACAACTACAATAATACAATTAAATATTCACATTTTATATGTTACCAGCTGTTTTTGAATGACAATCATTGAAGAAACAACCTTTTCCCCAGAGAATCATGCAATTGCAGCATCTGCTAGCAGGAGCTAACTATGCTAACCAGCCCTGTAGAACGGTTTGAGTTCACAGGACGGGAAGGAGGACACGGGAACGGGGTTCGACTCACAGGTAGGGGTTTTAATTCCAAATTATTCACACACAGAGGGGTAGAAGATAAACATAGACTCCACTAAACATACAGACTTTTACACATAACAAATTAAGGTCTCTCTCTCGATATTGCCAACACTGGACTGGCATAATTCTCTCTTGGAGGTAGTGAAGCTCTCTTTTATGTCGGTCTCCCCGTGCTCACTGAAATTAGAGACAGGTTTTAGACATAATTTAGCTCAGGTGCAAGTGCCCTTACCGCTTTCTCTATCCGGACGGGCGCTTGACCACGCCCCCGCTGCCACATACCCCCACCGCCCGACTCAGGCCGGGGCGTCATCCGGCCTGCCTACCACTCCCCCCCCATTTCCGGAAAGGAAGTCGGCGACAGCCATCTGCACCCCCGGTCTGTGGACCACCTCGAACTTAAAAGGCTGGAGAGCCAGATACCAACGGGTGATCCGGGCGTTAGTATCCTTCATGCAGTGGAGCCACTGCAGTGGGGCGTGATCCGAGCAGAGAGTGAAGGCCCACCCCAGCAGGTAGTAGCGGAGTGTGAGGACCGCCCACTTGATGGCCAGACACTCCTTCTCTACAGTGCTGTACTTCGTTTCCCTCAAGGAGAGTTTCCTGCTGATGTACAGCACGGGGCGCTCCTCCCCCTCCACCACCTGCGAGAGTACGGCCCCCAGCCCTCTGTCTGAAGCATCCGTCTGCAATAAGAAAGGGAGAGAGAAGTTAGGTGAATATAAGAGCGGCCCTCCACAGAGTGCGGCTTTAACTTGTGTAAATGCCTGTTGGCACTGCTCCGACCATTGGATCGGATCTGGAGCCCCCTTTTTAGTGAGGTCAGTCAGCGGGCTGGTGACATCCGAATAGTTAGGCACAAATCTTCTATAATATCCAGCCAGCCCCAGGAACTGCCTCACCCCCTTTTTGGTCTTAGGTCTAGGGCAAGTCGCAATCGCCGCGGTCTTATCAATTTGGGGACGCACCTGGCCATGACCCAAGTGGAACCCCAGATACCGTACCTCCACACGCCCAATCGCGCACTTCTTGGGGTTTGCTGTGAGCCCCGCCCGCCGCAGCGACTTCAAGACCACCCTCAGGTGTTGTATATGCCGCTGCCAGTCATTACTATAGATAATGATATCATCTAAATAGGCAGCGGCGTAAGCGGAGTGCGGGCGGAGGATACGGTCCATCAGGCGCTGGAACGTGGCTGGAGCCCCAAACAAACCGAACGGAAGTGTCACAAATTGGTGTAATCCGAACGGCGTGGTGAAGGCGGTTTTCTCACGGGAAATTGGTGTCAAGGGGATCTGCCAATAACCCTTTGTTAAATCCAATGTCGAATAAAAGCGAGCAGTACCTAACCGATCGAGCAGTTCATCAACACGAGGCATTGGGTACGCGTCAAATTTAGACACCGCGTTGACTTTTCGATAGTCCACACAGAACCGGACCGATCCGTCACTCTTGGGAACAAGAACGACCGGGCTAGACCAGTCGCTGTGGGACTCTTCTATTACCCCCATATCGAGCATTGCATCCAATTCGTCCCGAACAATTTTCTTTTTATGCTCGGGGAGTCGATAAGGGCGGCTACGAACCACCACCCCCGGTTCGGTCTCGATGTGGTGTTCGATGATGTTCGTATGACCCGGTAGAGGAGAAAACACGTCTGCAAACTCTTTTTGCAACTTGGCAACCTCTGACCGTTGGCACAGGGAGAGGTGGTCTCCGCAAACGACCGGGGCATTGTAATCGGGCTTTGGATTCACCTCTGGTCCGAGCTCCGCCCTCTCTGGAACCACCGTAGCCAACGACACAGGGACCGCCTCCCTCCATAATTTAAGGAGATTGAGGTGGTATATTTGACGCGCGTCCCCCCTATCGGTTCGCTTAACCTCATAATCGAGATCCCCCACTCGTCGTGTGACCTCAAAGGGCCCTTGCCACTTGGCGAGTAATTTGGAGCTCGATGTGGGGAGCAATACAAGAACTTTGTCTCCCGGTGCAAATTCCCTTAGCTGAGTACCCCTGTCATACAGCCGGCGTTGGCGTGCTTGAGCCTGGAGCAAATTCTCCTGTGTTAGTTTCCCCAATGTGTGGAGTTTTGCTCGAAGATCAAGAACGTACTGAATTTCATTTTTACTACTCGAAGGTCCTTCCTCCCAGGCTTCACGGATGACATCCAGCACTCCGCGCGGGCGCCGCCCATACAGCAGCTCAAACGGGGAAAATCCAGTGGAGGCTTGCGGGACCTCTCGTACTGCAAATAACAGGGGGTCAAGCCATTTATCCCAATTCCTAGCGTCTTTGTGTACGAATTTACGAATCATATTCTTGAGCATTTTATTAAATCGTTCCACTAGGCCATCTGTCTGCGGATGGTATACGCTAGTGCGAATTGATTTAATGCCCAACAGATCGTAAAGTTCGCGAAGTGTGCGTGACATAAATGTTGTGCCTTGGTCGGTGAGGATTTCTTTCGGAATCCCCACCCGGGAGATTATTTTGAAGAGCGCCTCCGCAACACTACGTGCAGAGATATTGCTTAGAGGCACTGCTTCCGAATATCGTGTTGCGTAATCCACCAGGACTAATACAAAACGATGTCCGCGTGCTGTCTGATCTAATGGCCCGACGAGGGCAATTCCAATTCTTTCGAAGGGGACCTCGATTAATGGAAGGGGGCGCAATGGCGCTTTTGGGGTGGCCGGCGGATTTACCAGCTGACATTCGCGGCACGCCGCACACCACCTGCGAACGTCGCCATTAATGCCTGGCCAATAAAAACGGGCTATTAGACGGAGCAGTGTTTTCCTTTCCCCTAGATGACCCGCCATGGGATTATAATGAGCCGCCTGGAAAAGCATTTCCCGACGGCTCCGTGGAATTAACAACTGAGTTACATTTTCCTTTGTCTGAGTGTCCTGTGTCACTCTATACAACCGCTCATTTATAATCGCGAAATAGGGGTATGCGAGAGCGATGTCCGGCTGGAGACGCTGACCATCAATTGTCTTCACTTGATCAAACAGGTACTTAAGGGTCTCATCCTGCGACTGCTCCAAAGGGAAATCTACGTCAGGGAATTCCCTGCAGAGGGGAGGGGCGGAAGGCCCACCCCTTCCCTCGTCATCTCGATTCGGAGCAGCAGAGGATGGCCCCGGCTCCGCCTCCCCTGCCAAAGCATCGCACATCGCACATCTCCCCATTCTAATGCAGGACCCATCCTTCCCAGTTCCCCCCAAAATCAGAGGATGGGTGAGGCGGGAACTAACCACTGCCTCCACTTTAAGTTTTCCACGTCGAAATTTAAGCAGCAAGGTCACCATCGGGTAGCTATGAACATCCCCGTGCACACACCTCACCCTTACCCGCTTAGCCGTGCCCAAAGCCTCGGGTTGAACCAAGCGTTGATGGATGGTGGTCTGATTACAACCAGTATCCAGCAAAGCTTGGTGTGTACCCCCCCTGGATTCTTACCGGAACCCGGTACGCTCCAGCCCGATCGGGGGCAGCATGTGGGAGATCAGCGACCCGGACCACCGCCCCCACCTTCATTAACGGACACCGCTCACGGAAGTGGCTCGGGTCCCTGGATCTCCGACATGCTGGCCCAGACACCACACCTGTACCTGCTTTGATGGACGCCCCCACCTGAGGGGGAGAACGGCTGTAGGTGGTGGAGGAGGAATGGGCTGATGCTGATGACGGAGGTGTTGGTCTCAACCAGGCTCCTCGCCTGCATGGGGCAGCAACGGGACCTGGAGAGAGGACAGAGCGAGAGGGTTGGGGGGAGTGGGGAAGAGCGGAAGTAAACACAGGAGGGGGAAGAGAGGGGGAGAGAGAGAGAATTGAATTTGAAAAATAACTTTAATTCACAATCAACTTAATACACAAAAAAAACAAGCTAACAGCAGAAAAACAAATTATGGAAAAAAAATTAAATCATCTTCAAAAATAGTACAAAGAACTCCCTTACAACACCAAATGTTCTCAAAAGTACACAAATCATTTGTAGTTTTATAAAATTTGTAATCAATCAATACTCTCGATTTCACCAATGTTAAAAAAGTCTCCAGTATGTTTTGACCAGGTTTCTGTTCAAGTTTATCCCTTCTATTAATATATATTGCCATTTTTGCTTCACCAATTATAAAATTCAGCAACTGACAAATGTACTTCTTTTTCTGACTAAATTTAAAACCCAAAATAAAAACAGTCTCCGTAAAAGATTCATTAAAACCACAAAAACATATTTCTAAAAAACCAAACAACGATAACAATCAAGCACATTGCACAAATGCATGAAAAACAGTTTCTTTTTGTAAACAAAAGGGACATTCATCATTAACTTCCACATTTAAAACAGAAACAAAAGAATTAACAGCTACAATGCCATGAAGAATCCTCCATTGCAAATCCCCAACCTTTTTTGATAATGGCGGTTTATATAGAGCTCTCCATTCCGGTTTTACACTTTCTTCTAAACCAAAAAAATCCCTCCATGGTGTATCAGATTTTTTTGCCAGATGATACTTATTAAAACCCATTACACAAGCTCCATACAATATCTTTCCTTTAGTGGATAAGATATCCAACCACTGCGAGTCCCAAGTTTTAAATGGAAAACCTTTAAAACCATCCAACTTTGGTGAAATTACCAAACAAGGGAACAAATCATTTTCATCAGGAGTAGATACTCCAGCAAAGTAATCTTTTAACATCAGACTCTCCTCTGTTGTGAGGGTAGACTTTAACTTAGCTAGAAAGAGGGCAACTAAACGAATAGATCTAGTGCCCAAAAATTCAGCTACTTTTGCAGTATTGTCCAAATTCTCTCCAGCTAAAACCAGCAACTGTCTTAAAACAAAAACTTTTGATCTTTTAAGCTTAAAACCACAATTAAACAAACTGTTATTATCATTTACATCCAACCGTGCCCCAAGAATTAGAGGTTCTTCTAGAAGCCAGTAGAGGGAGTACGGGTTTTCAGATTTCTGAATGTAAAACAGACCCCAAACTTTCAAAAGACTCTTATAAAAAGGTGGGAAAAACAGACAAGTCCATTTTTACAGGGTTTAGTAGAAACAGATGTTTATCCAGTCCAAAACCTCCAAAGTTTTGCAAAACAATATGGGCCATTGCCCTCCAGCTAACATCTGATGCACCATCTAAAAGTCTCTGCAGAAACTGCAAACGAAAAGCGGCAGTTCTACTCTGTAGATGAATCAGTCCTTGCCCACCTTCATCTTTCGGTAGATAAAGAACACTCTGTCGAATCCAGTGTAGTTTATCCCAAAAAAAGTCTACAAGAATTGCTTGTATCTTCGTTAGTAGTTGAGGAGGAGGATCAATACACGCCAACTTATGCCACAGTGAAGAAGCGACCAAGTTGTTGATAACCAAAATGCGTCCTCTATATGACATCTTAGGGAGCAGCCACTTCCATTTTTCCAAACGTCCTTTAATTTTTTCAACAACTCCATCCCAATTTTTTTGTTGAGTCGTGTCATCACCTAAAAAAACTCCCAAATATTTTAAACCACCTTTTCCCCAGATCAAACCTTCAGGAATTTTTGGTTTGCCCTTTTCCCATTTACCAACTAAAAGCGTTTCACATTTCCTCCAATTCACTTTTGCCGAAGATACAAGAGTAAAATCATTAATTAAATTAAATAAAACTTGTACATCCTTTTGTCCACTTACAAACACCATTACATCATCAGCATAAGCAGAAACACATATATTCTTTGTAACGTTAGGCAAATGTAATCCATTAATCCTTTCCCTTATTTTTTGTAATAGAGGCTCAATGGCCAAGGCGTACAACATGCCAGATAGAGAGCACCCTTGTCTTACACCTCTTTTAACCTGAAATGGAGCACATAAACCGCCATTAATCTTCAATACACTTTCAATCTCACTATAGAGTGTCTGGACCATCTTAATAAAATCTTCTTTAATACCAAAAGCTGCTAAAGTTTTCCACAAATAGGGATGCTCAACCCTATCGAAAGCCTTCTCCTGGTCCAGTGAAATCAAACCAAAATCCAAATCCAACAATTTTGACACCTCTAAAGCATCCCGAACTAAAGAGATGTTGTCAACAATGGATCTGCGAGGAATACAGTAGGACTGGTCTGGATGTATTATCTGCCTTATTACTTCAGCCAGTCTGTTTGCCAAAACCTTAGAGAGCAGCTTGTAATCACAGCACAGAAGTGACACGGGGCGCCAGTTCTTTATGTCTGTCAGATCTCCTTTCTTTGGTATTAGCGTTATCACTGCTCTCCTGCAGCTCAACGGCAACATACCTTTTGACAGACTATCGCTCAGTACTTGTAACAAGTCCGCTCCCAACTCTCCCCAGAAAGACTTATAGAAGTCAATTGGGAGGCCGTCAATCCCAGGAGCTTTTCCCGATTCCATGCCATGAAGGGCCTTATATAACTCTCCCAGACTTATCCCGCCTGAAAGAGCCATATTACCTTCTTCTGACATCTTTGGAAGGGAGTTCAAAAAGACATTATCCTCATCGCCCGCCATTGCATACTCACTTCTATATAGATTTTCGTAAAAACCGACTGCTCTCTTTCGTATATCACTGGGGTTCAGCAAAACTTGACCCTCTTCCGACCGTAAGGCTTTAATTAATCTCTTCTGCCCATTTTGTTTCTCTAAACTGAAAATTTTTTTTGACTGTGCATCCATATGGTTTATGTTTTGGAATCTCGATCTAACCAATGCGCCCTGTGTTCTGTACTCCAGCAGATCTGCTACCTGAGCTTTCTTTTTGAAAAAAAGTTCAAAATTATGACTTGTCCCAGTTGAATCAGCTGTTTTATGACACTCACTTAATTCTTTCTCCAAAGTATCCAGAGATTTTTTAAACTCTATAGTGACATTGCAAGTGTATTGCTGACAAAACTGTCTAATTTTGACTTTACCAATGTCCCACCACTGCTGTATTGACCTAAAATTAGCTTTTGACTTTCTATAATTCTGCCAAAGATACTTAAAAGAGTCTCTAAAAAAACTATCGTTCAATAAAGAAATGTTGAAGTGCCAGTAGGCACTACTAGGTTTAAATTAATTTAAAATAAAATTACATTGTACCATACTGTGATCAGAGAACCCGATTGGGATTATGGAGCAGTTTTTGAAAATATTACGCTGATGTGTGAAACCATACAATCTATCAAGTCTGGCAAGGGATACCCCGTTTTCCCTCATACTAACCCATGTGTATTGTCTCGTATTTCCATTTAATTGTCTCCAAATATCACACAGTTCAAACTTCTTAATGAAGTGAATGAGACGTTTCTGAGACGCCAGATGGGGTTCAACGTGGTTCCTATCAATAATATTTTCTGTGCGATTAAAATCTCCTCCCAAAAACAAGTATTCCTCTTCTGAGCAATTTTGTAAAGTAGTACCCAATAAATCTAAGAAAAACAATCTTTCCATAGGGACTGTTGGAGCATAAACACAGATAAAAACCAAAATAT
This sequence comes from Moxostoma hubbsi, assembly GCA_032164185.1. Taxonomy (NCBI): domain Eukaryota; kingdom Metazoa; phylum Chordata; class Actinopteri; order Cypriniformes; family Catostomidae; genus Moxostoma; species Moxostoma hubbsi. The sequence goes on along the minus strand of JAVLUX010000039.1, from coordinate 2,179,235 downwards.
AGCTTTCATAGACCGCTCTGATTTTTAATAATCTTCCTTTCACAACTTCATCAACAACATAAGAGATTGGACTAAAACCCTTAGAAAATAAAACTGCAACCCCTGCACTTATTGAAGTGTTATGGCTTAAAACAGTCAGCCCTTCAAATTCTCTTCCCCAATCTGCTGCATTCCCCTCGTCACTATGTGTTTCTTGTAACAGTAAAATATCAAGATTCTTCTGTTTCATTAATTCAATTAACATTCCTCTTTTCTTAATGTCTCTAGCACCATTTATATTCAGGGTTGCTAGACAAACTTCACTCATGAGAAAGAGGAGAAAAAACAGCCCAAAAAAAAACACACTCATTGAAGTTGAAAAAGGATCTTAATTTATACAATATCATTCCTAAGTTTCTCTGCATTCCTCACTAATATTCTCAACCGATAAACTCCTCTATTTGTGAAGCATCCTTCAGCCATAAACTTCCTTGCTTTCTCAACAAACTGTGTTATATCAGGGAAGTAGTCTTGTACACACACCCCTCTCTTGTTCTTCGTTGACTTGAGAAATAATTTAATCTCTTCAGCATCGTAGCTAAGAACAGAGAGGTCACTCAAAGACAAGGCCACACTGGAATCTGATGATTCACCTTCACTTTCGGTTTCAATATCCTCGCTATCATATAAGTCAGTTTTCTTCATAGTTTTTTTATTTTGAGAGTTTACCTTCATTTTTCTTTTCTGAGGTGTTTTGAACATTTCTGTTCCTGTCTCCATTACTAATTCCACACAATCAATTCCACTCTTTTCCTGTACAACCTGTGTTACAACATTCCCAGTATTTGCACATTCACTTTCCTTTTCAGGAAGTTTTGAGAGTTTTACATCAGATCCCACATCAATTTTGTCTTTCTTTTCTAAATCTATACCTGCCACATCAACAGATTTAACAGTAGATATCTCCTCGCAATGAGCCACTTTAGCCCCACTGTGATGGTCACCCTCTGAGCTCAGTGCATCTACATCAGCGTCTCTACTCGTGCTTGGGTTGGAAACCATGTCCTCTTTCTCAGTGACTTTTTTTTCCGGGCAGTTACGAATCAAATGCCCTGCTTTTCCACAACCAAAGCACTTTGTTTTAGCAGTTGTTACAAAAATGATATAATCAAAATCATCAACTCTAAACCTCAGTGAAAGATCCAATTCCTCATCATTCTGAATTACCATGTACGCAAATCTCCTAAAAGACACAATGTGTTGCAACAGGGGAGAATCCGTGCTAATCGGGATTTTTTTTATTGGGGATACCAATTTTCCATAACGTGATAGAGCTTCTGTGATTATTTCGTCACTGAGAAAGGGGGGAACGTTAGATAATGTGACTCTCTTCGAAGGTTGAGAGAGTGGAAGAACAGAAACAAAACCACCATCAATCACAATCCCTTGCTCAACTACTTCATTTACCTTCTCAACGCTACTGAGAAAAATCACAGTAGCGTTATTCATCCTCGACGCGGATAAAATACATCCATGTCCTACAACTTCGCCAATCGCTAAACAAATCTCCTCTATACTCGCCGCAAACGCCACTTTAACTGCATGGCGTCGCGTGAGCATAGACAAACCCGGTGTAGTTGGGGTCGTCATGCTTCTCCCGGTAAAGACCGGTAGCACGTGGCCCAAACCACGTTAAAAACTGCCACTAACTAAACACAAACAAACACAAACAACAATAACAAAAAAAAAGTCAGAAAAGATAAAGATATTTAGATACAGAAATTAACTTCACTCACCGCACTCGCAATACACCACTCACGCACTCAACACTCACACCGGAAGTGTGACAGAGAGAGAGAGAGAGAGAGAGAGAGGGCTCGTCCACCCTTGGGATCGCCGCCATGTGGTCCTCTGCAAGCTGGACGGCTGCCTCCAGTGACGCCGGGCGGTGGCACTGGACCCACTCCGCCGTTCTCCTGGGCAAGCATTGAATAAACTGCTCCAGCACCACCTGATCGACGAGTCCCTCGACGTCGCGGTCCCCCACCAGCAGCCACCTCCGGCAGGCATCACGGAGCCGCTGGGCGAAGGCGAACGGGCGGTCGGACTTTTCCAGCTTCATGCCCCGGAAGAGCTGGCGGTTTTCCTCGGGGCTCCGACCAACCCGCTGCAGAATGGCTTTTCTTAAATCAGCGTAGGCCAGGAGGTTCGTTGCCGGCAGTTGTTGTGCCGCGAGTTGGGCTTCCCCGGACAGAAGAGGAACAAGGCGGGCTGCCCACTGGTCCTGAGGCCAGCCCAAATTTCAGCGGATCGCTGGAATAAATCTAAAAAGGCTTCTGCATCATCCGCCGCACCCATCTTCTGTAACGTGGGTGGGGGTAACGTGGCACGGCTGTCCGGGGTCGCGGCTTTGGCTGAAGCGGCCTCCTGGCTGAGGAGGCTCCGGATGACCTGTCGATCCTCTGCTTGGGCCCGCACGAACTCGCAGAACCGCCGATCTTGGTCTTGCCTGAGCTCAAGCAGGGACTGTTGGTGGCTCTGATGTAAGGTGGCGAGGGACAGGAGGACTTCGGCCAGCTGGGAGGACTCTACGGGACGATCTTTTTCCATGTCTGGACGTGGAGGATCCAAACTTTTAACTTTCCCGGGTTTTCGGCACCAGTGTAGAATGGTTTGAGTTCACAGGACGGGAAGGAGGACACGGGAACGGGGTTCGACTCACAGGTAGGGGTTTTAATTCCAAATTATTCACACACAGAGGGGTAGAAGATAAACATAGACTCCACTAAACATACAGACTTTTACACATAACAAATTAAGGTCTCTCTCTCGATATTGCCAACACTGGACTGGCATAATTCTCTCTTGGAGGTAGTGAAGCTCTCTTTTATGTCGGTCTCCCTGTGCTCACTGAAATTAGAGACAGGTGTTAGACATAATTTAGCTCAGGTGCAAGCACCCTTACCGCTTTCTCTCTCCGGACGGGCACTTGACCACGCCCCCGCTGCCACAAGCCCAATATTCACTTGCTGCATGACTCATACTTAAACTGGACATTATCAACATTAGTCAAAGTTAGTTCATTGTAACTGTTTGCACACTTTGAACATTTGGAGCTGTTAATTATATGAGTAGCCTACAGACTGTATTTAACAAGCCATGTTTGCAGTACAACTTATAAATGCTCATTTCACCAAGGAGTGATGTGTAATACACTGACAAACTTTATAAAGTCTTGTAAAGCATTGTAAAACGGGTTTTATATCAGAGCCAGTGATTATGAGCTGTAGAGAACATCTGTTGAACACCATCATGAGCTAGTCTGGCACATATTCAAGCCTCGCTGTTTATCTGGTTTCTCCTGTGTTTTTTGGGAGTGTTAACGTCACACCAGGTGGAGTGCCAGATGTTCCTGATTCTCAAAATCATACCCTAATGTGCTAAATATGAAATTGCTGAGACAATCATGAGTCAGCACGGTTTGAAAGCATTCTACACTTAAACATGATGAAACTTCTGCCTTTAGTTTCCACTAGGGCAGCAAAGCACATGGATTCACTTGATTTACATAACCCCTTCTGTAAAATCGTCTTTTTTTTATACAGTAGAGTTCTAACAAATATGTTTAGAAATGTTTAATTCAAATATGCTGTTTTCGTGTGGTATTAAAGGGGAATTTATTATGTTTAAATACTTTTTCTTATTCCAGCTAAACAGTTAAATTCCAGCAGAGACAGATATAAGTAAGCCATTTGTACATTGATTTCACTGAAAATTGTAATCTCTGTATTACTATAATAAAACATTTCTCTGTTTGTTTGAGCATCCCAACCAGCCCAAAATTGGCTCAACCACTGGTGTGAGTTTGGGGCAGGATTATCTGTTTGCCCAGCCAATGGCAGAATGATCAGGAATCCTACTGGAAAAAAAGTCATTATTTTTGTTTTTGTGAGGCTGGAGGTGAAGAAAATACACAATTCATCTTTGATATCCATCTCATGCTATACATGCTAATTGGAGAAATATAATCATGTGATGCGCACACGTTAATACATCTGGTCGACTATAATAATGAGTATTTCATTAGTGTCATCGTGCTTGTTGTGGATATAAAATACATATTAAGGAGAAACAGTGTGGGGACATTTTTGTCAACTTTTTTTGCAGTTTATCAACATGTAATAGCAAGTTAGTGACATGTGTAGTCAATCTGAAATCAGAGACCCTCCCCTTGACAAGATCTGATTAAAAGTGGTCACATGTGATGCATTAAAAACATGTTAATACTAGGTGAAAACAAGCCTATAATCAAAAAGTCATGGAAATTAAAGATGTGTTCTCAAATGCGCACCAAACTGTCTGTCAGATATTAAAAGCAGAATAGTTTTAATCTGAATATGAGGCACCTATCATATATGGGATAAAGGCACAGTTGAAATCTGGCTTACAAAATAATCATAATCACATTTCTCTGTGCCTTCCACAGAAGTAAAAACTTGATAAAGGCAGGTATTCTGAAGTGCAGTTGGTGTACAGTGAAATGGGTGATTTTGCTCCTTATACCACTGCTCCATCTAGTGATGAAGTCCCTATATCAAACTTCAATGATGATGCCATATTTTAGCAGACGCATTGATATGTTTTATTTATGATTAAGCTTGGGTTTTAAGGATATTAGCCATATAATGTTTATTTATTTATTTATAAAATGTTGTAATACTACACTGGCAGCCAAAAGTTTGAAATAATGTACAGATTTTGCTCTTACGGAAAGAAATTGGTACTTTTAGTACACCAAAGCTACATTCAACTGATCACAATGTATAGTCAGGACATTAATAATATGAAAAATCACTATTACAATATTACAATTTTTTTCAGAACTTCTTAAACTACATAAAAGAGATCTCATCAAAAAATCCTCCACGTTCAGCATTGACAGCTTTGCAGATCCTTGGTATTCTAGCTGTCAGTTTATACAGATACTCAGGTGACATTTCACCCCACACTTCCTGTAGCATTTTCCATAGATGTCTAGTCTTGTCGGGCACTTCTCACGTACCTTATAGTCTAGCTGATCCCACAAAAGCTCAATGGGGTTAAGATCCATACCTCTCTTTTCCAATTATCTGTTTTCCAATGTACTGTATGTGTTTTCTTTTGGTTTTTCTGTTTCAAAAGCTTTTTCTTTGCAATTCTTCCCATAAGGCCTGCACCCCTGAGTCTTCACCTTATTGTTGTACGTGAAACTGGTGTTGAGCGGGTAGAATTAAATTAAGCTGTCAGCTGAGGACATCTGATGTACTTATCCTCTTGTTTAGTTGTACATCTGACCTTTCACATCTCTTTCTGTCCTTGTTAGAGTCAGTTGTCCTTTGTCTTTGTATAGCCCTCATTCATCAAAACAGTGATTGACTGATGAGTTTCTAGAGAAAGCTGTTTCTTTTTTTGCCATTTTTGACCTAATATTGACCTTAATATTGAAGATGTGTCAGTCCATTGCATAATTTGGCAACTCAAAAACAAACACAAAGATAATGTTCAGCTTCATTTAACAAACCAACAGTGTTTGATATAATGGCAAGTGCTTCAGACATCAGTAATGTCCTGACTATACTTTGAGATCAATTGAATGCCAATTTTCTTCCGAAACAGCAAAATCTGTACATGATTCCAAACTTTTGACCGCCAGTGTAACTATCACCCTATTCTGCAACAGTTTAGAATAATTTACTTTAGTAACACAGTATTTTCATGTATATTAACCAATGTTTAAGCTGTAGATTTAACATTTGTTGAAAAATGTTTTAAACTGTTTCAGAATAGGCTAATACCCTGTAATTAGTTTATAATAATTTCCATTGATTATGCACTTTTTCATATATTTCCATACATAAACCCATGATTAAAGTCAGATTACATAAAACATTTCTAAGATGTTCTAAAACGGATTATTAGCCTATTCTGCAAAATTTTTTTCAAATTTCTATTAATAAAATTCACTGAAAAATATAATTGTGTAATTAGTAACAAAATAAAATGTATAAAGTTTAAAATATGATTTTTTTTTTTTACATTTTATTTTGTTAAAGCTTACTCAAATCAATTTGATAAAATGTTGTTTTGAAATTGAAATGCATAAATGTAAAAATGTTTGAGTGTACATTTTCCTTCATGCATATTAACCAAGATTAATAAATGCTGTAATCTTACAAGTACTGTATACCTTATAGCATATTACAATATGCATTTGGCATACATTTTTATAATGTTTTATCAGATACTATCTTCTACTGTATTAAACAGTTGTGTAACATTCAGAAAATACATTGATTTGGAAAAAAAGAAGATTGAGAGTAATTATAACCTTGTTTTAAAGTAAAAAAAAAAAAATGTTATCCATTGTTATTTAATTATTCATAAGTTAATGTTCATTTATGAAAAAGTCTATTGTTCGTTGTTGGTTCATGCTGCTACATAATGCATTTATGTTTGTTAACATACTTTTCCTTTAAAAAAAATTATTCTGCAGGACGTTTTTGGGCAAAAGCAAAATCATGATGTGTCAGATGTGAGATAAATTGTAGCAACAGTATTGTTTTTACTGGACATTAGAAGCCCTGGAGTGCCTGAAGCTGATGTAGCAAACAGTCACACACACACACACACACACACACACACACACACACAAAGGCACACATCTTCACCGAGGTCGCTCGCAGGTCTTTGCTTTAAATGGGACCCAGGGAGGGATGAGTTCTAAGCCCCTCTCACCTTCAATTCAGACACACTGAGCCCATATCCCCGATCAGATCTATAAAAGTGTCTTCCATACTGATGTTAACCCAGACACTGCACACATAAGCAGAATAAAAAAAATAAAATAATAAAAAAAAAAAAATATCATCAAGATATGTTAGAAGATCAACAGCTTTGCCAGAGGGGACATCAATGACCATCAGATGGATGGAAGGATTATTAAATAAATGTATTTCATGTAGTTTCATAAAGACAGATTATAGTTGATATAACAGCCTCTTTAAAAGCTTTCAATGTAGAACCACATGGTGGCAGTATTACATTAGAGGCTGATGATACAGTAAATTTGATACATGTACAGTGAACCCTATGCAAATCTGGTAAATGATCTCTTTTGGTTCTGCCACAAAAGAGCATTAGGCTCATTGAACTGATGTAATATCATTGCCGATTTATGATTTTAGAATGGTAGTTAATTAATTAAAATGATAGTAAGTGGTGATTTAGAGTTATTGATGTGACAGAGGAGACCTATTCCCAAGTCATGGAACAGTTTTAAATAGGAACTGCATTTAATCAATGTTGAAACATTTATCACGTGTTGATTTGGTATATAATGTGTGATGTCTATGATTTTAGATTTTATGTGATGGTAATGTTGTATAACGAGAGTGGCATTTTCAGTTTTTGGAGAAATATTTGGATAACCTCTTTCAAAATCACCTTTGAATTTATAAAATGTTTAGTAATTGATCGTTCCTGAACACAAATTCTTAAAGGAATATTCCAGGTCCAATGCAAGTTAAGCTCAATTGACTGCATGTGTGGCAGAATATGAATTACTACAAAAATAATTTGACTCGTCCCTCCTTTCCTTAAAAAAAATAAATAAAAAATAACAACAACAACAACAAAACACAGGTTTGCGGTATAATGGCAACAAAGCTGTCAAATTGGATAGAACTTTGCACAGTAAACGTTTGTAAGTGATCATCGCACTATCACAGTAAAATCATGTTAGCATGCATATTGTTTATGTCTTCAGGCCATACATAAAAATAAAAGTGAGTATATTAACATTTACAGATTGGCCCCATTCACTTCCATTGAAATTGCTTCACTATAACCCAGATTATTTATTTAATATTATTATTAGTAGTAGCAGTAGTAGTAGTAGTATTTTAAAGGAGCGACAAGTATAAATTTATTTTTGTGCCAATCAAATGTGCACTCCGGTCACTTCCCATGGAGGATGGAGGGGGGGGGGGGGGGGGGGGGTGTTAAAACATCGAAATACGCCCAAAATAAAAATATTCTGACAAACTGAACCTTTCAACACATACTAGTCATTTAGCACCAGGTTCTCCACAGACATGCGGTGTGTGATGGGAGAGGGGCGGCGTCATCCGGCCACGCCCCAGCTCCGCCTCGAATGGCTTTCCTCGCTGAGCCCTCGTGGGCCAGCTATCCCGGGCCAATCGGAGTCCCGCGGTGCTGTGGTACCATTACTTTTAGGGGGTTCTGACTTAGAGGCATTCAGTCATAATCCCACAGATCCCTAAGGCAAGCACACGCACCAGCTCCGCCCCTCTCCCGTCACACACCGCATGTCTGTGGAGAACCTGATGCTAAAATATCTGAACCAGTGGTTCCTCTCATACTGAACAGGATTACTATTACAATAACACATCATCTGTAGGGTAAAACAAACCTGTATCACGATGGCCCCTTACTTGTCTATATTTAAAATAGTGCATAGACAAAATCTATATCTTCTAAACTCACTATCTTCTTTTTGTGTAGATAACCCGGTGCTGACCAGTAGAGTGGCTGTCATAGTTCATGTCCTGGACATTAATGAGTTTCCACCAGAGCTCGCCATGCCTTACGAAACCTTTGTGTGTGAGAGCGCCAAAGTTGGACAGGTGAGTGAATATAGATTGGTGTGTGCATGTATGTTTGCATGCGGAAAAACTAATTATGGTCTAATGAGCCATTTAAGATGATGTAAGACATACTGCAAACTCTGACACTCTCATTACATCCTGAAAGTGCTGCATATCCCAGGTTAAGATAGGTAGAGTTGTGTTTGTGCCCCCTCCCCTAACCCCACGCATTTCCTAATCTACTGTATCATATTTATACAAATAAACCTTACACTAAAATATAATTTTTTTTCTAAAATATAAAATGTCTTCTGAAGTGATGTGATCGGTTTTGGGTGTGAAACAGACAAAAATGTAACGCCTTATTCACTATAAATCTTGACAGCAGCAGTCTTCTTGGCCAAGACAATGATTTGAAGCTTGATTACACTTCCTCGCTTTACACGCTAACTGATGCATTCATGTCGCAATTGTTGTTATTATTAAAGCTAAGGTGTGAATTTTTTTTTTCACCTGTTTTATCATCCACCAGGGCAAGTCTGATATAAGTAATAGCATAAAAAGCAAACAAGATATATTAACTGGATGAGCATAAACCTTACTAAATTGTTATATTTAATAGCTTAAAACAAGAAAACACTATTTGCCAATGGGGTAAGAAAAATAAAAAGTCTAAATATATTATCTGAAATCTAATCTCATTATCTTTCAATTTTGCATCTCAAGGAAATTTATCTTGTTCTAAAAATGTGTTTATATTTTTATTGGAAAACAAGACACTTAAGAAAATTATGTTTTGCAGTAAATAAACTAAGTGGTTTATGGGAAGTGTTGTTTGGTTTTGCGATATCCTGATAAACCCCAAAATGTAACTGCTGGACTATATTGAAGGGTCAGAAGTTTGTGGTTTGATTGATAGTTTGTGCAGAAGAGCATGCTGGATTAGTGATGTATTAGTGCTTTGCTAGTTAATCGTCCAATCCAGCATACATCTGCAAAGCTCATGATAGACCTACAACAGGTGATGCCAGCAGGAGGGAGGAGGCAGTACCAGCATCCTAAGCATGAAAGATGGATCTGTTTTTAATTTTAGTGCACTCTGTATCATGATCACTGGATGTGGAGCCGATTAAATGGTTTTAGATGTAAAATCCACACGGGCAAATCTTATAAACATTATTATTGAGCACATTTTACTCAGTGGCACACTCAATTTTATGCACCTGTGACTAGTTTTTAAATTACAGGATGGGAAGAAAAATGTGTTTTATTTAACATTGCCATTTTAATTTTATTGTTTAAAACAACACTGTGAAATTAGTTTGTTTAAAGAATTTTCATGTAACAGCATATATATTGCCATTATTTAAGAGTAAACAGACTTGATGACTAATTAGTTTGCTGTGTACTACATGTGTGCTGAATGTCTTTTGAAATCATCTTAATGGTTTCAGTTAATGTTATTTATTATTCAGTATGTTTATAAAAGAGCTAAAGATAGTAATCATTTCAATTAATAATACAGATTTTTTTAAAAGCATTCAAAATCAGTGCAATGTACTTGCTTAAAGAGCATTGGCCTGTGTACCATAATTACCTTCATAAATCATGAAGAGATTTCATAAACATTAATGTTCATCATAAAATATTTAAATAGTCGATAAAACAGATACTTTAGTTTTAACTACATTCACAGTGTCCGGCAATGATCAAATGTAACACCAAAGACATAACTGTTCTGCCATTATAGACCCCATTATCATGCAATATAATGTGTTTAATGGTTTAATTTAGTCTATGTCTTTTAGCTTTAAAACTGTCTTTATGCAATTATACACATAAAAGTTGACAAAGGAAACTTTTGGCTGATATTTGCATTTCAACTTTTACTATCTTTCTCTTCTGGGAAAACATATCAAAAATATTGATAACTCATCATGCCCAAGAAAACCTACAGTTCATTCATCTTCGATTAACTTTGTTTCACCTAGGTTATTCAGGTCATCAGTGCAAAAGACCAAGATCTCCCCCAAGCTGGACAAAGATTTTCCTTCAAATCTCCTCAAGAGGGAGTGAAGATCAAGAACTTTACCATCAGAGACTTTGGGAGTGAGTTTGGCTTTTATTCCCTGTAGCTCAACAGGTAAAGCATAGCGCTAGCAAAAAGGTTGTGGGTTTGATTACCACATTACAGATTGGATAATGCATTGGTCAAACCCTCTTTACTTCATTGGAAAAGTATAATATAGGTTTTATTTGGTGCAGTTCACATACTTTTCAGAATGTGGCACTAAAGCGAGGAGCTTTCAAATGCACAGCACTTATTTAGCCACAGATTTTGGCCTTGTGGAACTCCTGTCCACACTTTAGGCATGGATGCTCACTGAAGACATGATTTACTGGGACAACGTGACAGTTGTCAAGGGCAGTTTGGCAAACCTGAAGAAATCAGGCTAGTCTGTAACATGCAATATTTTCTTAAAAATGCTCAGCCGTCATGAATATGCACTCAGTATAACCTCATAGTGATGGAGGTCAAACGGCTAATCAATTCATTGCAGACAAACTCTCCGCCTGTCAACATGTCCATTACACTTAATATTAACACACCAACTAAATTCCACAAAATTTTTAAAACATGAGCAGCCATTTAATAATTTCTGGTTTGGGCGTTTGCTACAAGGCAAAATCACTTGAGGAAACCACAGCTGTTTTTTTAATATTTTTATTGGTGTTTGGATATAGAGATGCTTGTTAAAATAAGCATCTAATCTATGCTATTAGATGCTATTTAATCTATTTATTCTATTTTAGTATTACACGAAAATACACTTTTTTGTGTTTATCTACTTTTTTGTGCTTATTAGAATGTCATTTAGTTATAATAGCTACATGCTAACATCAGTTTAATTTCATAGAGGCCTTGGGGGTGTGCACACGGAAGCATCCTTGTAATCAAAAAAGCTAGATGCAGCACAATGAATTGAACACAGCACTCGAGATGTGGTCTAAGGCTATGTCTACACTAATCCGCTTTCATTTGAAACAGCATTAGTTTTGCTACATTTACACTTATCATCCACGCTCGAACTGTGTTTTCCTCCACCGAAAATTAACCATTTAGAAAATGCCCTTCATTATTGCATACTTTGGAATATGATGAAAAATTTAAATAAAAAGAATAAACAGCGAGACTTTAAGACATCCATCTCGTGTAAGTTTACATAGGAAAACAATTGAAAAACATCATAGATAGTGTGTCCAGCACCCTACAGCAGCTTTGTCTTCATCTCATGTGAGTGTACATTATTTTGAAAAAAAAATGTAAACTACTATTATACTATTACTATTTGTTTCGGTTTAAAAGTTTAGCAATTAGCAAAAAATAAATTAGTTCACCTTTTAGAAACCTGAGCCCAACATAACATAAAGCACCAGCATCCAAAACACAACATATGCTGGTGGGTATTTAGACATAAAAAAATCAAGGCAGCACACTATATAGATGGAACATAGCAAGATAGATGAGCCTAATATTCAGAAAGTTATCAATTGGACCAGCTGAGGAATGTAATGTGAGGTCATCAGAGGGCAAAAGAGCTTCTCCACCTAAAGATGGCTCATGAAATAATTTCAAATGATGTTCAAGCACAAATGTTCTCTGCACAGAGAAAAAAGCATATTATTTAGACCCCTGAGACTGATTCTCCACTCAGCTGTAATGTGATATCCCTGTGGAACTGCTGCCAAGTACGCTAAGCGCTAAATGCTTTGTTCACTTTGGTGTCTTTTTGAAATCATACAAGTGTGCTCCTTGTGATGCAGAATGACATCTGTGATGAGGGATTCAATAGTTATCCAAAATGGTGCAGTCGATCAATCCTGGTAACTAAACAACAACAGAAACATCCTTCCAACAAGATCAATCAATAGTAGAATTCGCTTTCTTAAGTCAGCTCAATTTTGGATTCAAATGGTTTTTGAGAATTGTGTTGAATTACTTATGGGGGAACACTTTAAAATGTATGTTGTTTTGTTTTGCGCTACCCCAGATAACACTGCCGGGGTGGTGGCACTCCGTAGCGGCTTCAAACGGCACTCCCAAGAGATTTACTATCTTCCACTTGCTATTGAGGATGGTGGCCTCCAGACATTGAGCAGTACCAGCACCCTCACCATCCATGTGTGCGGATGTGATGCCAATGGATCTTTATTAACTTGCAGCGCTGAAGCCATTTTCCTTCCCGTGGGACTCAGTACCGGAGCCCTGATCGCTATTCTGGTGTGCATCATCATACTGCTGGGTAAGCAAGCACACATCCATCAGAGCTTTAGATATAAAGATTGCTGCCTATCCAAACTCCATATACTGGGTGTAATCCGAACTCAATATGCAATGACAATGCATCCTGCAAATCTGATAGCCAGCAGGACTTTATTTAGCAAGATTACCAACCAAACTGGAATAGTGTCCGCCAAAACTCTGAGCAATTCTACACCACCAGAGACATAGGATTAGACAGGTCACTGGTATACAAATGAATGAAAGAAACTGTAATGCTGAATTTTACAGCTGTAGGAATAGAAGTCCCCCTAAAAATTAGGTGCTGCATATTAGAATGGATCCTTGTGGTTTGAGGAAAGATGTTTCAGAGGTGGAGCAATTATTCCATTTTAATGATTACGCAAATATCACGGAATGTTGAAGGAGGACCCAAACACCAAAGGTAAGTTGAAGGGCTTTTATTAAAAGAACTAAATACAAACACAAAACCCAAATGAGGGGGGAAAACATAGAACAATAAACTACAAAAATCAGAACAAAAAAAAAAAAACACACACACACACACACACACACACACACACACACACACACACACACACACACACACACACACACACACCCCCCCCAATCTGGCACAAGAGGAGCTTATAAAGGGAAGGGTAATATGAATAAATAATTATGAATAAAATATAGTGGAGTAACGAGCAGTAGTCAGGGCAATGGAGCTAGCATTCTACTGCAAACGCAAGAAGGTAAAACAAAGAAACAAGCACACAAGAAAGAAACAGGGAGAGAAGGCTGTCATAATCCTGCAACAACAAGAATAAACAATGACAAAAGTGCCCCCCAAGACAAAAAAAACAAAAACAGACTAGGGTGGGGCAGGAGGCACAGACCAGAGTCATGTGAAGTACCATCCAGGGGAGGAAGTGTGGAGGAAAACAGGAGGAAGGCTTTAGAAATGGGATGGGGTCTGGTGGCCTCGGAGGATGATCCAGGTAGGGGGTGAGGTCTGGCGGCCAGGGGGGGTGCAGCTCCATGAAGGGAGTGAGGTCATGAGGCCCAGGAGAAGGGTCCAGGAATGAGGTGAGGTCCGGCAGCCTAGGAGGAGCTTTGATGAGAGGGATGAGGTCAGGCAGGATGGCTGTAGGAGACAGGACAGGATCAGACAGGGCAGCTGAGGCCTCTGAGCGGAGTTTATGGTCAGCAGTAGGTTCAGGTAACTGTCCACCAACTGGTGCCCCACCTGACCAGAGGTCCAATGATGTGGCAGCCACTGGACAGGGTCCTAAGTGGCATTCACAGGGGGCTGGCCATGCTTGTTGATGGCCACAGGGAACTGGACTGACTGGGTGACAGCCACTGGATAAGGTTCAGTTTGGGTGCCGGCCGCTGGCATGGGTCCGACTGGACAGGTTTGGCAATGACCACAGGGGACTGGACAGATCAGGTACAGACTGATTGGTACCCGCTGGTGACTGGAATTACTGGGTAGTGGCTGCTGGCAAGAGGTCAGAGTGGGCAACAGCCACTGGTGACTGGACATAATTGTCAACGGCCGCAGGGGACTGGAAAGGCTCATTGACAGCCACAGGGAACTAGACAAGCTCTTCAATTGCAACAGCTGAAGGGACCTTAGTTGCCACCCAGACAACAGCAGCAGACTCTGAACCCTCCAGGGGATCTGCCTCCTGCCAGTCTGCACCAGGCTTCCTCCTACATCAGCGAGAACCCGACAAGAGCCAGGGGAAGGACAGGACACAACCAGAGAGGAGTGCTCAGGTGAGGAAACCCTGCCATGGAGAAGAGGCTCCATCTCGCTGAGATGGCCAACATGGCCCACTAAGTCCCAGAATGGCCAACAAAAAAAATATATATCACCAGCTCCTCAGCACTGAATAGTTTGCCCAAGATTGAAAGGAAAATAAGTTTCAAACAGGTCTCATCATAGCACCACCTGTGGGGCTCACTGGCCAGATCCAAATCATAGATGCGACAGGGCTGACCATTCTGAGAGCTGACTAGAGCGTTGTTGTTCTGAGTGATGCCCAAAGAGACCATTTCCTTCGGGGCAGGAGCTGGGTCGAGAAAAATGCCCATGTTGCCTCTGCTGGGTCCTGTATTGACCAGATTGTTATTTCACGAAATGCTGAGATAGGCCCCAAACGCAGGAGGCAAGTTGAAAGACTTTTATTAAAAGAACAAAATACAAACACAAAACTCCCACGAGGCAGGAAAACAGAACAATAAACTACAAAAAAAATCAGAACAAACAAGAAAACCGACAGACACGAACGAACGAACCAACCAACCAAATTACACAAAACAATCTGGCACAAGACTGAACACAAGATGAGCTTATAAAGGGAAGGTTAATAGGATGCAGGTGCCAAAGATAATGAGCAGAATGGATAAAGAGCAGTAGTCAGGGAAACAGAGCTAGCGTTCTCCTTGTGGCACCTGCAAACACAAGAAGACGGAAAACACAGAAACAAGCACACACATGAAAGAAACAGTCAGACTGTCATGGTCCTGCCACAACAAGAATAAAGAAAGACAAAAGTTGCAGGATTATGACAGAAAAAAAACACATATATATATTTTTTATTTTATTTTTTTTTATGGAAAAACTTGCACCAATGGATGTGTGAAAGTAAATAGTGTTCATTTTTACTTCATGTTGACTGAAATGGGTTTGTTGCAACTGGTTGCATGCTCTTCATGCACTGCATGTTTTTCTAAATGTGAGATGCATGGACCAGTCTGAAACTCAGAAGTGGTTTAATTAAAACAAACCTGTTAATTTCCTGCCTGTTGATTGGCTATTCTACACAAGTAAGGATGACGTTTAGGAGTTTAAATGGGTGATGTCGTTGTCCATCAATGTCATAGTAAAAGCCCTAAATCTCTAAGTGTCATTAGCATCAGATTGTAGGCTGAATTACTCTCCATGATATCTCAACCCACAAGGGCTATGCAGCAAAATCTCAAGAGGTATAAAACCAATTTCTTTGCATGGGGATGTGCAGAGACTGTTATCGCCTTGTTTCCATGGTAATTTGAATGTACTTGTTGGTCACTTAGTAAGAGCGTGCCCAACAAAAAATGAGGTTACCGCTTGTCTGTCCCTGAATGAACCTCTCACCCAGCTTGCAGCAGACTTTCTGTTTCTGTAAAATTATTTGTACTTCCACTGCATGAACACATGCTACACTCAACCACTCATTTTATTCACTATTAATCTACCCACACACCTATCCAAGCCTCTATTTATTAAGCTATCTGTAACTTTATATATTATTTCAAACACTGTCACAATCAAGACTTTTAAGAAGAACACATTCAGATTATTTGAAATGATGGGAATCAGGACTGGTGGTGTGATGGTACATGCTATGTGATGATAGCAATATGTCAACAAAAATATATTTTTTGCTATATTTAAAATTGCAAGGTATATTTGTGGGGCTAACAGTGGACAGGACTGCTTCATGTTATATACAGTACATGTGACAGTGACTTGAACAAACCTTTGCACTGTTTTGCACAACACAATGCATAATTCAGATCTTTAGAGTTGCTAAGCAATGTCTCAACTTGCCTCATTTTTAACTGCTTTGAATGTAGTTTATCCAATCAGAATTCAGAGTTGGAAGCATCCTATATTATTTTTTATAACATTTGTATAAATATGGTATTTTGTTTTTAACTCATGTTACATTATATGGAAATGGTCTGCACATATATAGCGCCTTTTTTAACCTTAGCAGATACCAAAGCGCTTTACACTGCGTCCCATTCACCCAATCACACTCATACACCAATGACAGCAGAGCTGCCATGCAACGCTCTAGCCTGCCATTGGGAGCAACTTGGTGTTCAGTGTCTTTTCTAAGGACACTTCAGCATGTGGAGTCATGTGGGCCGTGAATCAAACCGCCAACCCTGCGATTAGTGGCCAACCCACTCTACCACCTGAGCCGCAGGTTTTTTTCTTCAAATAAACCGTTAAAAGATATAAAATTATATAAAATTAATGATAACACAGTATAGAATATTTAAGAGTCACTATTTCAATGTCACTAATCAAATGTATGCAAATTTGTGAATTCAGCCATGTTACATTTAAAATGAAATGACAAAAAAAAAAAAAAAGCAAACCCTGCCTTACAATTACCTGTCTCGATTCTGGTCCGTAACACCAACATTTTACCATTCCTGATGGCTAAAATCAAGTCCCCCCCTTCTGTTCTTTCACTGAATATCCTTTGTCTACAAAAAGAAAAAAGATATGATTACATAAGTAAAACAAGTGGTGAAAGCCTTATCTTATTTCTTCTCACTTTAACTACTCAAGTCATGCTGGAATTACATGGATCATCAGGTTTTGTACAAAATCGTTGAGTCCACGCCAGCTTGAGTGCATGCTTTCATTGCAACATGTTCACACGGGAGGTCAGCATGTTGTTTACGATACATCCTGTACCTGTAATGTTTGCTGGAACGAAACGAGAGAAAGAGCATCTAAGTGCAGGCTTTTTTAATATAAACTCATAAAAATAAACGCAAGAAACTAAAAACACAAAAACAGCTAACCACCGCAGCCAAAGGTTAAGAATGGACAAAGAACATAGGGGAACACAGGGGTTAAATTCTGGCTGCTGGGGACTGGACTGTCTCGTTTACAGCCTCAGGGAACTGGACAAGCTTGTCAACAGCCTTAGGGAACTAGACAGGCTTGTCGATGCCCTCAGTGGCCGGGAGCGCAGGCAGTGACTGGGGAACAGCCTCCGTGGGTGGGAACGCTGGCAGCGACTGGGGAATGGCATCTGTTGCTGGGAGTGCAGGCAGTGACTGGAGAGCAGGGGCCCTTCCCTTCCTCTTCCAGGTGGCTGGAAGCTCTGCTGTGGGAACAATATCTGTGGCCGAGGACGCGTTCACTGGGATGGCCAAGATTCAGGCGCTGGCTTTGGGACTGTCAAGGCTTCAAGCGCCGGCTCTGGAATGGACGAGTCTTCAGGAACTGGCTTGTTGACTGTGGCAGGCATGGGTACTGGCTCATTGACCGTGGCAGTCATGGGCACTGGCAGCAGCATGAGTTTACTGCCATACCCTATGGTGTAAGGGGAGAATGTGAGCTTCAAAGTATACTTAATGAGCTCAAACAAGTAAAGATCAAATCTGCCTCCTGGCAGACAGGATTTCACAGGCTCGTTGAGTCGAAAAATATAGGAGTCCTTGAGTGTAATATCTCTACAATTGAGAACCTGAGTGAGACTACAGAACTGCTCTGTATACTGCTTGATGTTACTGCCTCCCTGTTTGAGAGACAGTTGCACAGCCACTAGATCCATAGTGGCGACAGTTCTTTAATGTTTGCAGAAATGAGATGAGAGAAATAGGATCTAAGAGTAGGCTTTTTAATATAAACTCATAAAAATAAACAAAATAATACAAAAACAGAACAAACAGCCATGAAAAGGTTAAAAACTGACAAAGAACACAGGGATTAAATACACAAGGACTAATAAGCAATCAAGTAACACCTGGGACTAATGACCACAAGAACCAATTAACAAAGACAAGGAAATGAACTACAAAACCTATCAAATGAAAGCTACGAAGTGAACAAAAAACATTAATAGCGACCCCTGGTGGTTGCCAAGGTAATCCTTACAGTACACTAGGATTGGCCACATTATGCCAACTCGCTGACAAGCAGCATCTCCTATCACACATGTTTGAATCTGGTCCAGTGTGTTTACCATCCTCTGTGACATGACTTGAAGCTCTTTGCATCAGCAGAGTGCGAGACCTGGGTTCGTATTTTCACGTTGAAACCAGTAAATAAACATGTTAACATAATAAGTGATAAGCGCGATTCAGAGGTTGCGTTTTTTCCTCCAGCATTAGATTTTTAATCCAGTGATGGTTAGGTTTAGGTTTGGGTTGGGGGGTTCACTTTATAAAACATGCATTCCTCTTCAATGTATTACAGTCTGTACAGCTGAAAACAACTGACTTCACAACTTGCTTTTAGCAGCCCTAAGTGCACATTACAACCAGAAAATGGAGCTCACACGTGCAAGTGTATCTGTCTGCATCCCGCAAGACTACAAGGAACACTCACTACATGCCACGCCCACTCCAAGTAAAACACCCCTTTGATCATAAAGCCATTCTATTGGCTCAAAGAACTATTAAAATACCATGCTATCGTTGTAAGATTCATGTTGTCTTAACTGTGTGAATATAACAAAGAATAACTTTTACATTATTTGTGACATATCATATTATTAAGCCTAAGCTATAAATGGTGAAATTAAACATTTCTCTGTTCAGTTTACCAGTTAGCCTATTAGTTTAGCACATTACTAGTTTCTTCTCTTCATTTTCATCACATTTCTCAATTTCTGTCGCCACATAGTGATTCAGCAGTGCAATTGCATTGAATATAACTTTTAACCCTTGTGCAATCTTTGGGACATTTTTCATTTCTTTTTCATTTTAGTTTTTTCAATCACTTTGCCTGTGCTAATGCCAACAGCATAAATTCTGCCAAATGCGTGTAATTTGTTCCTAAAATACATCTATAATTCACTGTGTACACCAAATAGTTATACTCAGGACGTCCAGGACAAATATGTCCCCATTGAAACCCATTAAACTGCAATATTTTATCTCAGTGCCCTTCAAGCTTAAAATCATGAATTCTATGATTTTATGCTTTCATTCCAGATTCCTTTTTAATATTTTCCACCAGATGGCGCCATTTTTCTCATGTGTAGCCTATGGAGCAAATACATGCATTTTTTTTTCCTTTTTTCTGTTATTATAGAGCACTGCAGGCCAATTGAATAAACGATACAGTTAAATTTTTTGGGTGTGTTGGTATGGATGTCAGAGTGTGTAGTTTTGTATGTGAGTATTGAGAAATGTGTGTGTGTGTGTGTGTGTGTGGGTGTGTGTGTGTGTGTGTAAAAAAACAACAGTGGCATTATATAAACAAACTGGCATTTAAAGGGTTAAAAATCTGAAAATGAATGAATGTTTGGTAGTTATGATCAGGACTGATGTTGGTTAAAATATCAAAATCAGTGAAAGTGGAAAATAATATTCATATCTAATATTTTTATGTCAGAGTTTTGGTTTGTTCTCTAAGATCCAGAGTGTGTGTTTTTTTTATTGATGCAAAAGTGTTAAGTTGCAGTATATAATCATTTATTTGTGGTTAGGATTAGGTTTAGGGGAGTGTTAGGTGAAAGGTTGCTGCAGGAAAATAAACACAACAAACACAGTGTATGAATGTGTAGTGTATTGGTCATGTCTTTGTGTAGACTTGCAGGATGCAAACAGATCCTTCTCCACATGTGCCCATATGCCCAACAACAGCTTTGGCCGCTAGGGACAGTGTTTTGAATTTTGTCAGCACAGACCGATTTTAGTCTACTTTAAACCAATTGTATTGTCACTTTAGTCATTAAAGTAAGAGGGAGACACAAAATACTAAGCAATTCTGAAATTCTAAGCTTTTCACTCAAATTGTTCTGCTTGTAATTTGACACTCATGGGCTTTGTTCCAATAATATAATAGTGTATTAATTTAGAAAAATGTGGTTTCAGGCTTTTGAACCTCACTGTACACATCTACTATACATCTACTGTATGTGGGTCAGCTGTGCAATGTCCATCTCTAAAAGAATTACAGTTCTGTTGTCACTTTCTCATCCACCCCAAGATTTTCACATCAAAGATGAAAAAAAACTCAATCCATCTCTCACTGTAAACGTGTGCTTGCATTTAAGAGGTTGCAGTGCTCAAAAGACTGACCTGTCTCAATGCCCCTGCGCCTGTGAGACACAGGATAGCACCTCTCAGCACCAGTGTGTTCTTGCTAAAGGTGCCAGTCAGGATCACAGACAGCACAGAAAGAGAGCACATTGTCGCGCTGGAGATTAGCCATTATCGGTGCTCCATTTGTCAGACTGACCTATTTCCCGCTCCAAGGAAACAGCCTTGCCAGACAAAGCAACAGATCAGTGAGCCGAGGACAAGGCCTTATCAAACCAATGCCTATCTTCTACGTGTGCCACTCGAATAAAATCAGAAACAAATGCATGCAAAGACATTTGTAGAGGGAGACATCTAGCAAGTGAATGGGAAGATGAATGAAATTAAAAGAGCCAAGAGTAGGTAAGAGCTAGTGGAAAGTAGGGATTGTTTCTGGTCAGCAGAACAAAACTAATGCTGCTAATTCTGCTAGACTTTTAGTTAGATATAAATGTTTTAATGAATGTTTGATGTTTTCACAATGAATTAATAAATGTGTTTTTTTTATATTTGTATTTCAGCTCTTCTGATCTTTTTGCTGCCCTTGCTTTTAGGGTTTTTTGGCTGCTTTTGTTGTCCTCTATTGATGTTGGTATTTTGTCTAGTCCGCCCTGGCTACTGAGCTGGTATTAGGGCCAAAAGATTTGGGGATGGCCTGTAGGGGCGGACAAGTTACATTTTGTATTTTTTTTGTCCCCTCACACATAACACTCCCTGTATAAAGATGGTGCTGTATTACGACACTATTATCAGGAAAAATTTTAAGCTATTGCATGCCACAAGTGTTAATTATTATTGCTAGATGTACAGTGCGTTTCATTAATATCAAATATCATAATTAAAGTGTGGCGTATTAAAAGAAATGTACTTTTGTTTGGTGGTATATGAATTAATCTGAACATGTATTTAACCATCTCATATGTACCGTCACACATATGTGACAGTTAATAACTGGGCCCTGCAGAGTAGCGTCACAAATATGCGTTTCTGCAACAGTCAGTTATGTTACAAGCAGCCAGTTTCAAATTGTCTTTTGTGCAGACACAGGCTGCGCTTGTCAAGCTTCTGTAATTTATATTTGCTCAAACAGTTACTCATACAGTCATTTAAACTACAGAATAAGCTTATTTTATATACCTACATCCAACTCGTCACCAAAATAACATGATAAAAAGTTTACTGCTCTCATACGCACAGTCAATACATCAAACGTGATCTACCTCTGATGTGTGCTGCCATTTGTTTACAGTAGCGGTTGTCATTCGTCAAACAAACAGCTACTCAATGACTCTTTTCAAGCACATAATATGTTTATTTTATGTAAACAACAGGCTAATTGTGACCATAGTACCAGGATAACAGTTCACAGCTTGATTATGTACAACCATCATATCTAAACGCGATCTTCCCATGCACACAGCCATGTCTACTTATTAGGTGCAGATGCGGTTTTCATTCACACAAACAGCCACTCAGGCGTATAATACTTTTGTTTTCTGAAACAGCTAATCTTTCACATAATCACCACGATAACAGTTTAAAACGTGTATACTCACAGTGAAAACATGCTAATCATGCGTGATTATCAGAAGCACGCAGCCAAGTCTGTTTACATTAGCGCTCATCACACACACACACACACACACACACTGTCTGAGAAGTCAAACAGTGCATATAGGCAAACCGCACTGCTGATATTATTTGTTTTTTACATCTATAAAAATAAATAAAACAAATACAGTACAGCAGAAATAACACATTTGTTCACATATTTGTTATATTCAGCAACACCTTTTCAAACACTCTCTTAAACGGAGAGGGACGTTTAAGACAGTTTAAGATTACTTTGGCCTTACAGGGGCAAAATGTTTTTCAACTTTTGACTTAGCTAGTGGCTATATTCAAGGTGAGGTAGCTGATAAGGATAGGGCTAAGACAGCTTTTTGCACCCCATTTGGGCTGTTGAATTTAATAGGATGACATTTAGGTTGTGCGATGACCCTGTGATGACCCTAGTACCTTTCATCGCCTAATGGATGTATGTTTGGAGATTGCTGGTACCAATCTGTGCTTTTTTTATCTGGATGACTTAATCGTGTTCTCCTCCTCAATTCAACAACATTTGAGAGGCTGGATTAGGTTTTTTTACAATTACAAAGTCATCAGACACTGGTAAAATACCTTGGCCATGTTGTTTCAGCCGAAGGGGTTAACAGATCCAGACAAAGTGTCAGCTGTAGGGGATTGGAAGACCCCTAATATCTTAGAAGATGCGATCATTTCTGGGATTTGCCAGTTATTATCATATGATTTGCAGGATTTGCACAAATAGCAGCACCTTTGCATCAAATGGTGGCTCAGTTAAGTACAGCAGGAAAGAGGGTTAAGACTACAAAAGTCGTCTTGCTTCGTTGTGGACTGTCGATTGTGAGAATAGGCTTTGCCAACTAAAAAAAAACATTGGTTTCAGGACTTGTTTAGGCCTATGCCAATTTCCCAAAAACTTTTGCTTTGGAAATAGATGCCAGCCATTTTGATCTGTGCATTTTTTATATCAAGAGTCATGCTGTGAGAGGTCATAATTTGATTCAGGACCTTTTGGACACCACTCTTCATCGAGTGTTGAGGCAACCTAAAGAACGTGGGCCAGTCTATTCTATAACCTCATTAGACCAAAATGGGCAAGTACGACAAGTACATAGGATTGAGTTAAGAAGTGTGCCATCGGGAGCAATAGAAGAGATTCACTGGGCTGTTATTGATGAACAAGTGAATGATGTGAAGATGGGGATGCATTTTACACCACTGAGATATTGCCCCTAGGGAAGTTTTTTTGTTCTGAAGACCCTCAAATGCTGGTAGTGGCAGATTCTGAGATGGATTTGACTGTGGGTGAAGGGTTAGATGAAGTAACAGAAATGGAGATGGAAAGTCACTCGGTAGAAGAGGGCCTTCGGAGGTCCTCCAAAACTACTGCAGGTCAGCATTCTAATCACCATCGATTGCCTGTATTGGAGGATATTGGAGGTCTGTATTGGAGGATGAGAGAGTACAGGAGGTGAGTTAGGTGACTCTTTGTGTGGGATGCATAAATGTGTGTATGGTTGAGGTTTTGTGTACCTGAGGTTAAAACGGGCTGACAGTAGGTAAGAACTGGAGGAAAGTAGGGTTTGTTTCTGGCCGGCAGAACGAAACTAATGCATACTCCATATACATGCGGGTGGCTGCTTTTGGAACGCATGTTCTTGGGAATCTTCACAGTTATTCTGCGAGACTTTTGAAACAGATATGAATGCATTTGTATTTTGATATGTATGTTTTAATTACAGTTTGATGTTTTAACAATTAATTAATAAAGGTATATTTTATATTTGTATTTCAGCTCCTCAGAGCCTACTGTTGCTTTTGCTATTAGGGTTTATTTGCTGCTTTTATTGTGCCCTTTTCATTTTGTTTTTTTGTCTAGTCCGCCCTGACAACTAAACTGGTATTAGGGCCAAAATATTTTGGGATTACCTGTAGGGGCAGACTAGGTTAACATTTATAAATTTTTTATTTAAATTGTTTTTTTGTCCCCTCAACGCTCCTCATTTAAAGAGGGTGCTATATTACAAACACTATTCTCAGGACGAAGTTAAAGCAATTGCATGTAACGTGTCTTAATTATTATTGCTAGATCACAGAGTGTGGCATATTTAATCATTTCACTTGTTTGATGTTTGGTGGTATATTAATTAATGTGAATGTGTATTTCAAATAATTTGTTTGTTTTATGATAAGAGTGTCTTTTTGTATGGGGAGCTGTTTGTAATGCTATCAATAAACATTGGAACTTTTGCATAAAGTTTATAAGTGTTAATTTCTGGGTGTTTCTTTAACTATAATTGGGTCCTGTAACACATGCTCAAAACTATGTGTTAGACATGTTTGAACGACTGAAGGCTGCAATGGTAATATCCGCCACTTGGATGTGCTGTTATCTCACAGACACTATCTCATATACTATTTGACTGTTATAAACCATATAAAACCATGAACCATATTTTTTTAAAAACCGCATACTAGTCAACTGCCTTCTAAGGGGCTGTTCACACCGAACATGTCCTTGCACTAAAAAAAGCTTGATGGAGCACTGAAAACAGAACCCAGGTTTACCAAGGTTTTAAACATGCTAAAAAAGCAGTGCATGGGTCGAAGATGTTTACGCATTAAAAAACAGAAGCAGTATGGAGGAACACACGTTCATTGTAAATGACCCAAAGGCAGCATCCGTCCTTGCTAAAATGGAAATTGGTGGGTGACTGATTTGAAATGCTCTCTATGCAGCAACTCGTACAAATATAAATAGTGGCCCTAACATTAAGCACACAAAACACTCGACTTACAATTGATTTCAATGTAATTGAGCATTGACATTTTGCATTGAGCATTGACATGTTAACATAACTCATAAATAGCCTATTTTTAGTTAGATTTAACAATTGCATTGGTATTTATTTTCATTGAATGAATGTATAGCCTATCTATGTACATGTGTCCTTCATTTCTTTTGCTGACATAGCTCACTAGGTTTTGGAACAGAGCCAATGAGCCCCAAATTATAATGTCAGCATAACAATTTGAGTGACAAGCAGAGCATTTTTGAATTTCACAGTATTTGGTACATTCCCCTTTTGCTTTAATGACAACATGCACTCAAGCTGTCATGGACATGGGCATTTGTGCAAAATCTGATAATCCATGTTATCCCAGCATAATTTGATTTGATGATTTGATAATTTGATGTTTCAAATAGCATCTTGTGTGTATCAATGGTTGCAAGCAAATATGACCTTTTGTGCAAAGGTTGACATGGTCAATGTCACAAATAGCTTATTTGATTATAGATAATAGTGACCAAGAAATAATGTAAAGTAAATTTTTTATTCAGTGAACGTCATTATGTTTCTTTATTTTTAATGTAAAATCCTAAAGCCTTGATTATTTCAAGGTTTAAATTCGATTTTGAATACCAGATTTTCAACATGGTCTCAGACTCTTTGACCCCAATCTATATCTACAGGCCTGTAGGCACAGGATTGAGTGTGTTTTCTGGTGAATCAATGAAATGTGAATTATATAGAGAGAGGAATGTGCTTGGAAATACTTACACATGATGTGTGAGACAGTCTATTAGATAGAGGGTACATATTACTGCTGCAGCTTTCAGTCTCACTCTAAATGATGACTGCAGTCAGGAGCTGTTTGCCAATCATGGAAAATTCTGACAAATGACAGGGTCTTCTCCTTGATTGAAAGAGTGTTTTCACTAGCCTCTGCCCTATTTCTCCCTGCCTCTCTCTCCTTGCTGCCTGATTGTACCTAGAGATGGTAAAAGGAAGAATAGATGGACCACTCAGAAAAATGATTGGAAGAAACCTAAACGCTCAATAGGGCTTCTGTAGGAATGGAAGTCCCACCTATTAAAATAGCCAGTTGCCTTTTTGATGATTTTGCAGTTTGCCTACTGTTTTACTCTAGAATATGCATACACATAAGCTGGACCAGTCTGACAAAAATACACTTTGTTTTAGCATGTCATTTTTTAAAAAGTATACCTGCTAAATATTAATTTTGTCAACTTACAAGATGTTCACATGGGAAATCATCATGTTGCACCATCCCACTATCGGACATTTTTGCATCAGTTCAAAACCATGAAACCAGGGAGTAATCCTGGTCAAATAAACTCTAGTGAGTGCAATTTGGAGGTTACATTTTCACTCTAATTTATTTTTTACTCCACTTATGGTTAGGTTTAGGGTTGGGGGTAGAGTAAATCAAATAAGCGTTCATGTTGACTGTATTACATAATTTACAGCTAAAAATGCAACTCGCTCTTGGAGACACTGTTTGGATATTTTACCCAGAAACCGGAGCTTACATGTGACCATACGTTCAACACTTCCAGCTTCGCCCACTGGGTGCAGTGATTTGAATTTTGGTAGAAAGAGACAGTTTGCTACAGCAAATTAATCACCCTACTGTTGCCGAATTCAAATTGTGACCAGTCTGCAGTTTATGCTAGCACATAGAAGACCTAAAGATAAATTACATGGTCTAAAATTAATAATGTTAAAGGAATAGACCACCCCATAAAAAACATTCTCTCACCATTTACTCACTTTTATGCCATCCCAGATGTGTATGACTTTCTGTCATCTGCTGAACTCAAAAGAATATTTTTAGAAGAATTTCTCAGCTCTTTTGGTCCATACAAAGTGAATGGGTGCCAAAATATTGAAGCTCCAAAATCACATAAGTCAGAATAAAAGTAACCCATATGTCTCCAGTGGTTTAATCAATGACTTTATAAACTATGTGATAGGTGTGGGTGAGAAACATCTTTGGTTACTTGACTGTAACCCTTGTTCCCTGATAAAAGCGGAACGAGATGCTGCGCTGAAAGTTGAAAACAACTTTAGGTGTGACCAGCTGTGAATATGTGTGCAACACGTCAATGAACATTGACCAGAATTTATAGCCTCTGCCGGTGTAATCATTGGATGCACCTGGGGCAGGGCTATAAATAGATGCGTCACAGAGTATCGTCAGGTATTTTGTCGGAAGAGCAGTCCTGGGGCATCCCAGTGCGGCAATGAAGCGCAGCATCTCATTCCGCTTTTATCAGGGAACAAGGGTTACAGTCAAGTAACCCGAGACATTCCCTTTCAAAAAGCAACACTTATGATGCTGCGCTGAAATAGTGCTTGGGAATGAGAATACCCACGCCACCACACTGTGGATGTCCGGACCCCCTATGGCTCATAAGAGCGCGAGAGGTCTCGGACATGAGCTTGTGATGTCGACTCAAAGACACATGAGCCCGGAGTGGCATGAACATCCAAACTATGAAATCTAATGATGTGTGCGGAGAGGACCAGTCTGCCGCATCACAGACATGCTGCAGAGGGACACCTCTAGCCAAGGCTTTAGAGGAGGCGACCCCTCAGTTAGAGTGAGCCCTGATACCTACTGGCAAAGCTTGAATGCGCACCTCGTAGGCCAGGGCAATAGCGTCCCTCACCCAATGCGACATAGTCTGTTGCGGCCCCCATGGCAAACAAATAGTTGCCCTGACTTACGCCATTGGCTAGTGCGGTGGACATAAGTCTGAAGGGTACGGACTGGACAAAGTCTGTGAAGTCTTTCCTGCGTTGTAAACGGCGGGGAGCAGAAGGCTTCGAGAGTGACTGGAGGTAAGGTCGAGAAAGGCACCTTAGGCAGGTAGTCAGGATGAGTGTGCAATATTGCTTTAGCCATTCCTGAGGCAAAATCTAAGCAGGCTGGCAAGACAGACAGAGCCTGTAGGTCCCCAATTCTCTTTAGAGTAAGAAGTCTATCAGACGCTGACTCAAGAGGTTCAAAGGGGGTCTCAACCACACCCTCAAGGACTATTGCTAAGCCCCATGAAGGGGTCCTGGTCCTAGCAGGAGGCCTCAGTCGCATAGCTCCAAAAATTAAGCGAGCTAGTTGAGGATGTCTCCCCAACGGCACCCTGTCCATCAAGGCGTGGCAAGCCGAAATGGCGGCCACATAGACCCTGAGAGTGGTGGGGCATATGCCTGCTGACATATGCCTTTTTCCTGCAGAAAGTCCAGAACTGAAGCAATCTGGCAGTTAACTGGATCTGCATTATGTGCACTGCACTATCTTTCAAAGACACCCCATTTATTGGCGTAGATTCTTCTGGTAGAGGGAGCCCTAGCACTTTAAATGGTCATGATAACCTCAGGTGAAAACCCTGTGCCCCTCAGTTGGTACCTTTCAGGGGCCAAACATGAAGGTTCCACAGCTCGGGCCGGGGATGAAATATTGTCCCCTGTGCCTGAGACAGAAGGTCCCTCCTGCCCGGAATCGCCCAAGGCGAGCCGTCAAGGAGAGATATTATCTCTGAGAACCATACCCTGTTCGGCCAGCGCGGCGCTATCAGTAATAGGCAAGACCCTTGCTGGCGAACTCTGGCCAAGACTCCCGGGAGCAGAGATACCGGGGGAAACGCATACAGATGCATTCTGTGCAATGTATGTGCCATCGCGTGACTCAGAGAGAAGTAGAGGGGACATTGCACTGTCTGTAAAGAGAAGAAGGGATCCACTTCTGCCCTGTAAAATCTCACCCAGATTTGTTCCACTACCTCGGAGTGGAGTTTCCACTCCCCTGTTGGTATTGTCTGGACAGTAAATCTGCTCCCATTCAGGAATCCAGGGATACAAGCTGCTCTGATTAACAGGAGCTTGCCCTGGGCCCAAAGGAGAATCTGCCGTGCCAGTCTGTTCAGCTGGCATTAACGTAGACCTCCTTGATGGTTTATGTAAGAGACTACCACTGTATTGTCCACCCGCACCAAGACATGGCAGCCTCTGGAGGAAGTATTTCAGGGCCAGAAATACGGCCATCAACTTGAGACAGTTAATCTGACAATTGAGCTGACGACCCTCCCATTCCCTTTGAGCTGGATGACCATTTAAGACCGCTACCCAGTCCATCAGGGAGGCATCTGTCGTTTGCAACCTGCGATGGCAAGACGCACCTAGAGTGGGACCCAAAGTGAGGAACCGGGTTCTGAACCACACATAAAGGGTACGTAGCATGTGGCGCGTAACCCTTATCAGCCTAGGGGATTGGCCCTTGGATGAAATCCCCTGGCTTTGAGCCACAACTGAAATGGTCTCATGTGCAAAAAAAGGCCCAAAGGGATCACCGAGGACGCAGTTGCCATGAGACCTAGTAGTCGTTGATACTGACGAAAAGTGCAACCTTGGCCTAGCCTGACCTTGCTCAGGGTGTTCTGAATGGACTCGAATAGAGCGGGAGACAATTGTGCCCGCATTGTGATCGAATTCCATATGATTCCCAGATAGGTAGTTTTCTGAGTGGGAGAGGGAACGCTCTTTTGACGTTGAGTCTCAGACAAAGAGAAATCAAATGAGCCAAGACGATATCCCTGTGCTGAACTGACAGTTCTTGAGACTGTGCTAGTATCAGCCAGTCGTACATGTAATTCAGAATGTGGATGCCCCAGTCGCCAAGGAGCCAGTGCTGCATCCATGCATTTCATGAATGTGTGGGGTGATAGGGCTAGGCCAAATGGAAGAACCCGATATTGGAAAGCTTCGCCCCCGAAAGCGAACCTCAGGAACTTCCTGTGTTAAGGCATGTTTAATATATGAAAGTACGCATCCATGAGATCAAGCGTGACCAACAAATCACGATGTTGGATTTGAGACACGACCGTCTTGACAGTTAGCATCTTGAACTTGAACGCCCTTGGAGCGATTCAAGCCTCGAAGGTCAAAGATCGGACGCAACCCCCCATCCTTCTTGGGGACCAGGATGTATATGCTGTAGTAACCTGACTTTCTCTCCGGTCCAATTCCGGTCAATGTTCATTGACGTGTTGCACACATATTCACAGCTGGTTACACCTAAAGTTGTTCCCAAAGTGCTATTTCAGTGCAGCATCGTAAGTGTAGCTTTTTGAAAGGGAACAGCTAAATATGTATGTCCTTTTTTAACTGTAAATTATTCTCCCTGCTCAGTCATTGTCCTCTTTACCTTTCACTTTCACATTCTTCTTCATGTATTTTTGATGATTCACGTTCTTCATGTATATCATGCCCTTCTGTGCAGGGAGAAGAATTTCTATTAAAAAATTACTTAAATATTGATATGTTTCTCACCCACACCTATCATCACTTCTGAAATTATGGATTAAAACACCAGAGTCGTATGGATTACTTTTATAATAGCTATATGTGGCTGGTGGTTTTACTGACATTTTCAACCTGTCCCTCTCCCTGTCTGTAGTCCCCACATGCTTCAAAACGTCAACCATTGTGCCTGTACCGAAGCAATCAAAAATCACTTGCTTAAATGACTGGCATCCTGTTGCTTTGAGAGGCTAATCAGAGATTACATCTGCTCTGTTCTGCCCACTTCTATGGACCCATTGCAGTTTGCCTACCACAACAACTGCTCCACTGATGATTCCATTGCATCTACAATACACACTGCTCTCTCCCATCTGGAAAAAAGGAACACATATGTGAGAATGCTGTTTGTAGACTACAGCTCCGCATTCAACACCATAGTGCCCTCCAAGCTTGATGTGAAACTGATGTGAAGCACTGGAGGTGAGAGTCAGCAGTTTCAAGTTCCTCGGTGTCCACATTACTGAGGAACTCACATGGTCCATCCACACTGAGGCCGTTGTGAAGAAGGCTCACCAGCGCCTCTTCTTCCTGAGACGGCTGAGGAAGTTTGGAATGAACAACCACATCCTCACACGGTTCTACACCAGTACTGTAGAGAGCATCACCAGAGGCTGCATCACCACCTGGTACTGCAATAGCACCGCCTACAACCGCAAAGCCCTGCAAAGGGTGGTGCGAACTGCCAGACACATCATCCTAGGTGAGCTTCCCTCCCACCAGGACATCTATAACAGGCGGTGTGTGGAAAAAGCTCAGAGGCTCATCAGAGACTCCAGCCACCCGAGTCATGGGCTGCTTTCACTGCTACCATCAGGCAGGCGGTATCGCAGCATCAGGACCCGCAACAGCCAACTAAATGACAGCTTCTTCCCCCAAGCAATCAGACTTTTGAACACTTGATCTCTCATGATCAATAATTAGCACTGAACTTTATTAATCTCTAATCTATTATCACTCACTGGACTGTCAAATATATTCTCCTCAATACAACTACTGTGTATATATATATATATATATTTTTTTTTTTTATATATATACTCTATTTTTTATTTTTATTGTATGTGTATTCTAGATTGTGTGTACTGTTTACTGTACATTGTATATTATAATTGTGTTGTGTAAGTATGCGTACATTTGATATGTAAATTGTGTTGGGTAAATATGTTGTTTATTGTAATTGGTATATGTCTCATCACTGTCATGACTGCTATGTTGCTCGGAACTGCACTCAAGACTTTCACCTACTGTTGCACTTGTGTACATGGTAGTGTGACAATAAAGTGATTTGATTTGATTTGATATGTGCTTTTTGGAGCATCAATATTTTGGCACCCATTCACTGCTGAAATATTCTTCTAAAAATCATAATTTGTTATCTGATGAAGAAAGTCATTCACATCTGGTGAGTAAATGATAAGAGAATTTTCATTTTTGGGTGAACTAACCCTTTAAATTATGATTTCATGGGTTCTTCAAAGACTTTGCTGTGGCTAATTCCATTATCATCCTACACCCTCACATTTTTACACAAGTTGTTTATGCATTAAAAAGTGTCAAACGCTTCATTTGTATTTGCTCTTGTGTTTCATGCAGTGATCGTGGTACTCTATGTGGGTGTGCGGCGACAGAAGAAGAAAGAGACTCTTATGACTTCCAAAGAGGACATCCGTGACAACGTTATCCATTATGATGATGAGGGAGGCGGTGAGGAGGACACGCATGCCTTTGACATGGGCACTCTCCGCAATCCCAAAGTCATCAAGCAAAACCTCTTTCGTCGAGACGTTAAGCCCGAGTTGGGCTTGGGTCCACGACGCCTAATAGCCTCGCAGAATAGTGCTGACATCTGCAACTTCATTAGTCAGCGACTGCAAGAACATGATGGTGACACTTCAGCGCCGCCCTACGATTCACTCGCCACCTATGCCTATGAAGGCGAGGGCTCTGTGGCAGAAAGTTTAAGTTCTATAGAGTCCATAAATGGTGAAATAGAGGAGGACTACGATTACCTCAATGAATGGGGGCCTCGATTCAAAACCCTTGCAGGGATTTTTGGAGAACGATCAGAGAGCAAATCGGATGTAACATCCACCACTACCACTGAAAATAAACACTGATGTTTCTTTTTATTTTGTTTAGTTTTTTTATGTTGGTTTCGAAATAAATCTAGACATCTTTGTATTTACTTTTCTTTTTTGTATTATTTTGTAGTTATTCTGTTTTAACTTTTCTTTATTTTCTTTTCTTTATTTTCTTTTTATTGTTTTGCCTTGATTTAATACCAACAAACAACAGAGGATAAAGGAAGCCAGATTAAAATCAACCGCAAAATAATTAAATACAATTATATTATGTATATTTTCTACAGTATTTTGGTTTTGTTTTCCAAACATATTTGTAAAAAAAAGAAAAAAAAAAAAAAAAAAAACCTTAAAGCAAGTACATTTAATTAAGAAGCAAAACTGAATAAGACATTGAGACATGAGATGTTTTTAGATCATATATCTTGAATAATATATATATAATTTGTCTAACCCCATTGGTAAATTGTCCTTTCTTGTTGTGAGCAACAAAAAAAAAAGCATTGCCAATGGGGTAATTGTAGACAAATAAAATTAATCCAAGATATATTACCTGAAAAGTATTAATATCACACAAAATGTTGCTTCTTAAATAAGTGTATATTGTTCATGGATATTTTTATGTGTTCACCCATAAAATACAGATGAAGATTCTTTTTTTTTCTTTTGTTTGAAGGGTGCAGCCTTTTAAAGTATTTATACATTGCAAAATGAATTTTCTTACTAGTGTTTTTGTCTTATATCCAGTTAAAATATCTAAACATCCTTAAAACATGAAAATAATTATAATAACAATAACAACTTGAGAAGCAGAATGACAAAAGATTTTGAGTCTTGTTCTCTTCACAAAATGTATCATCTAACACTTTATCTAAAAAAAAAAAAAAAAAAAAAAAAACATTGCCAGTGGGGTAAGAAAATTAATCTTGTTTTCCCTTCGAATCAAGTGTGTGTGTGTGTGTGTGTGTGTGTGTGTTTTCTTACCCCACTTGCATTTTTTTTTTAGCATAAACATTAATAAATTGTTATATTTATTTATTCTGAAAACAAGACAAAGTCAGCAAATAAACCCAAGTAAATGTATTTGTTTTAAGAATGTTTAGATATTTTTACTGGACAAAAAGACAAAAATACTGAGTAATAAAACTCAACAGGTTTTTGGATATTTATTTTGCTTTGCTTTGCTAAAATAGGTACTTTATAGAAAATGCAATTTTTTTTCTGACATCCTTAAAAAGTGCCTCAATGGAGTTGGTTTATTATTCCTCTTTATTTAGCTTTGTTGTGTTACCTTCTAAAGGATTAATTGCATTGAGAACTGAATCAAAACACAAACTTTATTATTTAAATTTTTTGGAGGAGCAGGGAGTGTCTACATGGGCCTAGTTTGGCCAAGGATATATTTTGAATGTTATTTATGATTCTACAGTATTTATTTATTCGTGAGGCTGTTGACATGGATTGTAGTGGTTTTTTTTTTAATGTATTTATGTATTTATTTTGATTTTAAATATGGATTTCTTATTTTTTTTTAAGACACAAGGATTTTTCATAATTAGTTTTTTTTTCCTCTCTCACAAGGACACGGACTTTGTAGTCCCAAGAGGAAATTGTATAGACTTTTACTTGTAAAAAAAATACATTTAGGGCTAAACATGAGCTATTACAGGTGAGTCCTGTAATAAACACTTTCTTAAATAAAGACCACTTGGGGGAAAAAATAACATAATTTCACAGTTTAAATTCATTCATATATTGAAATGAAATTAAATATAAAAAAAACAGGTGAGACCAGGGCTAGTTGTCACACAGGGCATTGTCACGTTTAAATCATAGTTTGCTATTTCTGTATTACAGTACCTTTTATTTATTTTTTTCATGTTTGTTTGTTTTTTTTTTTGGGGGGGGGTTTCAACTGTTTTCACTGTTTCTTTTGCTGAAAAGTCAATAATAGGCAGGTTCCATTGTGAAACCTTAGCCCTTTCAGTGTGACAACATGCCCTTAAAGTGTTCAATGTGTGTCCAAATATATTTGCCCTGGAAAATAGGTGTAGAACTGTACAATATTTTTTATTTTTTTAGCCAAGCGTTTAAGGCATTTGCATATACAGAAATACACAATGCAGAAAAAAGTGTAATAACCAGCCCCGGTCTCCATCTACTGTATTCTTCTTCTGCAATGACATTCTTCCACAGGTTATACTGGTTGATTGTCCCAGGCCACATCAAGAAATTGTAATAGAAAAGTGTTACAATTTAGGCCTGTCCCCAATGCCTTAATTTGTC
Organism: Moxostoma hubbsi; assembly: GCA_032164185.1. Taxonomy (NCBI): domain Eukaryota; kingdom Metazoa; phylum Chordata; class Actinopteri; order Cypriniformes; family Catostomidae; genus Moxostoma; species Moxostoma hubbsi. Next base: position 2,144,374 of record JAVLUX010000039.1, on the reverse strand, counting down.
AAGCCTGAACTGTAGGTCTGATGGTGGTTCAATTTTGCTAATATAATGGTCCCAAAAGAGTGAGACTACTGAAAATGAGGTGATTATCAAATATACTCTTTGATCTCCTCTTGGTGTGTGCTGAGAGAGGAGGAGAGATCTCGAATCGCACACTGCTAGATAGAAGTAAATAAAAAATGGGTGGGCATACAAGGCACACACATTACAACACTGTGTAATAGTTCAAAACGAACTGTAAGCACTCTGTTAGCACATCAATTTCACAGGACTGGCGGCCTCTTTGCAAATACAACCCTGATGAATGGTGAGTGAGATACTCAAGGACTTTGTAAACAGATAAAATAAATCCATGAGTTTATCTGAATTTTTCAGATAAAGAATCATCCACAATGCAAAACAAATCTTCAAACCATGTCCTGCATAGAAAACATTAGACTAATTGGCAAAGTATTGGGGAAATAATGTATTGAAACCTTGGGACTACAATATATATCGTGATATTGTTGGCAATATGTCATAATCGGATGAGTGTAATCACACATATCATACATAAGTCAATGCCAATTACATGATTTTACATATATTAGCCAACTACCCAATTTGTATCTATTTGTAATGACTTGGAATTGAGACTATGTTTCAGATCTCACTTTTTACTTGACTAAAGCATCCACCAGAGGTGGGCTACTCAAGTTACATGACTTGACTAGAGTCTGACTCAGGTCACAAATTTAAGGACTTGTGACTTGCTTGACTAAATGAAGAAAATGACATGACTTGAGGACCAGCGACTTGAGACTTGACTTGACTTGATCCGCATGACTCGACAATGACTTGAATGTTTTTTATTATTATTATTTTCAATAAATTATTATAAATAGTAATGAAATTTAAAAATATTATGTTTAAAAAATATTGCAACATCAATTAATTCATATGCAAAAAAAAGGCCGCCAAAACCACTAATCTACATCTGCGCCATTAACACTGTGCTCACAATGTGCCAAAATGACAGATGATTGTCAAGTTCCAAAAATAATCTCCTCTGGATAGAAAGATTTTTAATTGGACCGAAATTATGCAATGCAAAAATATCTGATACAACCACCACAACCTCAAATTTCATCAGACATTTCAAAAACCAAAAGAAAAGGTAAGTAAATCATTTTGTTATCATTTCCTTATCCAGAAAGATTAATATGTAAAATTACTGTTCAAATCTCATGTTTTGTAGTGCAACAAGTTTGAAATGACCTGACATTGCCTCTGAATGTGTGTGTGCACAATATACCATAACCATTTGCTGGCAATATAAAAACATAACATAAATTAGCAGTCACAACACTTTATTTAAAACATGACAAGTAGTATAAAATATACAGAATGACTTGTGTGATGAAATCCAAATGCTCTCATAGTGATTATGACTTCTGAAGACTTTAGCTAAAGCCCTTGAATGCAAAACCTTTATGACTATTTTATATAAATGTATCTCTGAAGGGAACTGGCTGTCTTCAGAAAAGTTTCGATGGCATTTTCTTTTCATCTTACCTCTGTATAATGCCTGATAAATTATTGTTTATTAGCGCAGGGATGCTTTGTGTTTACACATTACTGTTATACAATTCATTAAAAAAATTAGTTAATCTTTTCAGAGCAAAAATAAATATGTATTTAAAAAATGTACTTCTATTTATTTTAGCACTGTGACTTGACTCAACTTGACTTGAAACTCATCAGGATTCGACTTGACTTGCTTGAGGTCAGTCACTGACTTGACTTGACCTGACTTGCTTAATTTGTCTGCACTGCCTTGACTCGAGACTTGATGGTTAAGACTTGTGTCTTGCTTGTGACTTGAACATGTGTGACTTGCTCTCTCCTCTGGAATCCACAACAATAGAACACAGATAAACACAGGCTGAATTTGAGCATTTCTAATACATTTAGTGACAAATGGCATATGTTACCAGTCAAAACTGAATGTAACTTTCTCATGACCATTAAAACCTTTTGATTGAATGGCTTGTATGCGTAAATACTTGCAATAAGTTTTATAGACAAATATACATTTTAAACTTCTTGAGATTGGGATGGATGGATGGATGGACAAGACCACTGAAAAGACCATTTGGGAGTGGTTTAATTCACAGTGGGATATTCACTTTTGAACCATTCCAATCTATCATTCTTGGAACATGAACTAACATTGTTTTGGAAACCCTGTGCCTGAGTCAAATATTACTATGCAGGCATTTCATTGGCAAACCTCTGTACCAGTTGGCTTTGTAATACTTTGTCTCAGGGCATGATCTAGGGCACTTCATGAATATGCAAATGAACCTGTCATTATTAATTTACCTAATGACTCCCTCCATGGGGAAGTCAGACATTTAAAAAATCTGCTGATCCTTACAGTGAGCCATTGAGCTCATTAGAGAGCAGAAAGCCAAAACCACTTGATTTCTTTCAGGATATCTTGGACTGATCATCTATAATGTAAGTTAATGCTGGACACAAGATTTTTTTTTGTCTTGGCTTTACATTAACATTTAGTTATTATGCAGATGCTTAAAATGGTACAAATGGAGAAAAGCACAAGCAGTATCGTAATGACAAATGTTAAAAGTAAACCAGAGTAGAGACTAGAAAAGTAAAGAAAACAGATATTTTTTGTATTATATAGTAGAAAGTAATTTAATTATGGTGATGGAATCATTAAATGCCAATTAGTGTCAATTAATTAATTGACAGTTGATTACTTAACAGGAAGAATTTTTGTCTGGAAACTAGAACCTACAAACCTAATACTGAATGTCGAACAACTTTGGCTCATTAAAATAGCATTAATGGAGCGCCTTTATGATGTTATTAGTGTTTGATAAAAGTTCTCAAAATGTTACATAATTGTTCTTAGCCAACAGTGTGCCTTCCCGAGACACTGCCTTCCCAAGACACAGTAATACGACATCTAATAATTTACGACAAATTTAAGTAAGCTTCAATGATAAACTAGTAAACATTTAATTACTACCATGGTTATTTCTTGTGAGAAATTATAATTAAATTGACTTTTTAAATTGACAATTAATTTCCATCTTTCAGTTGCTCCATGACACACCATTTTTCTTTCAAACAATCAGACTGCACGTACAGGATTATGGAATATCATATGCAGTAAATAACATCCATGCTGCATTCCAAACCAGATGAAGGCATTTTAATGCCATTATGTTTATGATAGTTCAGCACATTCCCCCCTAAATTAATATTACTGTAAAACTCAAGTGAAGGATTATAGCAAATCTCAACTTAATAGCAAAAAACAAGCACAGATGCCTCTCTGGAACATCACTTCAGATAAAAACTCAGACATCTTTTTTCAGCTCTCTCTTGAGGGTGTTTCTTCGTATTGTCCTTCATGTATGAGGGTCATGAAGTGGACTGATATGTGTTTTTGTGTGCATGTGTGATAAGGTTATTTAAATTATCGGCAACTCTCCAGACCTCTTTTTTTTCAATGTGACGTTTAAATCACTCTCTGAAAATACTTAATCATGTTATTAAATCTCTCTATCTCCTTTTCTGTACGATTTTTCATTCTTCAAATCCAGAATCTACTTAGCATGAGCTTCAATTCACAAGACATGATACACAATATTTTTTGTCTGTTTTCAGGATTTTGATTTTAACTTGTCTTACCTGATGCTACACATATCATTAATTTATTAGGAAAAAATATTATTTTGGTTTGTATGCCTCAAGTTCCTAATAAATAGATAAATTACTCAACTGGATTTGCCAAATTTACCAAATTTTGTTTTAATTTTGAATATTTAGCTAAAATAATAATATTGTGATATACTGTATAACATTACCTTTATATAAAATCAATCATATAATGTAAATAAGATTTTAATCATACACCCCATATTCCTTCCTTAACTTATACTTCCTTAGTCATTTACTAAAACGAAAAACAGAATCAAAAGCCAGTTTGTTGTATACTGCTTGCTGCGACAGAAACAGATCAGTGTCTAAACATACATTTTCATCTTGGTGTGTCAGGTAACAAAAATATTACCATTAATATAGGTGGCAGAGAGTGTTACCCTGCAAAAATATGTCATAACCTTGTCACTTCCCCGCTCAATAATACACTAACTGTACTGGGAACACACTCTGCCTGTGACCAGTCAAGGAAAATATATTTCTTTCATTGTAGGATCACACATATTTGTCTAAAGGAAACAACACCAGTTGCATGTATAACAGTAAGGAGAAGACTCAGGGGGTGCAGGCCTTATGGGAAGAATTGCAAAGAAAAAGCCACTTTTGAATAAAAAAAAAAAAAAGAAATACACACATTGGACAATTATGGATCTTAAACTTATTGAGCTTTTATGGGTTCAGCTAGACTGTAAGGAGAGTGAGAAGAGCCTGACAAGACAGCCACAACTATGGCAAGTGCTACAGGAAATGTGGGGTGAAATGTCACCTGAGTATCTGGATAAACTGACAGCTAGAATGCCATGGAGCTGCAAAGCTGTCAATGCTTTACTTGGAGGATTTTTTTTTTTTTTTTTTTTTGAGAAATTTTAGATTATGAGATTTATGAGATTTTGTATTTATTTTTAAATTGTAATACCAATTTTTCATGTTATTAATGTCCTGACTATATATTGTGATCAGCTGAATGCCACTTTGGCACCAATTTATTTCCATAAGAGCAAAATCTGTACATTATTCCAAACTTTTGGCTGCAGGTGTAAATCTATATATATATGTGTCTATCTATATAGTATATTCACTAATGAATTGTTCAAAATATGACCATTAATGATTAAGAGAGTAAATAGGGTAAATTTCTATGTACTGTCATGCAAACATTAACATTCATGTTATGAATACTAAACATAATATGCTGTTAAAGAGAACATTTGCATTTGGGTAAACTTTTTTATTTTTCTCGTGGGCAATTTTGCCATTTAATGCCATAATAGTAAATGAGAGGGAACAAAGTCACAAAGACAACACTATATTAAATTACTTTAGTTATCATGTACTCAAATGTTCCTTGATTATTAATAAATTCTAAAACTAGTTAACTATGAAAACATATAGTAACATTCAGTCTGAGAAAGCAACTCTGCTTCGGCGCAATCTGAATATGGAAATCAACGTTTTTAAAATCTATTGTCACAAACCATTTCCCCGGCTGTACTGACATTATCTGCTTTTGTGACATTAATTGCTTTTGCGTTTGCATTCTGAATTGACATTTCATTAGTTTGGAATTCTCAAATCCAGAATGGGACGCAAACCGCTGTCTTTTTTTGGGACCAGAAAATAACATGCACTCTCTCTGAGATGGGGAATCTCCTCTATTGAGAATGAATTTCCGGACTCAAAAACAGAGCTTCTCGAACAGAAACCTCTGTTGGAACAATCCTGTTGAACACCAGCAGACTTGAAGACCCGAATTGAATTACATAACCATGCTTTATTATTCAAAGTACCCAGATCGAAATTCTCTTTAGCGGCAGTCAAGCCGACAGACGGGCAGACAGTGGGATTAATGCATGGCTTTTGCCTGCAGCAAGACCTGAAACCACAAGATGGGGCGCTTGGCTTATTTTTGGCAACTGTTCCCAAACCAGCGACCTTCATTCCTTTAATACTGAGGCTGGGAATTTGAAAATATTTTGCCTTTATTGTTCTCAGGCATAACTGCCCTGATATACCTTTGCAGCTGGGAAACTGACAGAATAAACCTTTCCCCTAGTATTTTGAATGGGGACAAATTTATGAACATTGGGGGGATTAATTTGGGAAAACTGGTTTGCCACTATGCCCTGTCCTTGTCACGAATATCTGTGAACGTAAGCCACAGATTGTGTTTCGCCACCACAAGGCCTGCCATATTCTGACCAATGGCATGAGCAATATATTTTGTAACACTTAGTGCGTGGCTAAGGCCCACCATATTCCAACCAATGCTAGGACAAAAGTATATCGGTTGGACGCTCGACACATAAAAATCTGAAGCTGACTGATTTGGATTCCTGGCGGAGTAAGGTTGATCCCAGGACTTCAAAATCAAACTATGGAGGACCGGGGGAAAAAGAGAGCGGCCTACGAGATGTTGCTCTATGTTGGCCCCCTAAATAAATAGTCATCCAAGATCCATTTACGATCCTCCTACTGCGCTTCATCTGGCCAATCTAGGTGCAATTTTTTCCACTGCACATGTAATAACCTCCTGCAATTCCATATAAGTTGTTGAAGGTCTGGAAATCTGACCACTAGGAGGCAAGCCTTCAGCCTGGCTTTCAAGATCTTCAGAATCCGATGTCACTATAGATATCCTCATCCTCAGTGCCGAAGTAAATCGTGGTGTGGGCCTCAGGGCTAGGATGCAAATGCCCACATTTAAAATCCATGGGAGAACATCCAGCTGAATCCTGTCTGACAGAAAGAACCATAGGTCGGCCCTGCTGCTCAGCTTCCATCTCCTTGGCGTCCGCGCCAGCCTCCCAAGAGTCAAACAGCTGCACGGCATTGGCAGAGACGTGGCCTGCACCAGCACATGGCTTGGATGACTTTCCAATGGAGGCAAGCCTTTCATGGAGTGTCCTGACATTCTTCAAATCACACTCTGGTTTCTAAATCTTCCAACGCGGCCTCCGAAAACCCAGACAGGCAATGCGCATGCTGTGAGAATCCTCACTGATGATGATCTGCATGCACAGAGCTAAGCACTTCCAAATTCTATCCTGTGTTGGTACTCAAATGGGTGAATAAAAATGATCCCCGCTTTGACGTGAGTCATTGGTACAACACAGGCCAGATGAGATTGTGCACTAAAGTCAGAAAAACTGACTAGTTGGTGAGAAAGTGAGCATCACATAATTGCCAGCAAACAATAAATTGGCATGATTGTATAAGGGCTTTAGATCATGTGACACTCAGGGCGTTTTCCCAATGCGACTATGCAGCTCGAGTTCCTATGAAAGGGAACTTTCCCTCAAATCCAAAAAGCTATTCTTTTGAAACTAAGCGGAAAAAACAATTAGTTCCGTTCTTCCATAAAATGTTTTATGAATCTGTCACATTGCTATGCAGGCTTTGCAAAGAGGCTGTTTTTGAAGGATAGGGCTTAAACTAAATGTGACGCGATAGCAAACTCATCAGTATTTACCGCAAAGCTGTGCTGCTTCATTTTGCAAACATTTGGTATACACAAAAGTTTTAAAGAATGTTCCGGGTTCAATACAAGTTAAGCTCAATGAACAGCTCCTGTTGCATTATGTTGATGTTATTTTCAACATGTCCCTCCTTTCCTTAAAAAAAAGCTCAAGTACACCTGTTGTCCAGGTGTATCAAGTTTTGTAAAATTTGGAAATTGCCTCAATACAGTCCAAATAGTCATTATAAACCGCACCTGAAGAATTTATTGGCATATGTCTGTTAAACTATTAAATAAATAAAAAACTTTTTGATAACTTTTTGTCATAAGGGTCTTTTGTTTATTAATTTAAAATGTGTGCCAACCAGAGGAACGACCTTGGATGAGTTCGAAAAAGGGTTTGTTTGTTATAAATTCACAGTGGCTTAATTTAAAAAAAAATAAATTTCAGGTGCACTTAAGGATTCAGAAGAAGAAAACCAAATGCTAGCAATTAAAGATACAGAGTTATTACCAAAAAAAATTGTGGTGGCGTGGGTTTGGCCAAGCGTTCATCCAGAGATAGAGAAAGCTGTAAGGGTGCATACACCTGAGCCAGATAATGACTAACACCTGTTTACAATTGCAGTAAGCTTGGGGAGAGTGGTATAAAAGGAAACACGCCAGCAGGGAGAAGAGCTAAATGTCTGAAAATACTCTGTTGTGTTGAGCTAATTTGTGTGAATCTGAAAAGAGATTTTGAGTTTGTCAATGAAAACATTACCTTTGAGAGTAAGAATCCAGTTCCCTGTGTCCTCCTTTCCCTCCCCACGTGAAGTTCTTTACACTGGTGCCGAAACCAGGGAAGGATGACCACGCTGTCCTGGAGACCTCGCTACTCCCTCAAGAATGTGATGCAGAGGATATATGATCTGGTGACTACCGAAAGGGATGGCTGAGCGAGTCCAGTACCATCGCCTGGCATGGGCGGCATGTTCGGGAGAGTGTCTCTCTCTCTCACTCTCTCACTCTCTCACACACACATGCTCTCGCTCACTTGCTATCTTCTTCTCCTAGAGCTGTTCCTGTTTCATGAGGCAGAAGTAAGGCACTGGCCAGAGAGCTCCACCCCCCCCGCATGTGTTGGGTGATGGGGATATGTGGAGACCGGGGAGGGCCGTGTGACAATTGTGCAGAGTGAGACCGGTATGGACACCTGGAGCGAATTATCCCTCCCAGCTGTTGTTGATTGCATAGTTGGCAGGTGGGGAGCTGCAGTCGAGTGAGACTCCAGGAGAGCGAGAGATGCAATGAAGCTCTGTGTCTATGTGGAGCTGAAAAGCACCCGGTTAGAGTGTTCTTGCTGCTGAAAAGCAGTGTTGTTGAATGTCTCTGTTACACTAAAAAGTGCTAACAAGGAAGTGTTTTATGTTGGATGTTTGACTGGCTCCCGCCTCCTTCAGTGAGTCCAACTCCTTACAGATATATTGTGAGCACTACCTTGTGTCCGGTTCTGACAATATTTGTTACCAGTAAGAAAATCTGTACAAATGCAATATGATTCCAGCACCCTAAAAAATTATGATAGCATCAGCTATTATAAGCATCAGAAATAAGAACTGCCACACAGATAGTATTAAAACCACCAGAACTATGACGCACAAGATCAGCGTGGGGTTGAGAGAAGAAAGGAAATCTCAGCATGCATCAGACAGACTTGTACATGGCACTTAATGTAGCAGGTGATTTTATGTATGGTATCATCCTCCTTGGATCATAATTGCAGTCCTGCTGTTTCTCTGAACAGTCAGAACAGAGAGCCGTTAAATCAATGCCTCTCTGAAGACAGAGGAGCAAGCCAAGCTGAAATATACTACCACTTATTTGCTAAATAAAAAGCACACAAACAGAAACCACTCATTATGGCACCAACACACTAGAGCAGTGGTTCTCAATCAGGGTGGTGGGGCCCACGTGGGGGCCTCAGCAAATTTACAATGGCGCTGCAAGATGACTTAAAGGGGTAGTTCTCCCAAAAATGTAAATTATGTCATCATTAAATCACCTTCATGTTGTTCCAAACCTGTATGCCTTTAGTTCTTCTGTGAAACACACAGATACACAAACACAAAATAAATCAATAATAAAATAATATTAATAAAATGTTGGGCAGAATGTTACCCTCTATCACCATTTACTTACATTGCATTTTTTTTTCTCAGATACAATGAATGTCAAAGGTGATTGAGGCTATCATTATGCCTAATATTTTACATTTACATTTATGCATTTGGCAGACACTTTTATCCAAAGCGACTTACAGAGCCTTTATTACAGGGCTCACAAAAGTATTGATCTGAAAGTGAAGGAAAACATTGATCTGTTTCCCACCCACACCTATCATATCAATTCAGAAGATAAGGATTTCACCACCAGAGTTAGCGAGAGTACTTTTATGTTGCCCTTGTGTGGATTTTTGATCTTCAAAATTTTGTCAACCATTCACTTTCATCGTGTGGACCAACAGAGCTGAAATATATATATATACATTTTTATATTTGTTTTTATGTTATGTTGTGTTTGTGTTCTGCTGAAGAAAGAAAGTCAAACACATTTTGTATGGCATGAGGGTAAGTAAATGATGAGATAATTTTACTTTTTGAGCGAAACATTCCTTTAAACATGCTGATCGATTCTGGTTATTGCTGGGTTGATGCTAGTGTAACTGTTGTTTATAAGCAAAATAATAATAATAATAATAATAAATAAAATGAAAAATCCAGCATGGTCTTTCATATGAAGCTGGAAGCAAAGTGAGGCCTGCTGTTCAACAAGTTAAACAGAAACCTTTTAAGAAGATTGGTAGGGACACCAGCATACCAGCATCACCTAATGCTAGCAATGTCAGCAGTTTTTGAAGGATGCCAGACTTTCTCGCAAAAAAAAAAAAAAAAAAAGAAAGAAAGAAAAAAAAAGAAAAGCTTTTGAAAGAAAACCTATAAGAAAAACAAAGAAGAAAGAAAGCTAGAAAAGGATGGAGATAACAAAAATGTGAGATGTGGATGCAGAAAGCTAGAAAAGGATGGAGAGAACAAGAATGTGAGATGTGGATGCAGGTGAGCAGCTCAAGAAACTGAAAGTGGAATAATTTAGCAGAGATGGACGCAGGAAGTAACTTATGGAAATGTGAAAATTGCACAAGGAAAACAATTGCACAGCTCCTGAATATGAATTAAGGTACATTCAGACAAGTAAAAAATAAATATATATATATATATATATATATATATATATATATATATATATATATATTCCACAAATGTAATGCATGCACTTTCCTGTTGGTGAGATACTAAAAACATAAAAGCAAATAAGTCCATGAAAATGTTGATGAAAAGCAGCAGATTAGCTTATCTTGAAATTCATTTTATCTTGTGTATCAATTTTTTTTCCAGGGTTATGTTCAAAATGGAATAGCTTACTACTCACTAAATTATGTGCATGATACTGTATATAAATAAAGTGGAGACATAAGGTACTATTGTTTATTTATTATTAATTATAATATTTTTATTATTATTTGCTTTTGTGAGATTAAATCGTATTTAATACTACAAAACAATTTAAGATTGAATCCACAATAATTATTATTATTAATAATATACAATTCATTATAGTTGCAATGTTGGAATGTTGGAAGATGTAATCCTCGACCATTGATCTAGAGTCAGTTTTTACATTTTAATAATAGTTTAGGTTTGGATTTGGCTTTGGATAGGCTAGCAGTTATGGGCCGCTTTATCCCAGAGCAGAAGTCGGAAGCAAAGAGGTGAGGCATAAAAAGTGAAATGCTGCACCTGCAAATTTAGTAAGATCATACACATTTATTAGTTTTGATGCAGAGATTGTGTTTGTGTGTGTGTATGTGTTTTGTGTTGCCAGGATTCAGAAAATTGACATTGCCAACATACAGTACAGTATTATTAGGCTTACATATTCAGTTGAGGGTGTTCTTACGTCCGCTGGAACTGGGCCTGTCCAAAACAAGTGCAGCCAGTGTTTTTTCCGATTAACAAACAAATGTCTCATTAATCGGATCTTTTAATGAGTCACTCAAAATGACTCACAGACTCTGAATCAACACCTCTATAGACTGAACCTTAAGTCTGACTCTAAAATAAACAAGAACTGTTTTGTGTACATAAAGTTGTGTGTAAATGTCGGCTAATATTAATATATCGCTGCCTTAAAAGTGTATTGAGAAAATAACATGCCGATAATCAAAGTCTTGATATTTTTTGACATTCCTACAATATACACATTAAAAGCAACATATGATACTTAATCGCCAACAAACTTAAATGTAAAATTAAGCTCTTTTTTTTTTTTGCTGCTACTGAAGAAATATTTCACTTGAGTACAAGTACTCAAGAGTAAGAGTAAATAAGTAGTTTGCCGAAAAACTACCAAGTTATTACGTTTCAAGTTACTTTATGAAAATGATATTATAATTTTCCATTTTTAGAACACAAAGACATTTTGTTCTTGAAAGAAATTGATGCTTCCTTTCACAAAGGATGCATTAAATTGATCAAAAATACTGCCAAAATCATCAATTGCTAATTATTATTACAGTTTGAAATAATTGTTTTAAGTGATTTTTATTCAATCTTTACCCTTGATGTCAAACATACACTGTGTCACCTATTCCTTACAAAAGCATTCTAATGCGAATCTGGTACTCAATAAAATTTTCTTATTATTAGAACAATTGAAAATTGTTGCGCTACCATGCAGAAATCACAATACAGTGTACCCCCCCCCCCAAAAAAAATTTTGTCCTAAAGTCTACTGTTTTAGAGAGATGAGGTCTATTCCATTCCATGCATTACTGTATTGATCAAATAATCTCTAATCAGGATAGAGAGGGAAGTGGACGGGCAGATGCACAACAAAAAGACAAGTAAATCACAGTTTCTAGTTTGAGAAACAGACTCCTTACAGGTCCTAAACTAGCAGCTTCTAAATGCTAAATACCTGCATTGTTGCAAGAGGATTCTTGGAGAAACAGTAAATATTAAAAATACATTTATTTAAATAGAAATAGCCATTTGTAACATTCTAAATGTCTCTAGATCATCTCTAAACTACATGTGATTTGTGACTGAAACACACTCCTATTTCAGGTTTATTCTCATTCATGTATGTCCATGTATTTTGGCTATTAAGTTAACATACTCTAGGGTCCAAAACTAATATAATGCAATATTATAGAGGAGTCAATATTGCAGTGATTATCCATATATGAAATTAGATTATCAAGCATAAAATAAACATGTCAGAGTGTTTAGTGAGAGATATGATTGATTGACACTAAAAGTGGTTGTTCTGTATATTTATTATTGTATTACATTTGTAATAATAAAGTCTTAATAATTAAACATTATGGTTATTTAACATATTGAGATATTATTATTAAGTACATTTTAGCATTTGGTTACATTATGTTTTGTGATGTATCATACCTTCTTTATATAACATCCATCCATTAAGCACTTTTGGCCTCTAGCAGGTGAGACTTTTCAGATAAATAGCAGCACAGGGCAGGGAAGTACAGTATAGCACCGTGAGCGAGAGTGTTACCCACACAGACAGTTTATTTTGAAAAAGAGGGGCAAACAGTTATGGAATTGAATGTGGGAGTACAATAATGAACTGATGTGGGTTGACAGAAGGGAGAGCCCATCTGTGCGCATGATGGCGCGAGGAACTGGACATGGGAACTATTTTTGTGGGCAATTTTTGCCCCCATATTTAGAATTTTGGGGATATTTTGTCAATTTTGGTGGCATTTTTGCCCCGAGTCCCTGTTAATTTCCGACACGATTGGTATTGTATCTTTATAAGGTATGTTAAAGTTTGTTTTAGATATATAGTAGTAAGTAAACAAGATATTCCCACAGTTAAAACATTGCCTACCTTAAAAACAAAGTTTGATCAGTGGTTAAAGGTGTATTATAAGTGAAGTTGGCAACTCTGCTTGCTTCACGCAACAACAAACCCTTTGCGAGAGAGTAGCAAATAAATGACTCTTTCATTCATGGTTCACTGATCAAGAATGGAAAACATTGTTTAAACCTTTTACAATAAAGATCTGTAAAGATCTTTGAATTTTTACCAAATTATCTTTAAAATACAGTTTCCTGAAAAAGGGACTTTTATTTTTTTGCTGAGTTTATATATATTATTTCTACGCTTGATGCTTTATTTTTAACACACATTTCATTTTTATTACTTGCGCTCTCACCACTATGTCATTAAGATTGTCTCGTTATTCCTTCTCTCTGCTTTTTAGACATGGCAGCCCAGTATTCATTTTGACAGTGCCAAAAGTGAGTATGCATGTGAGCCAGCATTAAAATGCAGTGATGGTGGCGAAGAAAATGGTTTGATTCTATAGAAAGTGGCAGCATTAATTTGCGGTGATGACAGCATGACATTGCGGACAGGAGCATGTTTAAATGTCATCGACTGAGTCACAGCTTGCAGAGTTGAGTGGAATATTAGGGTGAACCGCAAAGAATGTGACACTTTTTTTTCAGTTAGGCATGAATCTGTCAGTACCCACAGAGGAACAGTTCATCAAATTTGTGCTTATCCCATCATGTGGGAATATGCTCCCTCCCAAAGCAAAGCAACATTTCTTTCTTCTTTCACACTCTCACGCTGGTTTGATAGTGATCTGATCACACATGCTTTGATCATCACGTGGGTTTTCAGACTGCAGACTTGGGCAGAGTTCTCTGAGAGCTAATCTGAAGTGTGCTGTTGTTAGGCACTTGTTGCCAACTCATGCAAGAAAGCCTCTTTCAGCAGGGTTCATTCTGGCAGTGCTTTCAAAATGGCTTAAGGGTCTTGTGGCATTTGTTTGTATTTAAAACTTAAATTATGGTTCAGCTTCTCCATGTCAGCTTCTCGCTTGTCTGTGTTGTTTCCCCTCATGGGGGGAAATTCTCATTAATTATTATAGAGATGGAATTGTTTCATTTTAACATACAAATGAAAGAGATTCCCAAATAGAAAGTTGTTTTGCAAAAAAATTTAATGAGATCCACATATAATGTAAGGAGTTTCACAAAAATTACATTATTTCACAAATACAAAGAATGAGATTTGCAAATACATTTGTTTTTTACAAATACATTTTATTAAACTCACAAACACAACACTGTCCAGCATTAATTTGTGAATCGCACACATTTATTTGTTGATTGCTTCCTGTGCATTTGTGTATCGCTACATGCATTTGTCGATTTTGAAACAAATCTAGTGTCAAGATGTGCGCTCATATCTACAAATAGGTGGACTCCATGCATCGTCTACTCAAGCTAATCAGATAACGGCCACGTTAATCAGACCAATCGTAGTTCTATCTTCATCCAATCACACATCGTTTTACTATCAGGGCGGGACCAGAGTCACAGAGCTCTCACAAGCATGGAATCAAGCACATACAGATAAGCTCCAAGGCCACAAAGTTTTAAAGAAACAGACATCATCAGAGAAATACTGTGACCACACGGTGGCTGCTATTGACGGGAAGCCTTCAGACAGTGTCAGCAGAGGTCGGATCGGTGGCAACACTGGGGTGTGACTGAGGCGGAGATGGGAGGTAGTGACATAGATTCCGGTAGTGGGTCGGAGATGGAGGAAGGGTTTCGTGGCGTGGAATTTGAAAATGGTACCAACTGGACAGTAGTGGAAATTAGAAAAATAAATAGTAGGGAGCGAAAGGGAAAATCAACAAGAAGTAAAGGGAAGTAAGGACAAGTACAAGGTAATGATTCAATTTTATCTGAGTCAATAAATGTTTTAAACCCTATCAAAGTTACAAAATCATTGAAGGATGCAGTAGGGAAAATAAAAAGTGCTAGCATGGTATGAGATGGAAGATCGTTGATATTCTGTAAGGACAGTAAACAACAAAAAGCTGTGGCATGCTTAAAGTCTCTAATGGAAAAAAGAATTGTGTTCAGTAATGGTTAAAAAGAAATGGGTAAGAGGGGTGATAACAGGAGTCCCCATGGAAATATCAGTCGAGTCTATAAAGAAGAATTTGTCCGGAGCGGCAGTAATGGATGTCAAATGACTTTAATATGTCAAGAACAAGGAGAAAATGGATAGTCTCTCTGTCATGATACAGTTTAATGAGGAAAAACAGTGTATTTCTCAGGCTTTAAAAGATGCTTTAAAAGCAGTCTGCAAAGGAAAACAGCATCGTGCAAAATGTGGTGGTGAGCACAAATATGGGAAGTGTGGGACAGGAGTGAGTCTGAAATGTTGCAACTGTGAAGGATACGGTGGATTGTGGGGTAGCTTGAGCACTGATCAAAATGGAAAAATAGTTGGACATTCTAGATTTGGAGAACTTCATGTGTGTAAATAATGGAAATGCTACAAGAATAGATGTGGCAATAGGGAGAAATTCAGCCTTAAATTTGACAGCTATGTCTCAAAATTTGCATTATATCACTAACTTAAAAATGTTGCAAATTAATGGAAAGAATGGTGATGAATAATTTAGTGTATATGCTTGAAAAGAAGAGGTTGCAATATCCACATCAAAGTGGCTTCAGGAAAGTTTGCAGTACAGTGGATGTGGTTTTATATCTACAAACTGATATTAGAAAGGCAATAGTGATTAAAAATGTACTAATAGGGGTATTTTTGATAGTGAGAATGCTTACAATATGATGTGGAAGAAGGTCTGCTAATCAAAATGAAAAAATGGGAATAAAAGGAAGGTTATATACAGTTACAGGTAAGGGTGGGAACATAATTTTCAAAAGTATACTCAATAGATAATGGTACGCCTCAAGGTAGTGTCTGCAGTCCCATTTTGTTTAATATCATGATCAATTAAATCTTTTCAAAAAGTGGGACTGGGGTTGGAAGATCTCTACATGCAGATGATGGAGCATTATGGAAGAGCGGAAGTAATGTCAAATATGTGGAGGATAGAATGCAGGAGTCAATAGATGAAGTTGGAAAGTGTGCTAAAAGTTGGGGGTTCCAATACTCATTAACTAAAACGCAGGTAGTATGTTTTTCAAGATGGAAAAAAAAACAAACAAACATTAAACTAGAGATGTACAATCAGGTATTAGAACAAGTATCAAAAATCAAGTTCCTGGGAGTATGGATGAACTCAAAGTTAATATTTGAATGCCATATTCAAAAAGTAGTAGACAAATGTAAGAAGGGAATAAATGTATTACGTAGCTTGGCTGGGACAGATTGGTAGGCTAGTTGCCCTTCCCAAAGGAGAATATATAGTGTTTTAGTAAGATCCACTAGAGATTATTACAGTAATATATATAGTTCAGCATCTGCATCTCTGAGAAAAAAAAAGGAAGACGTTATCAAATTCCAGGAATTACAAATTAGTTTTGGTGCATTCAGATCTTCACCAGTAGCTGCTCTTCAAGTGGAAGTGGGAGAAATGCCTTTGGAAATTCACTGGTTACAATTGAAAATGGTTTATTGGATATAAATTAAAGGACATAGATATAGCTATCCTATAAAGAAAGTTCTGGACAACTGTTGCGAATATGAATATTCACAGTTGGCGAGTTTCGGATGAAACACAAATAACGAGGTTCAATGAATGTGAATTTTCAATGTTGAAGTAAGTCCAACAGTGACAATGCAAGTGTTACCTCTGTGAATGTTTCCAATGCCATCAATCAATTTACAGTTAAAAAAAAAAAAACGACCAACATAGATGGGTTTCTAAGGATATGAATGTGAGACAATATATAGATCAAGATTATTTTGATAGCTCAAAGGATCCAGAGTTTGGACATACATCAGCAGCAGTAGTTATTCCTCAGTTTGACTGTAAAATGGAGAAAAGAACATCTAATCATTTATCTGTTTACTCATCAGAAATTATAGCAATACAGTTCCCTATCTGTCAATCACTTGACATTGTGTCGATGTAGTAACACTAGGGGTCACCCGTGGGATCCCAAACACCTCTCGCAAAGGGAATTGGCGAGTGGAATTTGCATGCCATTCCCCCGGACATACGTGTATAAAAGGAGCTGGCTTGCGAGCAGTCAATCAGAGTTTTTCAGCATTCGTGTACAGATCACTCTTTTTACCCCCTGTTGTGTTCACAAAGTCATGAACCCTGGATGTCCTTCCTCTTTAGCCCTGTGGCAGGTGAGTTTACAGAGAAACTAACTAGAGTGCTAACTAGACCCTGTACTGGAGTAGGTTATCCACATGCGCTGGTTGCCCATGGTATCCTCTTGTAAAGTATATCCCGTGAAGCGGTTTCCCCACTGGTAAAAGGCCTCTCTGCCCCCGGTCACCATGTTTGTAGAGAAAGAAAGTCATACACATCTGGGAAGGCATGAGGGTGAGTAAATGATGAGATCATTTTTCATTTTTGGGTAAACTAACACTTTAACTAAGCTCAAATCTGTTTTTGCAATAAAATTAAGAGTTTTTTTAAGATTTTAAAGGTGTACTGTGATTGTAAAGGTAAAGTGATTTAGTAAAGTTTACCACTTAAGCAAATTATAGTACAAATAGGCAAAATATCTAATAATGAAAGGTGGAATTGTGTTACGTCAAAGTGTAAATAACTGGACGTGTATCTCCGAGCTGTAAAAGACTCTGAACTTGACAGCTTTACTTTTTACATTTCATACGCTGTCAAACATGGACATTACCATTTCAATCAATGGTCCACAACTAATTCACAACTTACTGTAATGTATTTTGATACTCCCACTTGGTATCATTGGTAATACCCTTTCATAAGTTGGTATTAGTGAAATATATGAATGAGTATAAATGACAGATGAATATAAACCATGAACACCCATATATTTCGAAGTAGATTTGCAAACATGAATATCTCTGTTTACACTACAATTTTTTTTTTTTTTTTTTTTTTTTTTTTTTTTACGTAATGAGGCAATGACCATCTCTAAGAAGTTTCCCTTGCCTTGTTTGTGTAATTAAATTTCACAAAAAAAAAAAACCATCATAAATGCTGTATAACTTGCATCGCATCTGTAACCCAAATTCATCCTCCACACTCAGGTTTCTGTGTTACGAAGTTTAAAATACATTAGGTATAGACTAGTTTGAGAAAAGTTTGAGTTGTTTCTTGTCATTTGAATAGTGATGTTTAATTGTGTTGAGGTTAGTTTTCTCACATGTAGTAAAAAAAAAAAAAACTATCCCATACTTTATGGATAGTTTACTCAAAAATGACAATCATTCATTCACCATTATTCAGCCCCAATAACTTTCTTTCATACTGTACGTGGAATTGTGTTTTGAAGACTTTGTGAGCTGCTTTTTTCCATGCAATTTAAGCACAATGTTACCAGCAAAGGCTTGTAAGCTCAGAAAAAGGACAACAAATAAATAAATAAATAAAAGAACAAAAGAATTAGTTAATGACTTGTGTGCTTCAAAGTTTTTGGAAGCCATAAAATAGCTTAGTGTGAGGAGCAGGCCGACAGGCCTAATTTACAATGCTCTTTACAAAATTAAAACTGCAATTTATGGTATATTAATGTCACTTTTATTTCATTTTTGGAGTGTCCAACTTCATTTACTTTTTGGTTTGCCATTCACTTATTACTCTGCCTTTTGTCTTCCATAGGTGTTTGCAAATGAGAGAATTTGACAATTCCTTCAATACACTCACACAATTGCTGTGTTTCAGCATTGAAATGACCACAGACACTGAGGATAAGAGTAATTAGCTCTTTGGCAACCATGACAACACATATTATCATTCACAAGAAACATGCACCTTTAAATCAGTAATTACATAGTATTACACCACTGCTTTTGTGGTAGAGCCTGTGATATCTCTAACTAGTACAAAATGACTTTTATTGGTGCTTGTGAGTGTGGTCTAACAAGCTTATAAGAAATGTAATAAGTCAATTCATAGATCACACATTATGCTGTTTACAAACACGATCAGGGCCAGTTTATATGGAACTGTCTAAAGGGGGCATAAAAAAGGGACGTTTCTCATTAAATGCACTGTGTCCGTGACACTTTTTCAATACCTCTGCTACATTTCAGGCTGTTTGTTTTCATTTATTTCCTGTCTATTTATTATTTATCATAATATGTTGGTTTAATGCTACTGTACTGTTTAAGTGTTTCAAAACGTAGCACATTAAATTTTATAAATCATCTCCCATTTGCTTTCAGTGGTCATTTATTTTATTTTCCATGAGTCTGGGTGTAACATTTTGCATGGAAACAAAGTCATGTTTACTGGGTACTGGGCTGATAAAATGAACGCTTCAGTCTGTGCTTACTGGAATGTGAAGCAATACCCCAGAGTTAGAAGCTGGAAATGTTGTTGATCGGTTGGGCATGTCTGAGCTCCAGTTTCTGGGTGAAATATCTACAGGGTGGCACCAAAAGCGGGTTGTATTTTTAGTTATAAATTATGTAATACAGTCAACAGGACTGTGTACTTTATTAAATGTTCACACAAACCCTAAACCTAACTGTCATTGGAGTCAAAATATAATGTGGCAGAGCCGGGTCGTGATGCTACACACGCGGTCCCGTATCAGGCTAATCAAGCCTCAGAGAGGGATAAAGGCCGATGGCAGACGGTGATGTGAGAGAGAGAGATCATTTACGGACATGTCCATCATGTGTGTGTTTGTCCTTTGTTTTAAGTTTATTATTAAAATATGATTTACATTGTCCAGCCGGTTCTCGCCTCCTCCTTGCCCGTCTAATTCCTTTACATATAATTTTAAAGCGAAATAGCTTTAAAATTAAGCTTTAAATCGTGCTCGCCTTTGTGTGAATACAACGACTTACTGGTTCCCATGGGACCAGAACCAATGTGTCAGGTTGTTCTCCCTATATGCTATCAGTAGCGCTAGAGGGAAAGGTGACCACAGGTGAACAGATACAAAAATGTCTGATAGATGTACATGAACTATCGGAAGCAACATGTTAATTTCCTATGTTATCATGTCGACGCCATCAGTTTAACAGCTACATAAGATAAGAAACAGCACTCTGTGTCTTTTTAACATTTTAGCCCTCCTTTGTTAAAGACCAAGAAAACCTCATATAGTTTTCTTTCTTCTGGAGTTTGAAATATTTTTGAGCTTGTTCAACTGGGGCAGGGAATGGCTACATAATGGCTATGCACACTTTTATACACAGCCTGTCAGCCTCCAAATGTCTTGCAGGAAAACAAGGTGGTAATGTGTATTTATGGAGCTGTGGCCATGTAGACTGCAAAGGGTTGAGTGAAGATATGTGGCACTTGAGATTGTTTGACCTCTCTGTTGAAGGGAACAGTTGATTGATGTATTGAGACATTGCATTTTCCTGTACTCTCTAGATCAGCTGTGTGAATGGCAGGAAGGCTCTTTGCATTTGTCATAAATGTGTTTTCGCCATGGCAATATCTGGCTGGAAGGATTTGCAATATTTTATAGACCTGAGTATGCCTGAATCAGCTATTTAAAATTCAGAAAGTGCACTTGACTTCATTGTATCCCATTGTATGCCTATATAACCAGTATCTTACTGTACAGCTGCCATCATTAACAGAAATGTCATAAGCATCCCTCTTAAAGGAATATTTTACTAGTTTTATATAGTTTAATAGTTTTAATAGTTTGAAATTGTGTCATTATTTCTCAAACTTCATGTCATTTCAAACCAGTACTGGCTTCTTTGTTCTGAAGAAACACAGTAGGAGATGTTTGATTGGTGTTTAGTGAACAATGCTGCCTCCACATGCTATCGGAGTTATTGTAAATACAAGTTTCCCACTCTGAAGTTGCACATGCATGACCCCTCAATCGTAATTACAACCGGGAAACTCTGAGATCATATCGATACCCAAGTTTCCGAGATGAAAGGAGTTCTAAACTTTGAACATGGTGGAGGACAGTACAGTTTCTGTTTTGCATGCCAGTTTTTGTTAATTTTTTAAAATAAAGATAATTGTTAGCACTCGCTGTTTTGGTCATATTCCTTTATGTATATCAGTAACAATTTTATGCATGTTCTACATTTTACAACCTGAAAATACCTTGTTGTGTTTGACCAAACTTATATTATTACCAGCAAGCTAACTGAGTAATAATATGTATTATGGTGTCAAAGTAAAATTTCCTCAAGAAATATGTATGAATGAACCTGGCGTCATCCATATTTTCTGTTCTTTCCGACAACAAAGCACCTGAGCACGACATACTCATAATTACCACTTCAGAAGTGGGAAGTAGGATAATTCTGCTAGCACATGAAGGCAGTATAAGACACAATTTGTTTGCACTGAAATACCTTGCACAAAATTAGTGAATTATCCCCCTGGCAAAATAATAGATTGGGACAATTTAAATGAAGTAGAAAGCCTGTTTTTATTGGTGATTTTGTTGTTGGTGTACATCTGCTGGCCTAATACTTCTATGAAGCTTCTGGAGAGAGAACCGATATTTTATTCATGCGTGTGCAGACTTTGAACCTATGAAAAACTGTTGCCTCTGACAATGGCAATATAAAAGAGGGAAGGAAAGACAAAGGAACATTTTGAAATTGGATGAAACATGTTACAGATGAGAGAGTTGAGGTAAAGTGCATAGAGTTTCTATCTCAGCACTTAAAAGACTCAAAGACATGTTTCATGAGTCATGATGGTTTTGTCCTAAACTCCAGGAAACACAGTCCAAAACTACCTTATAACTTGTAACTCTTACCAATATTTCAGTTTTGTCCATTCTGCTGCTGCCTCACAATTAGTAAAACTCAATACATGTTGCATCAAGCATGTACGACTTGCTGCTGGACAATAAGACATAAATACATTCCCCAAGTAGCAGGCCTAGGTGGGGCAAGGGAGGTGGAGGATTTCAGAATCACAGAAATGTCAATGAAACCGGCTTACTTTAGATAGACAGTGTAAGTTGACTGGCTACACAATTAAAGTCAAAGGATCTATTAGCTCACACCATGTGACCTGACTGGCTTGACATATTGAATATGAGCTAGCTGACTTGCCAAAAGATAACGCATTCAAAGATCAGTTTGCTCTATTCAGAGTGTCATGCTTTAACTTTGTCACATGTCTACAGTACTATTTCTAGTAACTTGTAATGTAGCTAGCTACTTAAACTACAGTCAAACTACAATTTTGTGTTTGTTTGTTTTTTTAACTACTATTCGTTATATGTAGTGCGATGTTTGGGAAGCTAATTTCATTGTTGCATTCCCAACACTGACAACACAACAGTTCAAATATGTGGAATGTAAAATGAGATTTGAAAGCAAAAGCAAAGATTTTCAGTGAATAACAAAGCAAATGTTGGTCTGTTTTCCACTCAATGCAATCGTATGGTTTCAGAAGGACAGTCACTGTGCTGTATAGAGTACTTTCATGTGCTCATTCTTTTGTGCTTTTTGATTTATCTTAGTGTGCTCATATGTATGAGTCGTTTTATTTTAAATGTTTTATGTCAAAGGTGGATGATTTTGGTGCAGTATTTTTATTTTTGTCCTATACTTGTGCCCTTGAGAACTTGTGAATTCTTTAGTATGCTGTCTCACAGCTTCCCCTCCTGGGTCTTGAAACCCCAAGCAATTTGTTCTCCTCTGAAACGGTTTTACTCTTCTTGCCATACTTATTGGAAATCTAAGCCTTAGTTGTCATTTTTAAGTATTCTTTCTTTATTCCCCCTTCTGGCTGATTATGACATAACTAAATCTCAAACATGGCAGGTGTATTGTATTCGCTGATATCTGATTTGTGATCACAGCCTTATCTCACATTTCTCCACAAATTAATGTTGTGTATTTTTCCTTATGGGCATTCTATCATTGAACAAGAGTGCTACTAACTGCTTCAGTTACACTTATGTTGTTTCAAACCTGTATGCTGCTATTTTTTCTCTGAAACACAAAAGGAGAAATATTGAAGACTTAATGCAACTCTTTTCCATTCAATAAAGGTTTAAAGTTACCATGGCCCTACAATAGCTCCCATTTGAGGAACTCGAGCTGCGTATGATCACTATGGGTCACCGTCTGAGTGTCACGTGGTCTGAAGCCCTTCATACAATCATGCCAATTTATTGGCTGATGGCACTTAAGCTATGCCCCCTAGGAAACCATGTCATGGGCTCCATAAAGGTGCTCGCTTTTGTGCTATCAAGACATATATTCAGTTCTTCAGTGTATGAATTGTGTAAGCCTGTGTTTGTTTCTAGCGACTCACATTGAACAAAGATTATTTTCTCCCTTTTGAGGAGAAATACATAACTGTTGACACAGTACATTTCAGAGCAATTTCAATGTGTTTTTTCCAAACATTGCAAGGGACCAACAAGGGCAACGCCGCTTCATTGATGCTTGCAATTTTTCACCACAAGGTGTTATCCTCACTTGTTCCAGTTATACAGCCTCCAGATTTGGAGCTCCATGTGCTGAAGCCATTTTGGGACCTCGGCTTTGTGTCTGAGAAGATATGAGTACGAATGGACACCAGAATCCTGTTTGTAACCTTCCCCTGGAGCAAAAGTGTGAGTCTCGTCAGACATGCACTGAGGCCAAGCTCGGCGGCAGTCCTCTGACCTGCCAAATCCCACTGAAGTATTTACTGATGAAGCAGAGTTTACAATCGAGTCAAGTTTGCCATTCTTCATGCCTCAAATTCTCAAAGTAGATGTACAATAAAAATAGGTCTACACATGAGCCTGATGGGCTTGCTGTGTAATGAAGGGTGAGCCCCCATTCACTTAATGAAATTAACTATATAAACATATCTGTTTCTCCAATGGTTGCCCTTTGGTTAGTATCGGGATGAGTTTGCCATTCCTTAAAAGTCAGACATCCAGAATATAGTTCAGTTCCCCCTACAGCTTGCACTGGGGAGTGAACATTGATGGATTGCATCCCAAATTCAGCCTCTGTCTCCAATCCATGACCAATGGTCTTGAGACATGCAAGCAGAATTCAATGTTCAACAATCACAAGTATACACAAAACACACAGTCGCACAAGCATAGGAATGCTGTGGCCATTGTGGCTGACCAGTTTGTTCCTAATTTCTCCCATCTTCACACACTCTTCCCTGCTCAAAATGCCTGGGAAGAGATTTTATCAATGAATGTTCCTGCTGTATATACACTTCAGGGCAGATTTTCAACATAGATAAAATAAAGGCAATTCACCTTACAATCTTCTACATTTAAAATGCCAGGGAAGATGTTTTATTCCATGAGATTCCCTGCTGTATACACACTTCAGGGTGATTTTTATACATGCCTAGATATAATAAAGGCAATTCTCACTCAATTCTTCCCCATTCAAAATGCCAGGGAAGTTGTTTTATTCCATGAGAATCCCTGCTGTAGACACTTCGGCTGCAGTAGTGAAGGCAGATGATTCTCCTTCCACTGTGCCACTGATTGTATAATAGTTGGCAAAAGTGAGCCAAGAGCGCCATCTAGTGTTTACACTTTGCTCTACGTGAGAGAGTCATGCATTAATTCCTCTGTCTGCCCATCTAGTGGCTTGGCAGCAGTTGCAAAACGTTTTGGAAAGGGTAATTAGAACGACAGAGCATGGTTATATCATGGCTTACATCTTATTCTGGATTTGAGATGTTTGAACTTAACTCAAATGAAATGTCAATTCAGAATGTTGACGCAGAAACAAATTATGTCACAAGTAGAGCCTGGGGGACTGGTTTGTGACAATAGATTTGAAGAACGCTTATATCCATATTCAATTTGCTTTTGTGGGCAAAACGAACTAATTTGTCACCCTTCCATCTGGACTTACTCTGGCACCACACTCTTTTAAGAAATGCATGGATGCAGCTCTGATGCCTTTGAAGCTTCAAGGCATCCGCGTTTTGAATCTTGATTGGTTAGTGTTAGCTCACTCAGAAATTCTGGCTGAGATCTCAACACCGTGATCTCAGCCATTTGAACAATCTAGGGCTGCGAGTGAACCTAGACAAGAGTGTCCTGTTGCCAACGCAACAGACTATGTTTCTATCTATGGAGCTAGACTCGCGGGCGATGCAGGCGCACCTGTCTCCAGTTTGCTTTCTGCAATTACACCAGTATCTAGCGATGTTCAGACATGTTCTCCCTGCGAGGACATTTCACAAGCTTTTGGGACTCATGATCATGGCGTCTGCTCTCATTCCCCTGGGATTGCTGCAAGACCTTTTTTCAGTGCTGGATGAACTCCAGGCTCAGTTGCCATGGAAAAAGACCCATTTTCTGATATTGGGCATTCCATTGGGACAGGTATGTCGCCGTTAATTGATAAGGACAGATGCCTCCTCCTTGGGTTGGGGTGCTGTATACACCAGTGGCTGGATTGACATATACACTAGCTGGAGATGCTGAGACTGGCATATTGCATCCTTCTGTGGGAACGTATGAGCCATACATGTTTCAGGCTGAATGGAATTAGGGGTGGATCTCCTGTCCAGACAGGGTCTGTTACTTGGAGAATGAACATCAATGTGGCACTGTGGAGGGCGGGACCGGCGCGTGATTGCGCACGCCCTCCGTCTCCCGGCAGATGGCCGCGGCTGCTCCATTGAGAAGTGGCGAGAACTCCGCTACGGCGTATCCCTCTTCCTTCCCGGGTTTCGGCACCAATGTAACACAGATCATTTCATGGGCAAGGAAGAGGCGAGAAACCGGCTTGTCAACATAAATAATAATTTAATGAAGAACTTAAAACAAACACATAGGACAGCAGACGTCTGCTGATTACGCTCTCTATCCCGATCGCCGTCTGCGAGTGGCCTTTTAACCCTCTTGCCGGCTCAATCAGCCCGATACGGGACCGGGCGTGCGCAATCACGCGCCGGTCCCGCCCTCCACCGTGCCACACTCACATCCTCAGATTGTGGAACAAATCTGGAGGAAGTTTGTCAGAGCAGAATTGGGTCTATTCACTTCAAGGGAGATGTCGCACTGTCCTCATTGGTTTTCTCTCTTGCCCTTGGCACCGCTGGGCATCAATGCGCATTTATGGAAGTTATCAGTGTTTCCCCTCAACGGGGCGTGCTTTTCAATAATGTTTTATCCCCCGCTATAGTTGATACCATTCTAAATGTTAGAGTTCCATCAACAATGAGGCTATATGCATATAAGTTGCATTTTTTTCACTTCTTGGTGTAGAGTGCAAAGTGAATGTCCGGTTCAATGCCCTGTTGGTACAGTGCACTTGGATTGTGTCCCATAGTGATCATATGCAGCTTCTCATTCCCCTCAGGGAACCAAGGTTTCCTACGTAACAGAGATTATTTATTTATATAAAGAACAGACTATTTCTTTTTGAAATTTGGTTAAAATTGTTTTGAACTGATAATGTTCCTCTTTGCCAAAGTTCTGAAATGTCATTGACAATCGTGTTAAATTTGGTGATTTAGAAAATTGCGCCAGATTTGACAGTAAATTGCCATTGATTTTGATGTGTGCTGTAACCAACATAGTCTCATGGCAACTTGTAATTATATGTATGTTTTGGCTTGTACAAAAAGGTAAGACATTTATTCTCTTAGACAAAAAAAAATGAACAAACAAAATGTTGATATTATGCAGGCCTCAAATTTTAGCTAGCCTCCAATCCAACACGTTATTTTCAGAAAGGAAACATTGGTGAACTAATTTCATTACTTATTTAATATTTATTTATGCAACACAATTGACTGTTGTATGTCTTGTTCCAAAACAGGTGTTTTCATGCTTCCTTGGTACACAAAAGTTGTTTGTTGGTAAATTTATTTTTCTCTGTGGGAGTAAAAGTCCTACCTAAAAGTCCTTTTGTGCGAACAAACCGATTTAGGATTTTGCCATATGGTACAATTATTACAATGAGACCGGCTAGGTTGTAACTTCACGTGACAAGCCAGTATATGAATATTATGAATAGACAATATAAATGGAGAATTTGAGAGCTGCAGTAGAAGGGAAGGTTTTCTGTGACTAACATCTTAAATTGATATCTCTTTCTCATACAAAGCGAAGTCATGGAATATAACAAACAAGTCATATAGACAACTTTTACATTTTACAAGGAAGAAGAAATGATGACAGAACTTTCAGTTTTTGGGTGGACTATTCCTTTAAAATGATCTAAAGATATAGATGGTATTGAAATGATAGAAATGTGATGATGTGTGGAGCCAGAACTTGCCTGGCAGCCTGACAGTTAAGGACTTGAGCTGCAAGCCAAAATTTCAGTGGTTCAGACTCGCAGTGCTAAGCAATTAGACTATGGATTTAAATGAGGGGAAGTATCAGCAGGCATTCAATTATTACTTTAACTTCTAGACAGTATATTATGAAATGTGACAGACTCTTTTAAGATTTCCAAAATGTCTCCCTCCTGCAGCTAAAATTGTGCATAAGAACTGTGACAGAGCAAGGATATGTATTATTTCTACATGACTAATCATTAGCAACGCTCATGTTCTACAAAGTTTTTAAACTAACTTATAATAGTGTGCCTACAGCACATCAGTTTTAAAGCCCTAATTTCCCTTTCCAAATTAAACTGTTATTGCAATTTAACACGAAAACTGTACTTTTGAAGAGTATTTTTGTGTGATGAGTTGTTTAAAAGTAGAAATTGATTTGGCTTGCTTACAGTTTTCCTGCAAGCATATTATTTCCAGGATGTTATTGTTGCCAAGAGCACAGCTTTAGAGCTGCCAAGCTCATGAATTATATTTTGCCAGATAATTTTGACCCAATACTAAACCACATTGAAAATGTTTTCCTCAGATTTAAGAGCTTGAAAATTAAATTCATTTTTGCTCTGAATTATAAAATAGGCAATATCAATATAATTTTCAAGAGAACTTAAGACAGACATATGTTAATTTTTAAGATACAATTACATCACGTCTAATATGCACAACTAATAACAAATTCAATACCGCCAGGTTCAGCCGAGTCTGTAGCAATTACCCAGCACTTGTCAAGACAATGTTATTTCTATTATCTTTAAACACCAGTCTCTTTCTGTGTATACAGAGTCCAATGGGACCAATTTGATTATTTTGCTCTTAGACAGGAATTTTTAAATCAATCAGTCAATCGATCAGTCAGTCATTAATTCATCCATCCATCCATCCAATTATTGATTCATCCATCCATCCATCCACCCATCCATCTGTTTCTCTCTTTTTTAAAAATAGCTTTTGACAGTTTTTGAGATATATGTAACTTTTTAAGAGTTTTCCTGCACTAATGAT
Organism: Moxostoma hubbsi; assembly: GCA_032164185.1. Lineage (NCBI taxonomy): Eukaryota > Metazoa > Chordata > Actinopteri > Cypriniformes > Catostomidae > Moxostoma > Moxostoma hubbsi. The sequence continues at coordinate 2,115,893 of JAVLUX010000039.1, read as the reverse complement.
TGATTTACATGGTAAACAGCTGGGTCACGATCCATTATTCTTAGCTGTGTGATTGTTTGATTCTCACTATTTCTTAGAGGTCGAAAAAGCAAACTTCTAAAAAATTAGCAAATACAGAGATGGAAATGGAAGACAAAAAGGGACGTTGTCAGTAACGTATGGACTGTACTAAGCTGAGCTGAATAACAATCACTGCCTGAGCTGAAAAGAGAAAAAGAAAAGGTGTCTTTCCAACTATCCATTTTATGTGTAAAACTGCTGTGCTCAAAAATTGGAACGTAATCTTCTGGAATCTTAATCTTCAAGCTTGCTATTTGGAAACATTGTTTTTTAGACAAAAATCATATTGTTGTTTGCTAAAGTTCTTAAATGACTCAGCCAGCCAAAGAGCAGTGCACACAGTTATAGCATTTCAAATGTCCCTTTAGTTGGCAATAATACAGATTTTTTTGTATTAAGATGAAGGTGCATTTATGGTTTTTACTATTAATTTATGATGGTCCTAAAATTATGATTATGAAAAGGAAATTACCAATTCTAAACTTTGATGTGTCTCGTTCAAGCATGCAAAATGCAGATAAACACTATATTAAACATATACCGTATATATATAAAGTTGCTGTGTTGTTTGACAACTGTAAACTGCCTACATGCATGCTTATGATATGTATTAATTGGTAGAAGAATTGCTTATTACTAATAATACTAATTCAGCCATTTATTGAACACTGGTGTATTGTCATATTGATTTCACTGCCATTTTATACTCTGCTTTGCATCGTGCCCAATAAAGTCCCCTTACCTATAGTAAAATCTCTGTAATACACAAACTATCATGGCTTACTCATTTATTAAATAATATGTTTTCCATGTTGAAGTTTTCCCCAACAAGAATACTACCAATGTACTGTAGACAGAGGGAATGTGGCAGCTTACTTGTATTTGGAAAAGAGCTACTCTCTGGTTGTGGTGGTAGATATTACCTTTGGTCATAGGTTAGACACATTGAGAAGATCCATTACGGGGTCAGCAGACAGATGGCAGTGATGGTTGAAAGCTGTATCAGAAGATCACATTGCAGTTCAAGCTCTCTGTCACCCTTCCTATCCGCTTGCCAGGGAGAGCGTGGAGAGTATTCATAAAACGGAGGGAGGTAATCGCTACACAGCATGGAGTCTGGGTACAGGGACATGACAGAGAGCTTGGGACGAGACAGGCTTGAACTTGGAGGTCACTTGTAGTGGGATAAACATATGTTTTCTTGGTTAAAAAGAGACCATAGAAATGCTTTGCCTTTAGGTTAGCCTTCCTGAATGAACAGATTTTTTTTTACATTTCTGTCTTCAGGTAAGTTTTTCAAACCAATACCAGCAGAGAATCTAAATGGTGATGTGTGTCATTTTTTGGATGTCTAAATATTTTCCTCTATCCCAGCTTAATATGCAGAGACAACTATAAATATGCCATTCCTAGGTTGATTTCCCCCAAAATGTAAACACTGTGGCGCTTTCAAACATTGTTCTGATTGTTTGAGCATCAACACCAACATGATTTTGGGAAGGACTTGTACTTTGTATGATGATGGCCAATGAGGGGAGTGCTGTTTGAAAATATTCATAATTATTTGCAATTATGCTATTGTAAATCTCTTTGACAGATTGTGACAATGTGGGCTGGTCTGTGTCATGGTGATGCTCATCTTTTTCAGCGTGAATATGTAACTATGGTCTCTTCTGACCTCAGTTTCTTAGTTTACATTTTTATATCAGCGCTGCAACATATCAATGCCTGAAGTAAATCCATGTAAACATCTGCATTATGCAAATCTTTTGCCCTGCCTATCGTGATTGTGAGCCTTTCTGCATGTGCAAAACGTTTGACAGATGTGGGCGGCTTTGTCTTTTGGAAAAAAAGTTTCCATACACAGAGAAAAGGTGCAATTCACCTTTAGTGTACAGAACTAGTTATCTAAATTCTTCAACACTGTCAATGCTGGAATGTCACTGAACTAAATGTATAAAAAGCTATGAAATAACAACAGAAGGCATGAATAAAACATGATCTTGCTTCAGAATATATTTAAACATTATATATAATGTGTGACAGTGTTCCACCTTCACATTCTTCTTCTTGTGTTTTTGGTGATTCAATTATTTGTGCATATTGCCACCTACTGGGCAGGGAGAAGAATTAATAGTAACTTTTAATAAAAAAATAATAAATGAATATGACTTTATATATTATAATATAATAGTTCCATGAGCACTGATGGTGTGACAGAATCAGCACTCAGACGCATCACTGTGTGTATCACTCCGCTTGTGTTCATGCTGTTCTAAACTAAAGTGTAAGCATAGTGCATATGTGTTAGGAGTTACTGTCTTTATTTTTGAAATTACATATGTTTGCCAGCAGGTGGTGGCAAAAGATAACTTTTGCGTGTAATATGAGCCAGTTGGTGACGTAAAGTGAATCCGTTAGTCATTGTTTACATAGAACAGCGCTCTGTGAGTTTCCACCTTGGATACATACTGTTTAAAATGGCGGAGGACATCGCTGTTTCTATAGTGAATGACATTTGCACCGGCTACCCCGAAATTGATAGGAATACCCCGCTTGGACATCTATATTCCACTGAGAAAGCTGATCTTCAGAAAGCTGTAAGCATCTCTGATTGGGTGTGGCAATGTGGCTTAGGTGATTGCACAGTCTCAGCCTCTCACTCACTCACTCACTCACACACACCCACACACACACACACACACACACACACACACACACACACACACCCATCCTTCTATCCTTGTTTTTCCAATAACTTGTTAGAAACAGCACAAGCCGTGATACTATTTCTGAAGTGAACATTTTGAATTACTAACGGAGGCTTGAACGCATCATTTGCTTTGAATTTATTTATTACGGTTGCGTAATAAATTCCATGCACAAATGCATTTTTATGACCGTACTCAGTTTTTCAAAAAAAAAAATGTATGTACTTAATTGTTCTTAAAACTTCAGAATATTGCTGGAGATTTTTTTTGGCATATTATATAGTAGGAAACTATGAATATTTTGATGCAACGAAAGTCATAAAGGCTTGGAACAACATAAAGGTGACTAAATAATGTAAGAATTTTTATTTTTGTGGGAATTATTCCTTTAAACCAATCAGTTACATATACTAGAATTTACATTTTTGAGAAAATTACTTAAAATCATGCATTAAAGAATTAAGTAGTTAAGAAACACGTAAGTCCATGTGACATTACATCATTGTACATTTAGTCAATCCACCAATAGCTGCTCCTAAATGTCGTCCCCTTTCTCCTACAGCTTTGGTATTGTTTCAAGTTTAATCATTTGTCTTCATTTTTGGCAATGGCATTGCTACAAAAGATGATTAAGTTGTCCTTTTGAATGAGGATACTGAAGAGACTAGTGCACATAGTAATTACATTATGCCTTCTTCTTACAGCAGGACATGTTTGATGTATCACGCTGTTAAAAAATCAGAAAGGGGAAACCAGGCTTCTGTCACCCCTCATTGGCTGATGGTCTATTTCACACTGAATAGCTCTTACTCACTGCACAAACGCAAGTGCATACAGATGATTATTATGATCAAACTTAAAATGGATAGGTGGAGAGTTGCCTTTGAAAGAAAATATTAAACCAATTGACATCTGCAAAAATATAATGCTAGACATTTTCTTAGAACTAAATTCACTTTTCTGCCATTTTTCTGCCATTCTGTCCTAAGGTATTTTTTGTGAATTTATGAAGTTCACAGAGATGTCCAAGCAGAGGCACAACAGGTGTGGTTAAACACATTTATTACATTTATGAACATATATTTAGTTTTCAAAAGCATTATTGAAAAATAAATATATAAACTTTCTGTAAAAGTTTAAAATTTAAATTCTACTTCCCTAAAGTGAAATTTACAATTCTGCATCCTGTTTGTTCTCAATTCAAATTCCAGAAATTAATTGTAATGTAGACCAGTGTGCACAAACCTGTAAGTCACAAATGTATTCCAAGCAGAGGAAAAGTATGATTCTGACAGTGGTAAATTTCTCTAGGTAGTGAAGTCATAAAAACTGCCTTAAGGCTATATTGGACCTATTCTGTGACAAAGGAAAAAAAAAACTAAATAAATAAATAATAGTCAGTGAAGTTAAAGAGTCATTTTCTCTCATCATCTGCATCATTACCGGTCCATTCTGTGATGGAGGAATGGCGGTACCGTTATAGGGATGTTTGTGTGTTGCGTATGTTTATGGAAATAGCTTAAGGTTCTACTCAGCCAAGCATTATCAGGCTTATTTAGAAAATGACAGACTTTCAATTTACCCAGCAGACCTAATAACAGACCTTAGTGCATTGCCATTACAACATATCTGGACTCAATGAAGCTGGCCTTGTTGGATGGGTATGGGTCGGATGTGTACGTTTCTTGCAAAACGGCGTTAAGGAACAAGAGGATGTGTCTGTCGTACAAGATCTTAGGTACAACATCTAGTCGATTAGGTCAATCAATGAAATCACCTTCTTTCTAAATCTTTGTGGTATGAACTTAACCTCATGAAACAGTTCAGACCAGCTTAAACTACAAGATGGTCTTAACTGAATTTTAAGTAATAATGTTGAATGTTACAGGGACAAGCTGGATAAAGTCAACATAAATCTAAAATTTACTCTATTTACTTTCTTAATGCATGTTCCTGGGCTTATTTTGCAGGAACATTATTCCAAATAAAAACTTTACTTTTTATCAAATAATAATGACTTCTCGTCTCTGAAATGAATTTACTTTATGGCTGATTACACAAATCCTTCTTCAATCTCGATTAATTCTGGTATGTAACGGCAACATTTCACAATCCAATCAATTCTCATGGTAACGATTGACATTTTTTCTTGTTTAACAGCGTATTCAACTAAGACAAAAAATACAAAATAAAAATACATTATGGAAGTAAAATGGGTTGCAAATAGCATTTCAGATTGGCATCAAACTGGTTATTGTTTCAGCCTGACCAGTGCCGCCATGCTGAGTGAACAGCCAAAATGCTTTAACCGGTAATCCCTGGTGTGTGTGTGTGTGTGTGTGAGAGAGAGAGAGAGAGAGAGAGAAACACTTAAACCAGTCTATAATGGTTTGCTGGTCTTAGCTGTGTTAAGATGGAAAAAGTTGTTTTTTTCCAGCCTGACAAGCTAAAGAAACAAGTGCCCAAAACTCCTTTACCCCTTTAGATCATCAAGTATAGGCAGATTTTTTTTTTTTTTAAATTTCAGAAGGCCAGTACAATTTTGCATAGAGTCACATTTGTAAATGTTAAACATTCCCATATGTTAATATTAAGAGCCAATATTAAGAGCACAAGAAATATCCCCTTGAGTACATAATGTCAGCTTCTCTTGGACAGATGCCTGCTTGCAATGCATGTTTATTAGGAATTGATCAGGTTGAAATTTAAGTTAAAAGAATATTCCAGGTTCAATACAAGTTCAACTCAATTGACAGCATTTATGGCAAAATATTTATTTCCACAAAAATATACTTTGACTCATTCCTCCTTTTCTTTGCAAAAAAGCTAAATACATCTTGGTTTCAGTGTGGCACTTACAATGCAAGTGAATGGGGGCCAATTTTGAACGTTAAAATACTCAATGTTTCAGCCATGCGACATAAAGGATATGCGTGTAAACATGATTTTAGTGTGATACAATCACTTACGAACCTTTTCTTTGTAAAGTTATGGTAAATTTTAAAACTTTGTCAACAAACCCTAAAATGACTGTAAAAATTACAATTTAAAACAACTTTACAGCACAAATAACAGAATACTGTATTAAATACAATTACTGTAAGTGCTTTTATACAATTTTAAGCTTCACATTTATTCCATTAAACCCTTCAAAAAATGGCATTCACTTCCATTGTCCAAGTGTTTCACAGTAAAATAGATTTTTGTTTTTTTTAGAAAAGAAAAGGAGGGATGAGTCAACATTTTTTTTTTTTTGTGGTAATCAACATTATTCCACAAATGCAGTCGATTGAGACTAACTTGTATTGAACCCAAAACATTCCTTTAACCCTCTGGGGTCTGAGGGTGTTAAGGGCCCTGGAGAATTTTTGACATGCCTTGACATTTGTGCTTTTTTTAGTTGCTTAAAAATATATTAATGGCTAAAGTCTGATAACACTGTATTCAGCACAAACTGGGCTACAATAATATGTGAGCTACATGTGTATTGTGTCTGTATTTTTTGAGAAAATAATGTTTATGCATGGTTTTTGAAAAAACAAAAATATTAAGTTATTTAAATAATGCCATAAAACACACACTAAACATTTGTCCACAAGACTTTTGAGAACTGAATCTTGTAGCTTAGAGTTTTTGCTACAAAATGATGTGAAAACCATCCTGATCACTCATTCATATAAAACAATATAGTAATTTAACTTTTGTAAGACACTTTTAGTGTTAGAAAGGTCATATGCGAGGAGGCGTGAATGATCATGAATATTGAGGTCATTCACACCTGAGGAGACAAAGCCCCCTCTCCTGGGCCTATCAATGAGGAATGTGACAGAAAGAGAATGAATGTGAGGAGACTTAATGATCAAATGACCGAAATCAAATGTATTATTTAGTGAAACTATTGACCAACCATTGATCTCCTCTGCGTGTTCATGAGACTGTACAAGACCAGTAGTTCATGCACCGTACTGGCGAAATGGGACGTTCAAGCGAAAACGTGTTTTAACTAAAAACATCACAGCGATACTAAAAACTGAACACACAAACCAGAGAACCAAACTTAAAAAACATGTCTGAAGAGTTTTTAGTTATCTTCTTCAGTATCGTTGTGGTGGACAAGTTTTTAGATAAACAAAACGCTTGAATGCCCCATTTCACCAGCGGGCTGCGCAAACTAGTGGTCTTGTGCAGTCTAATGAATATTGCAGAGGAGAGCAACAGTCAGTCAACAGTTTCACTAAATAATACATTATTAGACTTACATTTACATTTATTCATTTGCCAGACGCTTTTATCCAAAGCGACTTACAAAAGAGGAAAACATAAGCGAATCATCTTAAGGAGACAGTGGTACGAAAAGTGCCATACTACAAAGTTTCACTAGCATCAGAATAGTATTCAAAACAGATTAAAGTACAGCAAGAATTTTTTTAATATTAAGTTTATTATTAAAATATTATTTATATTATCAAGCCGGTTCTCGCCTCCTCCTTCCCACTGAACTGTGTTACACTTCTATTCTTTTATTTTCTAATTGTATTGAAGTTACAATTATATGGATCTTAAATAAATACTATCAGAATTCACTGTGTTTTGTATGAGAGTTGTGCAATTGTTTGTGAATAGATGGCCTAATGTTAACACAATATATCAGATTAACTGTTCTTATGGGTGTAGTCTGGATCACCTATTCAGCCCTATTTTGCCTCTCAGCACACAGGTAAACGTTATTATAGATATGACATTGTGACACCAATCTATCTCCATTACACACACACACACAAACACACACTGTTTAAAGACGTGTGCAGGGGGGTTATGGCAGGAACAATTGTAAATACTGAATGAATTAAATAGAATGAAAAACAACCAGTCTCCTTGGGGTACCACTGCACACTGCTGCCAGGAGAAACCAAGGACCATCTAAAATGCTGTCATAAGGCATATGCCAATGCAAATGTAATTTGTGCATGAATGTTCCAGAATTGATGTTGTCTGGGGATAATTTAAGTTAAATAAATGATTTTTGCATTTTAAACGTAACAGATTTGCTCAGTGTGTGCCAGCTGTTATTTCTGCTGGTGATATTGTACATGGAAATGCACAATCACTGTGAAAAATTAACAATGTTACTTTCCAACAAACATTGATGGCTGGTGGTTATTCGTCACATTTAATTTCCTTTCCAGGCAGACACTTTACCAAAACAAGCTGCAACACCTCAAAAATTATTTTCTTTATTAGTATTTTTGTCTTGTGAATAAAAGAGGAAAAAAATAAATAAATAAATAATAATAAAAAAAAATATATATATATAAACAAAATTGTGATATTGTGTTACAGTAAGTACTGAGACAGCCGCTAATAAGAAAACTACATTTTCATTCTGCCATGAGAATAAAGACAGAAGGACGGACGTATGAAGTGTATTGTAAAAAGTATTTTCTATAATGGCACAATTTCCATGACACTCTGTGAGAACTACCACATCAATCCCGCACATAATCAGCAATACAACACATATCCATTATAGAACCATCAAGTACTGCACTACTTGCACAGACCAAAGCTATTTCTCCTATGGGGCTTTTCCACTGCACGGTACAACTCGACTCGACTTTGATCGCTTTTTGGGGGTTTTCCAAAAAAAGTTTTCCTTTTTTGTGGATAGTGGATACCTTTTTTAGTACCACCTCGGTCAAGGGTCCAAGCGAGCCGAGTCAATGCTAAATGTGGTCGTGATGGAGCATGCACTACATGTGTGTTCATTCATCATGTTTTATGTTGTTTTAAGTTCATTTATATCATTATACTTTACGTTGACTGTTCTGCCGGGTCCTGCCTCCTCCTGCGAACCTGGGGGAGAGACAAGGGGAGGCGTGGGGAGATGGAAAGAGTGATCAGAAACACACAGAGAGAGGAGAGAGAGAGAGAGAAGAACTTGCTTGCTGGCTCCTAGACGCACTGTCGCACAGTCCTCAACCACACCTCCACCTTCTCGGCAGTTGGCCGTGGTTCCTCCGGCTCTCGGGAACTGGCAGCGACCACTGTAACAGGTAAAGGTTGGGCAGGGAGGAGGTGAGAACCTGTTGAACAGTCAACAAAGTTTTAATGTCAAATTCAACTTAAAACCAACATAAACAAACATGCAGCGCGGCCGCATGCATGTCTCTCTCGAACCAGCTTCACCGGATGCCCTTTGTCTTGCTCTCCCGCTGATCAGGTGTTTCAGCGCTGGCAGTGCTCCATCACGGCCTGACCATGCCCTCCTCCTCATCACAGTAATGTATATAGTGACCTAATATTTTTGTAAAGGCCTAGATTAACTCATATAGAGCCACAACATTAAAACAACCTGCTTAAAATTGTCCCCCTCGTGCCTCCAAAACAGCACCAACCCGTATCTGAGATGCTATTCTTCTCACCACAATTGTACACAGCAGTTATCTGAGTTACTGAAGACTTTATCATTTTGAACCAATCTGGTCATTCTGGCCAGTCATGTTGACATCTCTCATCAAAAAGGCATTTCCGTCCACAGAACTGCCACTGGATTTTTATTGTTTTGGGCACCTTTCTGAATATATTAGGGAGACCACTGTGTATGAAAATCACAGGAGATCAGCAGTTACAGAAATACTCGAACCAGCCCATCTGCCACCAACAATCATGCCACGGTCCAAATCACTGAGATTATATTTTTTTTCCCCATTCTGATAGTTGATGTGAACATTAACTGAAGCTCCTGATCCATAACTGCATGATTTTATGCACTGCAGCCACATGATTCAGTGATTAGATAATCGCATGGATGATTGTTAGTGCCAGATGGGCTGGTTCGCTTTTTTAACCTTCGAGGTTACCAAAGCGCTTTACACTGTGTCCCAATCACCCATTCACACACACACACACACACACACACACGCACACACACACACACACACACACACATACACCAATGGCGCCAGAGCTGCCATGCAAGGCACTAGCCTGCCATTGGGAGCAACTTGGGGTCCAGTGTCTTGCCCAAGGACACTTCGGCATGTGGAGTCATGTGGGCTGGGAATAAAACCGTCAACCCTGCGATTAACAGCAGACCCACTCTACCACCTGAGCCACAGCCGCCCCAAATGCCTTGTTGATGAGAGAGGTCAACAGAGAATAGAAATGACTGGTTAGAAATGACTAAGTCTATGGTAACTCAGATAACCACTCTGTACAATTGTGTTGAGAAGAATAGCAGAATGTTATTATGAGATGTGGGTTGGCGCTGTTTTGGCACCACGAGGGGACCGTACACAATATTGGGCAGGTGGCTTTAATGTTGTGGCTGATCGGTGTATCTTTCCAAGAAATGTGCTTAAAAGTAAAATGTTTATACTTTTTTTGTAAATACAGCACGACAGTGTACCTCTGCTCTGAGAGGAAATCATATTATCAGTTTTTGCATTTCAGCAAATTAGTAATGGCCTCACTAATTGGCTGATGTATTTTGTCATATTTTGGTCCTTTCGCTGCTTTTGATAAAACTATTGACAAATGATGTAATGATCCATTGACATTAGGATACATTTAATAAACAAACAGTACAAATGCTAAAATTAGATGCCTAATTAGTGGTTGACAAACACAATGGTAGGACATATGATGAAAATGTCTCATTAATGCCCAATTAATGAACAAAGCTAGTCTTAAAACAGTCTTAAAAGTCTGGGAAATTACAGAGATACATCAGCCCAACCAATCCCCATCTGTCTGACTTAACAAGATCACCATGTTCCAGGGACTGAGCAGAGGACAAACTAGTCTGCTTTTAATAGATCTTTGGTTCACAGACGATCCTAGTGACTTTAGAAATCTTCTGTCGCCCAGAGGAGAAAGGACCTCAGTGCAAAGAGGATGTACTGTAGCCTCTGATGTGGATTGTCTTCTGTCTTCTGTCAATGTCAGGGGTCGATGTGCATGGGAACGTGATTTCATATCAGTATTTATGGGCCTAATTTTGAAAGTGCTCATGCAAAAGCATAGCGCTATGCTTTCAGTGTTGAAAATGGTCAATAGGCATGTCCCTGAAGTTTTGGTATTTTTGTGCAAGAAAATCTAGGCGCAAATGGGTTTGGTGAAATTGTGCAAGCAAAGCGCTAATTGGCTGGCTCAATTTTAAATCTGAGGTTCTTCTCTTTTAATCCCATTATATTCCATTCCCTGACAAACACCAGTGATATAACAAAGACAGCACATTTATAAGAAGTTGGTGGTGTAAGTGGACTGTATGTAATGAATTAGAAGATTAGAAATATGGACATTAAGATGTGTCATTTTTGAATGCCAGGTACTGTATTTCTATAAAAGTGACACCCTCCTTTTATACATGTGGCAGGGTAGATTAAACCCTCCATGGATTAGAGACTCATTGACATTGTCATGATGATGACTAGTCACTGACTATCAGCAATCAAAGCCTTCCTATTTAAGGGTCACTACATGCCATCTGGAAATGCGTCACTGTCAGTGTCATGGCCACGTCATTGTTGTTGTTTCCTTCCAGGAAGTAGATGGGGACATTGGTATAAGCTTTTAGCCATTGGCTAAGTTATAGACTTATTGTAGTGGACTTGAAACATGTTCCAGTGTCTGTATTTGTGGGTCACTCTGACTGCTCATTCCCCCCTGCAAAGGCATAGTGCGAACCGCATGATTTGTTTAAGTTGCGCCAGCAACCCATTCTCAGGTGTGTTAGGTTTTTATCTTACGTTTACATCTAGTTAAATTGTGTTTAAATTGTCCATTTTCAATATCTTCAGCTCAACAATTAATTGTTTTGTTTATTTGTCTATTTCCTTAGTATTTGTTGCACATTGTAGTGCCATCTATAGCGGTGTTCCGGTCTGTATTGCTCTGGAAGCACTCTGGCCTCTAACTATGTCCGCCCTCTGGTTTAATGGTTGTTTGCTGAGCGAACCTTGTAGCCTTTTTCAATAGACCTTTTCACAGACTGTGATGATGTATTTCCGCCTTATTCAGCAGCGTAGATCTAGCAAACATTTTTTATTTTTTTTTATATGATTGTAAGTTTATAACATTATGCTTTGTGTTATATTGGAATTAGTTTTAAAAACTGAATTACCACAGCTGCGAGGGGGTTTTGATTACAGCTGCTGAGAGAGTGACAGTTAATTTAGCATCTTCTCCCATCGTCTTAACCCATCGTTCTCAATTTTTTTTCTTCTGGAAGTTAATTCAAGTGTTATAGTGGACTTTTTCTTTTGCTCTTGGAGCAAATGGGTAAGTGAAAATAATATTTGCTGTGGTCTCCCATTCACCGCTGTCGAAGTTAACCCTGCAATCATTTACTTCTGCGTTACAAAACCCGGAGTGTGAAAAGGGCTATGGAGGTTAACAAGGCCTGGGTCTCTTTATAGAGTGTTTATCCTTTTTCAGTTGAACTATTTATTTATTTTTGGAGGGGGGGTTGTTATAATTAATGTCAGTAGGCTCTTGAGCAACTTTTTGGTTTTGTATTAGATTAGCTGTTCACTTGACTGAGCATCTTATACTAGTACAGGTACAATTTTTTTTGGTGGTTTTCTTTTGAAATATTTCTGATATATAAGTGTTTTCTTTAATGAAATTGTGTTTTAATGGGTCATTGGCCAGTTTCAGCTGCTGTGTTTCAGTGAGTTTATGCCAATGCAATGGAGTGATGTGATTTAGAATATTACATTGTTAACACTTTGTTTGTTGTAGGATCTGGGTGACAAAGGCAGGGAGGCTGGTTTTCTTTCCTGCTTGTATTGGTGGCGGTGCTTTACACTGATATCCAGTCTTATTGTGTGTGTGTGTGTGTGTGTGTGTGTGTGTGTGTGTGTGTGTGTGTGTGTGTTCGCGCACACACATGCTAATGCAGTGATCCTCTAATCTAGGGATGATTCTGGTCATTGTGGTCTGGCCCTGATGGTAAACCCCAGGTCTTGCAGCTGTGACTAATTGTATATTTTATAACTTTATATATTATATAATCTAAATCCAATTGCATTGTGTGTGTGTGTGTGTGTGTGTGTCCTGCTTATTTGCACAAACTCCTGATTAAGGCCAGTTCTCATTTTAAGATTAAGTATTTAATTCTAATTGTATTTTTTAATAAAATTTTATTCTAATTGTATTTTTAAAAAAGTACACATTCTGGCCTTACAATAGTGAAGTGAACCTGGGTGACCTTATTAATTGACATTTTGTGTTTCATACAGGGTGGTGTAGTTGGGTACAGTTTTTTTTTTAGTTATTACTTTACATTTTACACCATTCTACCAAATACACATAGAAAAAGTGTAGGATTTGGATTAGTAATAATTAATATTAATAATGAGTAATATTAATAATTTTCATCTACTGACACACAAATCATAGTTAGTAATAACAGTGATTGTATCGGCACATCACTTCTACTGGATGATTTTGAAAAATTACATTAATTTAATAAAAACAAATTGTAATAAAATAAAAATAAAAAGTATATCTAAATTCAAATTACACTTCAAACAAAATGAAAATTGAATCAAAATAACTATCGGTCAAATATATACTGAATCCAAACATTTTGCTCTCTCCAACTTCTACCACCGGCCCATTTGCAATGACATAAAAATTACTCAACAACAACAGGTGGAAAAATAACAAAACAATATCATAAATGCAACTGTAAATGTAAACATAATAATAATTATTAAAAAATAAACCATGACCTATAAAAAGTTTAACATAAATCCAATAAATTGTAGTTTCATAAAATAGAGCGTAAACACCCGCGGGCCGTCTGCTTGGTCATGCAGTGAGACAGATCTGTGGCTCGACGAAGCTCAGAGAAAGCCTCTTCGGCGACCGTGGTGCCCACACTTAGGTCCTTCAACAGATTAGCCTAGTGTGCCTGTAACACTGCCATAGTGTGCAGCCCAGCACCAGCCTGACCTGCTGCCTGATAAGCCTTCCCAACAAGTGTGGAGGTGGTCCTGCACAGCTTTATGGGGAGAGTGGGTCTCTTTAGCGATGATGATGAGCCAGGCGAGAGATAACCCACATGTGCCTCTTCTACCGGCGGCATCACCGAATACTTCAACAGATTATCCTAGTATGCCTGTAACACTGCCATAGTGTGCAGGGCAGCACCAGCCTGACCCGCTCCCTGATAAGCCTTCCCCAAAAGCGTCTGGCCGGTCTATGTCTGCTTTAGTCAGCACGGAGAGACACATATGGCTTAACTTATCGGGCATCAGAGACAAGGACAAAACTTTCCTTCTCGATGCCCCGGTTTCACCTTCTGGCTTATTTGGTGATGCTATAGTTATCACCAGGTTCCAGGAGGCAAAAAGTCACGAGGAAGCCTTCGGGCAATTCCTTCCTCGCTACACTCAGGGGGAGGGGCCGTCGTCCACCTAGCCCCGCCCTGGTCCTTCTAGACGGGAGGCTCAAAAACAAAGCGCGGCGAATCGTGCTCCCCCTCGTAAAGACATGGGTCCGGTTCGTCGCCCTCAGCAGCCCCAAAGCAAGACCTCAGGGCATTTATTTCTAAAAAGGAAAAAACCCTGACGGTTTTGCGCCAAGCCTTGTGGACAGCAACCGTGTGTTTGTCTATCTCTCTCGAACTGGCATCCCCGGCTCATCTTTATCCCCCTCCTGGCATTAGACTCAGCATCTGAAATGCACCTGTCACGTCCTCCTCCTCGTCACAAGGTTTATAAGTTATTATTAAAAATCAGTTCCCCTAGGAAACAAATTAATGGAATTTTTAATTCTGGAACCAGACTGTTGCTCTCAGTTGACCCTTTGAAATGTCTTGCCCCAACTTACTGTTTTAACAGGAAATGTGTCAACACGGTAAAGAAAACTACACTTCTCAAGCCAATTTAATGGGGACTTTTAAAGACTTCTCTTGAATGTGGCTGCATTTTTGCTCTTTCTGATAAGATCATAGTGGGCCCAGGGCACAAACCCTGAGATAAAGTGACATGACAGATTCTTCAAGTCGTGTATTTTTTTTCCTGTCCTTGAGTACATTAAAATAAGGCAGTAATAGAGTTATGCTGGTTCTCCAGGGAAGATGATATAAAAATGTTTTTTTTTTTTTTTTTTTTAAATAAGTAAAAAAAAAAAAAAATTGTTTTAATTGCTTAAAAAATATATCTTAATTATTATTGTGTTCTTAGAATGTTCTTTTTACATGAAAAGACAAGGGACAACAGGACAACAAATGCTGAATGTGAAAATAATTATCTGCAGCGTGACGTACAATATCAAATTATGTCTTATATATATCAAGACATGCATGTTTTACATTAACCACCAAATGTATTAATAATTAATACATGGGAGCAATAATAATTACATTATTTAATTATTTAATAACTAAATAATTATTTATTGATTTGCATGAGTTGCATGTGGAGTAAATTTGATTTCTCTAAACCATATATGCTGAATTCACCTCTGCATTTGGTCCACAATATTTTTAAGCATCCAAGGATTTACATACCGTACAATACCGTACTCAGTTTTACATTTTCTTTTATAAATGTACTTGTTTATTGAACTTTTGTATATAAGCAATATCACACACAGCAGTGCTGATGTAGGGTCACATGGCATGATTGCGAATGTGATATTGCTTATATACAACAGTTCAATTAGCAAGTAAATTTTAACTAATTTTGAAAAACTGAGTACGGTCATGAAAACGCATTAGTGCATGGAACTACTTTCTTACGTGACCGATCAGAATCTGCCATTGCTGGTTCAAACCAACTGATGCGTCCAAGCCTCCATTTGTAATTAAAAACTTTTACTTCAGAAATAGTTTCACGGCTTGTGCTGTTTCTAACAAGTTATTGGATAAACAAGGATGGATGTGTGTGTGTGTGTGTGTGTGTGTGTGTGTGTGTGTGTGTGTGTGTGTGTGTGTGTGTGTGTGTGTGTGTGAGAGAGAGAGAGAGAGAGAGAGAGAGAGAGAGAGAGCATGTGTGATCACCTGTTGCCACACCCAAGCAGAGATGCTGTCAGCTTTCTGAAGATCAGCTTTCTCAGTGGATAAATAGCATTCAAATGGGGTTTTCTCCCTATTCCGTGGTACCCAGTGCGCAAGAGACATTCACTATAGAAACTGCAATGTCCTCTGCCATTTTAAACAGTATGTCCTCTCCAATGTGTAAACTCAAGTAAGAAGTAAGCACCTTGAGTTGTGTAATTAATCAGTCTGTTGGTCTCTCAGCTGTGATGAGCTGTAATGCTGAAGTTGTTCGATTAAAGCTATTTCCTAGCTTTAGCAGTGTAGTAGTAGAAATACAAGCGATTACAAAGAGCTTCACGTCACATAACTGGCTAATATTACATACAAAAATTATCTTTTGCCACCACCAGCTGGCTAACTTATGTGATCTAAAAAAAAATACATGTAAAAAGAGACACAAACACATGGCACGAACACAAGCGGAGTGATACACACACACACAGTGAAGCATCCAAGTGATGATGGTGTGAGACCATCAGTGCTCATGGAACGTCTCTCGTCCACTAAGATTTGAGGACCAGAACTAACTGTTGTATATTACAACATAATAAAACAAGTCCCCAATTCTTTAAATGTCTCTCTCCAGATATCACAAAAAATTAAAAGACATCCTAATGTGTCAAGGGGATATTTAGAAATACACAAAACCCCTAAAACAGTGAGTATAAAATCCTGCAAATTAATTATTTAGCTTCTAGCATTGCAATTAGGGTAAGCATCCAGCTGGTAATTGCATTTCGATCAAAACTGCAGGCATGTTTGGTATTTCTACACAGTAGCTCTTCTGCTCCATAGAAAGGGAAATTACATACCTTTTGGCTTGTAATGAGATAATATCTTACCTTCAGCTTTGAGAGGCGTATAATGAACAACACATGAACTGGCACATGTAAATAAATGTAAATAAATATAGGATTTTATGACTAATGTGCAGCCATTCTCTGTGATTCAATCAATGTGTCAATCAGGAGAGCTGTACTTGCACTGCAGTGATGTGGTTGGAAAAAGAAAGAAAGAAAGAAAGAAAGAAAGAAAGAAAGAAAGAATCCTCCTAAATAAGAGGCGATTTTCAGTCTAAAACAAGGCGCAATGCTGCCACTAGAAACAAGCACATGTTCTCTGACAATACTTCTGCATTTCAGTGAATAAAAAAAAATAAAAAAAATAATATTCTAAGCAGAATACTACTCTATTAGTCTACAATTGACATCTCACATTCTGTACTATTTTTTAAAGGAACATATTACCCAAAGAGACAATTTTATATATATATATATATATATATATATATATATAAGAAACACCAGTAAAGTACTAAAATATCTCACATGCCTCTCTCCCCATTTCACATGTGAAAACAATGTCTTTTCAAGACAGTTTTCAAAACCTTGCATAATCCAGTTATCAGTTAATTAAATTTCAGAAATTTTAGTCTTCCTCACACAAAATGTTTTGAGGGGTGTGCGCCCTTCAGGCAAGAAAATAACCTTTTCAAACAGATGTGGTATGTTGGAAAATCTATGCCCAAACATATATTACCTTTCCATTAAATAAAAAGCATTATTAAACAGCTCTTTTGGAATATAATACACAGTGTAATCCATTATTAATAGCAGGTCAAATTATTATAATTTTTTTATTAAATGTCAAAAGACTGGCATTTATAAGCAAATTATCATTCTACTCTGAAATATATAGAAAATGGTTCACTTCTGTAGAGGATAATGAGAAAATGCTCTAACATTTAACCTGAGAAAAGTACTGTTATCAAATACACTCATCAGAGAAATAATGACTTCTTATAAAACCACTGATGAAATGAAAAAAAAATGCATTTCTTGAGGGAAATACCAGTGCTTACATGGCTGGAAAAGAACAGTGCTAAAGTTTTAGGTAAGTTAAGGGTTTTGCTTTGGTTCTATGTCAATGAAATGCTGCATTAAAGCTGCTTTGCCTTTATCATCACACTCAATATGTTTCTAAATTTCTATCAGCTGTATATGGGAATTAACAAACAATCCGACAGTGTTAGTAGTTTAAACATGGCTAGAAATGTTATATAGATGCAAGGCAGGCAAGACCAATCTTAAAATCACAACTGATAAATATGTTTTTAAATATTATCTTATCAACATAAAATTTTAAATGGCGAATACTCTATCAATGCAAGTCATTGGTTTGTCTTCAAACTTTCATTTAGTTTGTTAAGAACATAAATAATTATGTTGGCAGCACTTGAAGCAAATGTCATTTATCAAATCAAATCAAAATCAAACCATTAATGGTAATGGTGACTGAAACCTGGATTAAAACATATGAATATATTAGTTTAAATGAGTTTACTCCCTCAGGTTATTGTTATAAACATGAATCTCATCTGAAAAATCAATGAGGTGTTGCTACAATTTACAGTGATATTTTTAGTGTTACTCAAAGGTCTGGATATAACTTTAATACTTTTGAACTTATAATGCTTGATGTGACATCATCAGAAATACTGTAAATAAAACATCTTTGTTGTGTTTTGTTCTTGCAACAGTATATAGACCACCAGGGCCATATTCTGAATTGCTTTGAGACTTTGATGATTTTCTGTGAGATCTAGTATTTGCTGTGGATAGAGCTTTAATTGTTAGTGACTTCAGCATCCACAAGGATAATGAAAACAATAACACTGGGAATAGCATTTATCGATGTTCTCAACTCTGTTGGGGTTAGACAAAATGTGACAGGTCCAACCCATTGCCAAAATCATAAGCTAGATCTAATTTTATCATATGGAATTGAAGTTGATAATTTAGAAATTCTGCAGCAGAGCGATGATATCAATGATCATTTCCTCATCTCTAGTATGCTGCACTTAGCAAAAGTCACTCCATATATGCAACGTTATCATTCAGGTAGAACTATTCTTTCAACTACTAAAGATAGTGTGGAGCGGTACGTGGTCATGTGTCTGTCAATGGGGAGAGAGGAAGTGGTAAGAGCCATCACCTGGTGATTATTGGTACTAAACACCTGTGTCTCATTTCAGTGATGGCGGAGATGGGCTTTAAAAACGCTGGCGGAATGTCAGAGAGGCATAGAGAGAGTACAAGCCACAAACACACCCTGAAGCTCCACACTGAAAAGCTGTTATATTGACTGATTTAAGTTTGTTTTGACTGTTATCATTGAAGCTGTGTGCTAAGTAAAAATCCCTGAAAAGCAACTTGAGTTAAAATTCTGGAAATAATATTGGACTTACTTGGACTGCACCGCCAACTCCCATGTTCTTCTTTCCCTCTGATCTCTGACAAACGTTACAGATAGCTTCCCTAATAATCTTCCAGATTTGTCTCAAATATTTAGTATGGCAAAAAGTTCAGGCAAACTTGATGTTGTCCCAGAAAATATGCATTCAGTCTTCTCTAGCACTCTAAATAGTTTTGACCTTAGAGTTGGGGTACTTGTGCTTGTATGAGTCACATACACACACAATTCCAATTTTAATGGACTTGGACTTATCACAGACTCTGAAGCATCTTTTGAATCGGACTCGAGCCTTTGGGACTTTTTGGGATTTTTTTTTCAGGGTCTAGCCCAGTCAATGGCATTTTATTTGTGATGCAATGAAAAAAAATTATAAATAAAAATAACGAAACAGAAATAAATTGACTGTTTCTGCAAGCAGTTGTAGCACCCACTGATGTCATAGACATAGCAAGCATTTGTTTCACCATTCTGAGCAATAACACATGCAGAGTGGCACACTCAGTCAGTCAATGTGCTTGAATGTTGCTACGGTGATTGAGTAGAATATCGATTACCGAGGTGGCTGGCATGACGAACACATAAAGACAGTTTTGTAGCCAGCGTACTAGAAACTACAAGGCAGCTTCGCACGGCATGGGAGCTGACCTGACCGGACCTTTTTGCAGCAAAGATGTTATTTATCATGGTTTCATCGTGGTTAAGATCTTAATTAAGTCAAATCACCCACATCATGTCTCTCACAGTTTACTAAAACAAAATATAAAAATAAAAATTCAGAAAAATATTCTTAATGTTTGGCTATTAAGTCTTTTTAGGCATAATGTATCTACACATGTAGGCATCTCTTGTCTCTTGTGGTCCATGCAGTGTTGTCAACTTAAACTGGTTTTTGATTAATTAACTGTAACTTTTTAAAAGAAGGCGGTATGATGGAGAGCCTGTGAATCGGTCTGCATCAAAGAATTTTACTATGTTCAAAGAATTTATTCATTGCTTTACTCTCAATTTTGTAAAATATATTGTGGTTTAATAGTGCAAATGTTTTTATTTGTCTTATTTATTATATTTATTGGTTTCATTTTTAACTTTCATTTTAACTCATTCTTATGTATTTATTCAAAGATTTTGTATTTAAGAATGGAAAAGTGAGGTTTAATTTTATTTAAATAATGGTTTGTTCCAATTAGCAAAGACAGGAAAATTGTGTATATAAAACTAGCCACCATGAGAGGGAGGGGAGGATCTGGACGATGAGTGTTTGAGCACATGGACAAGGTTGTAGCACTGTTTGAGTGCAAGTATACTCTAGCCTCCGTTGTTTAGAGAGGGGAGTAGGTACTGCACTTAGTACAAGAAACAGGGCTAGTTTTTAGACAGTTTTTTTCTTTTATGTAATCTTGTTTTTATGAGTGTAACACACACTCTATGATGTGATTCTCCTTTTGACTGCTCTGGTCCCTATCATAGTGGGAAAAATTGTTATTGCTAAAGCAGACAGCAACACTGAAAACAGAAAAACAGCACCTATTTTTTATTTTTTTTTTCTATTTTAAAAGCATTGACGAGCACAATGAAATATGAGGTTATTTTTGGAAGTGAAATGTTTTGTTTATAATTTAATTATAGGCTGGGTGACCAGACGTCCCGGTTTATTACACAGGACATTGCCGGTTTTCCGTAGGTCACTGATTTTATGACAATACAAAAAGCGGCATTAGAATACAATGTATTGTTTACTACCATATTATTGATCATAAGTCAATCATTGGCATACAGTTCACAGCAATCCATTTCACAAGTGAATTTGTCAATCAGTTGGAGATTTATTATGAGGGCTTGTTTAAGAGCCTGTCAATTTACACCTACGTCAGAGATTATTATTTTTATTTTTTTAGAAACAAGCCAGGGGTATACATAGTACAGCATACTACAGATATATTTTACAATAATGCCAAGACATTATATTCATTACATAGTGCAATGGTTTTCAATGCTTTGGAGTTGTTGGGGGTACAAACCTCCACTGATGCCCACCTCTTTGGTGGGGTCCACGTCTACCTCTTTGATCCCTCTGCAGGTTTCCTCTCTCTCTTGCAGTCTGTCCTGTTCCATGTTTGCACATTGCAAATGCTCACACACAGTTCTACTATATGGTATCAATTGTGATCACCAAGTGAAAGCAATTATGATTGGTCTACTGCAATTACTGTAGTTTATACCTTACCAACACACAATTTTCAGACCAGTTGGAAATCTATAGACATACAGTACCAAACAATTAATAAATTAACCATTAAGATCTGTTGGATTAAATGATAGACTAATTTATTACACTGAATGAGAAGAGAAGCAAATGAAAAATGTTATAGTAATAGCATTATGAAAGGCAGTTACTGTGAATGAAACGTTTACATAGATTAATCACTGATTATGTGTAGTGAAAAGGATACTTTGTGATTTTGTGTATTGTACTAACATAATTGAAAATACACTGAAATGTTTGGAAAAAAAGGGCATTTTGATGATCTTTTGTGAGATTAGTACTAAGAGTTTTGAAAATGTACCATTTGCTTGTGAAAATAGTACAAAATCAATTAAAAAATATAGTATAAACTAATTTGTTAACACTTTACAATTAGATTCCTTTTGTTAACAACATTAGTTAACATGAACGAACAATAAACAACTTAACAACTTAAATAAACAATTACTTTTACAGTTACAGTAATCTTAGTTAATGTTAATTTCAACATATACGTTTTTAAAATCAAAAGTTTTTAAAAAGTAACATTAGTTAATGCATTATGAGCTACAGTAACTTGAACTAACATTGAACAATTGCATTTTTCTTAACCAACATAAAATAAAGATTAATAAATGCTGTAGAAATATATATATATATTGGTAATTGTTGTTCATGATACCTAATGCATTTACTAATGTTAATGAATGGAACCTTATTACTATCTTATTGTCCTCATTCCAGCCTCATTTCCTCTGTCGTGCACTGCTCTTTAAAGACAATTGCAGTTTTGCCCCAAAATCCAAAACCAATGTATGCTTTTAAAAGGTCTGCTGTTTAGATCTTTATAATTAAATTTAACTTTGACCACTATGGCAGAGGGGAACAAATAATATCTGTGAACAACAAATTATAGAATGTTTGCCTATTCTTGACATAAGGCTATCTAATGTCTTCTGAAGACTTCTGAAGAAGAAAGTGCACTACTCATGTGGACTACTTTCCATGGAGCTTGGCAGTATAAATCACCATTCACTTTGATTGTACTGAAAACTGAAGATTTGACATTCTGCCAAACATCTTATTGTGTGTTTCATAGAAATATAATACAGGGTTGGAACAACACAAGGGTGAGTACTTGATGACAAAATGTTTATTTGGTTAAACTACTCTTTTTAATAAAGAAGGCCTCAGAAACAGAAAACGGAAAAGGCATGTGAACCCGAAGGATAAAGTGTGTCTAACTGATCTTGTAAAAGAGCATTGGTGTTGTGTCCCCCAGACATCCATTACACGGACGACAATGTTAAATGTACTGAGAACAGGTGTCATTAAAGTGACCCTCATGCCTCAGTTAGCCGCAAACATCCCTCAACACCTACATAAGCCAACTCAGAACAGCACAGCAAACGCTGTAGACTC
Organism: Moxostoma hubbsi; assembly: GCA_032164185.1. Classification (NCBI taxonomy): domain Eukaryota; kingdom Metazoa; phylum Chordata; class Actinopteri; order Cypriniformes; family Catostomidae; genus Moxostoma; species Moxostoma hubbsi. The sequence goes on along the minus strand of JAVLUX010000039.1, from coordinate 2,093,149 downwards.
ATTAACGGCTGTTTAGGAAACCCATGCTGACCCTCTGCTGGGCAAAATAAAGTTAATTAGAACCCTCAAGTCAAAGCAAAGGCCATCTGTTTGTATAGTTGTAAACACTCATTAGTGCTGTAAATATATCTAGATGGAACTTTTTTTTTTTTTTTTACTGCCAATCTTATAAATTAGAAAAGAGTTTCATTTGATAGTTTATTAAAGACCCCATGACATCATTAATTGAGCACTATTTTCCAGTGTTGATATACAGCCATTGATATACTGGCCATCTGGCACACCAGGACATTTACCAGTTGAGCATTGGGTCAGTCAATCACCCCACTCTTATTTATTAAGCGCTGACATTAACTGCTGTGCGTGGAAAACACCAAATACTCGAAACAGAATCGGCCCTCCCATGCAGTGCTGATGAAACTGCTCTATGCTTGTACTGTGCAGTCCCGTGGTAAACACAGAGCAATATATGAAAACCTTAAAGGTTCCATGCAAAGGGCTTTGATACCAGATTTAACAGCCTTGACGAGGTAAACAGGAAAGCATTGTCTCATTCACAGTTGTTATTACATTCTTTTAATCCACACATCACCATGCTCAAGGGCAAAGCCTTGGTGCAAGAAAACGTTTTTTTTTTTTTTTTTTTTTTTCTCAAAAGAATGTCATTCCCTATCGGCAAAAATAATCAATTGGCAACATGATGCCACCAATTCAGTAACTTTTATTTCAGAATTTAACATTATTTCCATTAATGTTAAAGCATTGGGAGTAAATTGCTGACAAAAGCGTCTCACTAGAGAAATTTTGGGTAACATTGTGCTTAGTGAAACATTACATGCATGACACAAGCCAGTGCTGGCATGAAAATCTGATTCAACTGAGAAACTGCAGTCAACAGCAACAACAGCATTATAATTTGAAAGCATTACTCTCATTTGGTTTCCAAAGGTTTCATTAAAAAAAAAAACAACAATGGTGGCTTATGCAAACTTGAAACTTTTTTTCAGTATGATTTAAGCAAATCTAAAAAAAATTTAAGCAAAAAAATTGTCATCATTTACTCACCCTAATGGTGTTCTTACTCTGTATTATTGTTAGGCAGAATATCCAAGCTGTTCTTTCCATTCAACATATGTTGATGGTTATTTATAATGCTAAAATACAAAAGTGTAGCATAAAATTATTTCATAAAATTAGTTAATAGGACTCATAGGCTATATTCCAAGTCTTCTGAACCCATATGATAGCTTAGTGTGAGCAACAGACAGAATTGAAGTCATTGGTTACTAATAATTTTGCTTAAAATAGCTTGTTGCAGCACAACAAATAGAATAGAAATGTTTCTCGAGGCATTTTTAAAAGTAAATAGTAAATACTTGACACAGCGTCTAAAAAACGTAATGCTCCTGTGCAAGGTGCTAAAAAACAGAGATCCATCAACAGTCAAAAACGTCTATCAAGTGCATGCTACATAATTAAACGTAATACAATAAATAAATAATGCGTCCTTGCACTGAAAATAACTTGATGCAGCACAACAAATATTACAGAAAGCAGGATCTCAAGACTAAAAGTTGAGGTTCTTTTTACCTTGACACACTGTCTTAAAAACCTGGAACACATTGATGAGATGCTAAAAAAAACTTAAACAAATATAATAGAATGCAGGAGTCTCAAGGCAGGTTTGTGAAAGTTGTCATTTGTTAAGCCTATTCAAGTCTATGCACTGTAAAAATAAAGTTGTTGACTCAACTTTACTTAGTCATGTTGTTGAATTGACTTTTTTAAGTTTGGCAAACTTTAAGTGTTAAGTTGAATCAGCTTACTAAATCAATTAATGAAACTAACTGAAAATCAATTAACTGAAAATCACGTTGGTTAAACTTAGTTTAACAACTATGGAAAAGGTCTAGCTGACTTTAAATGCTTATTTTTCTCAACTTCCATGACATAATTTAAGTTTACTAGACTTGACTTAACCCTCTGTGGTTGAAGGACACGTCCTGCTGGATATTTTCGTCATTACAGCAGAAACAACATAAAATTCTCCATCATTTTGGGGCGTACAGATAAGTGTAAGATGTCATTAGAGACCATAAAGTGTCTACTTTTATTTGTGTACACTCACAATAACAACAAAATCTTGTGCATTGGTTAAATAAAGAAAATAAAAAGGGTGAGCTGTCCGCAGTCTCTGTGTTCACGAGCATATATCTGAAACACATCACAAAAATGAACTCAAACTTCTGCGAATACGTATCGCACAAACATGAAACATATGTCAAAAGAAAGCTTAAAATGTCTACTTTTAAAACAAATATTCTCCTGCAATGTAATTGGTATGAAACAAAGCGATGTACAATTTCTCCTGACTCAGCTAATTATTTCTAATATGATCACACCCACGGGCAGAGGGCACTATTCATACTGTAATGTGCTGAGGCGATCAATGCAAATGGTAAACGCCCTGACTGTGCCTTAAATACATCAAGTTCATTCACTTTTCTGCACGTTTGAAAGATGGCATGATACACAGCCGAAACTCTTGGATGGTGACGAAGAGTTAAAATTTTTCTCAGAAGAAGAGCGGGACTGTATTTTGAAGAGAGACTTGATCCAGCAACAATTTCGGATGGGTAAGTAATTTAGTTTCTTACATATTAGTTGACATGCTATTTTATATAAACATGTACATATTTTACTAGTGGGACTGTTTCCAGACTTTGAAAATTGAAATATGTCCTAATAGGCAAGTTTCAGTTAAATATAAATGCTGTTTTGTCTAAAGCAGGCATTTAAATTATATGCTGTATGATATAAATCTGATATGTAATATGATATAAAATAAGATGAATGTTTAGATTATATTTTAACAAATGTTTGTGCTGCCTCATTATCATCAAAGTGTGTGCTTGCAAATATGTGTTCAGGTTAAATGAGTAAAATGCACTTTAAATATGCCCATATTAGAAAATCAGCATATTATAATGATTTCTAAAGGATCATGTGACACTGAAGACTGCAGTAATGATGCTGAAAATTCAGCTTTGATCACAATTTGCATTTGACAATATATTCAATTAGAAAACTTCAATTAAAAATAGTTCACAATATCAATGTTTTTACTTTATTTTGGATCAAATAAATGCAACCTTGGTGAGCAGAAGAGACTTCTTCTAAAAGGTTGTGCTGGTCTAAAATTAAGTCTTTATGTAAAGAAAATATATAGTAAGATTACTTCTTTTAACTTAATACTTTATTTTGATCATTAAGTGTCCTCGCATTCATTCTCTTTCTGTCACATTCCTCATTGATAGGTACAGGGGAGGGGTCTTTGTCTCCTCAGGTGTGACTTACAATCAATATTCATTATTGTTCACGCCTCCTTGCATATGACATTTCTAACACTAAAAGTGTCTTACAAAAGTTAAATTACTATATTGTTTTGTATGAATGATTGATCAGGATGGTTTTCACATCAGTTAGTAGAAAAAAGTCTATGCTACAAGATCCAGTTCTCAAAAGGCTTGTGGACAAATGTTTAGCCTTATTTCAATTACTTAAAAATGTATTTTTTTCAAAAACCATGCATAAACATTATTTTCTCAAAAATACAAACATGTACACACATGTTGCTCATATATTATTGTAGCCCAGTTTGTGCTGAATACATTGTTATCAGACTTTAGCCATTAATGTGTTTTTAATCAACTAAAAAAACACAAATGTCAAGGTATATCAAAACTTCTCCAGGGCCTGAAACACTCTCAGACCCCAAAGGGTTAATAGGTTTCTAGAACTTTTGTCAAAGTTATCTGGGACTAGCTTTAGATGAAATGAACACTGGAAAATAGGAAAACTCACAATTTGTATTCACAGAAATTCAGATTCAGGTGAAAGAACAATTGGTTCTACATTGGAATTTTTACAAAACTACCACATAAATATACCACAGAACAAATATACAAAGACACTGACATACTTTGTTATGTCAAAAGCTATTCCGTCCTTCAGATGAGACGTTAAATCGAGGTCTTGACTCCCTGTGGTCATTAAAAATCCCAGAGTAGAGGTGTAACCCCAGTGTCCTGGCCAAATTCTCCCCATAGGCCCTTCTAAATCATGGCCTCCTAATAATCCCCATCCATTAATTGGCTCTATAACTCTACTCGCTCCTCTCCACCAATAGCTAGTGTGTGGTGAGTGTACTGGTGCACGATGGCTGCTGTTGCATCATCCAGGTGGATGCTGCACACTGGTGGTTGAGGAGAGTCCCCTGTTCACTGTGTAAAGTGCTTTCAGTGTAGTATCAGAAAAAGTGTGATTTTAAATGTAACTTTAATTATATTTACTGTAATTATATTTCTTCAATGCTAAACATAGAAGTGTTCCTTCATATAATGATCACCATATGAAAGCATCCTCTTCGTGGTCACTGTCCTTTCTAAAATGTACACAACACATGGTGCTTGAGCTTTACTTGGAATTATACACACATACGTAGTGCCCAGACCTGAGTCACCAGTCATACTGAACATGAACGACAGGCAGAGATTCAGGTGGCCATTTGAGACTGCACACAATAGTCCCAGTGAAGGCTATTTGATGAGTACAGCAGTTTGTTTACTCCGATGTAATCCATGCAGACGAGAGGATGACGTGGAGTTAAAAACTGGAAAAAATCAACTGTCAGCTATCCATAAAAGTCATAAAACTTGATTTCCTGAGGTTGCTCCTTCAAAAGGCCATAAAATAAAAGCAACTAGGAAATATCAAAAAGAAACTGGAGAGCAGCGACAGACAGACACGCCAGCGTTCACTCAATTGAAAAAAAGTTCTCGAAAAAAAAAAAAAGACCCAGAGAGAAGTTATCTAAACTTTTCTCTCATCTTGCTTGATATGTTTCAGCTTACCTCGCAGTTGGTCATGAATTTTTATGTACTGTTCCACATATATCATGGCAAGACCTGCAATGTCTGCAAAAAAATAAGATGGTTATAAAAGCATGTGTACATTCATGATATGTGGGGAATCATATCTGGAAAAGGTAAACCAATGCATCTAGAGGAAGAGTTCATCTAATAAATTATAATTCTCTCATGACTTACCCTTCTGTCCTCTCAAACCAAAAGGTAATGCCTTTATCACCATAAATGGTAAATGGTCTGCACTTTTATAGCACTTTTTCTAACCTTAGCGGTTTTCAAAGCGCTTTACACTTTGTCTCATTCACCCATTCACACACACATTCACACACCAATGAAGGCAGAGCTGCCATGCAAGGCTCTAGCCTGCCATTGGGAGCATCTTGCAGTTCAGTGTCTTGCCCAAGGACACTTCTGCTGGTGGAGTCATGTGGGCCAGGAATCAAACCACCAACCTTGCAATTAGTGGCCAACCCGCTCTACCACCTGAGTCACAGCCTCCAGATGGAGCTACAGCACAGCAACAGCAATGAGGATGCCTGGAACAACACTTCCATTGACCTAGTCTGAGCACCTGATGTCCATTGTCAATATGTAGTGGTGAGTTTTTTGCTTCTAAACTGAGCGAGATGGGGATACGGCCTTCCACTCTGTGCTCAGCACATTTGCTCTTCTCTATGCCCTTCATGGAGTTCAAAAGAATTCTGGAAACTTCTTTCAGTCTGTTCTACTAAGCGTTCCCAAGCTGGTTTAAATCTCTCAGAGGCTGAAAGGTCTTCTCTCAGAATTAAGGCCCAATGCAGAGCCTCTGGTTGATGCCTTTGACTACCTTGATGAGATGCTGAATCCTGAACTGGGCGAAACGATGGCAACATCTATGAGCACATGTTTGAATGGGCCAAGAGATCTCCTCTCAACCATACAGAGGTGCATGAGTCCTACCACAAGTACTTAAAGCCCCTACATTCCAAATTATAAGCAGTGCTTTTATGGCTGAAATCAAAGTGCTGGTTCAAGAAAACTGTTAACCCTATCTGGAGATCAGCTTATTTCTCAACATGTGGGTTTCCTGGGCTTCTAGAAGAGTCCACAAGAAGAGATGCTGCTGTCAGAGAAGAGATTGCCTTTTTTTCTTTAATATATTTGTGATTATTTCAGTCTGCATTTTAATTATTTAGAGCAGTATGTCATGATTGCCTTTTCTAGGAAAATTAATGATAATTTAATGTGTATCCACTTTCAATACTTTATGTAATTGAATAAATTCCTACCTGCTCGCAAAATATTTGCTCAATTTGTGTTTGTCTCTCCAAAGGTTGATGTTAAAAAAATAAAAAATATTATATATATTTATATAAGCTTGATCACAAATACAACAAAATGCAGATGTTGAGAATGAATGCCAGTGGGGGAGGTAGCCAACAGTAATAATGAGCAACCATAAGCACATATTCATTGTGGAAATAAAAAGACTTGTGGCCCGTAAAATGACAAACTTCTCCGTTCACATATGGGAAAACAATAAAGGTGGTTTATAGTACATCTTTCTCCTCTTTTAGATTAGTAAACTATCGTCCATGCAAAATTGAGAAAATTCACATAGGCTGATAATATTTTGCACTTGCAAATTCTCTATATATAATGCACAAACACAACATATATTTCTATAATTGTATCCAAATGTATCTGCTGATTTGGATTAAAACGTCCCATAAATACTTAACAATATTTTTTTAACAGCTTTTTTTTTTAATAAAATGATTGGTGTGAACTAAAGAAGTTTCCAGACATGTAAAGTACATTTTTTAAAAGTAGTATAGTAATTAAAATAAAGTTGTAAAGAAAATGCATGATAAATGTAAAGAAAAAAATGTGTTAAGAAAATGATTTATGTATATTCGTTTTGTAAGCTCTGTATTTATTTACTTCAGGGAATAATGCATTTATATTACTGAAGTGTTACACTTTTCTCCAAGTATTTTCTGCTAATTTATTTATTAAAACTTTTTATTTAAAATGAAAAGAAGAAAAAAAACATTCAAAGAGCTTGAGTAGAGTGATAACTGGGCACAAATTTTGCTATGGTGGTGCAAACGTGGAGCAGTTTTCTTTCCAAGTGAATTGGGTTGTGAGAGAGAAGGTGACTTTCTCATCTGGCCGTTGTAATAGCAGTCACACTATACGGCTGTGATACTACATTTCAGACACTGCCAGAACTTCATCGGAGGCTAAAGATCCTCACAACGGCTATTATTATAAAGGCTGTTGGTGAACATGTCACACTCAACATGCTTAGATTGCTGGTTTTGCCCTACGACGACAGAAATCCTTTAGGATTCCCAAAATTTGTCTAAGAAGAATCATGGTCAAAATCGTACAGTGTGCACCAGGCTTTAGATATAATATAATATATAAATATAGGGAAGTGCCCTTAATTAAATGTAGAAAAAAATGCACGACTGTGACACAAATAGCACATGTGTGGGTATGCGCGTTGATTAGGCTCTCGCACGCAAACACCCATAATTTTACTGTTCTCTATTATCAGACATCTGACATTGCAGCTCAGCAAGAGCTGGAAACAGCTGAACGTTTCAAGAGAGCACAAGTCGAAAGACAAAATGCACCACCATCATTTAAAAATTAGCCTAATTCACTTATAATTAGCTGCTTCTACCCCCTCTGTGCTATATCATCTCAGATGTGCTGCATGCTTAGTCAAATGAATCTACTCTAATGTTTCATTAATTGTATTTACTTCACAGTATCTCTTTGGCTAAGTGATGCTTTAAGACTTTGGGTTCACATGTCGAATTGATTAAAAATACACACTGCTTGGCCGGAGTTGCATTACATTTGGGGAAATCTTTGAAATATTAATAAATTACTCCAACATAGTTTCATGACAACTCCTTATAATTCATAAATGATGGTGAAATGGCTCATATGCGAGACAGTTTGTATGAAAAGTGACTTCAAATTTGTGCTAGCCTCCAATTCAACCCTTGATTTGAGAACGGAAATGTCTATGAACAAATTTGTTTACTCATTTCATATTTATGCAATACAAATGACTAATGAAAATCAATAATCTTTCATATGCATCCCTCATCTCATTACACAAGTTATTTTCCTATCAAAATCATGACTTTATGGTTAGGTTTGGGTAATCCATCCATGCATCCATCCACTCTTACTTTTCCAAAATGTCTAAGTATTAAATGTTGACTTGCTACATTACATTGCTGAACTTTGCAGCAAAGACTAGCATATTCATTTAAGAAGGAAAAAACAACTTTGCTCTCACTAAGGGATGTCTCTTAAGTCTGCAGGTAAGTCCATTATTGATGTTTATCTTACCGTCTGCACAAATTACATGGATGGACTGCTTTGGAAGAATAAAAGGCTTTGCAGGTACGTGAGCATGAATTAGATATCATTTGCCTCATTAGTTCTCCTGCATTTTCATAGCGTCACATATATTTGGGGACGATTCCCATGGCCACATGTTCAGCTTCTAGGGATCTTAAGGAGTGTACATCTCTGCTTTTAAGCTCATTTATGTGAGAACACAGGCAGCCTGTTATTATTTTCTATTTAATTTCTTATCAAATGATGACCCCCTGCCTTGACTTTCTGTTTGCAGGCAGTTTATCTTTGCATCTGTCATATGCCCCCCTGCTCTCTGTAAACTGTATTTGACCGAAAGTGTGGGGCTGAACTACACCTAATGCAAGCTACTTATATGCTGGGGAAACCTTGTATTTGGCACAAATCCCAGGAGGAATAATTACAAGCCGAGTGCGTGGACTTTTTAAATTCTCTGCGCTATGTGGATCAGCATGGGAGAAATTTCCACAACCAATTTGAATTTCAACTGCGAGAGAAAAACGGGTGCCAATGAGTAGCCGAAGATGTGACAATTCCATATAACTGAATGAGATTTGCATTTCCTGAAGGAACTACAGTACCAGTGCATGCAAGCATTAGAAAAGAAAAAGAATGTGAAAGTAGAAGAGATTGTTAAAATAATAGTTCAAATTAAAGTTAGAAAAGTGGTAGAGCCCTTTATAAAACTGGGGTCATGAATCCCACTCGCTGTATCTTACCAAAGTAAGCGGCCGTGGGATCTGTGGAGAACAGCAGGTATTATACGTGAGGACTCTGATCTTCAAACAGAGATCGCAGACATCCCCTAGTCCTCTAGACAGGTTAGACACAGACAATTCTGTTCAAAAACAGAAAGAAATTATTAAAAATTAACACAACACCACAAATGCCAAACAAAATATCAGTCTGAAATATATGTTATACCACAGCAGTTGAACTAACATTCTTCTCAGCAACCCCTGATAGACGGTATATGAGTGACACAAATTAAATGGGGTTTCTCAGCTGTGGTTGCCCTGAAGCTTCCCTTTGAACCATTTGATCTTAAATCTCAGAGATTTTCAGTGGCTCTTTGAGGGGTGTCTATCAAAAAGGGTACAGCTATGGAACTGTGTGCAATTAATAATGTCTCACAGTAGACTCTGTGTGTGTGATATTAGAGCAGTCCCTCAATTTCTAATGCCCTCAGAGTGGCAATGATTTTTATTTAAATTTTTCACAGAAAAACTTGACTATTCTACTGTATCTCTCTCTCTCTCTCTCTCTCTCTCTCTCTCTCTCTCTCTCTCTCTCTCTCTCTCTTCATCTTTTGTTATTTAAATAGTATTCAAACTGAGTGGTATAAACAGGATAAATTTAGTTACTCCAGACAGAAATAATATATTCAGTGAGGAAAAAATTTAGAGCAGAACTTGATTTTATCCATCAGGGATTGTTTAAATCATGAAAAGTGGGCATTACATTCTAGAACAGACTGTAGCTGAAAAAGAAAGAGGCGGAGAAAATTGTTACATTTTGATGTGTAAAAATAAATTATACATTAAATAAAAGACATAAGACATTGGAAAGCATGCACAAATTAACTGTGCACAGTAAAACCTGCTATATAGCCTATTAGTTCATGACATGAGAGTTGCAGTGAATGGGCAAATTTTCTTTGTGAATAACAATGTTATGAATAACAATAACAAACTGGTTGTTTAGATCAGTTTTACTATCAGATATAACCAATAATTAATGTTTATTAATTATTAATTAATAATTAAATTAAATAATCTAATTTAATTTGTTAAATTCGATCCTCGGGGCACCACTCTTTGACAAGAGAAAAATTATAGTAAGTGACTGATCAAGTCTCATAAAATTCTACCCTGAAGATTGAGTATTTTGATTGATAATCAAAATAATAAAAAAGGGAAGAATCTAGTCGAAATGTTGCCATATGAATCGAACAGTAATCTGGTTACAGTTGGCTTCTAACAACAACAATTTAACAATACTGAAGTAATACAGGAGTTCTTGATGTGGCAGAGGCTGGCTTCAACACAAATATTCAAACAAACAACTAGGAGTACTTATTATAATATAACAATATTTATTATAATCAAACAGCAGTGAACACCGCGAATACTATGTGAATATAACACAAAAACATAAAATGGAAATACTAACTAAATTGAGGAGTTGTATGCTAGTGTATGTATGCGTGTGTGTGGGTGTGTGTCTAGATTTGGTAACAAAGACACAAAATGGCGGATTAAACTCCACGTGTGGAACCAGTTTCAAAATGGAGGATTGGTTTCAACATTGAGAACTAGGTTCAAAATGGCGAACTGAATTCCAAATGGAAGCTATTTTAAAAATGGAGGATTAGATTGTAAATTGCGGAGCCAACAATTATTTGAATGTGTAGGGAAATTAAGATGGCTGGATCAGATACAGAGCAACAGAGCTAATACCACATGTGGGTGGTAAGGAGCAGACACACAAAGGAACTGAACAAAACACCAGCCTGATTCGGACATAAACAGCGGTGCTGCTTGCTCCGCAAATTTCAGTGTGTGTGAGAGAGAGAGTGAACAAACAGGGGTTTATGCAATTTAACGGAGGATAAACGATGGTAACAGCACGATTGAATCGTTAGTTCAGATCACTCAATAAAAATAACATTTCCCCAAAAATGACGATCTCACAAATCAAAACAGCAATCAGCGATTGTAGTTAACATATAATTGTAAACAAAACATCAATCATTCAGCAATCAAATATATATGATTTAGTTTTATAAGAAAAGTCAATTTCTAAAATAATCTGCCCAGATATCAAGCCTTACTTGGGAAATCCTGTGTGATTTCAGCAGGGTTGTCCGTTTGAATTCCTGTTGCATTGAGCGGTCAGGAGAAAATTATCTGGATTTGGTCCTTTGTCTTACACTCGTCAGCGAAAAGACGCGTCTCTGCGTTATTTCTCGGGTCCGGTGATGGAGAGAAATGCAGGAGGTAGTCAACATTGATAGAAAATGATTGAGAAGGGAACCTTTTCCATTTTCTAAATTAATTCACAGTTTTCTTGCAGTGAAAATGAAATGAACCGGTTGTAATAAGTATACTACACGACTGGAACAAAGCTAAGTTAATCTTACTCTATCGTGGCCAAATGGTGAGGTTAGAAAAACGTGGTCTCTCTTTGTCCAGAATATATATATGTGTAGATACAGTCTATTTAGACCGCAGGCTGGTGCAGCTGTAGGCAGAGAGAGTGAAATCAAATCTGACCGCTGGTTTTGTTAAGAAGATGACGTCATCGGTCATAGGCCGCTTTTGACCAATGACATTTGAGATTGGGTCCATGTCTGGACTTCCCGTCCAGCTGTGAAGCATTCTGGGAAACCAAGTTCAATGGTCTCACCTTTGATCATATAACAAAGGGCCATGCTGTCTCCGCTGCCATTTTGAGTGGGGCAAGGCCCTACAACAACATCAATTTCAGTTGGTTTTTAAACAAATAGTGAATAACTGGTTTCTGTTGGTCCTATTTGAAGCTTGGTCACTTTGAACTGTTGAAGTATATTAAAAAGATTATTTGTCTGTGTTCCAATGACAATAGTAATAATTAGTTATAATAATAATAATAATAATAATAATAATAACAATTTATTAATTTTAGGTTGAAATATTTCTTTACATGTTGTTTAAGTTTAATTCCACTGGATATTTCTGTTGTTGTTGTTGTTGATGATGATGTTGCTTTATTACTCAGAATGAAAAAACTTGTTTGTTAAATTTATATTTTTGGTTTATTTTGGTAATCATGCACAGTATGTATATATTTTAGGGAAACAGAAACACAAATAATCATAGCATAGTTTCCTCTTGTATTGAAAATACTGCAAATTGTAAAGACAAACATCCTCGTCTCCAGATCCACAGGATATTGAATTTTCACAAGAGAAATAATGCATTTCAAAATTACAAGTAGCGATTTGGCTTTTCAAACAGAATCAGCCCCTATGGACTCTGTGTTTGTTGCTCTAACAACTGTTGCAGGCAGATTAATACAGTGGATATAAATGGAAATGCTGTAGTGGATTTTAGAATTGAACCTATTGATAACTGCAGCTCATGGTAATGCTGCTTTGTGTTTGTGTTTTAAAGGATATAGAAGTGTGTGTGTGTGTGTGTGTGTGTGTGTGTGTGAGTGTATATGTGTATATATATGTGTATATGTGTGTATATATATATATATATATATATTGTAACATAATAAAATGGCTCACGGGCAAGGAACTGGCGAGAAACCGGCTTAACGTATAAATAATGGTTTAATGAGAAACTCAAAAGACAAACGCACAAGACGACGGACATGTCTGTAAGGATCTCTCTCTCTCCCGCTGCGATCGGCCTTTATCCCTCTCAGCGGCTTGATTAGCCTGATACGGGACCGGGTGTGTCGAGTCACAACCCTATATATATATATATATATATATATATATATATATATATATATATAGTAACCTCAGAAACATGGGTTCAGGATGTAATCACTTTCAAATAAACAATGGTGAGCACTATTTGGAAGTTGCAATTTCCCTTTAAAATTACATATTTACTCCATTGATGGTTAGGTTTAGGGTTGGGGTTTGGGTTAGGGGCAGAGTAAATCAAATAAGCACCCCTGGTGACTGCAATACATCATTTACAACTAAAAAAGCCTCTGTGGACATTTCAGCATAAATGGCGTTCACATTGCCCATCCTTGAAACAACACTTCTAGTTTTGGACACTTGGGGCAGTGTTTCGAATTTCAGTAAGCACAGACTGAAATCAACTTTTTCTGAATTCACAGTGGATCAGTTTGTTAAGTCTGGACTACACTCCATCTGAATACATCTGTTACATAACTAAAAAAAAAAAAAAAAAACCTTTGTCAAAAGTGCTTTTATGGAGCCGTCTGATAAAACTGACTGTTCACCTAAAACCCACAACAGCACACTTGATAAAGCCCAATATCTCTTGTTGTTAATAGCTTCAGGGAACACCAACTTATGAATACCAAGGATATTCAAATACACCCAAGGGCTTCAACAATAATGTGTGTGTATCATTAGCTGAGCTTGTGAATACCCAGGGACCACTGTGGAAGCGATCTAAGCTAACCCTCCTTTAAATCCCAAGAAGGTGACAGGAACCTTCTTGTAAATTCATCTGCTCTTGACAGAAATGTAGCAACAAACTGTTTGCTTAGTACACACTAAACAAGAGAGGCAGGCACTCACTTCTCTGATCATTTCTCTCTGGAAAATAAGGCATATTATTGTAAACATTGAATAATTAAAATCATATTCCAGGAGCCAAAATATTTTTATTGTGTTGCTAACATGCCTCGTGTAGCTAATGAGATTTTGGTAATGGGCCGTGCTATCCCAAAGGTATTGTAATGGATGCCCCTACAAAAATAAAACTGCAGTTAAACTGCAGTTTGATTGCAGTATTACTGCAATTAATGTAGTGAAATATGCAGTTTTGTGTAGTACAATGATGTTTTAATGCACAATGACAAACTGTACTGCAATTAAAATGCCTTTTAACTGCAGTATTGATATTGTGCACTACAGTACAATTGCAAGTCAATGTACAACGTTCAGTGAAGTATACCTGCATTCCATACAGGTATAACTCACAATTCAAATCAATGCAGTACAGCTGTAGTTTGTGTGGTTCACCTGCAGTTCAGTTTAGTTAAACAACTGTACTCCTGTATAAATGGGAGATTCAATTGCAAATGCAGTTTTCACATTGAACAATATTGCAGTTCTAATGCATCTAAACTAGGGCTGTCAAAATTAACGCATATGATTCATTTACAATGTTTGACAAATTGTTTATTTTTGTAACAGGAGTAACATAATTACCGATTTAACATTAAAGTCTGGAATTCAATTCTATTCTGTTTGAGATATATCTAAACACTAGTTGCAACAGGGCGGAACCTTTGCAATGTAACCGGGGGGACCTTATACGGAGGCGCACACACCACAAACAAACACATAGCATCAAAGTGATGGAGAGAGGAGCTCTTAACTGTAATTTTTTTTATTTTATTTTATTTTACAAAACAAATGCAGACGCAGCAAACTAAAGACTCATTCACATGATTCGGTGGAGTGAAGCAGCCAGCATTTTCTCTGTGCCTCATTGCGCTTCTGTCTTACCGGACTATTCGGATGAAGTATAATTATGATGGCAGTACAAGCCCTAAAAGCAAAACAAAGCCCTTTTTGGATAGTCATCTACAGCACACAATCAAACTGACACACTCTCTCTAGGAAGAGAGAGAAAAGCCCCACATATACCACATACAGTAGAGAAAATTTGGAAAATATTGTGAAAAGTTAGATAAGCTGAACTGTAACTATTAATGTGAATAATTTACAACATTTCTATACATGCACATTAATATACATATTGACAAATAAGATTCTAAGATGTAATTCTAGAGAACAACAGTACAAGTGTGGCATTTTGGATGCAGTATTCCTGCAGGTTTCAGTACTGCAGTAAAAGTGTGGTAATTTTGGTCACATTATTCCTGCAGTTTTCAGTACTGTAGAACAAGTGTGGTAATTTGGATGCAGTATTCCTTCAGTTTCCAGTACTGCAGTAATACTGCATCCAATTTACCACATATGTACTACAGTTAAAAAACTGCAGTAATTTTTTGTAAGGGTGTTCCTATGGACACACTGAGCACAGACTGGAAATTGCCTAGCCTTGGGCCTCTCAACCGTAATGAGCTTTGATTCTTTTAAAGAAAGGCTGCAAATACATTTTGAACCGCACTCTTTTTCCGTGGTCTATGGCCAAGTAGCCCATTGTTTGGGAATCAATGAACGGATTTCTTTTGATGTGATGTTTAATAAAAAAACGACATGTAATAAGGTTTAAGCAATGATAATGATAAGTATGATTATTATTTTGCATCTTAATGCATAGTTCTCATTTGATTCACTCTTTGGCTCTGTTCCAAAATCTAAAACTCTTTTCCACCATTGGGCCAAATGGTTCTGAGTAACAGATCCAGTAGCATTTTCACTTCAACACGGATTGTTATGACATAATTACAAACTATTCACTGCACCGATTTCTCCACAATGTTAGCTAAGTGTAAATAGCAAATATTGGGGAAAACAATCCATTTCTAATTCGATAGGTTATCACTACTTTTAAGAATTGAATGAACTATTAAGTAAACAAACATACAGAATAGGCTTTCTGCCATCCCGGCAATCCGGCAATCCCCACACAAATGAGTCATTAGCTTCTCTAAACCTCTTAAGGTTACTATAACCATATCATTTCAACAGGCCAGAGCTGAAAGCTTCTAGGGTGCTTTTTTTACAGTATAGTGTCCCTGTCACTAAACTGGGGCATTAGTGATCACTCCCTGCTGGCCTCCCTTATACCACTTCCAGCAGCAACCATAGTTTTCACCAGGTGGTCTACAATCCAGGTACTTACCAGGCTTAACCCTGCTTAGTTTATTGGGCAACCAGGTGAGAGCTGCAGAGTTATATGGCTGCTGGCATTTATACATGGATTATACCTTTTACTCAGTGAGACACAAAAAATACTCTCAGTTGGATATTTTCCTCCTACCCCAGGATCAACTCTCCTCTGTAATTTATGGTAATATAGGCCCTATTCTTATATCAGTCCATGCACTAGTCTATCTTCAGCTTTGCCTTCATCAACAGACGCACCAAACCAAGTATTGGAGATTCAACATTTCCGTTACTGAATCCTGCAATAATATTAGACAATGGCTGGAACAATTTAAGCAGGATTATGAGGCTTCCCCTGTTACTCCTGCAGTTATCTGGGATGCAACCAAGGCTGTAAATAGAGGACAATTGATCTCATACACATCTGCAAGGAAAAAGTCTGTTACTGAACAAACCGAACAACTGAAAAGGGAGCTTACTTATGTAGTATATTTGGTGCCGAAGAACAAACAATTGCTATGCAATATGACTTGAATCCAGAAAAAACATCCTTTTAACCTTGGACTTCCTCAGTGTCATAAATTAAAAGGTTCCAGACTTTTGCTTAAAGTTCTGATGTATTATTTAAATACTTTGGGTATTTTAGACTCAAAGAAGTATCAATGGTTCTTAAGGCATTGTCTACCGACTCAATAAAGTTAATTTTCTCCTCTTCGGTACAGAACTGGACAGGACGCTTGACCCTATATATATGTAAAGAGCATTGGCATAATATAATGCATAGCAAAGAAATGATTCTTGCTGAATTGGAACCAGCAAAGACCTCGAACATTCAATCTGTTTAAACAAATTTTGAAAGAAACATTATGAATGTAACAGCACACCTACAAATAAAAAAAACAAGGGGGAGGTTTTCCTGAGGATATGGAAACCTCTTATGAGCCTTTGACCATTTTCCCAGACTAGTTGGATGTGCTTTGAGAAATTCTGTATGACCCTAGTTTGACTATGGAAGACAATATTTCCCTCCCTTTTTTATGTTTTCCTTGTTATTGCATTATATTGTACTTTATTTTATTGCACCTTAGTACTTATTATTATTGTTATTGGTATTATTATTTTATTCAACCCTTGTACTCTCTTTTTCTAAAATATTAGAATGGACTGATTGTCCAAGAGACCAGTCATGAGTTGCCACATACTAAAGCCGTTCCACCAGTACGGTTCACTGTCCTGAGTATTTTTTATGTTTTTGAGAATCACATAACTAGCTTAGCAACATGCTAACACCAAAGCCAATGATGAATTCAAAATTCAATGCTGCATTGTCATGAAAAAAGCATTTCAGTGCATATTCATGGTAGACACTGGTTTAACATCTACCTACGCATTTTGCACTTGTGTAATTTTGTAATGCAAATGTTGTGACCAAGCCTTTTCATAAGTTCAGTGGTTTATGTGGTCCTGTAGTGTACCCCTTAATATGGCCGACCCCAAAACAAAACCATATTTTAACTAAAATGTGTGTGTGTGTGTGTGTGTGTGTGTGTGTGAGCGCTGTGTGTGTACAGGTTTGGGTGGTTCACAAGGACATTTTTTAGGTTATAAACTGGTAATTACAAGGGTATTATGCTATACATATGGTTTATGAGCGCATTTCTAGTGTCCCTATATTCTTAATCACTTAAACATACTAAACTATGTTTTTTTGTAATGTAAAAATGCAGAACGTTTTCTGTGCGGATTAGGTTTAGTGGTAGGGTTAAGGGATAGAATATATATAATTTGTACAGAATAAAAATTATTATGTCTATGGAGAGTCTTCATAATGATAGCTGCACCAACAACACCAAGTGCGTGTGTGTGTGTGTGTGTGTGTGTGTGTGTGTGTGTGTGTGTGTGTGTGTGTGTTGTTTCTCAGCAAGTTGAGATGCAAATGTGTCTTCCTGTAAATCTGTCAGTCTCAGAGTTGCGTTGAACACTTTGACACTGTTGTTTGAGGATTATGGGGAGATCACAACTGTAACATCTGTTACCTCAAAGTATCTGAACAAGACAGAGAATTTCTCACTTCTTTTTAAAGATCAAATTTATAGAACTGCAACAAAGCAGCTGCTGTGAAGCAGCAGCCATTGTTAGCAACACGCTAAAACATCTCAGCAACTTTGCAGAAGAAAACAACACTCACACTGGCTTCAGGAAATGGACAACAAAAAAGGATATAGCTTATATGTTGAACTCCAGTGAAGCTCCATACTGTGCCAGACAGCAATGTACAATGCAGGTAAAGAGGTAGAAACCTTTTGGTTACCCACTGTAACCTTTGGCTTGCTCACTGGGAGCCAAAAGACAAACAATTTCAAGGCGTGATTTTCAATGATGTTTTTTATTTTACCGCAAAATGGGGACTTTAAAGAGATCATGACATGAGGAATACAACTTTCCTTGGTCTTTTGACATATAAGAGCTCATTGTACTATAAAAACATACTGTGAGTTTCAGAACTCAAATCTTCCCCCTTAATTGAAAAATATCATTTATTTAAACCAGGCTCCAGAAACATCTCATTTGGAATTTGTGGAACTTGTAATGTCACAAGGACCAAATAAATCTACATGTGACTGCCTCTTCTGCAACACATCAACACCTATTTTTTTTCATTGCAACCTTGGCCACACCCACTGTTGCACACAGTCAGTCACAGGTGAAGAAGTGAGGGGGCCTGTCATGGGAAATTCATCCAAAGGAGACTTACATGGACACCTTCGTGTGTCTATCAGGATTTAAATGTTTTTCTACATAAACTTGCAATAGATGAATGGCTTTGACAGTTTTCATGCATCTCGCGCCACTTTTAAAAGACACAATTTGTTGTTAGAACTCTAAATAGAATACCTCCATTCTGTATCATTCTGTTGTGCTGTTTTGAAGGCGTCCTGGACCATTTTTGTACCCATCTGTGCTATATTTAATTGTTAGCCTTAGATCGTTTTGATGCATTTCCGGAGATGTGCAGCGTGTTTTAAGAGCGGTACAAGCTCAGCTTTTTAAAACGCATCTCATTCTGCATCTGCTACTAACTGGGAGAAACACATGCCACTCTGTGTGTAATCAAACATGGAAAATGTGAGATGTGAAGACCAACATTTCTGCCTTTGCCAGTTGAAGCAACATAACTGTGGATTGTATTATGTTCGTGTATTCAGAACATTTCAGCATGCAATGTATGTATTTACGGCTCATATCAGAGTGGATTGCTTGTGAGTCACAATATGATTCAAGGTTGGCAAAGGAAATATTATTAAAAGATCGGGCAGTTAAAACACTACTGGACCGCAAAAACATAAGAAAACTATTTACAGTAATTCATGAATATTTCATATGTCATGACTGTTTGATAGTTTATGGTGTTGCTTGAGTTAACAGTTTAATGAAATGTGTTGGATGTGGTTTCTAGGTTAGTACTGGAATTTAGTTTTATAAATGATGTGGTCTTGTAGAGTTTGTTTATTTTCTATGTATTGTGTTTCAAATATGGCTGTATTGGAAGGGCTGCATAATGTTAGCCAATCATAACAGTGAGAGTTCACACTGAATTCGTAAAGGGCCAGAGAGCTTAAAACCATGTGTTTCAAACAGAGGGCCAGAGAACGGGTGGAAAATAATTATATATGACTAAATTATTACTGTTTTGGTGCAAAAAAACAACAACCATTCTAATGTTATAAGTGGACACCAGAGAAGATATTAAAATGTTTAAAAAAAAAAAAAAAGAGTATGTTATGACCCGTTAAAGACATTAACAACATTAGACATTGAAGTATGTTTTCCTGTAAAGCTGTTTTGAAATCATGCAAATTGTGAAAAGCACAATACAAAAAAAAAAAAAAAAAAAGACGTCTTCACTAACAGATGCTGACCTTTTTCCAACGAGTCACTACAGGGAACAGGCAGTGAAACAAAGCCAAAAATGGCCTGTTGTCATTATACTAACAAGCCTTGCCAACACTCAGCACAATCAAGATGATTCATTAAGTAAACCCTCTTCACAGAGACTACAGAAGACATGCCATTCAGCTCAACAAGGACACTGATGAGACTAAATACCAGTTTGCTAATAATGGAGGCGTGAACAGAAGCACTAGAGGATTAGAGGTGTCCCTGATTAGCCATTATCCAGGACTCTCTACACATACATTTTGTATATAGCGGAGAGAGGGGTTGTTTGGTTTTGGATTAATTCCTGGGCTAGAATTGGGTGTTGCCACAAAAATGTATTATTTGTAACAATGTTTAACAGCCTAGGAGAATGAAGCCCTGTGCTTGTGGTCATTTCCAATAATACTTTACTTGTTATGGAATGGATGGATTCATTCAGTACTGCAGGAGAAAAAAAATATTATAATAATGTTGACTTTGTCAAAGGAGTTGGAAAATTAGCAAATTTAAGGTGCTTAAAACCACACATAAAGTGTCCCTTCTACCTGACAGATGTCACTGAAATAGGTATCATAAAGAAATCACACCCGTTTCTGTAAAAGTCTTGCCAATCAAAAATGGTTTCTGCCTGTTTAACCATTTTGCATGTTCAGGATTGCTGGCATTGGATTAGCTAACACGTCTTTGGAGGGTGCTATTTCAGAGCAAGTGCCTTTGGTTGTACTATAGTTAGCAAAATGGCAGAGTTAAACAGCTAAAATCGCTTATGGCATCTAAAAATGTGTATCTTGATAGAGAGATGTTTGCAGGTTTGTTTCTTGGCTTTTCATGCATCAAATAATAACAAAAAATCTAGGCCTACAATCTCTGAAAACCTGAGAAGACAATTATTGTGGTTCACAGAATGACTCATTCTGACTTAAAGGTGAAATATGCCATATATTTACTGCACTAAAGCATAAAATTATCATAATGTGTTATCCGAAATAAAAAAATAAAAAACTTTAAGTTGAAATACAAGCTTCTCCAAAAACAATGCTACAGCCAGAATATTCTACTTTGAAATGTCTGTTCTGGGACAGAATTTCTGTTTGTGTTTTGGCCTGTGTGATCCCGCCCACTGCCCATTTCCTAATAGTATTTCGGCTCCCAGGGTTGACAGATTTGAAATGTTAGCAGGCAAACACAGTGCGCTGCTGCCACGGAAGACAGCAATACATCTAGCTAACACTGACAGTTATAAAGAATTCAAATGAGCTGGTTTATAATTTGCAAACCAAAAAAAAATGTAAAAAGTATACATTAGCTGATCAACTTACAGTGTAAGGCTTGTCGCTTGCCATTGTCAGTTTGCTTGTTCCTGTTGCGTGTCCTCAACCTTGCAACCCGTGTGAGCTTTGAGTCTAGGGAGGAGGGAGCAGGGGAGACAACTCTCTCCAGTATTTAGAATTTGGACTGCATTTTAAATGCTTGATGTCAATGTTGCATATTGCTCCTTTAAATGAGGATTTTGATGGTTGTCTGGCAGAAGATATTTTTATCTTATGTCTAATATATGAAAAATCATGAGACTTGACGATCTGCCATACTTGGCTACTGTGATCCTCTTCATAATGACATCATTTTGTTTCAGAAATAACTGCAACATTCTTGAGTTACTGGAGTACCAGTGATTCAACCCATTTTCTTTTTTTTTTTACTGCTTTTATGTATGTTAGTGTGTGCCCACAAATGAGGTTTGATGGGTAGTAAATTAATGAATTTTGTGTGTATGTAATGAAAATGTAGTATTAAATGTGTGTACATTTAAGGAAATATCAGTGCGTGCAAGACAACAAAACCCCCCCCCCCCCCAGGCAGAACCGAAACGGGGGTAGAGAGCTCAATCAAGTGCCCTTGGGCTTAGAGAAAGCAAGACAAACATTTCCCCTGCTAAAAGGAACAAACACACACACACACATACACACCTGCCAGATTAATGTCAGCTAGACCTGTAGGGAACCATACATTCACAGGTTATGTATGTGTGCAGCTCTTTACTGTTATAAAAGTGCAGATACATTGTGTATGAGCACATGTCAATGGTGGCATAATGTGCAAATAACATGCACCCATTTTTTCATACCTAATGGAACTCTTTTTGTTGTCACTCCCTACCATCCCAATCCATCCATCCATCTGTCTGACATTCTGTCCATCCGTCCGTCCATCCATCTGACCTTATAAAACAATGTATCTATCTATCCATCTGTCCAAAGATAAAGTTAGTTATGTGAAAGTTTGTATGTTAAAGTGAGTTTGTATCTGTGTGTATGGCCAACTAAAAGAGCAGCAGACTGTCAATGCATCACATCTTTCAGGTAATCTGACCTCTCGACCAGGTGCTTAGATTGCACACTCACTTTCTCTTTCTCTTTCAACCATCACTCTTTTCTCTCCAGCATTTGAAATGAAAGACCTGAATCTCTCCAATTCTCTCTGATCCTTCAGCAGAGCCATATCGCACCTGCAAGGAGGGCTTAACAGAGCGAGCTGCAATATTAGGCTTATTATTTTTTTACCAGTGGGCACATACTGTATTTTTCATGTAATTAATTCACAAACTGCACCTGATTTTGTTCATACAGGTGATCTCAAAGGTTTCTTCGATACGGTATTGCTTTCACAGCAGTTCATATTAAGTCAGCTAGTTCCAAAATTATGTCTTCATAACACCACAGGTTCTGTTTGTCTTTGGGGTCTCCGGATAAGATACTATATTGAATTATTTATTGATAAATGGCATTTTATGTAGCACATCTACTGAGACCATAGAACAACTGTTTACTTTCAAGATAAAATCGTTTTCATTAAAGATTCACATTCACTGCAGTTTCTCTACAAACACTGCCATGACATGTATTTATATTATACATTATTATATGCACCTCCACTTGGATGAACATGATTTCAATTTCTGAATTAAAAGGCTTAAAAAAAATCTTAGTCAAAAATGTCTAAGCGGTGTGCAAATAAACTTTTAAACAGAGAAGACCACTTTAAACCCTCATGTGTGTTAATTAAAAAATAACCAAAAAAAAAATACAGTTTAGTTAAATTTATGAATAGGCACATTTTGTACAGGTCAACTGGAGTAACCCTAAAAAAAAACATATTGAAATGTGTGACTCAAAAATCCAATGTATTTGTACAATAAAATATAATATAATATAATACACACTCTTTGCGCAGTTCAATGGGAAGGAGGAGGCGAGAACCTTCTTGGCAATATAAATAATATTTTAATGATGAACTTAAACAAAAGACAAAACACACACGACGGACATGTCTCTCTCTCTCGCACCATCCTCATGAGTAGGCCCTCATCCCTTCTTGTGTAGAATCATGACCCGGCCCTCCCTCCGCCCTGCCACATTCCTCCCTTGTTCTCTCAGGCTGGGGAGCCCCTGGCATGATGTACATCACCCCCCCCCCCCCCCCCCCCCCTTCCCTGGGGAGGGGCGTGCCTTCCACCCCTACCTGGATGAGGGAGGGGAGAAGGGGTACTACCTGTAACAGTGTAATAACCCCCCAAAAAACATTGTAAAATTTAAAAGAGAGGGAAAAGGCCAACTCAGAGCAGCAGTGAGAGAGAGAGAGGAGAGAGAGAGAGATTAAAAAAAAAAAACTTACTTACTACTACTTCGCATGGTCCTCGATCACTCCTCCACTCTCTCAAGCGGACTGCAGCCGCCCGGGCGGATCGGAGGCAGTCTTCCAGCCCCTTGTGGACGGAACACCCTGCCGTGTTCTCGGGGAACAGAAGGGGTCTCCTCCCCGCTCACGGTCGGCGGTCTCAGACCCCACCACATTTCAGCGGCTCCTCCGCCCCTGGCAGCGGCCCTGACCACTCAAGGCAGTCGGTTAGGAGCCCCTTCTCCCCTCGCAGTTGGCGGCCGTTCCTCCGCTTCCGGGCGGCCGGGCTCCTTGTCCCCAGGCAGACCCACTGTTTGGCGAAGTTCTTTACTTGAAATAATGCTTGGATATGTTGTCTGGTAGAGTTGCTGAAGCTTATAATGCTTGTCATGCTCGAATGAATCAAACCATACTCATATTTAAAACAATCGTGATATATCTACATTCTGCCGATGGCACAGTAACATGTTTACTAATATTCATGACTTCTGAGTATTTTATAACATTGCTGTTGTTTCCAGATTCCATAAGAGTGTGTGTGCATCTAAAAGTGTTTCAAATGTGCTGATTTCATAGCACAGTAATGTACATATTAATTTGTTTAGTGTGTAACCATTTATCTATTATAACTTTACTGCTAAATAAATTATTACATTAAATGTGTTATTGTAATTTATTCATTGCATATTTTTCATCTTTAATGAAGTATATTTCATCCACATCATTATTGAGTCCTTGTTTAATGTTTTTAGTTGAAGTGTTATTGAGTGCGCTGCATAGATGTACTATTGTAGTATTACGGTTCACTTGCATTGCAAGTGTCAAATTCATTCATTCATTCAAAATATGTGAAAATTAAAGAGTTTTCTCTAATTCTCTCTGATCCTTCAAGATCCTTCAAGATTCTTTCACACTCTCGATCCAGTCTTGCTGCACACACTTTAGACTCTTTAACACTGTCCACTTTTCAGGTACATGAGTTCACACCACTCTTAGTGTCGCTTGCTCTCTCCCACACTGACGATCTGGCGTGCCTTATCAGTTCTCCCTCTGCCATCACAATAATGAGAGACAGGTTTTAGAGTAATCACAATCCAGGTGACGTGCCTTACCGCTCCCCCTCTCCCACAGACAGACACATGACCACGCTCCCCCCATGCCACACTCACATAAGTGTTCATCCACAAATTGCTTGCAATTTTATATTTTAACCACAGATGTCACTAGAGAGCACAAAGTTCCATAGTGCAGCCTTCATAAAGCTTCCCATTTACAAATTTAGGCAGAAACACTTCTCTTATGTAAACAAAAACACACAAAAGTCATTAAACATGGTTAAATATGTCTTATCTGATCCATATAAAATACATATTTCTCAAAAACGTCTTTAGTGTAGGTCAATGCTGGGGTGGATCTGACTAAAAGTTGTGAAGCAGCTAAATTGAAGGTGCACTCAGTAAATGTTTGTTTGTGTCATTTTCTATTTACAGTGACACCTAGTGGTGTGGATGCAGCATAATTCAAACTCAATAGTTTTCGGTTACAGATGCCGTTATAGAAATTCACTATTCACAAGTGTGAAAGTGTCCAAAAACAAGACGTTTATTGAGATTAAGTGATTAGTATTCAGCTGGTCATGTGATTTTAAAATGGCAGCCCCAATGAACATGCTCTTCGCCCATTTTGACAACTTTTATAAGGTTACTGATATGACTAGAGTGGTCATGATTTTATACATATGTTTCAAAATTACAATTCATTACTTTAGGAGTAAAGCTTTTTTTAATGGAGAAATTACTGAGTGAAAGTAGCTCAGCTTTTTTTTTTTTTTTAAGTAACAAGCTATTTGTTTTCAACCTGTAGCAGTGTAGTGTGATTAAGTGCTGTTCTAACATGTACATTTCTTAAGTTGATATATTAAAAATGCATTGTCATATTAAGTACAGTAGCTTCATTTTAACATTATAACTTTTAGTTAGCAGCTTGCTCTATAGCTATGTTCATGAGTTTACATTTTCATATAATCCATGAGGGACAAAACATATTTGTCTCGCTGTTTAAGAAAATTACATTAAATTACATTTTATTCATTTTTATCAGATTTGGTCAACCCAAATCATTTGTTTATTTCTAGTTCTATTGCTATGGTCTGTAGAGCTCTTTAAAGTTAGGTTTTAAAACATTAAATAATGTAGCAAATTTATATCAAACTGAAATGTTGATAACCGTGCAGTTATAGACAATAAACAAATTGGAACATCAGTAAACCAATTAGAATTAAAGGATTCACCAACGCCACAGTATAAGAAGTAAACAACCCACTGGTCGTCTATGGTATTGTGCTATTAGACTAGTTACAGTCTTATCCCAAGTCTAGACGAAGGCAGCTGTGATTTTTGGTATTGCTTGGCCAGTTCAATACTCAGCTATTAGTCTCTGTCAAGTCAGAATGATTAAACAATTGAAAGAGAGAGAGAGTGAGCAAATGCATAAATAGCCGCTGGCTCTCGGGGCTATAGCCCAGAACCCAATTCCTTTTATTCTCTGCTTCAGTAGGGTAGATCTTCACATTTTAGAAAATGTAAAAACGGTCCAGTCAGGTTGAATTGATAAAAAATGTATCCTGGTGGATGGCTTCGAGACCCCATATAATACACAAGATCTTCTAATGCTCCATATGATATGTATCTAAATGTACAAATACGGTGTCTTTATCAGAGTCATAAACCTCTTTGACATAGAAGAGGACATTTTGCCACCAATATTCAGAATGGTGATCGATCCATATGGGTATTTCAATGAAAGTTGGTCCCCTAGAAATGATTATTTTCTTGAATTCAGATGATAGATCTTTTACTCTATGGAAGGGGGGGCTCATTATGTTGATCACGGTCGACCAGTTCACACCAAGACAACCACTAGATATTTTTGTTATCAGGTGAAAACGAAAAGAGAGAACAAAGAAAGTACACAAATAAAGATAATCTTAATAATTACTTTTTGTTTCCTCATTTCGGTCCCTGCATGATGTTTGAGTCATAGGGCTGCCCCGACCAAAGATTTTCCTAGTCGACTAATAGTCGTTAGTTTAAGCCATTAGTCGACTAGTTGTCGCACCTTTATGATATTAATTTAATTACTTATATATATATATATATATATATATATTGGGGGGCATCAGAAAATGGTTTGAGTTCCAAGGCTGAAAAAGAATGTTATAAGTAACATTGCTAATACTGTTCTACATTTCAGAGAAAGACTAAACCATGAAATAAGAAAACTACAGCAATGTTATAAAATACTCAGAAGTCATGAATATTAGTAAAAATGTTACAGTGCCATTGGCAGAATGTAGATATATCACGATTGTTTTAAATATGAGTATGGTTTGATTCATTCGAGCATGACAAGCATTATAAGCTTCAGCAACTCTACCAGACGACATATCCAAGCATTATTTCAAGTAAAGAACTTCGCAAACAGTTAACATATAAGCATCCATCTAGACTACAGCGATGCTGTCCTGAACTCAGTGAAAGTGTATGACTGAACTGAACAGCCATAACATGTGACAGCCGGTCCTTCGTTTCTGTATTTAGGAACATGGCATAATGATGAAATGATAAACAGCATAAGCCTGCGATTTCGCATCTGAACATTGTTTATTTATAGAGAGAAATGCACATTAGGGTTGTGCCCACAGTCGATGATCTCGGGGATCGACGATGGTCAGATGATTGTCAATATCTGATGAGTTGACGATGTCAAGAAGATATTTGGCTCTGTTTCCTATTAAATAATATATTTTTTATTATTATTAGGCTGTTATTACTATCAAATTAGTATTACAAATAATTTGCCCATAGACACACAGACACGCACTTAAAGAAACACTTTATTATATTATCGAGTCTATGTGCATGTATGACACACAGTCTCATGCGTGCATGTGAAAGGTTCTCACTCTTTGTTTCTGTCTTCTGATTTTTCTTTTTTTGCAAGCACAATATCGTCTAAGAGTGCTGCAAATGACCTCAGACATCTCAGCTCAGGAGGTGCTTTGAGTTCAGTTTGTTTTATTTCCACAGCACAGTTAATTGTGGCCACAACTCTGCATCCTATACATCTGTGATTAAAACATAAATTAATACAAAAACACATTCACCTCGAAATGTGATTTATATTTCAGTGATTATTATCTTCATTTGTGTAAGTAATTTTCTGCTTGCATGTTTAGACAGATACTTGCCTGATAGTAAATGGAAAGGTGGTTACTTTTGTGTATGTATTTTTTTATTTTTACATTATATATTTTATCCAGCAGGTGGTAGAAAAAGATAATTTTTGTGTGTAATATGAGCCAGTTAGGTGACGTGAAGTCTAGTGTTTACATACAACAGTGCTCCATGATCACTTGTATTACTACTGCACTATTAAAGCTAGGAAATAGCTTTAAACGGCTTTAAATTAACAACTTAAGCATTACAGCTCATCACAGCTGAGATACACAACAGACTGATTAATTACTGAACACAAGGCGCTTACCTCCCACCAGAGTTTCCACATTGGAGAGGACATGCTTTTTAAAATGATGGAGGACATTGTGGTTTCTATAGTGAATGACTCTTGGGCACCAGCTACCATGAAATAGGGAGAAATACCCCCGCTTGGAAGGCTACTTTTCCACTGAGAAAGCTGATCTTCAGAAAGCTGACAGCATCACTGCTTGGGTGTGGCAACAGGTGATCGCACTGAGTCATATAGTCATATCCATCTCTCTATCTCTCTCTCACACACACACACATCCATCCTCGTTTATCCAGTAACTTGTTAGAAATAGCACAAGCCGTGATGCAAAGTTTTTATTTTTTTATATAAAAATTAATTTAATTTTCAATGCAAAATCACTAAAGCAAGAATATACACCAATACCTCAGCCCGAGTGTTGCCGATGTAATTGGAAATTGTGATATAAATATACAGATCACAAAGGAGGGAACGGAACACATTTTTTCACACACATAATGTATTTTCCAGACAATAAAATACCTGACCGGTAGAGAATGAACAGATGAAGTCGGTTAGTTTCCAAAGAGATGTTGCCCTTCACAACTGTTGAAAAGCCATCATTCAAAAAGTTAAACAACACACATTTTAATTGCACTAAAAAAATTTTTTTTTCCAGTTTCATTTATTTAAAATAAATACAAAATAAAGTCAAAAATTTGAAATCAAGGTGTCTTGCATTATTGTTTGGCTTAAACCTAACCCTGCTTAATGAAAATTATCCCAAATTACTACCTAGTGTTCAACCAGCGGTAATGCGTCAGTTTACTGTTGGAGTTGTTTTTTTCAGAAACCAACTGACCAATCAAAACTTGGTCGACCAAGACACTTCTCATCAACTAACATTTGGTTGACTATTAGGGGGCAGCCCTAGTAATTTCCGAGAGTTTCAATTGCCTAAGATTCGCCACATTATTCCTACTTACTGACGAGGCATCTGCTAACAAACATTTTTTCTGGTTGAGAAACCTTGTCTTTAAAGCTCAATCTGAAGTAAGAATTGTTTCCTTTTCTTGGGTTAATTGCATGTTTCTAGATTCACTGATGTACATTTATATCCTAAATGTTATTATCTAAAGAATTTCACAAGCCTGAGTTGAATGTTTATTCACTACAGGTATCATAGTGAGGAATATGAGCAGCGTTTGGGTGTGTGATTTATGAAGTCTTGAGGCTTTCAAACTTATTCTTAAGTGGATCAAGCTGCAATAAGGAGTATAAGAACTCCTATTGGATTTACCACGGCACTAAGGAACATATTGTGTATGGGGAAAACTATTTAGATTACAACCAACAACGCTTTCATTCACAAACTTGTGTATTCATGCGTTGTTTGGGAAGGAAATTCATCATCATCATCATCATTCTCATCATATAGATAAGACTATATAATTTATTTCATACTGCTGATATGCATGGTGCATATGGTGTCTATTTTTCAAAGTGATGATAAAAGGATATAATTCACCAATGTTTTGAGTAAGCAAACTTTACTTACATTTGGTGCACTGGTTTTATGCCATCCTTTAAAGTATTTGGTGTAATTTTGCCTCTTTTTTTTTTAAACACAGTTAAAATAGTTAGTGGGTCCCTTCCCTAAAAACCAGATTTATAGCCAATGTTTGTGCGAGGTCGAGGCAGCGGATATAGTGTTGACCTTTTTTTGTGGTGTAACCCAAAGTGTGTTGCATCAGCAGCGTGGAAGTCCTGGGTTTGTATTCCAAGTTGAAACCAGGAAGTAATTGCATATGTACAATCAGTAATGATCACAATTCTGAGGTTGCATTTTTTCCCTGTAAAAATTTTACTCTACCTATGTTAAGTTTAGGTTGGGGGTTAAAACTGGGGGTACAGTTAATAAAATATCCATTTGTCTGTACAGCTAAAAAGAACTCTCTCCACAACTTGCTTTTGGCGCCCCTCCATGGACATTTCACCCAGAAAATGGAGCTCACACAAGCCCATAGCCCAACATCACTTACAGCTTTGGCCACTGGGTACGGTGTTTAAAATTTAGATAAGCACAGATCAATTTTAGCTAAAGAAAAGTCAACCTACTGTTTACAATTTGACTGATTTAATACAATTATGTAATTAAAAATGCATTGCCAATTTAAGTATCTTCAACATAGCTGAGCATCGCAAACTATTTTTTAGTCTTTCAGTGAGATCTATTCAACATATAATGTCATCTTTTAATATTCATAAAGTGCTCTAGATTGATTAACTCAATTGAGCAAAAATGTTATTCATTGTTAAAAAAACAAGGGCTGTCGTCTCAAAAACCTTGTAATGCTCCTGAGAGAGAGTGAGCCTGCTACCATAGACGACTTACTCGTCTGCTCACTCGCCAGCGTTCTTTTCCGTTTCAGTGATCTATTCATCTGCTACCCCTCCCTCCACCTCTCTCTCTTTTTTGGACTATGTTTGATTCAAACCAGGGATGATTCACACTCGACCATCTCTGATATGAGGGAACCCTCACTTTCTCAATCTATAATTGCACCACCCCCTCTCTCTCTCCCTCTCCCTTACTTGCTGCCTATGGCTGCGTTTTGTGCAGCTTTCGAAGCATCGGCTAAAAGATTGCAACGCATAGAAGAAAGGGATCTTTGAAAGCATGAAGGTAAGAGACAATTTCCTTGTTTTGTCTGCAAAGTTCTCCATTATTGAATGGATTGAGATGTTGATTTACTGATATTGTGCTTGATATACTCATATTTAGTAAAGCTGATAGAAAATATGGATGAAAATGCATAGAAGGGGAATGAGATTGGGAGTTATAGAGTGAAAGAAAGTGAGAAAGACAGAGGAGAGGGAAAAATAGCAAGGCACATTAATAGAAAAGGAGAAAGATATGAAATGTGTGGGTAAGTTGATGGTAAGGGATGAGAGGTACTGTGTTGTCGCACATGTGATGCATCGTGCAAGAAGACCTGCTCTCTGGGAAAGTTACATCGCTTTTGGCTGGCTTATATGTGTGTGTATGTGTTTAAACGTCTGACTGCAGGACAAATCACAAAGATCTCTTTGATATATCCTTAAACGGCAATGAGATGAAATGTTGAATAAAAGGAGACTTTTGCTTGTCAATTGCGGTTTTGTAAGAAAAAGACCCCAATGTCTCTATAGATCTCCGCAATATCTCAGACTGTCCTCATATTTGCCATGAATCACAAATCTGAGCGTTGTTTGAATATGAACTCAAATATGTCTCCTCAAACTCTTACAAGACCAAACTAAGCTTTGTTATTCACACATTTTAATGCTCAGACTGTATGTCACCAATTGTATAATTTGTGTCCATTTCTATTTCTCCTCAAAGAGCTAGATATGTCTTTACATTTATCCCTGACATTAAAGGTTTTAGCCAGTGAGAAGTGACAAAAGATAATTTATATGTGTTTTGAGCCAGCAAAGTTTGACATGCATTGAGTCAGTGCAGGTCAGTCAGCAAGCAGTTTCTTTGAAGTCATCATTATTGCCTCACTTCATAATCGCTCGGATTACTACTACACCTGGGAATAGGACGGCTATTGTTACGCAGAATAAATAGGATGTATTTGATCAAAATTCTTTCATGATCTTCAGCAAGCTGACTAATACTGTTTGGGAGTCGCACAGATGCAAGTAATCACACAAGCTCAATTGCTCTCGCTCGCTATCTAATATATTTTAATTAATTTATTCAGTTTATTCGTTTATCTACTGTATCTGTCTAGATGGTGGATGAATGGATGCCAGTTAAATTGTCTTCCCAACAGATTGTTTATAAAAATGCACATCCCTACCTTAAACCTAAACCCAATCAATAGTGTCATAATAGCAAATGCTTGAATGTATGGTTAAGGCTCTATCGAGTTTTAAATAAAAAAAATAAAAAAACTCGACTCAAGCCTTAAATTGCCAAAATTAAAATTATCTCATTGTTTTCTCACCCTCATTCTATCCCTGATGTGTATGACTTTCTTTCATCTGCTGAACTTAAATGGAGATTTTTAGAATAATGTCTCTGCTCTTTTGGTCCATACAGTGCAAGTGAATGGGTGCCAACATTTTGAAGCTCTAAAAATCCCATAAGTCAGCACAAAATGCTACTCCAGTGGTTAAATCAACATCTTCATAAGTGATAGGTGTGGGTGAGAAAAAGATCACTTAAACATTCTTCTTGTGTTGTTGGTGATTCACGTTATTCCTGCATACTGCCCCCTACTGGGCAGAGAGAAGAATTTCAAGCAAGAAATTATTTTAATATTGATCTGTTTCTCACCCACACCCATCATATCACATCTGAATATATGAATTTCAACCACTAGAGTCGTAAGGATTACTTTTATGATGCCTTTATGTGCTTTGTGGACCTTCAAAGCTCTGGTCACCATACACTTGCATTGTATGGGCAAACAGAGCTGAGGTATTTTTCAAAAAATCTTTGTGTTCAGCAGAAGAAAGAAAGTCATACACATCTGGGATGGCATGAGGATAAATTTTTGGGTGAACTATCCCTTTAAACCTAAACTTAACCGATAATGTAAAATAAGAAAATGTGAATGTAGCACCTTACATGTCATGCGCTAAAAGTGTTTAGATGGCATTGAGTGAGGAACAGGGCAAAAAAGTGTTTATAAACTGATAATCTGCCTTTTTACTTGTGATTTGTGTGAGAAGAAATACAAGTCATTGTTGTTGTAGATCATCTAGTGTAATTTCACCAGAAACTCGCTCTGATTATACGTACAACGAGGCACAGTAGATACAGTAGATAGAGTAGCATGACCAGGTTGCAATTTTCAATGGTATTTCTGCCTCATGTCAGTTCCAAAATCTATCGACAGCCTCAATTTTAGTGCAGAATTATAACTTGTCTATCATGGTGGGGACTTTGACTTACATAGCTTTTATACTGGGATAATGATATATTTTTTTAGCCCCTAATCCTACTCTTAAATCTTCCTCCTACAGAAACATTTCTGGGGCTTTATTTTTCCATCATGACATTTATTTAATATATTGTTTAAGCAGTTTTCTTCACAAGGATTGTTGGATTGAATTTCCTTTGTGCACCCCAGAGGTGATAAGGAACCTGACATACATGTAATTCTCTGTCTTAAAATCGCACCTTGCATCCATATGGCCAAAGCCCTAACCATGTCTTGATCATTGGAGAGGACCAAACCATTTTGGGGGTTGGGGGTCACAGGTGTTGAGGTCACACATACAATGGTCCTCTTTCGTCCTTTAATATAAAGGCGCTGAATGCAATAATTTTCTGAATGAACGCTTGATATGTGATATATGCCCAAAATTGTATAATTTTTTTGGTTTTAAAAGATACTTGTATTTTTGAAGTTCACACTGTACAAGACACACAGTGTCTGCATTGCTAGCAATTTTACTGTTTTAGTCATCTTTTTCTTTCTTGTGCCGTCTCAAAGAAAAGATTAATATACTTTTCATTTCTTTTTTTCATTGATGTATCTGTAAAATGGCATGACCGTGTCAGCTGGCTAGCAACAAGAAAATACACAAAATGATTTACTGCCCTCAATGTGTCCCTTATTGTTTTTTTCTTCCCAGTAGAATCTTAACGCAATATTTTCTTCAAGAATCCTAACGCAGTTCTTTTCCATACAAAAACTTTTCATATTGACAACTGCTTTCAATGTCCAAAGAAAAAATCATTATAAAAATACCATAAATGTTGTATGGCCCCAGAAAGCTTGGAATATAGTGCACTTGTCATATGGGCTACTGGGCTACTGTTATGATGTCTTTATAGTGAACCTTTAATAGTGCTTTATAGTATTTGTCCTTTTATGAAGCTTGACAGCTCCTGCTCACTATAAACTGTTATTGTATGGAATAGAGCTGCTTTATATATTCCAAGAGAAAAAAATAGCATTTGTTTTTTAACAACATGGGTGAGTAATTGAGTGAGTAAAAGTACATTTAATAAACACATTTACTCTTTGTCTTAAGCCTGATTCGCTGAAAACTGCTCTTAATGTTTTCACAGTTATGAATGACAAACAAATCACGTAATGTATATGAAATATTTAAATTTTGAAATGGTGAATTTCACCAAATGGTGAATAGTTTGCACCCTTGGAAATGAATGTTGGTCGGTACAACATTTAAACCATAAGAGTGGTCAAATATTTCACATTTAGTTAGATACTTACATCTCAAATGACACTAACACTCTTAACCTGAACTGCTTGCCGATGAGCGGCACTGGAATAATCCACAAGGTTCACGTTTGGCACCTTAAACTTGAGTCCTGCCGTCATCGATTTGATTTGCGATCTCAAATGACATTGATTAGCAGTGTTGAACTACTGAGCATGGTAAAAATGAACTTTTTTTTTTGTTTTTTAAACCATTATGTAATTCCTGTAACAACTTAATGACTATTACACAGCTATGCATAATGGACTGCAGCAGAACAGCAACAAGGATATCAATTATTGGGGGCGACAATCTGGCCATATCTGATTATATTATCAAAGTATATTGAGGTTATGGCCCTGCATATGGCCATAAACCCACCTCTGTAAACTCAGACCGAGGCTGTGCACAGATATCTATGTTCTACCTCACACAATGAGATAGTATGTGACATTCCAGATTCATTCCTCATTTCTCTGCTAGTACTGAAGTCATCGGCTGCACTTTGGGAGCTAAAACGGCTTCAAAAGCAAGGCAAAAGGCTGTGTTATTCTCTCTGTCTGAGAGAAAAAAATGAAGCATCTGTCAGGGATGTGAGCTGTCTTTGGGGAAACCAGAGAGGGGAGAAAACTATTGCTTTTCTCACTGACAGTGTTTTTTCTTTTTAGGCTTGGCAAGGCAGGAACTTGCTTGAGCCAATTAAAACGCCTTGAGTTAAGAGTAGGCATAAACGATGCAAATGATTAGGCGTGTAATGGCGCTCTGTATGTTTGTGTATGTTTGTATGCATGCTGAACCACACTATTATATTTGGCGCCTACAGGCTCATGAATCACAAATGTTGATTAAAACGGCTCTAGCGTGCATGCTACGAATAAGCAGCTGTTACCATTTCAACCCATGAAAACAGAAAGAGAAAGCTGTGCTATCCAATGGCATTTCCTTAGACTTTGTGTGCCTACACACTAGTGTTTACACTGTGAATCCATTGCTGTTCATGTGGAAGGTCCGTTGGACATCATGTTTTTGCGTAATGAAATTTTGTATTTTTTTTTCATTCTAAACCATAAGTGCATTCCAGCAGCTTTGATTGGGTCGACCAGCTGTCAATATGGGTGGCCTCACCCCTTCATGGCTGTGTTAATGTATAGTGCTAGATCTTTACACATTTGCCAAGCACTTACTGACTGCGCTAATGTGCATTAGCACCAAATAACTGAATGAATCTAATCACAGTGTTTCATCTGCAATGACTTCCGGTAGTGGCCCTTGATATTTAGATTTAAACCTTTATTGGATATCAAATTGGTCATTTGGCTGGTTTGGATGATATAGTCTATGCAGAACTGCTGCTGTGAATGACTTGGTGGGTTTCATAACAACTGAACTCATCTACTGATTATCTACTGATGTCTGTTTGAGGCATAAAACATAATTAATATATTCATCATTTCTTACAGAGTCCCTTGCGAGTTTGCAGTTGTATTTTATTTAATACAGTAGATGCAGTTTCGAGGAATGCATAGGTGGTGCTGTTTTTCCATCAGATTGTTCTTATATGTACGTAGTCTCAAAGTATGGTTAATTTGTCTAATTAAGTTTAAATAAACATGCTTAAAACACAAAGAAGATATCATATTTGAACTTTTTTTATTATTATTTTCAGTCAGTCGTTAGTTGTCAGTTCCGAAAAGACAAAGATCAAGAGCTTTTAATGTGATCATGTATATGTTGCCGTAGATGAAGTTTGTTTGTAAACTGTTTATGCTTCACATTATTATTTGTATTTATTTATTTTGTTCCTTATTGCCTTTGTTAATAAAAATGGGCAATCATTCATTCTCTCATTCGACTCTTTGGACTGAACTGTTTTTTTTTTTTTT
The DNA here is from genome assembly GCA_032164185.1 of Moxostoma hubbsi. Lineage (NCBI taxonomy): Eukaryota > Metazoa > Chordata > Actinopteri > Cypriniformes > Catostomidae > Moxostoma > Moxostoma hubbsi. The sequence goes on along the minus strand of JAVLUX010000039.1, from coordinate 2,057,102 downwards.
TATATTGTTTGCTTTGCTTGTTTTGTTCAGATTTTTGTCTAAAAGCGCTGTAAGCACTGGGAAAATTCAGTAAATTGTATGTATTATATAATTGTGTGTATATATACTGTATATATGCTCTTATCTATCTATCTCTCTATATACAGTGGCATGCAAAATTGTAGGCACCCCTGATTAAAACATCTGTTACTGTGAATAATTAAGTAAGTAGAAGATGAACTGATCTCCAAAAGTCATAAAGTTAAAGATTAAACATTCTTTTCACAATTTTAAGCAAGATTAGTGTATTATTTTTGTTTTGTAGAATTTTAGATTGAAAAAAATGAAAGGAGCACCATGCAAAAGTTTGGGCACCCCAATAGATTTGAGCTCTCAGATAACTTTTACTAAGGTCTCAGACCTTAATTAGCTTGTTAGGGCTATGGCTTGTTCACAATAATCATTTGGAAAGGCCAGGTGAAGCAAATGTCAAAGCTTTATAAATACTCTGACTCCTCAACCCTTGTCCCAACAATCAGCAGCCATGGACTCCTCTAAGCAGCTGCCTAGCACTCTGAAAATTAAAATAATATATGCCCACAAAGCAGTATAAGGCTATAAGAAGATGCCAAAGTGATTTCACATTGCCGATTCCTCAGTTCGTAATGTAATTAAGAAATGGCAGTTAACAGGAATGGGTGAGGTCAAGTTAAGGTCTGGAAGACCAAGAAAACTTTCCAAGAGAAATGCTTGTTAGATTGCTAGAAAGGCAAATTAAAACCCCTTTTGACTGCAAAAGACCTTAAAGAAGATTTAGCAGACTCTGGAGTAGTGGTGCACTGTTCTACTGTGCAGCGACACCAGCACAAATATGACCTAAATGGAAGAGTCATGAGAAGAAAAACTTTGTATTTTCAACACAAAATTCAGTATAAGAAGTTTGCAAATGAACATATAAACAAGACTGATGCATTTTGGAAACAAGTCCTGTGGACTGATTAAGTTTAAAACACTTTTTGGTGCAATGAGCAAATGTATATTTGGAGAAAAAAGGGTGCAGAATTTCATGAAAAGAACACCTCTCCCAACTGTTAAGCACAGGGGTAGATCGATCATGCTTTGGGTTTGTGTTGCAGCCAGCGGCACAGGAAACATTTCACTGGTAGAGGGAAGAATGGATTCAATTAGATGCCAGCAAATTCTGGAAGCAAACATCACACCATCTGTAAAAATGCTGAAGATGAAAAGAGGATGGCTTCTACAACAGGATAATGGTCCTAAATGGTGTGAAAATGGGTAAAAATCCCCCAAACAAGAATTTAAAGACTCTTAGCTGGCTACAAAATTGTTTACAAGATGTGATACTTGCAAAAGGGGGTGTTTCTAAATACTGACCATGCAGGGTGCCCAAACTTTTGCATCGGGCCCTTTTTTGTTATTTTGAAACTGTAAAAGATAATAATAAAAAAGTAATATTGCTTAAAATATTAAAGACATGTGTCATCTTTAACTTTATGCCCTTTGGAAATCGGCCCATTTTTAACTCTCTTAGCTATTCACAGTTACAGAAGTATCAGGGGTGCCCAAACTTTTGTGTGTGTGTAATTTATTTTGAATTTTTCCAGGAAGGCCAACAATATGAGCTGCTGTCTATTTCAGTTAAACTGCATCCTGATCTTTGCTATGCAATTTCATATAAATGCACCATCGTACAAAAAATTATTCTGAGATATGAGTGGTGATATCTGGGATATATATTTTTTTATCTTATTATTATTTTAGAATTTCCGACTAGATGGTTTGTAAAAAGCAATACATTTAAGGGTGTGCTACTTCATGATGATTTAAATGGTCAAGGTGTTTCTCATGCAAATTTGTTGCAAGGCTACAGGATGAGACTCAACAATTACAGAGCAGTTCAATAACTATTCATTAGTTCCTATTCATTAGTTCCATCTATTCCGTGTGGTGAGCAGGGCGTGGCTGAGTGGCAACTGGGCAGAGTGAGGCCCGGTCATGTTCTACGTGGGAGCAGCGGGAGTACTTGAGGAGAGGAGACCGCAGCAGATGGGAGAGAGAGATGCACAGAGCTCAGTTACTGTGCAAACTGTTGAAAAGCAATATGTTTCCATGCTGCTGAAAAGAAGTGTTTTTGAATCTAGGACCGGCGACCACGGCTTTCTCTCCTCTCCTCCTTCCCCTCATCCTGTTCCTACTTCCAGGCATGCACAGATCAGACCCGGAGGCCAACCTGCAGCGTGGCGGCCGGGGAGCCAACACTCCCTTTCTGGGGGGAGTAGTAGCAGTAGTAGTAAGTCACAGCCTGGATGACTCCCCAGCTTATGTGGCGACTGTCTGTGAATGTTTTGTGTACTGGTGCTGCTAAAAAGCAAGGTGTTATGGTATGATGACACTGAAAAGTGTTGTGGCAGTGTGAAGAATACAATCGTACATTGGATTGTTCACCTGACTCCCGCTTCCTCCTTCATTGGAAAGGCAGAGGTCTGCCACATTGTGATTTCATTCTAAATGAAGATCCACTTTGTTTTGACATTCTTTTTGCCCCCATTTTGTTCATTAAAATTGAGTAGGCACATACATTTAGAACTTGAATGACACATGGTGGGAACTAAAAAGAAAATGTTACTTTTTATAATGCAATATGATGATGTGTATGATTGAAGATCAACTCATTGTGATTTTATCAATAATATTAGATCAATGGCCTATGAGATATTTTTAACATGACCCAAACAAATTAAAATTGTACACAATGAATGCATGTCGTAACTTTTTAAATAGATACTCCGCTTGCATGACATATTCAAGCTTAAATGTTTTAATAACGTTTACATTTAACATTCACCCCCACCCTTACAAATGCTATGCTATGGACAAGTGTGATTTTTCAAGACATATTTCAGTGATATCTGTCAAATAGTTGACATTTTGTGTGTTGCATTCCAAAAAAAAAAAAAAAAAAAAAAAAAGCACTACACCTTTAAGCAGGGAAAGACTTAACATGTACTCTCTCTTTAGCACCACTGTGAAAATGTGTGCAACCTCACACCAATTTGAAGAGTAGTTCCATATTAACCTGCGTATCTACAGCGAGTTACAAACTGGCCCTGACCTGTGTGGCTGTGGCCTTCGGGAAAGAGATGGCAGGGTGATTAATGGTCATGATTAGCAGGTGAAAGAATGTGCTCTTATGGCCTAGAGCTTCATGCCACATTTATCTCCTCAACCAACGTATCCTTTATGGAGGACAGCTTCCACAAATACTCAATGTGACCTAGCTAAAGGGAGCTAAAAGGGCTATGAGGAAAACTTGGGTGGGAATTTTGCAATGGTAATGCAAGAAAATCCATGTTGGTAACACAGCTAGCCATTTCGTATGGAGTCAAATCCTACGGGTGTACCAATGAATCACTGTTTGGATAAATTGTTGCTCCTGATAGTTGCATGACAGATAAGTAACCAGTACAAAGTAATGTAGGCCATTTTACCAAACCTCGTGAGCAAAAACATGTATCATATGTCCTGATCCAAATTTCAGCAATTGATGAAATGGCTTGACAAACACTTTTGTGTAACTTTTCAACAAGGCATTTTAAATTCAACATGAATCAAGATTCAAATGACATTTTACTTCCATTATCTGACATATTTTAGAGTGAAACATGATATTTAATGAGAACAAATTTAGGGCAGGGCTTGATTTTAATCATCAGCAATTGATTGAATCATTAAAGTTGGGCAGAACATGATTGGTGGCTGGAGGGGAGGGTTTGAAACAAGAGGGATTTGTACCGTCAGCTGAAAAGTCGTTTCTGTGACAGAGCAAGATATTGCATTTTGATAAAAGATGTCCTTTTGACTATTTCAATGTGGAAATTTATTCTAGCAAATTGAAGCAATGCTATTCTAGCAAAACAACGAAATGTGTTTTACCTGCATTTGCCAAGAAAATGCTGTCTATTTATAATTTGATATTGAAGACTGAGCAGCTTTGACTGAACAGCAAACTGACTGACAACAAAAACATTTTATAAGTGTCAGAAATTTCATTTGGCAAAAGAGCACTGAATGTGTAAATTCTCACTCTAATAAATCAACCTGTTCAACGTTTTATCTCCCATTCAGTTCTTCTTAACAAACAAACAAACCTCGAACAGTTACGTCTGTAGGGGGGCATTACATTCAGCGGGCTGTCCATCAAGTAGAATAATTAACTTCAGGCCGTTGAATTATTGAAAATTAATGCAGAGTGGCCATTTCAACTTGGGTGTGCATTCATTTTCAATATAGTTTTTAATAATTCAATGATCCTTCATCAATTTTTCCTTACATACAAGATATCAAACCATGCATTTTGTGCATAGAGTTATGCTTCGTGCTTTCAATGATAAGGAAATTAATGCATGTATATGTATGCATGCAGTATGTGATAAGTAGGCACATATATGTAGCTAAATCGGTCACGTTATTTAATTAGACCCATTTCAAATGTCATAGCTGTAACTAGTAAGGAGAAGCAGTTTTATTTCAGCAGACATAGTCAGACACCTGTCTTGAAGTCTATCAGAACAAGTTGTTCTGTTAAACTCAAGTGGTGGCTTTTGATCATGCTTTGCATGCTGCTGAATTGATTATGAGAAATAATTATTTTGCCTTTAGCAACAAATGAGAGACAGCTTTGTTTGCCTAGTTGTTTATTTGAAATGTCTTTGTGTTCAGTGGAGAATGGAAGGCCTGCAGCTCTATTCAAACTGTGGCTTCATGGCGTTTGTGTATGTTTAATGCAATGCATAAGGTGTATAATAGGGTCATGCTTTGATATCACCATAATGTACATAGAATCCCAACAGCTATGTAGTTAACCTTTCAAAATCATTGTTGAAATGCTCATACTAACTATGTCACCCCATTCCCTGTCACTTGGAAACTTCAGTCACTCTAAAAAAATATATAGATGTCCATGCATTGGATAACACATTTTTGAAGGAAGAGGCATCTAAATCACCTTGAGACTAGCTTATTACAATTAATTAACAAACATATACTGTAGGTATGACTAATTATTAACAGATTAGAAGCTAGTTCATCAACATTTAAATCTTTCAAATCAAACTCTCCGGACATTCATAACAACATTCATGTATTTTCAGTTTTAACTCTCTATGAAGCATTCACAAATTCATGAAAATTCATGAAAGTTATGCAATGTTAATATATTTTATATGACATAAACTACCAGAAAGAAGAAATTCAGCATCTGTATATGCTTTTTTGAAATTGTTTTTCTATGAAAAAATGAGCCAGACCAGTGGTTCCCAACTTCTTTTTTTTTTTACCTTGAAGCCCCCTGTACTTATACTGTATGTCTACACATACAGCATATGCAAAGGTTATGCAAAGCACTTTCCCAAAAATCATTGTATTATAATCATAATTTTGCATTTCTCACGCCATGGATGCGTGCTCATTCTCTTCACGCTCTGTGTTTGCTCGTGTGCTCACATGAGAGCATTATCATCGATCGCAGTGAAAAATGCAAAATTATGATTATGATACAATGAAGTTTGGGAACATGCTTTGCCACAGATTTCTTGTGGTTGACATTTTCTACTGGTCTATTACACACTGACGCAGAGCCATGCAGCTGCTTGTTGGTCTTGTTATAAAGCATCAACAAGGTATGCTGTTTTAAGTGGTTTTTACAGTCTTGTAGTGTGTGGTTATGATGTTATTGACTTTTCATGACAATTGAAGATCCAAGAAAAACAAACCCACAAGCACTCGTCCTCGCGACAGCCAGCACACCAGCTTTAGAAGAAGAATACTATAAATTTGGTACATGTTATCCGCACAGTTGTGCAGAGAGCCTGTTAGTTGTAATGTGACATTTCATGATTTTGATTTGATGTTTGAGATTTTGCTTATCACGCACTTACATGCTTTTTATTGTTATTGCACATATTATGGATTTGCACATTTTTATTTGACTTTCTATTTTTCTCAGAATCTTGAATTTGAATTTAAAAAGCTGTCCGTAATTTTGGCACATAGAAAACAAGCAAGAAACTCAGCTTAAACCATCTTCTTGTGGTATATCTCTCCCTCTGTCTCTGCGTGCACATGAAAAAAAGAGAGAGAGGGAAAGGACAGCACTCGCAGCCATGTTAGAGTGAAAAATAGGGCTTTTAATGCAAAAATAACTAACGCGCCTCTTAAAATTATTTTGTATATGAGGGAAGATACGTTACGGATTTATAATTATGATGGTACGCTGCAATAATAAGTTCATAACTTTGGGCGTTAGATCAGATGTTACTCGCGCCAGTGCGCCCAATAATTTTCTGCATTCGCAAGCAGTAATTTAGCACTCACAAATGCGAGAAAACGCTGGCACTGTAGAGCCCTGATTATAAATCAGGGGGGGTGGGGGGATTCCTGTTAGTAAATAACAGAAATCATTACAAAAATATTTCAAAATCAAGTCAACTTCAGGATGACACCCTCATGTGAGCTAATTCTCAATCCTTGACTGAGCAATGGCTCACTTAAATGAATGTTCTGGCATAATGTTTATTATCCCAAAAATAAATTTCAACTCATTTTAAGATTTTACGTTTTGTTGACATTACATCTCCATGGCAACAAAGATGTCAAATTGGCTATAACTTTACACAGAAAAGATCATGTTAGCATGCATATTGTTTACATCGTGTGGCTATACTTTTTGAAACAGTGAGTATTTTAACTTAATGAGCCCATATTATGCTCATTTATTTTATTTTGAGGGTCTACTAGAATATGTTTACATGCTTTAATGTTCAGAAAACAAGTTTTTGCTCATGCTGTACATTGCTGCAGCAACTCTTCACCCTCGGTAATGGTCTGTTTTAGCTCCTGTCTCTTTTAAGCCCCATTTCTAAGAAAAATAATTGGTCAGCTGGTCCAGTCTGTTGTGATTGTTCAACTGCTTAGAGCATGTTTCAGAATTGCTACGACCCTTACCATAACCAAGTTTTAGCTCCCTAGGCTTCCTGAACAGCACATTCTTGAGGCAGGCATAATGCAAATGTGTTGCATAGTGACGTAGCTATGTCACAGAAGTAATGGTGGACTGCAAACCAAGCGTTTCAGGCAGTTCAGGAGCAGTGTTTTCTGTGGGAGAGTGTAACTCCCTTTGGTGTGGACTTTGTGCTTTGGAACTTTCCAGACCTTTTACATGCACAGACAGCTATATTACACATTAAAGGAAAGGTAAGCATTTCATAAGTTTGAAAGGTGTTTATTGGCAAAAACATTAAATATATGCAAAGACTCAATATTTAGTGTTGACCCTTGTTTTTGGATATCATATATGCTGGATATCAGCTTCTGAGCCAAATCCTGACTGATGGCGATCCATTCTTGCCTTGTTAGTCCTCGGAAGCTTCTGCTTGTCCACTCGCCTTGAGGATTGACCACAGGTTCTCTATGGGATTAAGTTCCAGGAATTTGCCTGGCCACAGATCCAAAAATTCAATGTAATTATCTACAAGCCACTTCATTATAACTCCATGTCTTGTGACATGGTGCTCCATCATGCTGGAAAATGCACGGATCATCACCAAATTGCTCCTGGATCTATTGGAGTAGTTGCTCTGGCAGGACATTTTGATACCATTCATTATGATATCAGTGGCAGTGTTTTGGGGCAAAATTGTGAGAGGGCCCACTCCCTTGGATGAAAAGTAACCCCACACATGGATGGTCTCAGGATGCTTCACTGTTGGCACGACACAGGACTCATAGTAGCGTTCACCTTATCTTCTCCCGACTATCGATTTTCCAGATGTCCAAAATAATCGGAAGGGGGTTTCATCAGAGAAAATAACTTTGCACCAGTCTTCTGCTGTCCAATCCTTGTACTTTATTTAGAGAGAAGTGGCTTATTTGCTGCCCTTCTTGACACCAGGCCATTGTCCAAAAGTCTTCGCCTCACTGTGCACGCAGATGCACTCACACCAACCTGCTACCAATATTGAGCAGCTCTGCACTGGTGGTGACATGATTCCGTAGCTGACTCCTAAGGAGCAGAGGGGCCTGGCACTTGCTGGACATTCTGGGACGTCCTGAATAATTCCTCACTGCAGTTGAACCTCTCTCCTTGAAGTTCTTGATGATCTGGTAAATGGTTCTTTCTGGTGAAATATTCTTAGCAGCAGTTCACTTGCATGTGAGGCCATTTTGATGCAAAGCAATGATGGCTGCACATCTTTCTTTAGAGGTAACCATTGAGAACAAGAACACAATGATTGGAAGCACTTCTTCCCTCCTTTTATAGCAATCGGTCTGCTCTTATGATCCAATCAGAATGATAGAGTGATTTCACCTGACTAGTACTCGTTCACACATTCCCAGGTGATGCTGATGTGATTAGTGAAATGTTAGCTGGTCAGTGAAATTTTTTTTTTTGTGATTAGGTTAATATTTTTGGTCAATTAAGCTTTTTGCAATTATTTAAAATGCATCTGATCACTCTGCACAATAATCTAGAAACAATGTGAATCAACACCACAACAACTGAAGCAGAAAACTTTGCAAACCACAAAATTGATGTCACTGTCAATACTTTTGGCCACGGATGTACTCGCACATATGGTTGTATATGGTTGAACAACAATAAAAACCACTTGACTTGACTTTTTTTTAAAGAAAAGGAGGAACAAGTCTAAATTAATTTTTGTGGTGATCAGTATTATGCTAAAAAATACTGTCGATTGAGCATAACTTGTATTGAACCCGGAACATTCCTTTTAATATGGCAGAATTACCATCTGATTTCATGTCTTTACTATACTCTGTGTTAGTGTGAGAATTTTTATTTATAGTTGTAAAATATCTGTTTATCTTGCACAAGGTCGTTATGCTACTTTATGCTACTAGATGCTACAGTAATTCATGATCGTTTGTTTCATGGTACCATGTTTTATATACAGCACAAGAAAATGTGCTGACTTTGTGAAATAAGTGCTTCATAAATTTAAAGTTTCACTTTTATATGACTTTAGAACACTAGTAATGTTGCAAGACTTTTGCTGGTTGGGGAATTTATGGCCATGATATTGCGGAATAATTTGTTCAGAGTTAGGCCATTGGTATTGTGGTTGTTTGCTGACTTGTGGTAATACGTCTGTGTTATGAGCAGAATACAGTGCTCAGATCATTCCATCGAGAAACAGCAACAGCCTTGAGACCCCAAAAATATGATAAGAGGGCTGTGGAAGAAGCCTGAGTTTTGTTCATGGTTGATTTTGGTGGACAGTTTATTGAGTTATACACATGCTGGATACTTTGCCAAAACTTTAACTTTTTGATGGTTTTCCGTGTAACTGAGGGTTCCAGTAGTCCCGCCATAGTAAGAACGTCCCGTATTTTGTCCAAAATGAACTCAAAAGCTGAAGTAGTACATTGTGTGATTAAATGCATGTTTGGACCCAAATATTCAACACAGAGCACATCAGGAATGCTAATCTGGGTTTAACAGCAATCTTGAGGCCATCGTTAAAATGAACGCTTAATTACAGCGCGCACACATAAAGTGGGCACGGCTTAGTGTGTTGTAAAGTTATTTGAGTTGAGAATGCAGCCCATCAAATTGAGGTGGATTTCCTGGACTGCAACAAGCATGGCGAGAAGACAAGTATATGAGCCACATTCCAAATACCATTAAAGCTATATTAACTCTGTTCATCGACTATTGCATAAAACATGCTAAGCATGCTAATCTGAAGGAGGAATTAAGAGAATATTGTGACCTGTTAATTGCCTGGTAGTTTGGGATACTCTGGAGGCAGTTACTTGGCATAGAGAAGAAAGGGTAGAAGACCACATTACAGTTAGAGATGGTCACAAGCACTCCAAATTGTCATGAATACAAATTAAAAGCATTTTTTTATATCAAGTTTAATTGTTGCATATGAGGTGTTGCAACTTGCCGCATTAATATAGAATTCAATTTATACATCCAGAGGTAGCCTATGTCAGCAATTTTAAAACTGCGATTTTATCTTGTATTTTCATTCTTTTAATTTGTTCATATGTTCATGCTGTCTTTTGTTAGTTTGTTTGTGTGTTTCTTCGTTCATTTGTTTTATTCTGTATTTTGTATGTTTGTTTGTTTCTGAATGTTATCCTTTATCATCCTTCATTCGTTTTGTTCATTTGTTCATTTTGTCTTATTAGTTTCATTCTTATTTTCTTTCTTTTTTTCTTTGTCAGTCATACATTACAATATTTTGCCACACATGCACTTCTCTCTAAGTAATACAGCTATTACAAGAGGTGGCCCGGTTTTGTTTCTTATTTTAGCCTGGTAAATTACACTTCTGCTTTCCTATTGAGCTTGTATGTAATAAGTGTCTTGTTCAATTTTAACACTTTTTGTAATTTTTTATTTTTTACTTAGTACGATATCCGCTTTGAATCACTTCTTAAGGTCCGATGTAAAATCTTGGTCCTTCAGCAAAACCAGCTGAAAACCACTGCTCTCAAGGTTGTTATCTAATCTTGTCTGACTTGACTTTTGGCTTCTTTCTAAGAGCTGAAACTTTTTCATCAGTAACAAAATACTGTTTTTGCCCTGCCAACTGTTTTCTAATTTAATAGACTAATGTTGCATTGACCTGAGCCTCATCTTACCACTGCCTTGCATCAAAGTTGTGTATAACAAGCATTAAAAGCCCCATACGAGGGTATTGATTTTGTGATGAGTCATCTGACCCTTGAGTAGTGCATAGTATTACGTCATCTCTCCAGGAAAGGAGGGGTTTCGGCTGAATAAAAAATAAGGAGAGAGACAGCAGCTTTCTCCTTCCCATTGTGCAGATGAGTTGCAGCTAATTCAGTTGACTGCATGCCAGTGTTCACCATCTGGACTGGACACTGACATTACCAATTGACTGGTGTCAAAGCCACTCTCTGCTACTTCCTTATCATCGATTGGACCTTTGTTGAGCCTGAATTAAGATGTGTCCATGTAATTAGATTATGCCAGCCTTCTCTTCCCCTCTGTGAGAAGCAGCACTGGTCAATGTTTGTGCCAGTGAGGACACTTATAAGTCATCTGGGTCTTGTTTCGTCTGTAGGGTTTTAATTTATACCTCCGGGCAACAGTATTATCAAGAGCACTGCAATGAACCTGAACCAACTATTCAATCTGCAATTAATTTGTATCTTTTATGACAGAAATTCTAGAATGATTCTGAAAATGTGTATTTATATGTATATTTCACATAGTTTTAAAACACTCACTGTTAAAACAATGTTGTGACTATCCATTTAAATGTGTCGATCTGATGGTCTGAAAATCTACAGTTTTACTCCCATATCCTGCTGTGGAAGTGACTTTCACATTCAGCCACCTAATGGTTGCAGCTCGTCAAAGGTGGAGATTTATAGTAAAAAAAAACAACTGTTTCTCACCCACACCTATCACATCACATCACTTTGGAAAACATGGATTTATCGAATGGAGTTATATGGATGACTTTTATACTGCCTTTAAGTCCTTTCTGGACCTTCTGAGCTCTGGTCACCATTCAGTTGCATTGATTGGACCGAAAGAGCTGAGATATTCTGCAGGAGAAAGTCATACACATCTGGGATGGCATGGGGGTATGTAAATGATGAGAGCATTTCCTTTTTTATTGAACTATCCCTTTAAAGAGGTTGAGATTGATTCTGTGCCTTCTACACATACACACCATTTTCGAAAAGTTTCTAAACTTAAAACAATTCAAAAAACCAAACTTTCACAACAAAATACCATCAAAGAGTCAGTGTAATCTGTTGAAATGGCCTATAGGATATTGACTTGTCATATATATATATATATATATATATATATATATATATATATATATATATATATATATATATATATATATATATATATATATAAAACCACTTGGCAGGAGGTGTCACCTATAATTAACCTGTTCCACACTCACTGCTCTGCTGCATTATCGGTGGAAGCATATGAATGTTTCCACAGAGTACATTGGGTGAATCTATAATGCACATGTTCCTTGCAGGAGAGGGAGCAAACCCTCGTTAATATTTAACCAACATCAGAAATAATTTATTCTGCATTTAAGCGGTTGGAAGACACATTTTCACTCTTTGGACTTCACTGGTGTCAGAATATGTGACTGATTATGTAACCCCCTTGAAGTACTGGTTGCTTCGTATTCTGAACACACAGATTAATACTGTAACATCATAGAATATTAAGATTGTTTAGAGATCAGTTGCACTTTTCTGATTTTATTTGTAATTTTTTTTAACAAGTTCATTATTTATAAAGATGTCTTTGAGATGCTTTCATCTCTCACTAATGTTAAAATCGTTTCATGACATTCAAGTCGCTACATTAAATTAAATACTGTAGAAGTGATGGGAGGTTTGTGGACTTTGCTGAATTTTCACAATTCAGAATTATATGGCCAATGTTCTATGCACATAGATAAACATATTGATAGCTACATGTTTATAGATTAAAGGAGTATTCGTTATTCTTAACACAGGATAAACTCTGTCGATCGCATTTGTGGCATAATGTTGATTAGGACAACAATTTATTTTGAAAATAAAAATAAAAAAAAAAATATATATATATATATATATATATATATATATATATATACAAAAAAAAATTATGGAATCATTATGGAAGTGAATGGGGATTCTTAAGCTTTAAAATACTCACTGTTTCAAATAAACAGTATGCATGTTAATATGATTTTAGTGTTATAAAATTGATTACTAACCTTTGCTTTGTGAACTCATATCCAATTTTCCAAATTTGTTGCCATGACAATAAATTTGAAAATAAATTTTAACAGAAGAATTGTGCTTTTACAAAATAATAATTTTCACATTTATGTCCTTAAACCCTCCAACAAGTTGCCGCATTTAATTCAATTATAAATGCTTCACTGTAACTTTGATATTTACTTTTTATTTTTAAGGAATAGAAGGGACGAGTTGAAATGTATCTATTTGTTTATTTTTTATTTATTTTGAGGCAGACAACAGTATGTCACAAATGCTGTCAATTGAAACTGAAATAGTTCACCCAAATATAAAAATTAAAAAAATGAAAAAGTCATACACATCTGGGATGGCATGCGAGTGAGTAAATGATGAGAAAATTTTCATTTTTGAGTGAAGAATTATTTTAAAGTAAACCTTAATTAGCTTATATCTAGGTCTTGTCAAACTTCTTTTTACAGTGTACCAACTGAGCTTTCCAGTGCAATAACGTCAAATCAAATAAAGTAATCTTTAGATTATTCTCAAGTGGTTTTGATTCGAGTGACGACCAAACACAGATCTAAAACTGATTATCCTACAAAAGTAAACAAACCCCCCAAAAGAATTGACTTTATAGTTTGTAAGTGTTTGGTTTCTGAACTGCTCTTGAATTCCACAGGTTTCATGTTCTCAGGTTTCAATAATTAATTGCAGAAAACATCCATACTTAATGTTGTTTGGATTGCGTTTTGCTTACCTTCCTGTTTGTGGTTTTTGGCGAGGAGGGCATGTCGCACAACCTGTCCATATTGGTATCTGCCTAATTTTGCGAGCTTCAACAAAGGAAGAGATGAATTTGCACCAAAATACTGTACAGTTAGTTTGGACGCAGAGCCATCAACAACAAAACATATGGGAAGTGTTTTTTCTTAACTTTTAAGCCTTAAGTTTATAAGCCTAATGATGTTGCTATCCTAACTATGCACCATTATATGGTTAGTAGCATGTTCTACATCCAAATTGAAAGGCGCGCAGCAGGTGTTTTAGACGGTAGTTTGATTAGGCGAAGCATTGTGAAAATTCATTAATCAGCAATCACAGACATTCACATTCGGACGGAACCCTTGAGTTAGCCGAAAAACAGTAGGTCATTTGCTCTGGAATTTTTACAAAGGTGTATGACTTTAAATCACTACTTGTGATTAAAATCACAAAGTATGTCTGTGTAACACAAACATCTCTGACCTTCTCAGGGAAAACTAGTTTTATTGCTTGTTGTTGTAGATGGAGCAAACTCACTGTTGGTATTTATTAGTCTTGTGTAACCCAGGTTACTAGGGAGTAAACTAAATTAAACTGAAAGAAAAAAAAAGGAAAAAAGAAATGATAACACTAGAATTTTATATATATATATATATATATATATATATGCCGAGTTCCATAGGTAATTACAGCAGTGCTGATGTAGGGCCATATAGCATGATTGCGAGTGTGATATTGCATACATACAACAGTTCAATGAACAAGTAAATTTGTAAAAAATTAGGAAAAACCACGCCATAAAAACACATTTGTGCATGGAACTACTTTCTTATGTGATGAATCAGAATCTGCCATTGCTGGTAAATGATGCTTTTAGTTATGCAAAAAGTTCACTTCAGAAATAGTATCACGGCTTGTGCTGTTTCTAACAAGTTATTGTATAAACAAGGATAGACGGCTGGATGTGTGTGTGTGTGTGTGTGTGTGTGTGTGTGTGTGTGTGTGTGTGTGTGTGTGAGAGAGAGAGAGAGAGAGAGAGAGAGAGAGATGGAGCATGTGCAATCACCTGTTGCCACACCCAATCAGAGATACTGTCAGTTTTCTCAGTGGAAAATAGATGCCCAAGTGGGGGTATTCCTCTCCATTTCGCGGTAGCCGGTCCGCAAGAGTCATTCACTAAAAACAGTGATGTCCTCCGCCATTTTAAAAGTATGTATCCAATGTGGAAATGCTGATTAAAGTTGAGCACTTGAGTTCTGTAATAAATCAGTCTGTTGTGTCTCTCAGCATGAGCCTTAATCCTGAAGTTGTCAATTTAAAGCTGTTTAAATCTATTTCCTAGCTTTGGTAATGTTAGTAATATTGAACATGGAATGCAATTCTATGTAAACAATGACTAACGGATTCACTTTATGTCAACTGCTACTGCTTTCGGGTCATTTAACAACGTATAACGTGCACGTAAGGGTAGCTGGTGGACTTTTTGGTGCCCTCCTAGGATATGATGGTGCCCCCCTAGGGAATTGGTGGCCTACACAGACTGTGTAGTCTGCTTATAGGGAGCGGCAGTACTGACCTTATCACAATTAGAGTGAAGGATTAACCTGGAGAAACTTAGTTTTCCATATGCTTTACTCTAAGTGTTGACTATATTAGATATAAAATTTATTCCAAATTGTATTGAAGTGTTGAGTGAAGCTTTCCTCCACTGGAAGTGTCTGTAAATCAACAATACTATTGAAAAGTAATATTAGATGGTGAAACCCCTAATTGAGGATTCCCAACATAAAAAATATAAGAGGATAACGTCTAGGTTACGGGTGTAACTTCCGTTCCCTGATGGAGGGAACGAGACGTTGTGTCGAAGAAGCAACACTAGGGGTCTCTCCTGAGCAACGAATATACCTCTGATCTATGAAAAAAGGACAATGAGTAGTTAGCAGACAGAATTTGCATGTCCCACCCCCTGGGTCGGCGAATTCCTCTGCTGAATTGCGGTCCCAGAGGGCTAGGGAGGAGTCATCCAGAGAGCCGAGAACAACAAGTAAGAAATACAGCTAACTGAACCAATTAATTCACAAAAGAAGAAATTACCTGAACTGATTCACTTAAGAGTCTATTGACTGAATTGATTAATTGAACTGATTCAGTTATAACTGAGCTAAATATCTTATGGACAGAAATTAGACATTTATTCACCAAAGTGGCATTCAACTGATCACAATGTATAGTCAGGACATTTATAATGTGAAAAATTACTATTAAAATTGGAAAAAAAAATTCTTAAATCATCAAAAAATCCTCCATGTGCAGCAATGACAGCTTTGCAGATGCTTGGCATTCTAGCTGTAAGTTTGTCCAGATACTCAAGTGACCTTTCACCCCACACTTCCGTAGCACTTGCCATAGATGTGGCTGTCTTGTCGGGCACTTCTCACGCACCTTACAGTCTAGCTGATCCCACAGTATATCAATGGGGTTAAGATCCATAACAAACTTTTCCAATTATCTGTTGTTTTTTTCTTTGCAATTCTTCCATAAGGCCTGCACCCTGAGTCTTCTCTTTACTGTTGTACATGAAACTGGTGTTGAGCGGGTAGAATTCAATGAAGCTGACAGCTGAGGACATGCGAGTTGTCAATTTCTCAAACTAGAGACTCTGATGTACTTATCCTCTTGTTTAGTTGTACATCTAACCTTCCACATCTCTTTCTGTCCTTGTTAGAGCCAGTTGTCCTTTGTCTTTGAAGACTGTAGTTACACCTTTGTATGATATCTTCAGTTTTTTGGCAATTCCAATTATTGTATAATCTTCATTCCTCAAAACAATGATTGACTGATGAGTTTCTAGAGAAAGCTGTTTCTTTTTTGCTATTTTTGACCTAATATTGACCTGAAGACATGCAGTATATTGCATACTGTGGAAACTCAACAACAAACACAATGACAATGTTAAGCTTCATTTAACGAACCAAATAGCTTTCAACTGTGTTTGATATAATGGCAAGTTATTTTCTAATACCAAATAAGAAATTTAGCATAATTACTCAGGTATAGGGTGTTGTTTGAGTTATGTCTGCTGGAAATGGGGCCTCTCTAGATTTGATAAATAATGACTTCTTTCAAATAGTGATGGTGCTGTTTTTTACATCAGTAATGTCCTGACTATACTTTGTGATCTGTTGAATGCCACTTTGGTGAATAAAAGTACAAATTTCCTTCCAAAACAGCAAAATTTGTGTACACTATTCCAAACTTTTGCCCACCACTGTTTTGTCCACTCTTGTCTGTATTAAGCTCTACAGGAGACCTGGGCGGATGTTGAAAGTCTGGTGCACATTTTTTCACTCTCTGGAGAGAGAGTCAAGATAACACTGCCAGCTGTTTTCTTGATCACCTTTAAGCCCAGTTAGAATAAAAAAGGATGGTGACAGATTTTGTTTTCCACCTCACTTGTTTTTGGACATTGAAGTGAAGAATGATGCCATATGCAGTTCATCCAATGGTGCTATCACATGCCTTTTCAAGTAAATGTAAGCTGCCATCAATTTAACTCTTGTTCCTACAGTCATTTCATCTACACACACACAGGTGTTTAATCAAAACTTATGTGAACTTTGAATGTAAAGGTTTTTTTTTTTTGGTACTCAAAAGAGTAAGCAGCTATGGAACCAGTCAAAATATACTGTCAAATATATATATATATATATCTATCTCCCTACATTTTCCAAAGGAAATGTGAGTACCGTAGTGCTTGCTTAAACAAAACTCACTGTCGTGTTAGGGGTGGTTACATGGTGGTATCTTAGGTGTTCTAGGTGGTTGCTAAGGTGTTCTGGGTGGTTTCCTTGTTTACTTTCCCAAGTCAACAGAGTGCATCTACATGTCTAGATGTTGTTTCTATCCCTACATACGGCTTTGGTCCCTCTTTCAATTTAAGTCAATGGGGTTTTTGTTTTATCTTAAAAGTCTTGGAAACATATATAGTAAATCTAAATATTTAGTTATGCTTTGCTCTTAATATTTCAATGGTTCGAAATTGTTCTCCGTGAGTACAATCTATATAAAATGATTTTCAAAGATTTTTATCCAGTAATCATGAATGACTGAACTATTCATGAAAAATTATGCATGGGACAATGTATTTAATTTTTAAATACAGCGAACCAAAATACATTTATATCTATATTGAGGCAAAATGTTATATGATGAAATCAATAGTGTTTTCTGTTCAATGTGATAATAAATAAAATAACTTGTTGAACATGCAAATCATATATTTTTTTTAAACGATAAAGAGGGTTCGCACTAGGTCCTTGATGTGATTAATGTACTTGAATTAAGCTTTTAGAAAAGTAATACCTTGCAAAATCGCTTTTTTTAATGAAATGTACATCATGTCTTTTAAAATCCTCTATCATTAAATGTCATTTGCTGATAAAAAAGTCAAATTAAACATTAATTTTAATAACACATTGCATGGATGGGGTAAGCAAACCATGCAACTCCTCTGTTGTTAATGTGCAGTCAAAATATAACTACCGGCATTCTTCAAGAGGCAGTACCATTTTACTTATACAAATAAATCCAAACTCAGTGTAAATACTTGTAAAATTATGTGGCTAGTTTAGATTTCTTTGTAAGGGGCAACAAGTCATATTTTCAGGTTTGTCCTGCAACTGATCTGAATGTAGCCAACTGTTTTTGAAGGTTTATTTTCACATTTACTGTACATTGTGTAAAAGAAAATTTACTCAGATGAGAAAAATTGTAATATGCATTTAGCAAATAAATGACAATTTTCTATCATAGTTTGGGCCCTGTTTTGAGAGCGATATACCTTAAGATCAGCACTATGTGATATGTCATATGCAAAAAGTCAACAGGCATGGCTATAAATTTTTGATTTTTTTTGTGCAAGCATGCTCTATTGGGTTGGCGGATAGCGAAATTAGCACCAAGCGCTAATGGGCTGGATCAAGTGCAATTTAATTCTGATGATTATAAAATCTTCTCCAGTTATTGCACCCTGTTGCATCCAATTATATATTCCATTTCCTTTCAAGCAACATCAACATAAATGAAGACAGTCCATTCATAAGAATTTGGTAGCAAATGGCCTGTATACAATATATCCCCTGCTCTGTGACTGTATTGTTTCAGCTGTGCTGTTGTGGACTGCGTTGTACTGTATGTGTTACATGTTCTCTTCCAGCCTCTTTGAGACAATGGTGGTGTAGTGGGCTAAAGCACAGAAGGTTGCCGGTTCGATCTCCATGGCCACTACCATGGTGTACTTGAGCAAGGCACTTAACTCCAGGTTGCTCCGGGGGATTGTCCCTGTAATAAGTGCACTGTAAGTCGCTTTGTATAAAAGTGTCTGCCAAATGCAAACATTTAAATGTATTATTTATATACAGACACACAAATCATGACTAGTATTAAAAGTGATCAATAGGTCTTTGATATAATCTGCTGGTGGAATCCCCAAACTGAAATATTGGGTTTAGACTTTGCACCAAGCTTAGACTTGCTTCTCAGACATCTTAGCATAATTACCCATTTCTCAAAGTAGCAAATTGCCCTTTGCACCACTTCATTAACATACAATACATCCACAGTTTGCGTGCATACGCCCATAGATAGCGCAAACACTCCCACCCACAGCCGCTTACACTGTCACAAAATTGCACTTAGATTTGGTGCACTTGAGTAAATTGGATAAGACAGTGTATGGTTGTTGTGCAAAGCGCAGTGCGTAGAAATAGAGTCCTTTATCATTTTAGTTTTGTTATATAAAATCAAGATAATACCGAATTGTGAAACCCATATCATACATCGAGCCAAAATGTGAGAACCAACTGGTCCCACCCCTATGGAAAAGTCATGAAAATTCATTGATCAAAATATGTGGGAGCCCTTTCATACAAGTTTGAGCAATAGTAAAATTGTTGCTTGCCTTTGCAAGAAATACAATTTTTTGTAAAATACTGCTAGTTGCTTTGCATCTGTCAGATTCCCTGTTGTCTTTTGTTTTTGTGCTTTTATGTTAGAAATCTTTAGTTTCCTGTGTTAGTTTTGTAATCTTTGTAGTTTTATTCCTTGATTGATTCTCCCTGATTGTTTCCCCAGATGTTCCTTGTTTTCCCTTGTGTATTTAAGCCCTTGGTTTCCCTCGTCAGTTTATTTATTTATTTTTATTTTTTTTATATCTTTTGTCTATGCTCTATGCTAGGTTCCCTGTGTTTTGTTTTTCCTTTTATTCTGAGTTGGTTTGTTTATTTTTCAGTTTATTAAAGCTGCGTGTAGATCCTCATTCCTTGTATGCCTTATCACAGTATGAAAAGTTTCTGCAAATGGCAAACAAATATAAGCTTTTATAACTGTGTAAACATATATTTACAGTATATAATAGTTATGAGGAATAAGACTGACATCTCTAAACTGACCTTGAGAAAATACTTTGGGTCATTTAAATATGCATATTATTAATAATCCAATCCAGGTCTAAAATTGAATAGTGAGGTAATTAGCATTGAATCTGTCATAGAATAAAAGAAAGCCAGTGGTGGCTTTATGGGTAGAATAATGATAAAATGTCAAAAATCAAATGACTTTCATTGTAAAGGTGCTGAAGAGGCATTTGCTGGCCGAACCAATTCCCCTCATGAGCCTGGAGGCAAATTAAATTTACGATTCATAGTTTAACTATTCAAATGTAAAAACTGATTTTGCAAATGAGTGGGACAGAAGCAAAGAGGCATACAGGGAGGTTGTCGGAGAAGAACAGTCGAGAGTATTTCAAGGTCATTGTTTTTTTTTTATGACTAAGTCATTGGGAGTCTATAAAACACATGTAGAGAAAGCACATACAGTATTTTTTTATAAAAAAAAAAATTTTGTTACATAAAAATGTTTATTCCACATAAGAAGTGAGAACAGATTGGATAGAATCTTGTATAAGTTAAAGCTGTCCTATTACCTGCATGTATCATTTGTGCATTATTTTGCTGTCCTGGTCATTCATTTATTTATTCACTCACTCAAACACATATCTGGAAACTGCAGTAAGTGCTAGTGGCCTTGCTTCCTTAATTTTAGTTGCTCGGTTGCTTATTTCCTTCCTTCACTTCCTTCCAACCTTTCACGTAGGCCTACTGCGCTTGCTTGCTTCAGTCCACTTGCTGTATGTGCTTTCATTTACGTACTTGCTTCCTTTCCTATATACACAGTATACATTTCCTTTCTATATCAAAAGTAACAGTCAGTATCTGGTGTGGCCACCAGCTGCATTAAGTACTGCAGTGCATCTCCTCCTCATGGACTGCACCAGATTTGCCGGTTCTTGCTGTGAGATGTTATGAATGGCCCTAGCCCTCACCCTCCGATACAACATGTCCCAGACATGCTCAATGGGATTGAAAAAAAAAAAAAAACATGACTGGTCGTTTACATGTCTCAGTCACTTCACATGCAAGCAGTTGATTCTCAGAGCCCTCAAGGAACAAATTGGCCAAATAGGAAAATGTATCGGCCGATATAATTTTTTTTTTTTTTATATTGGCCGATTTATTGGCCTCATCGATTTATCGGACAACCACTAGTCACACTTTTACTTTAACGCAACTTTTGAGAAGTGGTACACTTATTCCAATATGATTAGCTTGTGGAGTAGCTCACCCAATAGGGCGTTGGACAAGTCCAGCTATGAACTCAAGCTGACACGTCATATTACAGAGTCATAAAAGTGGCACAAAATCATGTGGTGGGTTCTGAAAATCAGATTTTTCTTTTCCTTCTGAATTGTAAAACACTAATGGTTAGGTTTAGGCACTGATTAGGTAAATACGTCTTTTTTTTAATGTCTAATTTATATTTTATAACACTGATGGTTAGGTTCAGGCAAAAGTTTTAGGTTAAGGGTATATGTTTTACCTATCTAAATTCCCCTGCAGTGCCCCCTGGAGTGGGTTATTTTTGCTCATGAAAGGGGCAGAGTGTGTATGTATGTACAAAGTATTTTGTATAAATAAAAAAAAGTGTTTTATCTCTTATATTTGTTTAAATTATGAAAGGAGTGTGGACATTAATGAGACAAAAGGGGAATCCAAAATTTTCTTCTGTACTATATACTATAACTGTATATTAAACTTCAGATTAATGGGTTATTATCAGCAGTTTTACTTTTCTTCTGCTTTCTATATTGTTTCTGAACAGCAATCTAAATCTAGCAAACGGAGTGGTGGTGGCGTAGTGGCTAGAGCACAGGGCTGCTAATCAGAAGGTCACTGGTTCGAACCCCACGGCCACCACCATTGTGCCCTTGAGCAAGGCACTTAACTCTAGGTTGCTCCGGGGGGATTGTCCCTGTAATAAGGGCTCTGTAAGTCGCTTTGGATAAAAGCGTCTGCCAAATGCATAAATGTAAATTCTGTTATTTGCCAACTAAAAACAGCCATTTTTAATGTTTTTGTCTAGGAGCCAATGGCTCCTAAGTCATTTTTGTAGTCTGGAGCACTGAGATATTGTTTTAGCTAGTTCTGTGTTTTGCTGCATTTTATAACTACAAAGTTTGTAATGATCCAAAGAACATGCTTCTCAAAGTGCACAAGGAGTATGCTCTGAAAACATGCAGAACCCCTGAATCCTCACTTTAAGATACACTTTCAACATTGCTGAAACTGCTTCATTTTTACTCCATACCAAGTAGCTTTAAGCAACATGTGGAGAAGGTAATGCAGCAGAGGGTGAAGTTTCATGGCTTATTAAAGACACCTGCACCAAATTAAATGAAGAAGCATTTTGCTCTGAGTGACGGTGTAGGAAGGTTTACTGCATGCTGGGAGAACACATTAAAAGTAAAGACAGGCTGCTTAAAAAGCCTCCACTGCACTGCAGAACAGAGATGTTCAAATTAAATGCACAGTTCATCCAAAAAATGTAAATTCAATCATCATTTGCTCACCTGTATTTTTCTGTGGAACACAAAAGGAGATACTGTACTAGGCAGAATGTTAGTTACTCGCATAGCAATTTCTCTCACTGCATTGAAAGTGAATGGTAACCAAGGCTGTCATTCTGCCAAACATCTCCTTTGCATTCTACGGAGTGCAGAAATTCATATTGGTTTGGAATGAAAGAGGATGAGTGAACGTTTTCTTGAAATGTGTCCCTTTTTTTTCCAGGTTTTTACTTACTTTCCAAATCATTTGTCATAAACCAAATATGCATGAAATAGGCCCCTCAACTGATAATGGATGTTTCAGATAATGAGTTTGGAAGAGAAGCCTTCAACCTATTGAAAGAGGGAACCGGTCAATAGAGAAATGTATCTCCCGTTAATGATCAATCCTTTGAGTTTCTCCTACACCCACAACAAGCACAAAACTCGTACCACAAAATGCAGTTGCCAAGAAACAAACCACCGGGATGGATCTGTCAATTTGCATTTATTTCTTCCTCACTAGCTCAAGCGCTCCATGAGTCAGCTAAATATTTCCTTGCTTTATTGCTCATAATACAGCGGTGCTTGGATTACTCATTGCTGAAAAGATGCCATTATGTTGGAGCTTTTGTGTACCTCACCTCTGTTGATTTCCCTGGAGGCCTCGGCTGAACTTTAATGACTGAATGAGAAAGAGCTCGAAGGGATTTTTAACCTGACTTGTGTTGGAGGTTTTTAACGAGGTGACGAGACAAATGTCAAGTCTGTGAGGATGGTTTTACAACACTTAAGTAATTCCTAATGAAGTCCTTTACCTGACTACTCCATTAAAGAGGAGGTAGAACTAAAAGAGAGAGCAACAAGGTTAATCGGCTAAGAAATAATGACTTCCACCCCAGGTGAACGTGCTGGGCTTTGAGTAGTAGCGGTTAGTCAGCTACACCTAACACTAGCAGACTTGGCACATATTATGGTGTGGTATTTGAGTTGTCTCGTGACAGATTGTACAGTAGAAGACTGTACATAAATCTCAATTTTTACACTCTGTGAGGCAGGGGATTAAGATATCCAAGAATATTCTAATTAAATAACACAAGATATCATCACTTCTATTGTCTTGTAATAAGGATGTGCCAAGGGCACAGGTGTGGTGCTATTCTTCTGGAATCAACCCAAGGTGAAAGTGGTCACTATAATTTGATTAGGTTCCTCCACTTCCCCTGTCATCACTGTTGTCAATTCAATTCCACCTCGCTTTGCCAAACTCATCTAATATCAAGTCCTGAATCTCAATATTGTTTCTTTCTCATGTACTAATGGCTTTGCTGCTAGCTACATGTTCACAAGCAACATCAAAGGCCCGGTTAGCTCCCGTGGAGGCTGAAGGCCAAGCGGAATATTGTTGTGCCATCCTCATCAAATTAAGACACGCTCCTTTAGCCTCAGAGTTGCACTTTAATGAGGCAATTCTTGTAGTCAGTTGCAGTTTTCAATGATTTAATTACTACGGAACTGTATGTAACAAACGCATACTATGACTGCAATGGGTCACATTTAATGTAATTAGAGAGTATGACCACTGTAGAAAATGGTTATGTAACATAAGAACCATTTAGAAATGGGTATGAAAAATAAACATGATTCAAAGAGAAATCTACCTTTGTCAGTTAAGGTAATTTTACCTACCCCATTGGCAATAGTTTTTCTTGTTTTAAGCATAAACCTCAACAATTTTGTATGATTTTTTTTTTTCTGTAAACAAGTTTTATTCTGTCTTATATTAAACAACCTGGTCTCATAGAAACACGTTACTATACATTATGTCTTGCAAATAATTTTTATGTGGCTTATTGAATGCATCGCAACACTGAAATGAACCCTGGAGGCATTAATACAATAATAAAAATTGACTTATTCACTTTCAAACATTACAAGTAAAACAGCAGATTATCAGTATATAAACATATACTTTCATCCTGTTCATCACACAATGCTATGACTTGTAAGGCATCACGTTTTAACTTTTGCCGTATATAACCAATTACATTTACAAGCTTGTTACATGCAAACGAATTGCGGGGTAGCTCAACTCAACTGATAGAGCGTTGAATATTACTTTAATATTGAGTGTTTAAATATTACTTTATTAAACATGCAAATCCATTATCATAGAGGGTTGTAAACAAGCCTGGCTCGCCAATGCAGAACGAAGTACTGCTTTTTACGTTTATTACTGAGACTTTTGACTTTCACGCTCAGAAACTGATTTGATGTGCTGTGTTACTGTTCCTCTGAGACTTTATTGCCAGAATGTTATACGACCTGCGATCTGTACCTTCACCACAGTCCTTAATACCTCCCATAAATTGCATAATCCACACCACAAATTACAAAACACATCTGTCTGCCCTTTAGCTCTTGTTCCTTTTCATTTCTGCATTTCCCTAATGCCTCCATTCGGTGCGACAGACAATCCGTGTCTCGACCGCTTTATGGTGCCTCAGTTTGCCTTGGGGAGAGACAACAGTAGGGGCAGTCTTAAACACACCAGATGCTTAGCTACTGGTTTGGGTGGGATCCATCTGTCCAAGTGCCCAGGCTTGTCTGAAAATATTAATGCGGGCATTTTCGAAGGCCCGCTGTGCTTTGTTTCTTATGGATTTACATTCAAAAGGGGAGGAGGGAGAAGATGGTGCTGAAGTGTGGAGTCTGCAATTTGTTCCAAGCACATAATTATTGTGGATGTTTGCAGATGCTGCGGCTCTGTAAACATAAATGTATGTTGGCCTACACCAGATTGTTTACTTCCCGTTAGGACAACAGTGTTGAGAGGTATTAGCAATTGGAGAGCGCTGTGTGTTTTGATTCTCGATGCCATTTCCAGAAGATAGTTTGCTTCATGGATGAGTGAGCAAGATTTCCAACAAAGTCAGTGTTTTGAGGGATGCTAGTCAATACTCATCTAAACATTGTCAGTTGCATCTAACTGTACTGAAACATTTTACCCTTAAAACACATTTTTAAGGACAGTTAAAATAGTGTTCTGTGTTTACTAAAACCAAAAATGAAAATTCTCACCATTTACACACCCTAATGTTGTTCCAACCCTGTATTGTTTTCTTTATTTTGTGAAACATGAAAGGAGATTTAAGGCAGAATGTCCAAACTTCGGTTTTCCATACAAAAAAAGTGGATGCATGGACTTTCTAGTTCCGGTCCTCTAATCTGATTGGTTGAGAGATGTTCCATGAGTACCGATGGTCTGACAGCATCATCACTCCAAAGCTTCACTGTGTATCACTCCACTTGTGTTCATGCTTCTAAACTAAAGTGTAAGAGCAGTGCATATGTGTTAAGAGATGTGTCTCTTTACATTTAATTATGTGACATTACATATTTTAGCCAGCAGGTGGCAGAAAAAGACCAATTTTGTGAGTAATATGAGCCAGTTGGTGACGTGAACTGAGTCAGCGTCACTCAGTGTTTACATACAACAACACTCCGTGATCACTCGCAATACTACTACAATACTAAAGCTTGGAAATAGCTTTAAACGGCTTTAAAATAACAATTTCAGCATTAAGGCTCATCACAGCTGAGAGACTCAACAGACTGATTAATTACACAATCTCAAGGTGCTTACCTCTTACCGGAGTTTACACATTGGAGGGGACATGCTGTTCAAAATGGCGGAGCAGATTGTGGTTTCTATACTGAAAGACCCTTGCGCACTGGCTACCTTGAAACAGGGAGGACTGCCCCCGCATGGACGGCTATTTTCCCACTGAAAAATAGGATGGACATTACATTATCTTCAGAAAGCTGACTAACAGACTACAGAATCATCAACAGGTGATCGCACATGCACTCTCTCTCTCTCTCTCTCTCTCTCTCTCTCTCTCTCTTTCACACACACACCTTTGTTTCTCCAATAATTTGTTTGAAAGAGCCCAAGCCGTGATATGTTGTAAAGTGACATTTTTTAAGAACTAACAAAGGCTTGGACGCATCATTTGGTTTGAACCAGCAACGACAGGTTCTGATCAGTCACGTAAGAAAGTAGTTCCATGCACAAAAAAGTTTTTTATGACCATGCTTTGTTTTTTAATTTTTTTTATTTACTTGTTCATTGAATGGTTGTATATAAGAATATCACACTCACAATCATGCTATATGGTCCTAATCAGCATTGCGGCCGAATCATAGCAGTGCTGATGTAGGGCCATATTGCACTCTTGCTTGTGTGATGTTGCTCACACACACACACACACACACACACACACACACACACACACACACACACACTGTATATATCAGGGATGCAAACTACTCACCTTTCAGCTAAAGCTAAAGTCACCTTTTCTGAAGCTTATTTGCCCAAGTTGTTTGGTACATTTTTCTACATTTTGGGCCTCTGGCGGTCCCCAGTTTGAAGTCCCTTGCATTAATATTCAAGTTTAACTGGTTCATCTATATTTTTCACAATATTTAACACTCATACAGTGTTCTTATTAAGAAAAAGACTTAAAAGTACAGCGAGCAGTGTGAATAATAATATATATGCTTGTTAAAAGTAACCATTTAAAAGTCTAGGGCTATAGAGTGAAAATAGGCCTACTGGGATGTAAACCATTCTACAATATCCAGAGTTCTGATGCAACTGCTGGGCAATATTGAGGCTTTATTGTGATAGGATGGGTGAATCGAACATATGTTTAGGTGAAATTATATGCTAAATTAAAATGAGCTTCATTTGGCAGGCTTTTGATATTTTAGTGAAAGTCAAAGAAAATATTCCATTCTAAGATTGCTCCACTGTGATTTGTCTACAAAATGACTCACTTTGGTAACATTCTGTCCATAAAGACCTCACGGAATGGCTTGACAAGCACAGTTTAATATTTGAATCTGTTTGAAAATTGCCCAAAGTTGAAGATACACCCATATACAGGGCATTTAGTCAATATTAAGGACTACGTTAGCTGTTTGGTGGATAGTTTGACAATATTTGTCTTAAGAATTTAAAACTCTGTCTAATCAATGTTTACACTGAACCATAAAGATAATCACTCAATTACATTTTATAACATGCACAAGTAGCTTTGAATATGTCACAGTCCCGTTATGTTTATGTTTTAAAACAGGGTATGCATTTGATCCTTTGGAGTTCACTTTGACAAAGACTTCGTATTTGAAATTCAGGAAGGATACCAGCATTCATGAAGGTAAATGTCAGGGGTTTTAGTGTTTTACTAATGTAATACATTGGAGTTTGGTTTAACTATTCCAGACTAAATCCAAAAACTGATGTGTAAGTGTTATTTCGTTTGACTTTGGGAAATAAATTTGCACCATAATTAGGTGCTCAATTTACCTTGAATTTGTGATAGTGAAAATCTTCCATGAAAAAAAAATATGGCAGCTGTCCATGTCCTTGCAAACATTCAGATACACTTGTGACAGCAATGGAGAAGCAGAGTGAAATTACTAGGGGGGGTACAGTGATAGTATAGTGTCTCACACATACACACACAAACACACAGATTCAGCCTGCTTTTCCACAAGAATGACTGCAAATCTGTTTATTTCTGCAGCTCTGAGTTTATTTCAGACTTTTTCACCATTCCTCTTTGAAATACAAACACTCAAGTATATGGCCCCTTTTTTTACTATCACAACACAGCAATCAATCTTTTTGACACTATAGACAAGTAAAAAAAAAATAAACTCTTCATGATTGACACTAAGATATGCGGCTACTGAACCATTTGTGTGAGTCTGAGAAAATGATATGAGATATTGAAAAAAATAAAGAAACAATAAATATATAGCTAGAATTGTTGTTGATGGCTGTTGGTCAGACCTACTTTAGTATATATGTTGCAAAGAGAACAATCCATTGAATTGACCTTTACGACTAAGTTTTGAAGTTCATATCTGTTTTTTTTTTTTTTTTTTTTTTCTCCTGTGAAAGTCATTTAGGTACCATTGTTATTTCTTTAAGCTATAATCTATCATTGATTCATCAGTGGGTGCCAGAAGGGCTGGTTTGAGTATTTCTATAACTGTTGATCTCCTGGGATTTTCAGGCAAAACAGTCTCTAGAATTTACTAAGAATGGTGCCAAAAAACATCCAGTGAGCGACAGTTCTGTGGATGGAATTTGGTGATGAGAGAGGTCAACAGAGAATGGCCATGGTTCAAACTGATAAAGTCTACGGTAACTCAGATAACCACTCTGTACAATTGTGGTGAGAAGAATAGCATCTCAGAATGCTATTTTGAGATGCAGTTTGGAGCTGTTTTGGTGGCACGAAGGGGACCTACACAAGTGGTAGGTGGTTTTAATGTTGTAGCTGATCGGTGTGTAAATGTGTGTGAAAAGGTTTGAAAAGATCACCCGCCAACCCGGGTGAAAATCAACCGTGGTGGGTAACGTTGTCAACTCAATAGCTAAATTGGCGGTTTATAATTCGAAGTTCTACAGTATCTATCACGCTACAGGCCATCTACCTCAGATTCCCAACAGGCAGTATGCATACCCTAAAGGGTGCTCATCACATCTCGAGACAGGTCAAAAGGGAATAGAGAGAGAAATGGCACAATGACTTTTTATGTAATCACATCTGCAGCAGCACACCGTTTGATTGACAGGAAGCTTTGTGTGTGCGCGCATTACATTGCATCTACTCCGTAGGTGCTCATGGTGCACATATGCGGCTGAAAGGTCAAATACACATTGAAATTCTGCCAACATGCCCGTTTTGAATGGCCTGGATGTAGGGAAAACATACAGGAATATCAACCAGCCAATATTTTGCATGAACAGCAGAGGAGAGAAGAAAGTTGAGGGAGAGTGTCCACTATGAAATTAATTTCTGTGATGAAAGGATTGCCATTTCTGAATAACAGGGGGAGAGGGGCACAAAGTAATGCAGGACTAGTTGTAACACATGGTTTAAAAGTTTTTACAAACACGGGTAAGACAAAACTTTATTTGTTTACCTGTTTGCATATCAACACTGTGTAGAGAAAAATAGTGGCCAACAACCTAGATATCACAGTAGAAGCAAAAGTAAAATTTCACTCAAAAGTTATCTCTAGGTGTTCTATTTTCATCTCTGTTTTTAGTGTTTATTCAAAATGAGGCAAACTTGATATTGTCCTATGAATGTCTTCAGATTCACACCTCAAGACATTGCCAGGTAGTAGGTTCACCAGAAAGAAAAATAAAATATTGGATATCTTTTCTTTGCTAGCTCAAGATTGTTTATCTCTGGACTGAAGGGTACTCATGGAGACAGCATGTCAATTTTCAGATCAATTGTTGGCTCTTACCCTCCAGTCCTGGCATTGCATTTACATAGTAATGGCATTTGAACCTCCATCTCAAAACCTCAGGTCTTCGCTCTAATGCCTGACTAAGGAGAGAAAGGTACGATGCACTCAGAATTAATTTCTATCTAGTCTTGCGTAGATGACTTTTGACTAAAGACATAAAGTCTGGTTCACATTGTAGCTTTTTCTGGCTAAAAAACTGCCAAGAAGAAAATAACATGTAAATCGACCAACCACAGTTTTTGCTTTTAGGTGTCATCTATGGGTAGGCTTATCTGAAGTTGATGAGACAACTGTAATAATAATACTTTCCTAAAAAATAATTCATTGAAATAATGTTGTGGCCGAGCACAACAGACATCAGAACTAATTACCAAACGTCACAGGAAATGGCTCGGACATGTGCTAAGAATGCCCTATGAAGCTGTTTAATCTCAGCAGTAAAGCATATGCAAACACTTGGACCGGACATCTACAAACGCTTGCCAAAGATCACCATAAATGGAAGGACATCACTCATGAAGCGACACATATCCACCTTGGATGAAGCCGTCGTTAAGCATGTTGTGGAAGTGGCACTTTTTTTATCCATACAAAAGTGATAATAGATTTTTGTCCTCAGATTTTCTCTGCAGAATATACTGTACAGTTGTGGAAGATACAGGTTTGTTTGTGAATATCTAGTCCACTTTGCTACTAAGTATCTCAAACAAAACTCTATCTTTCAATTTTTTATGCTAAAATGCCACACACCTCGCAAACCTTACCTGGTGACTGATCAAGTAATTAGTTCAACTTCAAACTTGTACCTTGTAAACATGACTTTGCACTTGTTTTGAGCATAAACCGTACTACATTTTGTTAGATTTCTCTAAAAACTAGACTTAATATATTATGTAGGCTGCTTAAATATATATATATATATATATATATATATATTTTTTTTTTTTTTTTTTTTTCATGTTGAAAGGATATTTTAATTCTGTGCAAAGCGATGCTTTGACTCCTGGTTGCCTGGAAAGGCTTTTATTTGACCAATTTAAAAAAAATTCTAAAGGGATTTCTGCCCCAATCTTGTTATAATTGTCTCATTCAGTCTGCCAAAAAAGACCACACAGTTGAAAATTAACACATAAGACTTCCATGCAGGCTTAACCGAACCATCTGTTTGGCCTCTCCCAGTGCAAAAGCCCAGAACCTCTTCTAAGTGCTAATTCTGAGCTCAGAATTAAACACAGACACACAGGGTGCCACAGCAGCAGCATAGAGGAAGGAAGCCAGTGACTGATAAACAATTCATTACACAAGCATGAAGAACAACAACAAAAAAATAAATAAATCACAAAGCCTTCTATCACAGATGGTTGCAGAGTTTGTCTGTCAAATTTTCCATCGGATCCAAGGAATGTCCCACAGGATGTGGAGTCATTGGCCAAATCAGCCCATAAAAGCTGGCACCTTAGATGCTTCCACAAGCCTCATTTACCCTCCCTCCATCAACACCACATGGCCATGGTCAAAACGACTGTCGCAAGCTGGCAGGCCTCAGGTGATTAGCTGAATCTGTCGGGTTAATTCCTAGCACAGACGATGATATCTGAGGCTGGAAAACATCAAACGAGTGAAAGATTAAAAGTAAGGAGTAAAAATGCTGTAGGTTAATTATCAGAATTACCCCATCTGACACCCCAACATAAGTATCAAAATGAATTAAATATAAATGGAAGTATACTATAGTTAATATTGACATTGTGTAGGAGTTTATTCATGTTAAACGGCCTAAATTCTCTCAGAACGCACAAATGGCTACAGGCCCACAGCGTGATTGATTACAGCAACGGCCAATCCCGTGATTGTTTACAGCAGCTGCAGCGGCCAATTGCCTACCTACTATTGCATCGCGTGTACAGTGTTTGGACTCTTGTGGGTTGATGAGCTTATTACGTCAATGACCACATGGACAAATACATGGAGATAAAAAGGTAAAAGATTAATTTCTCAGTTGTTTCCAAGTATTCACTGAATGATTATTAGATACATCGCAGTCAGTTATGGGTTGAGAAGGATGAAACGTGTCACCACTTTTTGAGTATATACTAGAGATGTATCTAGTATGGGAGCAGGCCACGCCAGCCGCAGTCATTTGTCTCTATATTTCTCCCCACAGAGTATTTAGTTATTCGGTTGGGGCTATTTAACACTCAATATATACGCTGGGGAAGGTGTTCTTTTCTTTTCCTATTCTTTCAGGGGGAAAAGACCCCGCAGAGACCACATCCTGCCCTGAAGGGGAGGTTAACATTTGGCAAATACATCACATGGGCTCACAGCTGCACGTGGAAGAGGGGCGGCGGTAGGACATGCCTCGAAGGGAAGGAGCTCTACAAACAAGTTTTGAGGTGTTTGGGGCTCCCAAGAGTGACCCCTAGTGTCACTACATTGACACAAAGTCGAGTGAGTGACCGAATGGAAACCAAAACCTCTAAAATCTAAAAGGCAAACAGTTAACATACTAGATAAATTAGTCATGTTCTTAATCAAAGTGCTGATCTATGTATTCATCTACTGACTAATAAAATCCCAACACTGATATTGGCAGATGTAGAGATGAAAAAACATGTTATGTGAAATATTTGGGTGCTTGAATTGGTTATTAAGAATTACTTTTGATCAAAACATTTAATAATGATAATAATATTTTACTGTGCATAGCATAGTTAATATTCATGAGTTTTGCAGCACTGCCCCCCACAGTATAATTTAAAATACAGTTTATTTGTATTTATACCTAACTTTGTGTTAATCTTTGCTTTCAAATGACTTATTCAGCTCTTACAAAGGTGATAGACCTTTTTTAATTTTATTAGCAGAAAAACATTGGATATGCATGGATTTTCCATACATGTTTACACTTAACTAAATTTAAAAAAAATGGCCTGCATAAGCTGGTGAAATTTAGACCAGATTGCTGGTTCTATATGTGAATCTTAGGAACATTCATCTCTCCATCTTCTATCATGTAAACTGAGACCCAAAGTTATTGGACCATTTACCATCTCCAAGGTGCTTAGTCTGGTGGGAGCACTATTGTAGAAAAATCCACCTTGTGTTCCATGTATCCAAGATCATGCCGGTTATTGTTGGCTCATCCCTTCAGTCCGACACCTCTGTTTCCCTCGGCTGATAGATGGGGCTCCGGTCTACTCTGTCAGACATCTTCTAGATGTGAGGCAGAGTGGCAGAGGTTATCAGTATCTGGTAGACTGGGAGGGCTATGGTCCAGAAGAGAGATGCTGCATTCCGGCTCAGGACATTCTGGATCATACACTCATAGCCGAATTCCAGTATCATGGTGGACCCTTAGGGGACACCAGGAGGCATCCTTAAGGGAGGGTGTACTGTCAAGGTTCCGGTTGGTCCATTGGTCTCTTTCTGTGTATCGGTGTGTTTTTGTTTCCATCATGTTTTCACATTGTCTCGTTTGGTGGGGAAATTAGCATTTTCTAGGAGACACTCGTTTGTGCCGCTCATGAGACAACCTCCACCTGTTGCTCGCTATTACGGTGTATATATTCTCCCTTGTGGATCGTGTCTATCACAAGATAGCTTTGAGTGTTTTGTCAATGCAATCTTGCCATCCAGACGGCCTTGTGTCTTTGTTTTGTTCTCTTCCAGTTATTTGTTCTAGTATGGATTTTCTCAGGATTCATCGCTATTCTCTCTGCTCTGTGGATTATATTACTGGACTGTCACTTCGGTTGCTTACCTGTGGATTACTAACCCCATTGCTGAAGTCATCATCACATTGCCATTTATCACCCATGTGCTCCATGTTGTGACTCGCGACTCCTCAACTGTTGCCTACACCAGCATAGCCTACTGCAGCAGTGCTGTTGATTTATTTATCTTTTCATCTGCTCTTGTGTTAATAAAGACTCTAATCATCATACTCCTTCTGTGTTTGGGCTATTCATCAAAACAAACCATGACAGATACAGAGCACATTTGACCAACACATTTTACTTTAAGATCTTTTTGAAGCTTACGGTGACTAGACTCTATCTATACTGCATCTATGGATGGATATCTATCCGTCTGTCTGTCTGTCAGTCTATCTATCTAATCTGAATACACAAAGATGTGTTCAAATATATTAATCCCTCAGATTTTAGAAAGTTGTGCAAGCATGGAATTTAAGTTTTGACTTCTGTTGCATGTTTATCTCAAAATATTTAGGAAAATTTGATTCCTCATAATATGACCCCTGTAAAATGAAGTGTTAAGTAAATCACATTCATGAAATGTTTTATCTTAAACGATGCTTAAACAATGTTGTTCATGTAATTCAGGCCCTTGTATGGTATTTGCAATAGGATTTGCAATAAAATTAATCAAGTCATAAAAGTGGCACATCACAGCTGGGCTAATTTGTTTTAAAATGCCGTATGAAAATACATTATTTTTTTACATTTGCAATCTCACTTTTCAAAGAGAATTTTTTCATACATCTTGACATTTTAAGCTTTTTTCGTAATTTTTTCCAAGGAGATATAACGTGTTTGGCACACTCAAGAAGGACTGTTGTTGAATTTTCTAAGCCTTGTGAGATGTCACCTTGGATCACCTTCAAATGAGATGACTGGCCTAATCATTCTCCTTCATGCTTTCTAATGAATCAATAGTTTTCTCTCTAGACTACTAGAGGCACAGCATTCTCTGGAAAGATTAAGTGTTGCCTATTCATTTTTCTGTTTGTTTTGACTGCTGCTCGGAGAAGAAATAGTTGCTGGAAATTCAGATGTTATTAGATAATGCCTTGAGTTTCATCAAAAAGACAAGAGAAAGACGGCTTGAGAAGAAACAAATAAATTGCCTGATAAGGGTCAGCTCAGCTCTTTTTAAATTTCCTTTATGCAGAAGCCAGTTTGGCAGGGGAGGACAAAATGCATAGTTAAAAATATGTCTCTATTCAGTCGATAACCCACAGTGTGTACGGTGCCACAATTACGGAGATCGTCTAAAGCGTGTGCGTTATTTCTAAAGGACTGAAATATTAGATTCCATCCATTTTTCTCTCTGTGTGCCACCTTGGAGGAGTGAAGGAAGGTGCAATAACATTTGTCGGGACATAAAATTGTATCATTAGGTACAGCAGAGTTAGGTGAGCTCATGACAAGATGCATAAAGTGTATCTGTACTCATGCAAAACATGTCAAGGTAAAAATCGTTGCCCAAAGCTACAAATGTACATTATGACTTAGACCCGAACTGTCCACAATAACATAAATATCACATGAAGTGAAAGTGAGATTCCATCCTTCAACCATCCATAAACTGTGCAGGTAAAGATTTCAAATGCGGTTCTGCCTTGATATATAGCCTATACTTTATGTGTGATGATGCTGCCACGTCATCCAAGGCATAAGCACATCCGAGCAAAACTAATCCTGATCGAACTTCTATTTGAACATTATTTTCTAACTCTCTGAATCTGTGTGCTTGTCAAATTCCCAAAGAATCTAAATATGTTAGAGAGAATGGGGCTATTTGTCACTTTTTTTACTCCAATGACTATTTCTCAAGGAAGGTTTTTTTTTTTTACATGGAATTTTCTTTATAGACAAATACCTTGTAGGCAGGCTTCAAAAACACCATTGAACATTTCCACCATTTTTTTTCATTCAGGAAATAAAGTTACAGTTCATTGAACTTGTTAACCATTGGGGCATGTTGTCACAATGAAAACAAGTTGTATATTATAGGCTTTAAATTCTAACACTATATATACAGTATATGTTTAAAAAGTGCTATATAAAAGTGCATACCACTGTGTTCCAATCACCCATTCACACTCATACACCAATGGCGGCAGAGCTGCCATGCCAGGTTCTAGCCTGCTATTGGGAGCAACTTGGGGTTCAGTGTCTTGCCAAAGGACACTTCAGCGCACGGAGTCGTGTGGGCCGAGAATCGAACCGCCAACCCTGCAATTGACAGACGACCGATCTACCACCTGAGCCTGGTCCCCAATCAGCCTGATGGGCGCGCGAGGGATAAAGGTGGCCGGTGACGACAGTTTGAGAGAGAGAGAATTATGGGCAGCTGCCCTGTATGTATGTATGTTTGTGTTTAAGTTAAATATTATTAATATTGTTAAGCCATTTCTCGACGACTCCTTACCCCCCGTTACCCTGGTGCCAAAACCCGGGAGGGAGGAGGGATGCCTGTCGTTTTCGACACTGCCGTCCACCCTGGGGATCGCCGCTACCATCCACCAGGGGACGGAGTAGCCCGGCCACCCGGACTCGGGGAACGGCCGCTGTCCGTGAGGTGAGGAGGGACGGGACTCCCCGACCGCCTGGAGCAATGGACACAGAGGGGCATTCTGTCCACTGGGGGCCCCTTAGAGAACCACTGTTTTAGATGCAGCTTCTAATCCACCTTTGCAGTGTTAGTCTAGAGTCTTTCCTTACAGAAACCCTTGCTGCTAGGCATCTTCCAGAGACATACTATTTGGACCCTCTCATGGTAATATCAGATCAACCATTATGGAAGCTTCCTTCCACAAATGGTTTCAGTCTATCATTAAAACAAAATCAGCAGGCATGCAGTATTTGGACTGAAGGCTAGTATTTTACATGCTTTGACATTTTAAACAACCAGTTATGTCATAAGATCCTGTTGATATGATACATTTATTTGCATGGCCAGCATTCTCCTGTCCATTATTTTAGAAAATCTTCACTTATTTACCTCTCATCTACTTTAATAAAGATCACCTATTGCCTAACCCAAACTAACACAGTTCTGCCCTCTCTCAACATGTCTCCGAACCTGAGACCAGAACTCTTCCTCTTTTTATGACCCTCTCTTCCTAACGGTCAACGGAAAATCTATGATGAGTCATGGTTAGCTTGCAGTGAAGCAAAGATGTCAACTCTAGGGACTCTATATACAGAAGGGTCTCTGTATGCAGAAGCATACACCAGGAATCTTCAAAGCTGAAGTAAGATCACTTCGGCACTCAGAGTTACCTTACTAGAGATACGTATTATAATATATGTATTCTAGATTCTGTTGATTATACAATTGCTCAGGTGGTTGCTGTGGTATGCTGTGAGTTGTAGAGCAGATCAAGTCTGCATAGACCAAGCCCATACCAGGTCATATATACAGTATATATATATATATACAGTATATATATATATATATATATATATATATATATGTATGTATGTGTGTTTACTTCTCATAGAGTTGTCCTAACTGAACTACATTTTTCAAATATTATTATATTTCTAGTTTTGAATCATGTGTTTAAAACCAAATTACAGAACTACTGCTAGAGAAAACAAATATCTGTGTAAATGGACTTAAAACAATACAGTACCTGAGATAAAGCTCTTGTGACAACTAACCCTGCCCCTTCCTATTTTTCAATATATCAGTGGATAAATATTTTCTTTTTTAGTGCAACATGCTTGTATGGAAAAAAAATTGAGGTGTCACCTACATCCTTCAAAAGTTGCACCCTGACATTTCCACAGTTTTGAAGTTCTATATTGGTTATGGAGGAAAATAAATGTCAGATTTCATTTTTTTTTCTTTTTTTATTACCTTCAGACTGTCATGTTTGCATGGGTTAAATCCACAGGAGACTGGACATGATGCATGAGTCAAAAAGACGATGTGTAAGAGTTTCCACGTTCTTAAATTTACAATAAGAGAGAAGTCGACACATCACGGCTCCAAAATTTTAAAAACATATTTCATATAGAGTGTTTCATATAGAGTGGTACAGAGTCCCAGTTACTGGAATTTCATGGTCTTGTTAATGATAGCAGTAGTACATTAAAAATGCATTATAAAATAAAAATGCTATGGAGTTCCATCGTGATAAAATGAATTTTCTGGACGTACTGTATATGTCAACAATACTGTGACAAGTCTATACCTTAAACCCACTGGTACGTTGAAATATGGGTCTTCTTATCACCCTGTTCCATTGAAGCGTTCTTTACCTATTTCTCAATTATCCATATCCAGAGGATCTGTAGTGAGATGATGACTACCAGCATCAATCAGATTTTATGTCAGATAGGTTTAGACAAAGAGCCTACACTGAGGAGTGGATTCAATCTGCTACAAATCATTTTACAAACATGTTACAACAAGAATGCCTCATAAATAATCTAGATAAACAGAACACCAAGTTAATTGTTATACCCAATATTCACTGCTGGCTAATGAAATAGAAGACCTCATTCAGAAACATTGTTACATTGTCTACAGTTAACCCCACCTGAAAAACCATCTCGTTTGGGACCACCCAACTTACGCAATATGTTGGTCAGAGCCGATCTGTCTACTCCTTAATTATCACATTTTTTTTAGTAATGTGCCTTCTGGAAACTATCGATGTGGTGATTGTCAACAATGTCATTTTACTTAAAAAAACACAAACCTTCTAACACCCACATACTAGGAAGACATTTAAAGTTAGAGGAATTATATCTTGTAAGACCATGAATGTAAATTACATGCTGTGCTATCCTTGTGGACTTGTAGACCTCTTAAATCCCTTATCGTTGAACACTAAAGTGCTATTAGGCATCAAGATCATACACAGCACAGCTGTAGCAGTGCAGAGTGTGGGGCCGGGGTGATTCCAAACACCTGGCCCCTAATTAGGCTGATTAAGCCTGAGAGGAATAAAGGCAACTGGAGACGGCAGTGCGACAGAGAGATAGAGACGGGCAGCTGTCCGACACCTGTGTGTGTGTGTTTGTCTTTTGTTTAAGTTTATTATTAAAATATTATTTATATTGTCAAGCTGGTTTGTTCCGCGAGGGGAGGAGGGGCTCCAAGCCGATCGCCGGGAGCAGTCAGGGCCACTGCCAGGGGCGGAGGAGACCCCTACCTGCCACTAAAACATGGCGGGATCAGAGAACCGCCGACCATGAGTAGGGAGGGGCTCCTGGCCGACCGCCTGGAGCAGGAGGACCGCTGTCAGGGGCGGGGGAAACCCCTTCCGTCCACCAGAGGCTCGAAGGACTGTCTCCTATCTGCCCGGGGAGGCATGAGTGTTGTCCAATAGAGGGTGGAGGAGTAGCCGAGGACCAGGCTACGGCATATCAGAGAACCGGTGAGTAAATTTTTTTTTTTAGCTCTCTCTCTCCCGCTGCTGCTCCGCATTAGCCTTTCCCTCGCTTTTAAAATATTATTGTGTTTTTGGTTGGTATTCACTGTTAGTGAGTGTGTAAGTACTGCGTTTTTTTTATTATTGTTGTTTCCCTCCCTTGTCCCCACCTAGATCCAGGAAGACACGGATGACCTGCCGGCAGACGGGGCCGGAAGGGATATAAATCATGCCGGGGACTCCCCAGCCTGAGAGAACGAGAGAGTAATGTGGCAGGGTGGAGAGCTGGGCCGGGCCGGGCCGTGATTGGGCACACCCGGCCCCTAATTAGGCTATTTAAGCCCGAGAGGGATAAAGTTTGTCTTATGTTTAAGTTTATTATAAAAATATAGGAGGTTCTCGCCTCCTCCTTTTCATTGAAAGCTTTCAGTTTGATAGTTTATTCTCTTTGTGCACGTTGAGGCATCACAACATTTTTTAGTGTTTATTTCTGTTTAATCACGTGATGTATATTGAATGATTGTTCCTGGTACGTAAGGTTTTATTGTCTGATGAAGAGCCATGGGCTCGAAACTTCACCTTAGGTGAGAACATTAAAATATTTTTTTTCTAATTTTGGAGCCGTGGTTTTATGACTTTTCTCTCTTTTTCTGATACCAATTTGGTCTGGCACCCACAATGAGCTTTTTTTGCCATTGGATGTGCATGCTTTTGTTATTTTTTTCTGAGCTGTTAGTTAGCACTGCACTCCATTGGTTTGTTTAATCGGACACACCTGTGCTGCTCTACAATGGCTGAATCTCATGCTGATCTGTCCAAAACTTCTTTCTGAAGAGGATATCATTAACATTCTCATAAAGGACTCTTTGTGTAATGAGAATTATACTACAAGTAATAGTGAAAGATGTTCAATTAAAAGGTTAGAAAAACTTCAAAAAAGAGAGACTAGGCTGTATTTGCATCGGTTGTCTCTGACTATCTGCAAGTGAAGAGAATTCCGTGGGGGTTATGGATAATTAAAAGCTCCAACATTGGCAAGGATAACGAGAGCTTTTGCGATAAGTGGTGCAAAATTTTGAATAAATGTGCTTTTTAATCTGATGGCCCTGACAGTACAAGAGGTGTCTACACATCTCAGTCAAATTCAAAAGTAAATTGTGGAGGTTAAATCATGTCTGTCCTCTGAACATCCAGACAAGGAACAGTTTGACCTACTTCTAACGGAATAGCGAAATTAAAAGGTACATTATTGCCTCCAAAAGATCAAATTTGATAGGGATGCATCAGATTATGCCAATGGCAGGGTCTAACAATAGAGATTGGGGAAATCACACCATCCAGCACAGCAGTTCTTCCCAGCTGGGCACGCAAACCACTGGTTGTCTGGTTGGCAGAAGGAATTTGACAGTCCAGTCTTCTTCATTTTATTCGGATACAGATTCCAGTACCTTGTCTCAGCCTAAATGTTTTTTAGAGGCAAGGCATCAGTCAGATACTTCTCATCCAAGAAGAAATGCAGGAGGGGCAAAAGGTGCTCCCACAAGAAATCATTGTCACACGCAGAACTACCCAGAGGAATTAAAAGTCATCAATCTCTCAAGTAGGTCTATTTCAGGGAAATAGTTAACTGTTTTGAATAAAGGACTTTCTTTTGCACCAACTACCCACTGTAAAGTGTTTGATACGTACATTGATATGCAAAAATTATTCATCAAATTAAGACAGAGATAATTTTACAGTGGGCACACCACTGTAGTCTGTAGAGCCCAGAGGTCATTTAACATTTCTTCTTATGGCCCTATGAATAGTACTGTCCCAGAGAAGTTTGGTAGAACTCTAACGAACGATAACACTTTGACTGTGCAACCTCTGACTCCATTTAGAGGTAATTCCACCTTTATTCCTCCTAAAAATAGAAACTATTCTCTTGAAACTTACTGTAGAATTGTGGAACATGATGTCCTATTGAAGTGCAAAATACAATTTATATTGGCTCACAATCTAACGGAGATTCAATGGGTCGAATTGGAATCCCTTCAAAATGCAGACAAAGGAGGGGCTGTGGTTATGCTAGATCGGCAGTCATATGAGATAGAGATTCAGAAACAGCTTTCTAACACAACTTTTTATGAGACGTTAAAGAGTAATCCTTTGCTTTTATTTAAAACATCTGCACTTGACACTTTAAAACATTTTTTGGAGTTGGGCCAATAACTAAAGACGAGTTTGATTATATGTGTGTTGAACATCCTGTCACACCAGTCTTGTACAAATTGCCTAAAATTCACAACACTTATACAGACATTAACCCTAGGTGGCAGATAGTTGCAGTAATTGGCTCCTTAACAGAGAAAATATTATCCTTTTTTGATTCTTTTCTTCAACCTCTTGTTTCTTCTTTACATTAATACATTAGGGATACTATGGAATGTATTGATATCATTTGACCTGTGCAGTTGCCCGCCATACCTGTTCTTTTTGTGACCATGGACGTGGAATCGCTGTCTACAAAAGTTCCATTTGAAGGAGGTCTTAAAGCAGGAGTTTTATTTAAACAACGGTCTTGCAAGGTTCTTAGCACTTGTCTGATTAAATTGGTGCTGTCACATAATTATTTTCTTTTCGGATCTGATTTTTATTTACAGGTTTCTGAATTCAGCATCTGTACTAAAATGACCCTTAGTTTTGCCTCTCTATTCTGTGATTTATTTGAAGATCAATGTGTATACAGACAAGAATGCATCCCTTTCTCGGTTGTCATTTTATTGTGGAAACGTTACATTGATTATATTTTTTTCCAGTGGAGTGGTACAGAATTCCAGTTACTGGAATTTCACGGTCTTATTAATGATAGCTGTAGTATATTAACATTTAGTTACACACAACGTATGCGGTATGTTGGTCAGAGCCTATCTATCAACTCCTAAAGAGTTGTGTGCCTTCAGGAATCTATCGATGTGGTGATTGTTAACATTTAACACGTGTCATTTTATATACAAAACACAAACTTTCAAACACCCACATTCTGGAAAGACTTTTAAAGTTAGAGGAATTATTTCTTGTAAAACTGTGAATGTTATTTACATGTTGCATTGTATTTGACTTTGTTATATTGGCAAAACCAGTAGACCTCTTAAAACCATATCTCAGAACAATGAATTGCTATTAGGAATCAAGATCCTAAGAGCCCGGTAGCACAGCATTTTGCTGCTTTAAGACATTTCCGTTTCCACACTTCAGTATATAGGAACTGACCTGAACCAGACTTTTGTATGGCTTATTGTCTGATGAATAGCCATGGGCTCGAAATGTCACCTTAGGTGAGAACATTAAAATACATTTTTAAAATTTTGGAGCCTTGGTATTATGACTTTTCTCTCTTTTTTTCTGATACCAATTTGGTCGGGCACCCACACTGAGCTTTTTTGCCATTGGATGTGCGTGTTTTTGTAAATTGTTTCCACGTTCTTAAATTTACAAATACAAATAAACAGTGAACGTGTGTGTACTGTATGTACAAGATCTTAAAGGGATAGTTCACCAAAATAACATCAATAACAGTTCAAAAGAGGCAGAAACCTAGGAGTAACCGCCAACAACCAACTCAGTTTCACCGACGAAATCTCAAGAACAGTCCGATCATGTAGATTTTCACTCTACCACATTTGGAAGATAAGACCCTTCTTCTCTGCTTACGCCACACAACGTCTTGTTCTGTCTCTTGTCATATCTAGACTGGACTACTGTAATGCTCTTTCAGACAGCCTAATAGCATGTGTAATTATGCCTCTGTAAATTTGGATTGTACCAAATTAGCAAAGAAAAAGAGATGTTCGACAGAATCAGTCACCATTCACTTAAATTGCATCTTTTTGTCCATTATAAAAAGTGAATTGTGACTGATTCTGTCGAACATCTCTTTTTTTTTTTTGCTAATATGGTACAATCCAAATTTACAGAGGCATAATTACACATGCTATAGATTGACAGAGGTGATTATTCTGTCCAACCTCTCCATTTTTATTCCATGGAAGAAAAGTGTAACGTCTAGATGTGTTTTTGTTCATGTTTTGTTTTCATGTCTTTTATTTTGAAATTCTAGTTCCTGTTTCCTGTCATGTGGTTCCCTTGTCATGTGATTTTATGTTTCCCTCCATGTTCATGTGTCTTGTTTTCATTGGTTTATTGTCTTATCAGTTCTAGTTTGTCATTGGTTTAAGGTTATTAGTCTTGTTATCTTGTTTATTGTTCTGTCTGTTTATTGGTTTTCTTGTTATTGTTTTACCCAATGTCTGTGTATTTAAGCCCTCATGTTTGCCATTGTTTCTTGACAAGTGTTGTTAATGTAACCTTGTTTGCTAAGCCAAGTTTATGTTCATGTTAATTATTCATGTTTATGTTTATGTTTATGTTTAGGTTAGTTTAGTTCATGTCTATAGTTTGGGTTTTGTATTTCTCACATATAAATAAACTGCACTTGGGTTCTTCATCTTCACGTCATCGTCTGCATCATTGCTAGTGCCAGCATATCGTTACAAAAGTCATGCTGGACTAGCAATTGTCTTTCATTATGCAAGATGTCTCATCCTAATATTAATAGCTACTTTACTGTAATTTTACACATTAATGTTGGATAAAAAGATCATTAATTTAGGGATAGCAGTTAAGAGATTTAATTTACAAAAAGTTCATAAGTTCCTCTGTAATGTACTGACATTAGTCAAAAACTGAGTTACAGAAATCCTATGCTGCTCTTTCCTGTTCAGCCCTTGAGTAGGGCCAAGAAATTACATGTTCTTGCAGGTGGTCCAGTGGTCTTAGGTTTAAAGTTTAAATTAAGAAGAAAATAAATCTCAGATTTTCACTGTTGCCTCAGACTTTAAGACCCCATCAACCTGATTGCAAAAGTAAAATACTAAATGCTGAAGAGGTTTGTTCTGATTGGGGTAAAAAACATTTTTGAATGTGCATTATAAAATGTATCAACCAGTTATCATGTGCAGTTGGTAGAATTTTTACAGCATACAGTAATAAATAAAGTAAGCTTATCAACTTATATCTACCTATATCTCTTGTAGTTGACGTCAAAGACTGTACATCCAATCAAACTCTGATATTTTTTGTTCTAATGCCATTGGCACATGCAATTGGTTGAGCCATTTTTACAATGTCAGGCTGGTCGGTATGCCCAAGCAAACATCTCAATTTTTTGAAAGGACCACAGAGTCACCTGTTTTTCAGGGAACTCAACCAATGAATAGCTCTTTTTATATTACACTCTTTATCTTTACCTTGGCACTGCGTTGGTCACCACTTGTTGTTCATTGTAACATCTTGGTCCTGAAGCAAGACCCCTTGAGATCCAGTGTTATAGGGCATGACATTAGTACACCAAAGATATATTCCAACCTTACCATTGGGGCCTTCAGCACTTATCAGAGGTACATAGCAGTTAAGATTATGGATTTCCTTAATGATACCTTTGCTTTTAGGTGGCATCATGGCCATTTTCTTGGAACCAGAGAAGCACTAGACACTATATGACCACTATATGACCACCATATGTGCTGAGGATGTGCATCCACATCC
The DNA here is from genome assembly GCA_032164185.1 of Moxostoma hubbsi. NCBI lineage: Eukaryota > Metazoa > Chordata > Actinopteri > Cypriniformes > Catostomidae > Moxostoma > Moxostoma hubbsi. The sequence continues at coordinate 2,012,541 of JAVLUX010000039.1, read as the reverse complement.
TCAGGCTACGCAAGGACAGCGTTATCTCCCTTCAGTCTGCCATTACTGAGAGGTAATTGTGTTTCTCCTTACTAAACCTGTGGGGGCCCAGTCTACACCTGTTGTGAGGATTCAAAGGCATTGATTTTTCACGTTAGGCCGTAAAACCTGTCACTAACAGCACAATCTTGATCTCCACGGGGGAGGGAGGAGTGCCTGTGTCATTGCTGTGACCTAAGAAACCCTCTTTCTCTCTCTCTCTGAAATTTTTGTCTCTCTGTAAAGTGGCAAACAACGGTGGGTAGACGGTCTTCTATTTGCCTTGACCAAATCCATTTATGAAGCCCTTTAAGACCTCTGACACTCCCGGCAAAGGTCTTTGGAGAGCTTGTTGCCAAGGATACTGTTAACTTCAGTAACAACAGCAGCACCCTCCCAGCTACAGAAGCCTTGTACAATATCGGGGTGTAACTAGCTAAATGTATCCAAACTACTAACTCTGATGTTTGTCCGTGTGTGTTAATTTGAGGTCATATACTGTATATGCCATTGTACTCTTAAATGTTGACAACTCACTTGGCAGATATATGCATTTCAAATTCACAGTCTTTCTCCTGTGGGATTAGAATCTGTTGTGAGATGCTTACAGTGTTATTGATGGCTCCTCTGTGGCACTGCTTTCGGCTTTGCATAAAGGCCCTCGAAATTGTTGCTTTTTTCCTGCAAAAAGCCTGAAAGCCAGATTATCTTATGTTCCCAGCATTACTCCTCATAACTGCATTTTTACCAAGATGCAATTCCATATATATATATATATATATATATATATATACACTCACCTAAAGGATTATTAGGAACACCTGTTCAATTTCTCATTAATGCAATTATCTAATCAACCAATCACATGGCAGTTGCTTCAATGCATTTAGGGGTGTGGTCCTGGTCAAGACAATCTCCTGAACTCCAAACTGAATGTCAGAATTGGAAAGAAAGGTGATTTAAGCAATTTTGAGCGTGGCATGGTTGTTGGTGCCAGACGGGCCGGTCTGAGTATTTCACAATCTGCTCAGTTACTGGGATTTTCACGCACAACCATTTCTAGGGTTTACAAAGAATGGTGTGAAAAGGGAAAAACATCCAGTATGCGGCAGTCCTGTGGGCGAAAATGCCTTGTTGATGCTAGAGGTCAGAGGAGAATGGGCCGACTGATTCAAGCTGATAGAAGAGCAACTTTGACTGAAATAACCACTCGTTACAAGCGAGGTATGCAGCAAAGCATTTGTGAAGCCACAACACGCACAACCTTGAGGCGGATGGGCTACAACAGCAGAAGACCCCACCGGGTACCACTCATCTCCACTACAAATAGGAAAAAGAGGCTATAATTTGCAAGAGCTCACCAAAATTGGACAGTTGAAGACTGGAAAAATGTTGCCTGGTCTGAGTCTCGATTTCTGTTGAGACATTCAGATGGTAGAGTCAGAATTTGGCGTAAACAGAATGAGAACATGGATCCATCATGCCTTGTTACCACTGTGCAGGCTGGTGGTGGTGGTGTAATGGTGTGGGGGATGTTTTCTTGGCACACTTTAGGCCCCTTAGTGCCAATTGGGCATCGTTTAAATGCCTCTGCCTACCTGAGCATTGTTTCTGACCATGTCCATCCCTTTATGGCCACCATGTACCCATCCTCTGATGGCTACTTCCAGCAGGATAATGCACCATGTCACAAAGCTTGAATCATTTCAAATTGGTTTCTTGAACATGACAATGAGTTCACTGTACTAAAATGGCCCCCACAGTCACCAGATCTCAACCCAATAGAGCATCTTTGGGATGTGGTGGAACGGGAGCTTCGTGCCCTGGATGTGCATCCCACAAATCTCCATCAACTGCAAGATGCTATCCTATCAATATGGGCCAACATTTCTAAAGAATGCTTTCAGCACCTTGTTGAATCAATGCCACGTAGAATTAAGGCAGTTCTGAAGGTGAAAGGGGGTCAAACACAGTATTAGTATGGTGTTCCTAATAATCCTTTAGGTGTGTGTATATATATTTATATATCAGTATTTAATAAAAACAATCCAGATTATTAAATGCTAAATCGGCTTGCCATATGCCAGTAATTTCCATATGCTGACAGTGTTACATATCCAAGTGTGATGAGCTAACCTGCAAGTTCACACTACTTCCTCGAAGCAGGAAAAAAAAAAAAAAACGAATGAAAAGTACAAAATCGCTGCTAATATTGACCTCAGTGACACCCTGTTACCTGAAATATAAACAGTAGCTTCTTGTACTAATCACCATTATGTAACAAGACAGACTGCATTTCAAAGACATAGTTACCTTAAAGGAATAGTTCTCTCACAAATAAGAATTTTGTCCCCATCTATATCATTCCAACCTGGTAGTATTTTTTTCTTTCTTTCATGAAATACAAAAATAAATATTAGGCAGAGTGTACAAGACTTCATTGCATAAGAAAGTAGTTCCATGCACAAATGCGTTTTTATGACCGTACTCAGATTTTCATATTATTTTTTAGTGTGTAATTTATTTGCCACTCGCATCACCAAATGGAATTGCAACAATAATCACTGTTTTCAAACAGGTTTGTCCAATGCTGAAACCCTGCATGCCATTGGTCAAACAGCCTAGGTCAGACAGTCCAGCCCAACGCTCAGGCCATCGTTTGAGCCAATGTAGGGGTTGTAAGGATGTTCAAACAAATCACAGTGTTTACACTTTTTGGGGAAATCTATGTATAAATGACTTAAATATGGTCATCTCTGCATGTTAAGATTAAAGGAATAGTTCACCCCAAAATGAAAACTCTCTCATCATTTACTCACCCTCAGGCCATCCCAGATATGTATGACTTTCTTTTGTAGAAGAAACACAAAACTGTATTAGAAGATACATGAACTCCGCCATGAACACCGTTGCCTCTCTCCCAGACGAGCTTAATACATTTTATGCTCGTTTCGAGGACAACAACACCGCCCTCGCGGAGAGAGCACTCGCGGCCGATACTACAGATGATGGTTCACTCTCCGTCTCTGTTGCGGATGTAACCCGATCCTTTCGACGGTTGAACATCCGTAAAGCCGCGGGTCCAGACGGCATTCCGGGCCGCGTCATCAGAGCATGCGCGAACCAACTGGCTGGTGTTTTTACGGACATTTTCAACCTGTCCCTCTCCCTGTCTGTAGTCCCCACATGCTTCAAAACATCAACCATTGTGCCTGTACCGAAGCAAGCCAAAATCACTTGTTTAAATGACTGGCGTCCTGTTGCCCTCACCCCCATCATCAGCAAATGCTTTGAGAGGTTGATCAGAGATCACATCTGCTCTGTTCTGCCCACCTCTTTGGACCCATTGCAGTTTGCCTACCGTAACAACCGCTCCACTGATGATGCTATTGCATCTACAATACACACTGCTCTCTCCCACCTGGAAAAAAGGAACACATATGTGAGAATGCTGTTTGTAGACTACAGCTCAGCATTTAACACCATAGTGCCCTCCAAGCTTGATGTGAAACTCCGGGCTCTGGGCTTAAACAGCTCGCTGTGCAGCTGGATCCTGGATTTCCTGTCAGGCAGACGTCAGGTGGTTAGAATGGGCAGCAACATCTTCTCATCACTGACCCTCAACACTGGAGCCCCACAGGGCTGTGTTCTCAGCCCACTCCTGTATTCCCTTTACACACATGACTGTGTGGCGACACATAGCTCCAATGCCATCATTAAGTTTGCTGATGATACGACGGTTGTAGGTCTGATCACTGACAGTGATGAAACAGCCTACAGAGAGGAGGTGCACACTCTGACGCGCTGGTGTCAGGAGCACAAACTCTCCCTCAACGTCAGTAAAACCAAGGAGCTTGTGGTAGACTTCAGGAAGAAAGACAGAGAACACAGCCCCATCACCATTAATGGAGCACCGGTGGAGAGAGTCAGCAGCTTCAAGTTCCTCGGTGTCCACATTACTGAGGAACTCACATGGTCCGTCCACACTGAGGCCGTTGTGAAGAAGGCTCACCAGCGCCTCTTCTTCCTGAGACGGCTGAGGAAGTTTGGAATGAACCAACACATCCTCACACGGTTCTACACTAGTACTGTTGAGAGCATCTTGACTGGCTGCATCACCGCCTGGTACGGCAATAGCACCGCCCACAACCGCAAAGACCTGCAAAGGGTGGTGCGAACGGCCAGAAACATCATCGGAGGTGAGCTTCCCTCCCTCCAGGATATATATAACAGACGGTGTGTGAATAAAGCTCGGAGGATTATCAAAGACTCCAGCCACCCGAGTCATGGGCTGCTCTCACTGCTTCCATCAGGCAGGCGGTATCGCAGCATCAGGACCCGCACCACCCGACTACATGACAGCTTCTTCCCACAAGCAATAAGACTTTTGAACACTTGATCCCTCACGATCAACAATCAGCACTGCACTTTATTAATCCTCATTCTGTCAATATATTCTCGCTCCCAATTCAGTTAGTGTATATATATATATATATATATATATATATATATATTTATACCCTTCTCTAGTGTGTGTATTCTACATTGTGTGTATTGTGTACATTTGTTATGTAAATTGTTGTGTAGGTATGTGTACATTTGTTATGTAAATTGTTGTGTAAGTTTATGTAAATTGTTTTGTGTAATATGTTGTTTATTGTAAAGTGGTTTATGTCTCGTCACTGTCATTACTGCTATGTTGCTCGGAACTGCACACAAGAATTTCACCTGCTGTTGCACTCGTGTACACAGTAGTGTGACAATAAAGTGATTTGATTTTGATTTGATTTGATTTGAAGAATACTGTGGCACGGTGGAGGGCGGGACCAGGGCGTGATTAAGGAAGCCTGGTCCCATATTAGGCTGATCAAGCCGTCAAGAGGGATAAAGGCCACTCGCGGACGGCGATGCGGGAGAGAGAGATCGTTCACGGACATGTCCGTTGTCTTATGTGTTTGTATTATAAGAGGTGTGGGTGAGAAACAGATGAACATGTAATTATTTTTTTTAATTTTCTATTCTGATGCACATTCTTCATGCATATTGTCACCTACTGGTCAGGGTTGGTCAAAGGTGGAGATTTATAGTAAAAAAAACTTGGATTTAACCACTGCAGTCCACATTACTTTTATACTGCCATTATATACTATTTGGCTTCAAAGTTCTGGCCACCATTCACCTGCATTTTATGGACCTACAGAGCTGAGATTTCATATATGTAAGTCATACAAATCTAGGATGGCATGAGGGTGAGTAAATGATGAGTTTTTGGGTAAACCATTCATTTAAGGAAAATTACACCCTTCAACTTTAAAGAGTTACTGTCACAGCAGTGTTTGTCAAAGGCAGCACATTAATGTCATTGAGCTGTATATAATAGAGCTGTATCAAAATCAATGAACCTACTGTGTTTTTGCCCTTGGATTATTGGAATGTAACAGTCTGTCTGTATACCAAGAGCAACATCACTGTGAATCCTTTGTATGGCAAGTAAATGGTGCAGTGGTCCAATATTAAACAAGACTCTGTTCAGTTCATACAGAGTTGCGTTTGTGCTCACACAGACCAAGGCATCATGCCCATACAGAACTGAACTATGTGCCCCCTCACATTTTCAAGCCATGTAGATTTTGAATGCAACTTCCAAAAAAGTTGTATATTTGATCAGATTCAGTTTTATAAATATATATTCAGATTTACAATTATATATATTCGGATTTGAACATTATGTATGCCTAAATATTTGTGATTTGTTCGTGAAATGTCGTGATTTGAACCATTTTCCCCTAGCGTGCTAAATATGCCTGCTACTTCTCTAGAATAATTAATTGTACATTTATTTAGAGGTTTAGTTTACCCAAAAATGTAAGTTCAGTTTACTCATCATTTACCTCAGTGCATGATTTTCTCTCTTTCATTGGACACTAGACGAGATGTGTCTCAGCTGTCTTTCTGTCTATCATCAACTTTTTGTGTAACTTGAAATAAATGATGACAGAATTGTAATTTGTGTGTGAACTATCCCATCAAGGATCTACTATGTAACAATAAGATATTTTCTTTAGCTATGTCTTATCGTCTTATCTACTTAGGTCGCCAATTGATTCAGGACTTACATTGGTGCCCCTTAAAAACAAAAAACAAACAAGCAAAAACAGTAGGTACAGGATGCCCCTACACACTTACACATTCTCTCCCTCTCTCATTCGGTTTATCATGTTCACCCTTCACCAATTCAAGGCCCACTCAGTTTGGACAGTGTTGACAGCACTGGCAGTCTGACGGCTTCATCCACGGGAGGTTTACTGTCCATGTTTATCTGTCTCTGCCTCTCGCTCTTTCGCCTTTCTCACTTTCACATCACTTACAACATTCAATAAGCAAGTCAGTCAAGTCAACCTTTACTTAGAGAGCACATTTAAAAACAACAGAAAGTGCTTTACAGATCAAACAAATGAATAAATAATGTCAGAGTGATTTAAAAAACAGATTCATTTAAAGTTTAAAGTTAAATATAAAACATAATAAAATGAATAAAAACCTTTAAATACAGCATCATGTATATATCCATTTCAAACTATTCAATGATCTATTCAAAAGCTACAGAATACAAATTTTATTTAAAGAAGATTTAAAAATGGCTAATGATGAAGCTGACCTAGAATGGAAAGGGAGACTGTTCCATAGATTAGGAGCTATCACAGAAAAGTCACGATCATGCTGAGATCTATAGTGGCAATGATGAGCCCTCAATAAAAGTTGATCAGAAGACCTTACTAAAACATTCAATAAGCAGACACTTTGCAGTCGTTCTCGACTCTGCGGGTGAAGCCAAGGTCACTGCGTCATTTCATGCACGTTGAATTTGACTTAAAGAGTTATTAATCACCTCAAATGATCCTTGATGGTAATTTAAACTATTTAAATGAATGGAAGGAGAGGGTGAATGTAAGACACAGCAAGAAAAATGGTTGAGTTTTCCCTTTTGCTACTGGAAAGTGTTCTCACCCAAGCTTAAATTGAAAATTCGGTAATATATTCATGTTGTCCAAAACCCATATGACTTTCTGTTTTCAATGGAACACAAAAGGAGACGACGTAAATGTTGTCAGAGTCACGTAATATTGACGAGATCAGGCTGACCTAAACTAACCAGCCAAACCCTGATCCCTTGTTTTGTATGGTTGATTTATGTATGCAAAACTTCATTTACAACAGAGATTGTGGCAGTCTGTATTCCTTACATTTTAAGACATGTAACCATCATGAAACAATTTCCCAGCATGATTTCATGAACTACTACACCTTGGCAACATTTTTGCAAATCGAAATTGCATGCTTCGTTGCATGTTTAGCTACAGTTTCCAAGTGAAATGTCCAGCAAGGGGGAACAAAAAAATTTATGAAATGGTGTGAAATCAGACAAGAATTTTAAAGTGAATATTAGATGGAGGTTTTTAATGAGTAAAACGTATCTCACTAACCTAAAACTTTAACCCAAATATAAGCAATAGTTTTGTAAAAGCAAATGAGAGGTGAACAAAACAGACATCCTTAATCAATGCCTAAATCTAACCAATAGTGTGGAAATGCAAAAGCAATTTGTCTGAAGCAATCATGTGATTTCATGTCACTTCAATGACACTTTTGTCTCACATGTCAGCTTCTGTTTTTAACTGCACTCAAACTGCTGGCTGCCTTGTCCAAAGTCCAACACTCTATCAGGTGAGCTTAAATACTAGTGTTAAAATGTATAATTTTTCAAATGAAATGTTATTGTCAAAGTGTTTCAATATCATAAGATAGCAGTGTGTAGTAATAATGCAAAAAGTAAATGTTAATAAAGTCATAATCAGCCATCGAAGTAGTGATTTGTGTGAAAGTGATGTAGGTAGGTCTGAGTTGGGGTGAGTTCTTCTTAGTCTTTCACTTTGCAATCGTATTGGCTATCCATTTTTCATGTGGATCATGTGGGTATTGTCACTTGGTTGGGGGGTTTTGACACGTTAAATTGGTGTGAATGAAGGTTGTGTTCTTCACTGGACATCCTTCTCTTGTTTTGTGACAGTTAAGGCTAGGAAGATGCAGGTCAGCTCAGACTCCTTGCCACGAGTCCAAATTCCTTGACATATTATAGCTCAGGGAAGTCTGCATAGTTTTGTTAAATTTCTCTGTATAATTCTATTAATTCTTCTGTGCAACTCCTCAGGTCCCTAAGTGAATAAAACGCACAATGGTTGTAGCGCCTCTAGTGTTAATTCACAAGGAAACTGCAGAGAAATGTGGAACACAGTGCGTAAAAGTCAATATAGTTATAGTAATGTTCATTCCATGAGACTAGGTTCCAGTTTTGCATTTAAACAACAGTTCAACCTTCAATAGATTTATTATTTACTATTACAATGTATTACTAACACTACTATTACAATTTTGATACAATATTGTTTTTTATAGTAGTATTACTATTATTATTAATATATGTAATTTGTAACATAGGAACTACAATTATTCAAGACAAGCTAATTAGTTTCTCCAATGATGCATCATACTATGGTAGTTACAGCCTGATCTCATGAACATTATGTAGCAGTGGCGCTTCATTTCACATTTCACTGCAGTTTCCCAGTGAAATTTACAGTAGGGGGCACCAAAAGCAAGTGAAAGTGTGTCATAATCAGACTAAGTTTGTAAGGTGAATTCTAGATGGAGGTTTTAATGAGTAAAATGACCTAAAACTCTTACCTAAACCTAATAAAGTGTCCTTAAAGGAACTTTAAAGTACATTTGCTAAAGTGTACTTAAAAGTAACATTCATTCTATAAGACTTAAGGTTGTGTGGTTAAGCAATGTGCTATGTAGTTGAACGGAAACACACCCCTTCAAGATCTGGAATTGCACTTTACAAATTGCATTCAGCTCTAATGTTCATAATGTTTCCTGATTTGCATACTTCCTTTTGTGAATTGGGCACTAAACAATGCAGACATGAATCCTATATTACCATAATCTCGCAGTTCTGCTTTGTAACTGTGCTATAATTGGTCTGATACCGAAGTTCTAGCTCCCCCTCTCTTAGGTTGCCCACCACATTGCCTAGATGTCTTAGCCTTGAGAGGCTGCAGGGAAGCAAGTTATTGTAATGTCATTTGGACCTGCCTGTCAGTTTGGGTGATACCTCTATCCGTCAATGTCAACCAATGACACGTCACAACTGGCCTCAAGGTTTGGCTGCATAACAAACCTCAAACTCTTACGTCTTACTTAGGTGTTGAGAAATTTTTGAGGGGAGTGGAGAAGTGACTTAACGGAAAGTGACAAGGTAACACTCCCACTGAAAATGTCCTTACATGCTTAGAAAAGGTCAGGGCCTCATGTTTCAGTTAATGTAGATTGTACAGTTCAAGCGTCGATAGTGCTTGTATTGCAATAAGTGTTAATCTGGTCTAGATCAGGAGTCTTCGAACAGTTTTCAGTCCAAGGACCCCTCGGTGGAAAGACGGAGCTGGGAACCTGTGTTACATATTGTATATTATAGTGTTGCATTTTAAGCCAGGCCTATTATAACATATATATAATACCATATATTAATGTATACTTTGATGTTTTAATTTTACTATGGTCTTCTGCTGTTGTTGCCCATACACCTCAAAGTTTGACATGTTGTGCATTCTGAGATTCTATTCTGCTCACTACAGTTCTACAGAGGTGTTATCTGAGTTTCCGTGGCCTATCCGCTGCTCAAACCAGTCTGTCCTTCTCCGTTGGCCTCTTTCATCAACAAAGCATTTCCGTACGCATAACTTCCACTCATTGGATATTTTTTGTTTTTGGCACCATCCTGAGTAAACTCTTGAGATTGTTGTGCATGAAAATCCCAGGAGATCAGCAGTTACAGAAATACTCAAACCAGCCCGTCTGGCACCAACAATCATGCCACGGTCAAAATGGTAAATGGCCTGCACTTATATAGTGCCTATGGTCAGAATCCATAGTTTTAATTAAATTAACCATGGTGTTAGTACAGTAATATGCTGGTAGTAGTAACAGTAACCATGGTTAATTTTGTGGTTTCTGTAAATGTACAAAATACCATGGTGAAACTGTGGTTACTGTAGTAAAACCAAGGTTATTTTTCTAAGGTACGGATAAGGGTATGTTTAGTGGTAGTGTTTAATGTACAGCCGTGGCCAAATGTATTGGCAGTGACATGCATTTTGTGTTTTGCAAAATTTGCTGCTTCAGTATTTGTAGATCATTTTTTCACATGTTTCTATGGTATACTGGAAAACAATGATAAGCATTTCATACGTTTAAAAAGGCTTTTATTGCCAAAAACACTAAATTTATGCAAAAAGTCAATATTTACAGTGTTGACCCTTGTTCTTCATAACCTCTGCAATTCGCTCTGGCATGCTGGATATCAGTTCTGGGCCAAATCCTGACTGATGGCGATCCATTCTTGGCTTATAGTGCTCGGCATTGAACACAATTTGCGGGCTTCTGTTTGTCCACTCGCCTTTTAAGGATTGACCACAGGTTATCTATGGGATTAAGATCTGGGGAGTTTTCTGGCCACGGATCCAAAATTTAAATGTAATGATTTCCGAGCCACTTCATTATCACTCTTGCCTTGTGACATGGTGCTCCATCATGCTGGAAAATGCACGGATCATCACCAAATTGCTCCTGGATCATTGGGAGAAGTTGCTCTTGCAGGATATTTTGATACCATTCTTTATTTGGTTGCATATAGTATCTGCCAATAAAAATTGAGCCTTTTACTTTCTTAATTCACATTTCTGGTCTCATTGTGCTTAATTCATTTGTGCATGTTATTCCAAATAACAAAAACATATGTCTTTGTGCTCTTTTAAATATACTAATAACTTGCTTGTAACTGTATGTCATAATACAGACTTAAAATGGATTTTAAATTGCATTTCATATTGACTGAAATGCAAGGCTTGTAGCTTGTTTGAGAGCAATCTGATTGAGATTTAACAACAGAAATTCCCTTGAGGGAGGCAAGCTGAAAAAAAATGGAGGCGGAAAAGGTTTCTGTGACTTTTTAGCACATCTTAGAGTGACATTTGTAACTAATGAACTTATCAGGCTATGAAAGTGAAAAAAAAACTTCAAAGGCCTGTCCTGGCTTTCAACCGGAGAGAAGCTGTTGCGATTAAGCAAACCAATCAATTAAAAAAAATTACTGCTTGTTAAGAGAGTTCCCTTCATGTCTTCTGAAATTATTGATGATAACTACCTAAATCTACCAGTTTCGATCCCTTTTTCCTTTAACCGTTTATTACCCTGATATAGGAAACATGTATATGGTGTTAACTGAACATGACATCACATTGTCAGCTTATTAAGAATATTTGGTGTAAAATAAAAACATGCTTGCAAACACACTCAAAGAGGTTTGAGAGCTGAAGCAGAGAAGAAGAGTTTCTGTGAATTATGAAAACACTGGATGGAATCAGAAGACTTGGAATATAGTGCACAATTCATATTGATGCCAATATTGTGTTTTTTGGCCTTTTTGGAGCTTGGTAACCATAGCTATGAACTGTCGTATTGCAAAGAGCAGATTCTTTAAAAATTCTTCTTTTGTGTTCCACATGGAAACAGTAAAATAAAATAACAGCATACCGGTCAACGGAGTCTACAGTGACATCATTTCCATTTTTAGGTGAGCTCTTTTTTTAATGGACTTTTGAGAATTTTCCATTGTGAAGCCTATAGTCAGTCTCAGAGGTTAGTTTGGTCCAGTCTCCAAATATCTTCATCCATCCTTCTATTCACATCATCTTGCCTGTCAATCTGCAACTTCCAGCTACTTTCTTTTTCTTTTCCACCTTGAACTTGTTCCATGGCCCACACGGCAGAGGGAGGCAGATTAATGCCCTTCTCTTTGAAATCTCAGTCACATCGCAGCCGCTTTTCTGCCTTCTCCCAGTCTCTAACATAAATCACACGCTTCCCATCTGTCAGACCTGACTAATGTCCATTGCCAGCATCCTGACTGGATTTTCTACCCGAATTCAGTATGAAGGTAAAGAAAACAGCCTTCAGTTGGAACCTATAGGACAATTACAGGTGATAAGTGTGTAATTGTAATGTTAAAATATTTTCTCCTGGTCCAGCTTAACCTTTATGTGGTGTGTTCAATGTTTTCTGAAAGAAAAGTGATATGATGAATATTTATTTTTAACCCTTAAAGGGATAGTTCAGCAAAAAAAAATTACATTCTTTCATCATTTATTAACCGTCATGCCATTCTTGATGTGTATGACTTTCTTTCTTCTGCAGAACACAAATTATGATTTTTAGAAGAATATTTCAGCTCTGTAGGTCCATACAGTGTAAATGAATGAACAGCATAAAAGTGATCTGTATGACTCCAGTGTCTTAATTCATATCTTCTGAAGTGATATGATGGGTGTGGTTGAGAAACAGATACATTTTTAAATCCTCTTTTGCTAGTAATTCTTGGCCCTGCCCAGTAGTGGGCGATATGCATAAAGAATGTGAAAGTGGAAGTTAAAGTGGAGAGTGACCGAGCAGGGAGGAGAATTTATAGTAAAAACAAAATGACTTAAATATCGATCTGTTTCTTACCCACAACTATCATATTGCTTCTGAAGATATTGATTTAACCACTGGAGTATTATGGATTACTTTTTTTCTGACTTATGTGATTTTTGGAGCTTCAAAATGTTTGGCACCCATTCACTTGCTTTGTATGGACCAAAAGACCTGAGAAATTCCTCTAAAAATCTTAATTTGAGTTCAGCTGGTGACAGATAGTCATACACATCTGGGATGGCATACGGGAGAGTAAATGATGAGAGAATTTTTACTTTTGGGTGAACTAATCCTTTAAATTCATGACTGTTTTGACAAACATTATTACAAACCTTGGGTCTCACCCGACACTTATTTATATCACAACTGTATATACAAAATGCCCAGATAGTTTACGATTTTCAAATATATATATATATATATATATATATATATATATATATATATTAAAAAAAAATTTAAAATTAAATTTTTTTATATATATATATATATATATATATATATATATATATATATATATATATAATTTTTTTTTAATTTTAAATTTTTTTTTAAATAGAAACTACTAGAATATAATTTATTCTTTTATAGTGTGATGTTTTATTTGTAATATATCAGAGAGATGATAGAACAACAACAACAAATGATAGAACAGGATTAATTACTTCCAAACTCATATTTAACTACACTTAAAGAAATGTTCTGGGTTCAATACAAGCATTTGTGGCATAATATAGATTTCCACAAACATTTATTTAGACTTGTTTCTGCTTTTTCTTTAAAAAAAAGCTAAAATTTTACTTAAAGTCTTACTTTATGGCACTTACAATGGAAGTGAATGTGACCAATTCTTTAATATTAAAATACTCACTTTTTCAAAAGTATAGCAACAAGACAATATGCATGACAAAATGATTTTAGTGAGATAAAATTAATTACCTTTTTTATGTAAAGGTATGGCCAATTTTACAACTTCATTACCATGACGATGTAATGTCAACAAATCCTAAAATGACTCTAAAAATGTCAAATTAAACAACTTTTCAGCTCAAATAATACATACGTTTTAACAGAATTATTAATGCAAGTGCTTTTATAAAATTATAAGCTTCACATTTCTTTGTTGAAACCCTCTAAAAATGGTCCCCATTTACTCGCGTTGTCCCCATTCACTTCCATTGTAAGTGCCTCACTGTAACCTTTTTTTTTTAGTATTGTTTGTGGTTATCAACTTTATGCCACAAATACTGTCAATTGAGCTTGTATTGAACCTGGCACATTCCTTAAACACACAAGTTACACATATGTATTTTCTCATGTATATATGTATATACTCTTCCTGAGTCTGAATAGACGTACAACTTGCAGATTTCGATGCCATTTCATAATGTTCATTTGTTGAACTTGCTATAGTTTACTGCCACGTTGCTTTTTCTTCAAATAGCAATATCAAATGTATATCAAGTAAATCACAGTAACATCATAATCACCTTGAGTAACATTGAACAAGTATAATTTGAACATACACACATATTGATAATTTGCCACCACTGGACAGAATATGTATATTTTATTTTTGTTTTATTTTTTGCAATTTTAGCTTCCTTTTTTATACAGTTCACAAGAGATATGTTGAGAAATAACTAAAGAGGTGAGGGCATAACCAGGGGCGTCATGTACCTATTTTGATTGAGGGGGCACCAAGGTCAGCCACCGCAACCCTAATCTATTTTTGTGACCGGCAAAATGCAGCGCTTTGCACAACAACCGTGCGTTTCTTTTTCATGAGAGCGCTAATTCTAATTGGAATTTTCGTACCAATGCAAGTGGTCATGGGTAGGAGTGTTTACACTATTGTGGGTGTATGTATGCAACTGTGGGTGTATTATATGTAAATTAAGTGGCGCATAGCGCAATTTGCTATTTTCCTGAAAAAAGGCATTTGAAAACCACTCAGCGCAACGTGTCAGTAGATGAAAATGATTAATAATAGTATAATCACATTAACTATAATTTAATGAAGCGTGCACCCAAATTCTGACGAGAGACACATTGTCCATGGGTATAAAAGGAGTGTGTCACTGTCATATAGCCTAAATATGCCCAGCAACAATCATCATGCAATTAACAATATAGTCTACTCTTTGCCTTTTTGTTTCCTTTGTGATAACAAAAACATGAACACCACACAAGGGTTAATATACAGATACAACTATAGTGTAATAAACCATTTGTGACTCGAGTTCTCCAAAAACCATGAACAATGCAGCTCTGTGTTGCTTTTAAAAAAAGAATCCTGACAAAGCCAACATAGAAGTGTAAGCTAAACCAATGGTGTGCGTTTGAGGGCGGGATTATCTGTTTTTTAGACCAATGGAAGCTGAGTGCAGTGTTCAGGAGACCTGTTTGTAAACTTTTTGCAAATCCATTTGTTGACACCAGTGATGTAGAACATGCCTGCTTGCTAATTTTTAGTAATTGTAAGTAAAAATGTCCCGCTCATACTGTTAAAGGAATGTTCCGGGTTCAATCCAAATTGAACAGGTTACATTAAGGCACTTAAATTGGAAGTGACTGTGGCCAGTCCATGTTACAATACACTGTTTTAAAAGCATGTTAAACATAAACAGGATTCGAGTTAACAGGATTTTACTGTGATTAAATTGCTTACTTTTATCAGTTTAAAGTTATATCCAATAGTACAACTCTGTTGCCAGTTCTGACAGTATGTTTTCATAGTACAATTTCTGAAGATCAAGGAAACCTTGATTCCTCATGATATGTCCCCTCAAGGAGGTATTTTCAAGACCCGCTTTTTGTTTTTTATCCTTGCCATGATAAACTCGACATAATTATTCCCCCCTCTTAGGACATGTTGTGCATCAAATCTCTCCAGGCTTCAAATTTCACGAGTGCTATGCATTTCTCCTTACAATTGTCACTTATGAATGTGAATATCCTTGAGCAGACGTGGGCAACATGCATAAAATTTTTTTCCAAGAACACAACCTCGTGTCATGCATGGGAGCGAAATCAATGAAAAGATGGGTATTTTTGCCCACTCAATTATGTGACTGGATATGTCTCAATTTCGAACCACACTCACTATATTTGGATAATTATTATTATTTTTTTAGGAAAACTGCAATGCAAGGGTGTGTATAAGTTAGACTTGTTATGGAATAAAGCATACAGGAGATTTTTACAGCAAAAATCAGTGTGAATATGCATGACGAGCATTGTTATCATGTTTATAAATATGCCTCATAACTCCAATGAAGATGTGAAGATGCCAGTTGAATGTAAATTCTAAACCGATTAATTTTCTTGACTGAACTTAACATATTAATGAGTAATTCTGCCAGATGTCTGTGCCATGACTATAATGAGATGCAAATTGAGCTTGTCACAAATAATCAAGTGTATCAGGTTATAATTTTAAAATGAATAATTGAAAAACGTGCGACACGTACATTTTCCACGCATTATTGTGCATTTAAATGTGTGAAGTGCATTTCAAGGGATAGTTCAACAAAAGTTTTTTCTCATCATTTACTAGCCCTTTTCCATACCAAAATAAATTGATTTTGATTTATACTGCCATACTCCAAAAACACTGTGTATCTGTGTATCTTGCAGGATGGAGAGAAGTCTCCACTGATCAGCGAGGAGAAACTCTAGCAGCTAAGTCCGTGATTTGTGAAAAGGTCAAGGAGACTCATTCCAGAGGTGAGTTGCTCTGTTCTTCCTGTGTTGGATCTTGGAGTAGGATGGAGTGGCTTGTCCTTCTTGGTCTTTAGAGGATGCCTCTTCATTTGTTTTGGCTGGGATGCCTGAGCATTACTTTAAACCGTAGACAGTTGCAGGTTCTTCAAATTTAGGCCAGAGCCCCAACGGGGTCTATTGGTCAACTAACTGATCTATAGAGGCTAGTATACCGGGGCTAGTTTTCACATTTTACTCATGTCAGTATTTCTCATAGAGGGTATATATTTCAAAGTACATTTTTGTATACAACCCAAATTCCGAAAAAGTTTGGACAGAGTGATTTAAATTATATTCACCATGTGCTAAATTTAAGGCACTACAGCTACACATAATACAACGTTTTACCTTGTGAATTAGCTTTTTGTTTGTTTTTTGAAAATGTACAGCAATTTCATATCAGATGATTGCAACACACTCCAAAAATAAGTTGACAGTTGAAAAAACAAGGCGACGTTAAACAGGTGAGGCAATTGTGTCATAATACTTTATACTGTATAAGGAGCCTCCATAAACAGCCTAGTCCTTCAAGAACAAGGTACGTTCAAGATTTGTCAATTTACCAACAGATGTTTCAGCAAATTATCCAGCACTTTGAAAACAATGTTCCCCAAAGACAAATTGGAAGGATTTTGGGCATTTCATCCTCTACAGTACACAATATAAATAAAAGAGTCAAGGAATCTGGTCAAATCTCGGTGCGTAAAGAGCAAAACGAAAACCACTTCTGAATGCGCGTGATCTCTGATCCCTCAGACATCACTGTCTTAACAAACATAATTCATCTGTAATGGATACCATGAACATGGGCCTGGGATTACTTTAGTAAACCTTTGTTAGTCAACACCATTCACCGCTGCATCCACAGAAGCAAGTTAAGACTTTACTATGCAAAGCAGAAGCGTACATCAACACTGTCCTGAAATGCTGCCAAATTATTTGGGTTCAGCCTCACCTTAGATGGGAAGTAGAACAGTGGGCCTGTGTTTTTTGTTCTGAAGAGTTTTTGAAAAACACTGCCATTGTGTTATCCAGGCCAAAGAGGAAAAGGACCATCCAAGCTGTTATTAGCATCAGGTCCTAACATCAGTGTCTGTATGGGCCAGCAGTGTGTCAGTACCCATTGCATGGGTGACTTGCACATCTGTGAGAACACCATGAATTCAGACAGATATGTACACATTTTGAAGCAACATATACTGCCATCCAGCACCGTCTTTTTCAAGGGCATCCCTGCATTTCCCAGCAGGACAACTTCAAACCACATACTGTCCGGATAACAAGTGCATGGCTGTGTAAGCAGAGAGTGCGAAAAAAACTAACCATATGGTTTGTTACCCACGATTCGGTAAGCATTGGCACCACGGTTCACCTCAAGTTTATTGACGCATCTGGAGCACAAGGTTTTGTTAAGAAAATAATGGTTCAAACAGACCCCAGGCACCGTTACATCCTCCGCCAATGCACCTGAATGGATCTGTAGATGGATACGCTCTGCCTGTGTTTCAAGTGGGTCAAATTGATGACATCACTGTTCTGCAAGCGTTGTGTGAAGTGGAGAAAACAAGCCGCTGATAGAGAAGCCCCCTGCATTATTCAGGTCTCCTGTCTGGAAACATTTTCTTATTGCAGTCAGTTATATCAGTGATGGTCAAAAAACTTTTACAAAACAGACACTGTTTGCACACGCTGCTCGACATGAGTGCTGTATACTGTAAATACATCGAAATCACAGGAGAAAATCACAGCAGAGCTGCACAAACTCCCATCTGTTTTTAAGCAAGCATTCAGTGCTGATTCGGACAGGCATAAAAAAATTACTAAAGCGATTGGGGTGATCATTGCCAACTATATGTTTCCCTACTTTGCTGATGAAGAAGAGTGATTTCCTCATATGATTAAAACACCATTTTAATAGCAAAGTTCCTTCTGTAGTGATGTACAGCTTCCCAATGCTGAATATATGTCCAGTGTGAAGTGCATGTAGTGTGAAGTTACTGTATGTAGCGTAATAGTGCAGGTATTGAGTTAAAATGTTGATTTATTAATTAGAGGAAAGGGTGTTTTAGTTAAAGACCCTAATGAAAATTAACCATGTTTTCACTGTACGAATGAATGAATGTTACATTATATATACAGTATGTATAATATATATATATATATATATATATATATATATATATATATACTGTATATATATATATATATATATATATATATATTAGTTCTTTTCTAACACTACACTCCAAGCGCTTTACACAGAGAACAGGGGACTCTCCTCAACCACCACCACTACTGAAGTAATCTTGTAGTAACCATGACAGCTGTCATCATGGATTTCTTTGCAGAAATCATGGTTTTACATTAAAAATACTGTAGTTCCATGTAGTAACCCTGATTATACTATATATTGTAAATATGAGCATAACATGTTGATTTTGTGGTTATGTTTTTACTACAAATACTATAGTTAAACCATGGTTACTGTAAAACAATTATTTTTATTAAGGGCAAACCTGTTGAAATGAATGAGTATTCTTACTTTGGATTTGGCAGTAATAATATATATTTTTTCTGAACATTGGAAATATATATATATATTTGGAATAATTTAAAATTTTCCTCTTATGGAAATAAATTGGTACGTTTATTCACCAATGTGGCATTCAACTGATCACAATGTATAGTCAGAACATTAATGATGTGAAAAATTACTATTACAATTTGAAAAAAAAATGGTCAGAAAGTTTTCTCATAAAAAATCCTCCATGTGCAGCAATGACAGCTTTGCAGATCCTTGGCATTCTAGCTGTCAGTTTGTCCAGATACTCAGGTGACCTTTCACCCCACACTTCCTGTAGCACTTGCCATAGATGTGACTGTCTTGTCGGGCACTTCTCACGCACCTTACAGTCTAGCTGATCCCACAAAAGCTCAATGGGGTTAAGATCCATAACACACTTTTCCAATGATCTGTTGTCCAATGTCTGTGTTTCTTTTTCCTCTAACCATTTCTCTTTTTTCTTTCAAAAGCGGCTTTTTCTTTGCAATTCTTCCCATAAGTCCTGCACCCTGAGTCTTCTCTTTACTGTTGTACATGAAACTGGTGTTGAGTGGGTAGAATTCAATGAAGCTGTCAGCTAAGGACATGTGTGGCGTCTATTTCACAAACTAGAGACTCTTATGTACTTATCCTCTTGTTTAGTTGTACATCTAACCTTCCACATCTCTTTCTGTCCTTGTCTTTGAAGACTGTAGTTACACCTTTGTATGAAATCTTCAGTTTTATGATAATTTCAAGCATTGTACAGCCTTCATTCCTCAAAACAATGATTGACTGAAGATTTTCTAGAGAAAGCCAAGTTTCTGTTTTGCCATTTTTTTTTTTTACCTAATATTGACCTTAAGACATGACAGTCTATTGCATACTGCGGCAACTCATAAACAAATATAAAGACAATGTTAAGCTTCTGTGTATGAACCAAATATATTTCATCTGTGTTTGATATAATAGCAAGTGATTTTCTAGTACCAAATTAGCAATTTAGCATGATTACTCAAGGATAAGGTGTTGGGATATGGCTGCTGGAGATCGGGCCTGTCAAGATTTGATCAAAAATTACTTTTTTCAAATAGTGATGGAGCTGTTTTTTCACATCAGTAAAGTCCTGACTATACTGTGTGATCAGCTGAATGCAAAGTTGGTGAATTAAAGTACCAATTTCCTTCTGGAACAGCAAAATCTGTACATTACAACCAAACACATTTCGTTAATATGACACAACATTTTGTAGTTACTAAGATACAACTCTTTCCACTGTGGCAACTGACCCAGATCTCCTTTATACTCTTTACTGCTTTTATTGTGTTCAGGTTGTTCTATTGCTTTCTTTATATACACATCATTTATAGTTAATTTCATCACAACAGGGATATTGGTTTGACCGGCAGGGGTCTGAAACATTCCTTGGCATGTCAGCATGTTTTTGATAGTATAGGCACTATCAGTTGCTTTGGGTCTCGTCCTGCAATTGAGCATTGAATTAGCTTGTCCTTAACACCACTTGACTGTCTAGTATGAGTTGCAGTTAAAATTAAATTTTTAAAATCACATTACTAATCTAAACATGACTAATTCCACATTGTGCAAGAGTGACTAATCTGAATCTGTCCTCAGATGAACATGTTGTATTCCCAGTGCACTTTCATTGTGATTTGAGTATTTATCCACTCTCAATAAACCATTATGAGGATGTGAGGTCTTTAAAGGATAGTTTACCTTGATATTTTGCCAAGCATGTACGGTTATCAGACGATAATAATAAATACATTTATAACTTTTATACTACTTTTTTTTACAATAAAGTTGATTTGATAAATTTTTAACATGTCATGTGGTTAACATTCAAGGAAAGGGTATTAAAGTACTTTCCTTGCTCATTGAATACATGAGAGTGTGCACAACTTACCGTAATTTCAGAGAAGTTTTCTAACATATTTTTCAAGATAAAAACATATTTTTTTATATAAATTTCATGGTTTTTTGAGTCACGATTTACTCCATATGACCTGGAAATGTGCCTTGTCATAAAAATATCAAATTAGTATTTTGCATCGTATTTTGTTTTGTTTTTTACACGTCACACTCATAAGGGCCTAAAGGGGTCCTCTCTATTTTATTAATTTGTTTATTTTTTTAAACATGACAACAAAATGGCTACCAGCATATTGGTTACACCACGTTACTTTGATTTGCTGACTTTTTTTTTTTCTTCAAGTATTTATAATAATTTAACACACAGTTTTTTTATTATTATTTTTTTAGGGAATAGTAATAAAATATTATTCTACACTAGAATTTCAGCTTTTATTGATAATTGTAGTTTATGTATAAATTATGTATAATTTATTTTTATTCATTTATTTATTTTTACTCTCTTCTTATGGTCATACCACTTTTTTTTTTTTTTTTTACTTTATATATATATATATATATATATATATATATATATATATATATATATATATATATATACAGGGTTGGGGAGTAACAGGATTACGTATTTAAAATACAAAATATAGGTAACTGTATTCCACTATTTAAATAATTTAAATCTTAATTTTAAATGGTAATTAAAATACAGTTACATTCAAAAAGTATTTTGATTACTGAAGAGATTACTTTGCATTTGTTTTGTCATTTGTTTAATTTAATGATGCAATCCAAAGTGCATTTGAACAGCGTTGAAACACTTTCTTATGATGTGTTACATTCATACGAACAGACAGAGAAGTATGTTTTAAGTACGTTTGGAGCAGAAGAAATAGAAATAAACCTTGTGTAAATTATCAGCTTTGTGCTAAGCTAAAATGCTATTTCTAACCATTTTACATGCACATGTTACCAGGCACGAATATATATACTACTCTAGGCAGGGGCAGACTGACCATCGGGAAAACCGGGACTCTTCCCAGTGGGCTGGCCGTGAAACGGGCTGAAATGGGTCACCGCTTTATGCAGAACGGGCCACAAAATGGCTCCGCAATATTCTGAAGGGGGCAGTGATATGCAGGAAAGGACAGCGACCTGATTTTGCATTCAGAGGCAAATATGCCGATTTATATGGTGTTAGGATGAATTCCAGCTACTTTTCGAACTGTTCTGAGACAAGTGCAGACAGACAGCACACTGGAGGTTAATTCATTCACTAAATATCCTATAGTTTTCCTATGCATCTAAGTGCATTCACTCCAAACTTTAGACAAAATGTTCAGTTTCAGGCTGCAGATGATGTTTGCACCATTCAGCATGGTTGGCAAACACGGGGCAATGGTAATCAGTACATCGATTCAGAATTTATGATGCTACATTTTATTTTAACATGGTTTGCAGTGATTGGACGATGCTGGCCAATACTTGCATCAGAATAAATTATACTAATTTCTGATTGAATGCTTCAGTACTGGCTGTCACTTGGTTGTTTGACTGTGCAAAGAGGGAACATCGACATTTAGTTGCCAAAGTAAAAAAAAAACAAAAAAACATTGTAACATAAAACTCTAATAAAGTATAATTTTTTTGTATTTGTGCTTTTCCCAATACAGCTGTAATGTCTGTAACATTTAAAAAATATTAATAACCAGCCCTCCTGCAAACATATTAAACAACTTGATAAAAAAAGAAAAAATATATTAATTGTTATTATTACTATTATTATTATTATTATTATTATTAAATAGCAATGGTTTCAGAAACAAATAAATAAACAGCATCACTTAATTGTCCACATATCAGCCAAAAAGTGTGAGAGAGTGCAGATGGTGATTGGTTGGAATTAATGAGCTGGATTATGGTAATAATTCCGATCAGGACATTAATGTCACCAACTGCTGTACCAAAAGGAGTGCTGATCACCTTCATAAACGCAAAAAAAAAAAAAAAAAAAAAAAAAAAAACAGCCTGTTCCTGTAGAAACAAAACAGATTGTATATTATTTCATCCTGCCTTTGAACCACTTTTAAAAAGGACACCTTAAAGTATGTACAAAATGGGCAGACAGACACACATTTGCTGTTAATGCCACACAAGGCAAGAAGGACACTGCAGCGTTTACATGAAATATGTTGGCAATTTTGCAACGACATGATGGCTTTTGAAAGGTCTGATGTCTGAATATCTCATCCAGGAATACCGAGAAATCAGCTTTATGGCATCTTTGATTGGCATCAACATATGGTGGCATTATTCATTCATTCATGCAGATTCTTTCTTTTATTTAGTTTACATATTTTTTTTTTATTAGCCATCAAGCAAAGACAAAGGAAAGTCATGCTCAAGCTATAGGGCAAGTGGTACTTAAACTATAAATGCATATGCCTCATGAATCTATGCTTTTGTAATCAACCAGTAATAACTGAACAGAGTTTCTGAGCAAACAGATGTCTGTGCTGAGATTTTTGTCTGTGTCAAAGCACTACATGGGGGACATTAGTCTTGTGCAGGTGTGAAGGTTAAAGGTGTGATGTTATCATGGGATCCACCTGGGTTCTGATGGCTCATCAGATATATTTGAGAAAGTAGACAGTGGCTCTGTTCCAAAACCTAGAAAGTTGCCTTCTTTTACTAGAATTGTAGAGAGAGAGAGAGAGAGAGAGAGAGAGAGAGAGAGAGAGAGAGAGAGAGAGAGTAAACAAAATAGTTTATTAGTTACATTTTTAAATAGGATTTCCAACAACAATTCCCAGTTCTCCGCATGTGGTTCCATTTTTTAATTTTTTTTATTTTTTGTGGTGGTCGGTCTTGTACAGAATGATATCCAGTAGAGACAGAAAGGCCTCATTTGTGGTGCAGTTCCAGGCAGGCAAAGGCAAGGTCATTACATGCTCATGAGGTCAATACAATGCTTACAAGAAATAGCACTGACTCAAATGCACTAGAGCAAAGGGAATGCCTTCTGCACCATGTTTGTCTTGTTCAAAACAGTACATGCCCTTTAAATTTATAGAAGCACTGTGCATTGTAGTGTCTACTGTCAACAAAAAAAGACAAAAAAACAACTACAGATCCATTATTTTTAGTTGTGATGGAATTGACTTTCATCAACATATAGGAAAAAAAATGATTAAATCAATAAAACTATTCAAATTTAATAAATAATAATAATAATAATAATAATAATAATGACCGACTATTGAGTGACAATGTGCACCGTTTTTCTCTATTTGTTTGCAAATTAATTAAGAGTGGATGGTGATTAAAAATACATAGGCAAAAAGGTGATTCAGAATAAAAGGATGAAAAATATTTATTTAATTGGCATGTTAGGCCTGCAGAGAAGGCTTTGCTGGCCCCGAGAATTCGCCACTGCTCAGCAGATCATATTTGTCCTTGAACAACACGTCCCATTTCATTTGCAAATGACAAGTCAGAGTGTGTTTAGTTCATTCACAAATGGCATGTCCCATTTCATTCAGTTCTTTTGAGAATGACATGTTCCAGTTTGTTTATATAAGAGAGGTCTTGTTCAATCTGTGTCATACTCAAAACAATGACTCAGTGATGGGGCGTATTTGTTCAGTAAATTTAGGATTGAGAGAAAATTGCTCCAAATGGATTACACAGCCAAATGTAGTTTATAAAGCTTTCACACTCCATGTTCTCTGAATCTGTGAATAGGAGCCAAAACTCATCTGTCAAGGGACAGACCATAAGAGACTAGGTTCCAGGTTCCACAATTTTCCTTGTTCAGATCTTTTAGTTTGTATCATAAGCAATTAATGGGCAGAATTATTACAACATTATTTCATGTTCCAGAAAGAAATTATATACAGTTATTTCAAATACATCCTCTGTCCTAGTTTTGGCCACATTATGCCAACTCACTGAAAAGCAGCAACACCTATCACACATGTTTGCATTGGCTCAAGCGTGTTTACCTTTCCCTGTGGTGCGTCAACAACGTGGGAAACCTGGGATTATATACCATGCTGAAACAAGAAATTAATTACTTATGCATAATCAGTGACGAGCGCGATTCTGAGGTTGCAATTTTTTACAGTAGCCAGCTGGTTCGTGCTGTGCAGTGTGAAAACCTCACTCCCCTGGCCTCAAGAGGTGCACTAGCGACTGACGCTAGGGGCTGTAGCCTTTAGCCACACTGTTTGCGAGCCTGCTTCCCATGCTGGCTGAGGCTAGATTGAATCCCGTTCTGAGCGGATTGAGATGGACAAGTTAAAGTGGACCCGTGACCCGGATGAGAGTGAGGTTTAGGGGGGTTAGTGTAAAAGTAGCCAGCTGGTACCTGCTGTGCACTATGTAAACCTCACTCCCCTGGCCTCAAGAGGTGCCCATGCCCATGCCGGTGACACCAGTACGAATCCCGCTCGGAGCAGATCAAGCAGGACCGGTTACACATTTGTCCCTCTAAAATTAAATTTTTAATCCACTGATGGATTTGTTTAGGTTTGGGATTTGTGTTGGGGATACAGTTTATAAAACACACATTCCTCTTCACTGTATTACTGTTTGTACAGCTAAAACAACTCAATTTATTACTTGCACAAAAGTGCCTCCCACTTTTAGGGGACAATGTATGTGTTAATATTAGTTTGAGATAGACTGAAAAGCACAACTTATGTGTGCATGTGCTTTCAATTTTAATGAGGCCCTCAGCGGCAGTTTTGCAAACAGAGATGAAGCCTGGTCAAACTGATTCAACATTCATAGTTTAATTGGGTCGAGGCCTTGACTTAATCTATGCCTCGGAAGTTGGCACTCTATGTAACATTCAGTCAAGCTCTTCTCAAATGCATTCTTGTGCAGGAAGCACATAAGATACACACACACACACACACACACACACACACACACACACATGTTAGTGCTCTGTGTTCCACATTTGCATTTTCTTCCTGAAGACAGTCGCGTGTAGCCATGCCTTTGACCTACCCTTAAAGTCCCAGCTTTTTAACTATCCCTTTTCATGCACAGTTTTTTTATTCTTTTATTTACCAAGGCTGTGTCAGCCCTGATGACATGTTAGTGTGCACAAGGACAAAAGGCAAGAGATGTTAGCTGTATGTGCGCTCAGCAGTTAGACCTCCTCTCTTCGTTCCTCAAGACGGTGATAATTGTTAGAATAAATTCTGCCACAGACACTAGCTCTTTTGTTCATGGTGAGCTCTTGTTGTCTTGGCCTTACCTTCTCTTTGCATTTTTACTTTACCGATGTGTCACCTATTTTCTTTATTTTTCTTTCTTTATTTTATTTACAGATTACCCTTCCTTAAATTTAAATTACAATTCTGCATCTTGTGTGCCTTGACGATTCAGATTTAGGAATGTAGTTGAATTTAAAGGGCAAGGTCAATTCAGTTCTGAATGGTGCATAACCATGTTCCCCTTCTTTCAAGTATTGCATTTCTCAGCTACATGCACACACAGGTTAGCTCAGTTGTATTTATGCTGGCATGCACAGACACCTGCTAACAGGACACATACACTTACCTGCCTCTTTATTAGGTACACATGTACATCTACTTGTTCATGCGATTATCTAATCAGCCAATCATGTGGCAGCAGAGCAGTGCATAAAATAATGCAGACATCTCAGTGATTTAGACTGTGGCATGCTTGTTGGTGCTGGATGGGCTGATTTGAATATTTCTGTAACTCTATACCTCCTGGAATACAGATATTTTCGGTAATCCTTTACTTAAAAATTAACGCATTAACTAATGTTAAACAAAATAATTTTAATGAACTAACAATGATTTTATTTTTTACAGCATTTATTAATCTTGGTTTGTAGTTTATCAAATTACAATTGTTCATGCTTGTATATGTCACCATTAGTAAATGCCTTATGAACAACTTAAAATGTAAAAACAAAAACACAGAGAAAATATATATATTTTAAGATTTACACATTTCAAATTTATAACTAACCTCCATCTATATGAATTGTTTTTTTTTTTAAACAAAATTATATTGATAAACTCATTCATATATATAGCACTTATATCACCAATATTTATAAATGCTGTAAAAGTTTTGTTCATGTTAACTATTGCCATTTATTTATTTTTACCAAAAGAACCTTTTCTAAAGTATTATCATATATACATATAAACCATCACCACAACAACAACAATTGCGGTAAGTCATGGCATTCGCTCATGTTATTGCTTTGTGCATTGCATGCCACATGTTTAATATAGCTTCTTCTGTCAGCAGTGAGGGATTCACATGTGATAAATGTAAGGAATTAGCCAGGCTGACGGAGAAGTTTAATGAGATACGAATGCTAGTGAGAAGGAGAAGCCAGTTGATACTGTTTTGGATGCGGGTAGTACATCAAGCAACACACACACATTGATTCTGGCTGTAGAGCCCCCATAGCAGGGCGTTTGGGTGATGTTTCTGCAGCATTTTCATAGGGCAAAGCGACACCACCCTCCCATTCGAGACAAAGGTTTTGCTACAATTTACAGTGATATTTTTAGTGTTACTCAAATGTCTGGATAACTTTAATTCCTTTGAACTGATAATGCTTTATGACATCGTCAGATATAAATTAAAAAAATTGTTGTCGTCTTTTGTTCTTGCAACAGTATATAGACCACCAGGGCCATAGTCTGAATTCCTTTGAGAATTTGCCGAAATTCTGTGAGATCTACTGGTTAGAGTTTTATTCATTGGTGCCTTCAACATCCACATAGATAATGGAAACGTTACACTGGGATTAGCATTTATTGATATTCTCAACTCCGTTGGAGTTAGACAAAATGTGAAAGGTCCAACCTATTGCTAATATTATATGCTAGATCCAATTTTGTCATATGGAATTGATTTTGATAAAAGAGACATTCTGCCGCAGAGCAATGATATCTCAGATCATTACCTCGTCTCTTGTATGCTGCGCTTGGCAAAGGTAACTCAATCTATGTAACGTTATCATTCAGGTAGAAACTATTCTTACAACTACTAAAGACAGTTTCACTAATAATCTTCCAGACTTGCCTTAAATAATCAGTATGCCAAAAAGTTCAGAAGAACTATATATTGTCACAGAAAATATGGATACATTCTTTTCTAGCACTCTAGAAAGTGAAAGTGTCAACCCCCTTCTATTAAAGAAAGTTGTAGAGAAATATCCGGCACCATGGTACAATGATCACTCATGCTCTCAAGAGAGCAGCTTGTAAAATGGAGCATTAGTGGAAGAATACAAAATTAGAGGTATTTTGCTGAGCATGGAAGTATAGTGTCTCTAACAATAGACAGGCTCTAAAAACTGCCAGGTCTGCATATTTGAGCAAACCCATTGAAAATAACCACAACAATCCTAGATGTTTATTCATTACTGTGGCTACATTGGTTTGGAATAACTTTTGAACAAGATATTCCATCGCAGCATAGAAGTAATGACTTAATTAATTTCTTTACTGATAAAATCAAAATTATCAGAAACAAAATTGGAATTGTGCATCTCGGGATGTTTAGGGCCCTGGAGAAGTTTTGACATGCCTTGACATTTGTGCTTTTTTTCAGTTGCTTAAACGCATTAATGGCTAAAGTCTGATAACACTGTATTCAGCACAAACTTGGCTAAAATAATATGTGAGCAACATGTGTGTACTTGTTTGTATTTTTGAGAAAATAAAGTTTATGCATGGTTTTTGAAAAAAAAAATTAAGTTTAAAACGCATATTAAACATTTGTCCACAAGCCGTTTGAGAATTGGATCTTATAGCCTAGATTTGTTGCTACAAAGTGATGTGAAAACCATCCTGATCACTCATTCATACAAAACAATATAGCAATTTAACTTTTGTAAGACACTTTTAGTGTTAGAAAGGTCATATGCGAGGAGGCGTGAACGATAATGAATATTGATTGTAATTCACACCTGAGGAGACAAAAGACTCCTCCCCTGGGCCTATCAATGCGGAATGTGACCGAAAGAGAATGAATGTGAGGACACTTAATGATCAAAATCAAGTTTTAAGTTAAAAGTAACCTGACTATACATTTTCTTTACATAAAGACTTTTCTTTTAAATGGTAGTGTAGGTCTAAAATTAAGTAGTCTCTTCTGCTCACCAAGGCTACATTTATTTGATTCAAAATACAGTGAAAACTATTTCAAGTTTCCCATTTATGTCAGATTTTCTGAAAAAAAATAATAATAAATAAATACGTGGCTAATTTATGAGCATTTTGACTAGTGAGCACCACCTGAAATGTCACTATATTAGTGAGAACATGGAGAAAACTTGGACCTTCCAAGTATAGCCAAACCTGTACTCACAAACACAGGTATACTATTCTAGACCTCACTGGGGTCTCATTTTCCTTGTATACAAACTCATGCATATGCCTCCACCAGCCGATGTGCTCTGTAGATAATCATGGCATCCTGATGAAATGTCAAGTGCAGTTTCTGTTGATCAGGAGAGAATGTTTTATTGTGTTTTGCTTGTTTGTGTCTCAGCGTGGCTTCTATCACTCCGATAAACTCCTATTAGAGGCTGATTGCTGTTTCCTTTATCTGCAGATGTTCCTGACAGTCTTGCCTTACTGTGACCCCCCTTTTTTTTACCACATTTACAATTAACCCTCTGATGCTCTGACTCATTTTAGGAGTAGAATGGGAGTTATTTTTTTTTGTTTATTTTTAAGGAAAAATATTAAATATTTTAAATTTATTATTATTTTGTATTTAATAATTAATGCATCAGATGATGAAATATGAATATGAATGTGACTACCAACAAATCAATCCCAATACTGCATATCCATGCATGCTTGTTTAAACGATTTGCTTATTGATTGTCAGATTGACATGTTTTCGACCATTTATAGTTCATCTCTGTGATATCTTGCCACAAATGACCTTTTGTTCATCGAGCAGGTCGGGTGTGACGAGCGAATGACCTATGAAGCATTAAACTGCAATGACTGTGCATGCATTAGTGCCGCATGACATCCTATAATATCATGCACACATACTGTTCATAATACCTGAATCCATTACGTCAAATGGCCCGTCCACAGCATCATAAGCGGTAAAGTCCCATCGGCAGGCCATTGCTATCCAAAACACATTACAGGAATAAAAATTGCATCGTTCAGCTGTAAATGTTGAAGATCTGGTGTGTGCTGTATTTCTGGTGTCACATGGGGGCACATATGGTAGATGGATATTTGCTATTAGTGTGAGTTTGCAGTCATAATGCGAATCAGAGAAGGTTTACTTTTGATTGCATCTGCTCAAAACTGCTATAACTCATGCGTTGGATCTCTGCGATAATCGTTTATATTGGAGAAGCATACAGGTCATGTTAACGGCATCTTTTATCATCACTCACAGGTTTATGCATGTGAATATATGTGATTTTAAAGTGGTCAAATCATCAAGTTTCCTGGATATTTTTGATATATTTTGAGTTTGATTGAATATAACATGTGGTAACTGCAAAAATATAATTACTGAAACTGGAAACTACACGTTTTATTGAAATTACATAATTGTAAAATTGGCTATAATTTTACTTCGAAAAGTATGTGTTTTTTTTTCACACTAAAATCATGTTTACATGCATATTGTTCATGTCTTGTGGCTATATTTTGATAAGTGAGAATTTTAATTAAAAAAATTGCCCCCTGTTCACTTCCATTGTAAGTGCCTCACTGGAATCCATTTTTTATTTTAAAAAAAAAAGTAACAATTTAAGTAGAGATATCCCTCACTGTTGACAGAAAAAGCTATATTAAACATGTGGCATGCAATGCACAAAGCAATAATATGAGCGAATGCCATGATTTACCGCAATTGTTGTGGTGATGGTTTTTGATCAGTTGGGGTTTGAGAATGATGTGAATCCCTCACGTGTATATATAAATATATACATTTATTTATGTTTTATTTGATTTTTTTGTGGTAATCAACATTATGCTACAACTGCTTTTTAGCTTTGCTTGTATTCAACCAGAATTTTCCTTTTTAAAATAAAATGTATAGTTTTATTAAAACTATAATAACCTTGATGTTGGGATTCCAATTCAGTTACTTATGTGGTTTCATTTCAGTAAGGAATGCTACAGATGTAGGCAGTAGACAGCAAGGCCGCTCACTTGGTTTTGGAACACAGCCAATGTTTTGTTTTGCTTTACAGTCACATGGGGTCCAAATATAGAGCCTAATTAGGATTTCATCATTCAGGGAGAAAAACATCTTTCTTTATTTATGAAGTATGTGGAAAAAAAAATATTTGAGAAGTTCTATTCATGCTCTGGTTTAATGAAGTCTACCACATGAGAAAGCAACTCTGTTTAGGAATCCTCCCTTCCTTTATGCTTCAGCTGCAGGCAGAAACTTGCATCTTTGTTAAAAGCTAATTTTAATGAGAGTTCATTAGACCCCCAATGCTATTGATATTTAAGTGCCTCGTTTTATTTCAGCTATGCTCATGCATATTCATGTCAGCAATAGCCTTTTATGCATTTGCAAGTGGAATCACATTGGATTGTCACCAGGATACTACTAATGGACAAAGCTATACGCTTCGGCTGGGTTTTGCACTTTGTTCGATATCTTGGTCCAAATTAGAGTTTGATTCATATTCCCTCTGCCCTCACTGGTCTGTTTTCATACAGTATTATTTGGCTCCAAACTGGGGTACGATTGGATCATCCACATTAGTACCGCTAGCAGCAGCTTTTCAACAAAAAATGTATCTAAAATAATGACTCGGTAGGAGAAGATGCCAGTTTCACTGTTATTGATGTATTTTTGTATTTGGAATCGCCTGTAAAATGAACATGCACCACATTTGTCTTGTGCGGACACATTGCATGTGATGTGAAAAATGCTATATGCTCTTCAAAAATAATACATGTATATAATAAGTTTGACCATGAGCATGCAAACATGCAATTATTGTTGTTAGTCTCATTTTGCTTTCGAGCAAACTGACTTCTGATGTTAATCAGACTCTAGACCAAAAGCTCAGTTGTGAAGTGCATTTAGACATCTGTTCACACAGATGCAATCTTGTGTTAAAGAATAAACTAGAAAGATTACAACATAATGAAGCACTACACAGGTTGTTTTCCACAATTGAACGTAGCATCTTAAAAACATGACACTAATGATGTGAGAGGCTGAAGGAAAAAGCAAGAGGCAGTGAACAAATGTCCATTTGATGCCTGTGTGTGTGTGTGTGTGTGTGTTTATATATATATATATATACAGTCACCTAAAGGATTATTAGGAACACCTGTTCAATTTCTCATTAATGCAATGATCTAATCAACCAATCACATGGCAGTTGCTTCAATGCATTTAGGGGTGTGGTCCTGGTCAAGACAATCTCCTGAACTCCAAACTGAATGTCAGAATGGGAAAGAAAGGTGATTTAAGCAATTTTGAGCGTGGCATGGTTGTTGGTGCCAGACGGGCCGGTCTGAGTATTTCACAATCTGCTCAGTTACTGGGATTTTCACGCACAACCATTTCTAGGGTTTACAAAGAATGGTGTGAAAAGCAAAAAACATCCAGTATGCGGCAGTCCTGTGGGCGAAAATGCCTTGTTGATGCTAGAGGTCAGAGGAGAATGGGCCGACTGATTCAAGCTGATAGAAGAGCAACTTTGACTGAAATAACCACTCGTTACAACCGAGGTATGCAGCAAAGCATTTGTGAAGCCACAACACGCACAACCTTGAGGCGGATGGGCTACAACAGCAGAAGACCCCACCGGGTACCACTCATCTCCACTACAAATAGGAAAAAGAGGCTACAGTTTGCAAGAGCTCACCAAAATTGGACAGTTGAAGACTGGAAAAATGTTGCCTGGTCTGATGAGTCTCGATTTCTGTTGAGACATTCAGATGGTAGAGTCAGAATTTGGCATAAACAGAATGAGAACATGGATCCATCATGCCTTGTTACCACTGTGCAGGCTGGTGGTGATGGTGTAATGGTGTGGGGGATGTTTTCTTGGCACACTTTAGGCCCCTTAGTGCCAATTGGGCATCATTTAAATGCCACGGCTTACCTGAGCATTGTTTCTGACCATGTCCATCCCTTTATGGCCACCATGTACCCATCCTCTGATGGCTACTTCCAGCAGGATAATGCACCATGTCACAAAGCTCGAATCATTTCAAATTGGTTTCTTGAACATGACAATGAGTTCACTGTACTAAAATGGCCCCCACAGTCACCAGATCTCAACCCAATAGAGCATCTTTGGGATGTGGTGGAACGGGAGCTTCGTGCCCTGGATGTGCATCCCACAAATCTCCATCAACTGCAAGATGCTATCCTATCAATATGGGCCAACATTTCTAAAGAATGCTTTCAGCACCTTGTTGAATCAATGCCACGTAGAATTAAGGCAGTTCTGAAGGCGAAAGGGGGTCAAACACAGTATTAGTATGGTGTTCCTAATAATCCTTTAGGTGAGTGTATATATGAGACAAATTTAAAAATGAGCACAGATGGAATGCAAGAACGTATCATGTGTGAACTGCCACTTAAGATACCTGATTTCACCCCTTTTGAGTTCAGCAATATTTTAAATACATAATTGCATCTGTTTTGTGAGCTATAAGAGTTATATTATAAGAGTTATAATTATGGGAGTGCTCAAGCCAACTATTTTGTCTGTTCTTAGAACACATGCTGCTTATAGACCGTGTCTCTTTGTTGCTCTTATGATGTTTTTTTTTTTTTTTTCGTTTTGTTTATTTATATTCATTTTATTTATTTTGTTTTCAATTTAAATCAATTGCAGGGAGATTTTGGGCAGTCGATAACCTTCAGATTTGTTCGCTACTTGAAAATCATTGGTGTAAAATTAGGTATGGACCAAAGTTAAAGGTACAGTTCACCAAAACCTCACCTTCAAGTCATTCCAAGCTTGTATGCTGTATATTTACTGTGGAACACAAAAGGAGAAATTGACTTAACAGCTGGCAAGCTCTAAAAAGCACAAAAAGCTCTATAATAACACCATAATAGAGTACATGTCACTTATAATCTACGTTTCAAGTTTTCTGAAGCTATGCAATTTTGTGTGAGAAACAGACTTAATATAATAATATAATTATTATTATTTATTGTTGAATGATTTAAATAATTTGAGAGCTACGTCAGTGCACCTGCTGGTAACCAGGATAGCTAGGGCTGGACAAAAAAAAAAATAAAACATAACAGTAAAAAAAGATTCAGAAGACTGTATAATATACCTATACTAGACACATACTAAACTATAATGGTATCCCTTACACAGTCCAGTACTGGCCAAAATTATGATGCCAAACCCTTTCACTGACAGCCATGTCCTTTAAAACACTTTAAAAGCAGACTACATATACTGTAACATCTCTTCTTACCACTTATGAAACTAGTATAGTAAACTCCATGCACTTTATTTACTTTATATGGTGTATCAAGTGAGTTAGGTCTTTTATGGATCTCTGTCTTTGATCTATTGTGGATTCTGGAATGCAGAAAGCAACTGTGATAGATTTATTTCTACACAACTGCTGTATGGAATTCAATGCTGGTTTATGAGCTGAGAAAGTGACACTGCAGGGAATTTGTTTCGGGTTGTTTTTCTAAGTTCTTCAGTGCCACCCATAAAGAATGTCTGACTGCAGAAGGTTAGAGGAATAGATGTTGCCTGGGTCGTTTATAGGTCAAGATCCACAGACAGTTGTCTATTGATCTCTCTCCAGTGGTGAATCCGATGGCATGTCTAGTGGGAAAGGCCCCATTACTCCCAGTTGCCATTGATGCAATACAAAAGAGTGATTTTTTTTTTTTTTTTTTTTTTCTTAAACTAGTGTATTGCAACTCGGTTTGAATTAGAAATGTTTAGGTGATTAGATTATTTAATTAAAAAAAATCCAAAATTCTGCTGACATTAGATAAAAAAAAAAAACACTTGGCTTTAATTTTCAAGAAGCATAATAAAAGCACACTTTTTTTAATGAATATTTTACTGGAGTATCAAGTTTCAAATGATAAAACAATTCACCCACTGTTAAAAATGAAGACAAATTAAGAAACTATGTATTTGTACTTTTCAAATGTTAGGAAAACATGTCCACATTTAATGGGTAAGCCAGAAATTTCTGTGCCACTATCATTACCAAACATTTTCCCAAACACTTGCATTGGTTGGTTAACTATATACATGTACACTTATTCATTTAGCAGATGCTTTTATCCATCCTTTGCAGATGCAGCTTGACCTAAAGGAACATTCAGGGTTCAAAGTTAAGCTCAATTGACGGCATTTGTGACATAATATTGATTACCAGAAGAAATAAAATTGGAATAAAAAATATATTTTATATATATATATATATATAATATTAGTTGTGACTTGTCCCTCCTTTTCTTAAAAAAAATAAAGAAATAAAGAAAACATCTAGGCACTTGCAATGGAGGTGAATGGGGCCATTCCATAAACGTTAAAATACTCGATTTCAAAAGTATATTCACAAGACATGAATAATATGCATATTAACATTATTGTTGTATACTTTTACCATCCTTTTCTGTGTTCTATATAATTTTACAACTTCGTTGCTATGGTGACGTAAACCAAAAAAAACGACAATTTAATCTTTAAAGATAATGGAATAAAATGCATACATGTTTGAATACTTTTTTTGTAGTGCATTTAGTTTTAATGCATTCAGATCAAGGAAACATAACACTTGACAAAAGACTTTTGCCAAAACTAGTCTGGATTTGATTTTACTGCTTGATTTGAATTAAACTCAGCTGCCTAACTCATTTGTGATTTTTTTTTTTTTTTTTTTTTGTTAATGGATCTGCGCTTTACACTTTATCTTTTGAAGGCAAATTGGTTTCCCAAACAGAAAGAAAAATGAAACAATGGTCCTGTTGCGGAGAAAGTTGGTCTGAGTTTCCCTTTTGTTTTGTTCAGACCTTGATGTTCACAACCGAGAAGGAGAGCGATTTTTGATTTAATGTGTGCAATGCGTCACCTGAACAAACCGTATGAGACTGGCCCTAAACTAATTCCATCGAATATGAGCCTTATCTTAGCCTTGGAAAACTATTTCCAAAGCCCTTATCAAAATCCTCTTTTATTCATTTATCATTTTATATGGCCTTGCTGCCAACAGTCTGAAAACTCTCTTCCACAAGGCTCCAATTACTCTTCAACACCCTCCATTCCTGCAGCTCTGTTGTGCTGAGGCAAGTTCACCTCCAAAGCATTCCATCTCCTGCTGTTTGTTCCGTACAACTGAAACTAGCTTTGTTTTATTAAAGAGATAGTTCATCCTAAAAGAAAGTTCTGTCATAATTTACTCACCCTCATAGTTAGTCCAAGCCCATACAGTACGAGTTTCTTTCTTTCTGATGACTAAGGCTAACATTCTGCCTTTTGATCTCCATGGAAGAGAGTCAAACAGTTTGAGTAAATGATGACTGAATCAGATGAAAGAATCCATCCCTTATAGACATTGTGTGTGTGTGTGTGTGTGTGTATCTAAATATGCTGCGTGATGATATGTCAAGCTAGGTTTGATGTCAATGATACAGAAACCGTGAATTGCAAGCTTTTACAGGGTTACAGGGTTAAACAGGAGCTGTTGTCACCTTGCAGCTTAAAGTATGACCAAGAGTTCTGAAAAATCACCACAATCTCAGCCAACAACAGAGGACTCTATTGAATGTAGTTACAGCTTTGGAATGCTTATGGATAGCTCTCTCCAGGTATTTATAAAAAATTTGGAAAGGGCCATCATCTAGTCAACTGGTAAAGGCCAATTTTTACTTTTGATCAAACAAGTAGTGAATTTATTCTATTTACGAAATATTTAAATATTCAAAAAAATATCAGGGTCAAAATATGCCAGTGACTCAAGTGCAAGCATACGTTTTTTTTGCCTGATTTTTCTCTCTGCATGGCAGGCAATATAAATACTATGAACTTACATTAATTGCATTTGTTTATTTATTAAATGTATAATTATTTTCGAAATTAAAGCATTTTCTCTGCACATACATGCAACGATACATGAATGCATGCAGAGTGAATCAGACACACCAATGCAGAATTTTAAATACAAACGGCCAAGTAGGCCACCGCTACGCTGTATGTTCCACGCAGAAATATAAACCGCTCTTAACATTATCCTGGACCACTAACGTCCTCCATAAGTCAAGTTTTTTTTTTTTTTGGTGTGTCATTCCTCTATATAGCTTGTGTATATAGCATCTTTAAAAATGTTCTCACTGGGGGTCGGGAATATAAGCGGCAGCCCATTTGATTGATGTTAATTGAACTACTCTGCTTTCATTTTAGTGACTGTGAAATTCTCACAGTGCTGAATCAGAGCAGATGCTACGGGAGCACCCATATGTGTTAGGTGGTAAACCTCAGCTTAGCTGCAAATTTCACCAGTGGCTGCCATATGGCTGCATATAGAGGTGAAATGGAGGCTCAAATCCACGAGGACCAACCGATTAGAATGAGACCGCTGTACAATTAATATTCCTGGATTCAATTAAACAGAGCACTCAAATTATTAGTGCTTTGACATTCATTTTCTGCTAACATAATTTAATGGCACTCTTCTGTATCAGCCTCTCTGTCTCTCTCTCTCTCTCTCTCTCTCTCTCTCTCTCGCTTGCTTTTAATGTGTCGAATGTGGTTCATTTCTCCAAGGCTATGCTGTTGACACTAAACAAATCTTTTATTATTTTTTATTCTATAATTAATTAATGTTCTTTAATACATACAAATTTACATTTGAAGGGACATATACTGTACATTTAAATAATTATATATTTATTTTTTGTTGGGGTTGCACCATATTTAAAGGGATAGTTCACCCCAAAATTAATATTCTGTCATTTTACTCACTCTCATGTTAATTCCAAACCTGTATGACTTTCTTTCCTCCATGGTACACGAAAGGAGATGCCAGGCAGCCTAAGTCACTATTCACTTATGGGGCTTCACGGGACTTTCGAATTGTGAAAAAATAAATGGCTGTGCGCAAAACCACGCCGTGGTCAATAAACGAGGTGCAGACGGTCCACTCATTAGCAATGAGCGAAACGATAAAGTCTCTCAGGAAGTGTATCAGCTGTTGGCCGCACACGGCTACCACTGGACCTAACAACAGTGTAGGGAAAAGTTACAGAACCCTCAAGGAAAAGTGGAAGTGGTTCGACCAAATGGACGCTATCTAGATCGGCAAGCAATAGGAGGGAGAGTGCCCGGCTTGAGTCTACGATGGAGGATGGATGTCACAGCTGTAGACATCACTATTATTCCACAAATGCTGTCATAGGCGCAGCTATGATGACCAGCCTTTAATCCCACCCACGTTGAGGGGCACTAAACTGAAATGGAAATGCAAGATTGGAAACGTAAAGTGAGTAGAGTTCGACTCGCCTAAACTGTAACATGCAGTGTAAAAGTGCCATTTCATTGCATCTTTATTTTATTTATTTCCCCATTCAATGGAGGTGAATGGTGACTGAGGCTAATCTTCTGCCAAATATAATCTTTTGTGGTCCAAGCGAATAAAGTCATACATGTTTGGAACACCATAATCGAGGATGATGAAATATTTTTATTTTTTTGGCTGAACTGTCCCTTTTTAATGTGAAGTGTGTAATTTCTGCACCATTAGCTCCACTAAACAATTTTTAAAATAGGCTTCCGATCACTCCATTTGTGATCTATCATTGGTTGAAACAGATAATCCCAAATGCCACCCTGTTCCACTACAGCTCTCTCTTCATTGCTCACAGGTACATAGTTTGTTCACAGATGGCCTGCAAAAACCTGCTAAGCTCTCTGTAACTATATGCCATCTGCTCAAACCACACTAGATACCAGGCAATCAAATGACCACTGTGAATTATCACACAAAGAACAGTGACTGCAGTTATATCTCCTACTAAAAACTTCATTATTTTACTGCTTGGCATCTACTTTGGAAAGACCCAAGTGCTTTATAACACAGATGTGATTCTTTCTGAAACATCAGAATTGATTATTCCCTGGTGCACCAGCGACACATACAGACACATATTCACTTAACCACACAGGCAGAGTACAAGCATTGTGGGTGGACAGAAATGGAAGTCTGTTTGCCAGATTGCCACAGAGACGCTATTTGCTGTCAGACACACACTGTGACTTTGTTTAAGCCCAACTGTGGAACAACTCCAGAAGTGGAATGCTGCCCAGGTCTGCCTGTTTCAGGGTATTTCAGTGTCAGTCTGACCCCAGGAGGGTTAACTCTGCCTCGGGGAAAGTGCTGCAGTGTCCTAATGTAGCAAATGGACGGGGGAAATCCTGGGGAAAGACATGAGGCACCAAAGAGGTTGATGAAAAGAAACACTAAAGATTGAATGGATTTATGTGGCTTGGGCAGCGAATTAACAGCTTATGATGGGGACAGTTGGCCCGGAATGTTGCAAGACTGCAATATCTGTCTTACAGTAAACATGTAGTCAAAACTGTCCCTATTTACTGTACTTAATGCATGTACCTGATCTTATAATGCACCGTTTTTTAAAAGTTACAGAACACTTGTCCTCAACAAGCCACATTATGTGAGATATCATTTATGTCTTTTAATATGTTGTTTGATTTAACATCCATCAACTAGATTGTCAACATGAGTTTTTGGCCCTGACTTGATCAGTTTTCTCAGTTTTGAACCTAGTGATCTTATCAAGCCCATCTGTCACAAACATCGATCCCGAATCCTATCAGAACATTGTCAACTGCATTTTTATTTTATTTTTTCAGAGCAACCATCAATGTGTGTTTTCTGAGCATCTGAATGTTTGCGGAATAAACTGGCAGCTCTTTAATGATTATACCCCCTAAAGTTCATAATGAAGTCCTCATACTAAGCGCTGTTGCATTACAGTTTGTGCTGTTAAGTCCAACAATTTTTTTACAGAAAAAACGAAGGCAGCTTGAAAGAAAGCTCAATAGATATTGAGAGCTTTGAAATACTGTGAAATCCAAAGAAATTGGAGCTCTCTCCACAGGCAAATGTGGAATGAGCCAAAAAACAAACAAAACAAGTTCTGTTTATAATTTTGTAAAAGTCTGAAGTGGTAAAATATAGCATGATAAAGTTGCAGCACAATAATTGTGCAGCTCTAGCTGAATTATTTACCTAAAGTAATCAAGATTATGATTATGGTCGATGCAATTAACCAGTTGATGGATGGATGGATGGATGGAAAATCAATATTAATACATTTTATATATATATATATCTCAACAACTAGGATTTTTTTGGAAAATGTACAAATTCTATTTAATTTCTATCAATTATTATTAACAAAGGCCAAATTTGGCCGCTTATTTTTCTTGTACAAAACACTTATTTCTAAATCTAAGTTTCCTATCTTTGCCCCACAGGTGGTGTAATACAAAATGACACGGCCCAGACGCCTTAGCTGAGCAGACACGGTGGAAGTCATTTATAAGTGACACAATCCCTTTACTGTAATTAGTTCACCTTAAGATGATAAAGAGGTATTACTTGAAGAATTAGCTGCCAGTCTTTACCTGCTGTCTGTACCTTACCATGTCACTTCCCAGAATGCTTGCCTGGTCGCCTTACCAGCTAAATTGGGCATCCTAACTAGCCAAGGATTTATCA
The DNA here is from genome assembly GCA_032164185.1 of Moxostoma hubbsi. NCBI lineage: Eukaryota > Metazoa > Chordata > Actinopteri > Cypriniformes > Catostomidae > Moxostoma > Moxostoma hubbsi. Next base: position 1,971,969 of record JAVLUX010000039.1, on the reverse strand, counting down.
CCCATGATAAAATTGCTGTAATGGCGGTGACGGAGAAACCCACATTTGGCTGGTTTGCCCCATATAATCCCTGTTACACAGGCTAATGAAGAAAGTGATTAGCATGTCACACTTCCTCTGCAAACACTCCATTAGCATGCTCTGAGATTTACGATGAATTGTTGTCAAGCCTTTGTCGTCTGTGCCTGCAATTCATCTGAGGCACACGCCAGAGTGGGTCGAAGGGTAGATGCTAATGACTGTAATTCACAGATAAACAGACATTTTACAGTTGTTGTCAAAGAGTCCCTATTATTTATGCTTTTCAACTCAGAACACAAAATTTATTGGGTCATAATGTTAAGGAGACTTCTTTGTGTAAATTACTAGACTATTTAAACAAAAAAGAATCCTTCTGTTATTTTAACAAATATTATGATTTCTGCAGTTAATCCAGAAGTTCACATAGATGCAGTTGTCCTTGTTACTTGGCTGATGAAGGCTTTTGTTGGCAACTGTTAGGCTATGCATTCCATTTCAAGATCATAGTCCATCAATAGACCGAGGTGATGCAGGCAAGGATCAGGGATGTGAAACGCAGTTCAACCTGGTCGGTGAGGTTCAGTGTGGTCCACCTAATTCCAAGGTTCAAACAATGGCATATGAAGTGTCCCATGTCTTATGGTTGGAGTTGGCATCAGTTCACCCTCTGAAGTCCATCATAATAGACTGAAGTGATGTTTGGCTGGCACCGGCTGCATTTAGTCATCACACAGCGAAACGTAGCAGTGGAGTCCAACACGAAGCAGGAATGGTGCTGGATCCAGCTGGTTCTGGTGACCTCAGGATAGGAGGCCCGAGGTTGAGACAGGGAAACAAATTAAATAATATAAGCATAGATGCCATTCAATTTATTGCAAAGTTATAATTAAATAATGATCAATGTTTCTGGATCCGGCAGACCCAACTAAAGCAGCCTAATTGTGGGTTGGAGGATAAATTAGGTGTATGCCTGGCTAAATAGATGAGTCTTTAGTCTAGACTTAAACTGAAGGAGTTTGTCTGCATCTCGAACAGTGTTAGGGAGACTGTAAGTTTGATTTGTAAACAAATAATTTATTCTGATTTGTTAATTGAATGAATAAACAGCCAATTCAAAAGAACGTGATCATGAATCAGATTAATCTGTTCTCTAGTTCAACTCACTAAGACACCGTTAACTCCTGGTAGCCTATTGAGATGCATCTCGGGTGATGATCTCCAATCACATGTGGTCAGGTGGGACACATAGCTGTTTACACATCTTGTAAATGTGTCTCCTGTTACCACATGTGATTGAATTTTGATGCGAGGGTCTCTGTTTCATGATGACATGCATCAATCACTAGGTCAGTGTGTTACTGCATGACATTTAAGCATTCAGAAAGAAAGATGAAGAGCGAACAATGGTGCACTGTTTTCCCAGATGCATCTGAAATTTAATCAGAGCACTAATGCAACATTTCCTACAGAATCCAGTTATTTTGAGTGGATTGCATGTATTAAAGGAATTTCAGATGAAACTGAAGATCTATGAAGTTCTCATGCTTGTGTATGTATCCTGCTTTTTTACATTTTCCCGCAGATATTTCCTTTTAAAGTCACTCGTAATCGGTAAAGTTTAAACTCTTGTTTTAGCGCAGCAGTTCATTGACAGGTGAGGGGTGGTGCTTCACTGCTGTGCGGGACACATTGAAGACAGGTTAGTGTTACACCTCAAATGTGATGTGGTCACATGCGTTTTTGACCATTCATATGTTTTTTGTGACCCTGTTTAGATCTGTATTTAGCGCTGACAACATTATAGATCTTTAATTCATGATTAAAGATGAGGCTGTAAGGGATGGGAAGTGAGCCAGACGTAGCCTGTCCACAATGCATGATAGTTTAGATGAATGTACAGTCCGTTTAGTGGGTTTCCCTGTTGTGTATCGTGGTGTTAATCATTCAGTTGACGCAACATTGAAAATGTCTTTTCCAAATAAACTTCAACTGGAAATGAAACTGGACCCTAAGGCTACTGAAAAGGGTGATGTTACCTTTTTCTAAAGTTTGCGGCACAAATATGTATGTGTTATTATACAGGTAAGATGTTATAAATTGACTATAACCTATTTGCTCATCAATAATCTTTTCAAAATCTTGCTCCATGACATTAGATGACTTGAAAGAGACAAATCACCTTAGAAGTGAAACGTTCATGCTAATGTCCGCTAAAGCACCCCTTGTCGCAATGTTGAGAATGCAACAAATACTTGTGGTTAGTAATGAATTGTGGTCTGAAGCATTTTGGAACACAACACATGAAATCGAGCTTGCTTATGCGTCTGCATTTACTTAATTGCGTAGAGTATGTTTTGGTCTTAAGATTGTACAACCTATTGATTGGACTGTACATCTATCTCAACGATTGTGCATAACCTCACTATTTAGTTCATGGAGTGGTCCCACAGATTTGTGATATGCCACTACAAAATTCTAATTATTTCTCATTTGATTAGTATGTAAATCACCTTCAAATTGTCAGATTTTTTTTGCGTGGGATCTGTGATCACAGAAGTTAAAGTTAAACTGTACAGGCAAAGACTACAAAGCTTATCTTGTTTACCAGGTAGCCTCTATAAAACAATCATGTGTCAGTGGATCAAAGCGTTTTCCATGTCTAGTTGCTTTGAAAAATAGCTCCCCTCGGCCTCATGAGTTATAGCAATACTAGATTTATTAAATATTTCATACTCCTTAACAGAGTGCGTAGGAGACTGTCAATAAAAAACCCTGGAGCTTGCAGACTTGCTATCACAAGGACATGTCTAAATAATGAAGTTTTATGATGTGTGGTATAGTGGGCATACTGAAACAGTATGGAAGGTCCCAAGGTTATGTGTTTTTGTTCTAGATAGATATAGTGTAATGCTATGTTAACTATGTTAGCTATGCAAACGAATGGTGTTTGAGTTGTGAGGCAAATGTATGTCACAAATAATTCCTTGTGTCTACAGCTATGGTGTTGACAACTGTATTTACTGTGCATACTATGACAGACAGGAATGTATTGAATAGTGTCTGGATGGACAGGGAAAGAAGCCAGTCCTCTTAAAGCCAGTATGTGTAATAATTGTTAATCTAAACCCTTTCCCAACCCTTAACATTTATTTTCTTTTTAAAATCATGGTTGGAGTTATGTACCACTGAAGAGCAAATACGTGGTTTACGAGATGAGAGTGGTGTATTATGGGTTGTTGACCCAACAAATGGCTTAAGTAACCAAATTTGTTCACAAATGTTTCCTTTATCAAAACAGTAGTTTTGGATATTGGGCTAGATAGAATTTAATGGGTGTTTTGTATTGATTCATAATTCTGTTTGCTTATTGGTTTGTCTCTTTATGGAAATCAAAGCTGTATTTTTTTCTATGATCCAAATTAAAATATCTATATTACATTTCCATCTTGTGCAAATTGTTTCGAGTTGTCATGAGACTATGCATGTTATATTAGAGACATAATAGAACTCGCATAAGATTAAACGCAAAGGCAAAAAAATGCATTTGCAAAGACAATCCACATACGATCAATACCTTTTTAAAGTGTAAGGCAGTAATGATTAACATGTTAAGAGAACCCATATGAGAACATTTGTTTCAGTTATTAAGGTGGTTATGCTGGTTATAAAACACAGTTGTCTCTTTCTAAACCGAACTGTGTAACAGAACCGCATTTAGAACTGCAAACAGGACTGACATAAATATTCTGCTGCGGATGTGGTGTCATATACACTGACGATTATGCTGCTTTCATGCTGCTCTTGGTCTCTCTCCTCTTGACCCAGTCATGTCATTCAATCTGCAAGAAGATTATCTTTGTGTACAACAGACACCCACACACTCCGAATGCGCAGCGCTGTTGGTTGCCAGCCACATTTTGAGTAGACACATTTACCTAGTTGTTTGACCTGTGGATTACAGAAATGTTTCTCTAGTGTTTCATTAATCCCTCATGTCGATAGGTCCATGAGAAATCACACACACACACACTCTTAGACAACCTGGGAACACCACACATCAGTGAACACCAAATACTGTATAACAGGCTTACACTGAGGGAACATAATTCACCAAGGTTTTGAGTGTTAGAGCAGCGAGTCCTTTGCTGGATGTCTTAAAGGGATAGTTCACATTTCGGAAATAAACATTTCGGAAATTCCACAGAAGAGAGAATGTTATACAGGTTTTGAACACATGAGGGTGAGTAAATAATGACAGAATTTTTGGATGAACTATCCTTTTAATATGATGATTGAAGGCTGTATTGAAGCAATATGTGGTAAGATCATTGTAACGCACAGATTTGCGTGGCTTATTTTGTTAATAAAATGGTGGCAGCAGCACTATGAAATGACTATTCTTCCACCAAGAAATATAGTGAGTTAATAATCTAGGTAGGTTGTTTGTGTTTGCCAAGCAATGTAGATCGATCACAGGTGTGCGCATTTTATAAAATGGATTCTTAACGTATTTTAAAAGTATTCCATAAAACCATCTGTAATTGATTGGACCGATCATAGTCTAAGGCCACGTCCACTAAAGTACGTTTTCACTTGAAAATGCCAACAGGGGCACTAAACCATGATCCCTTGTGATTGAAGGATGCCTATGACGATGCCTCTCATCCACACAACAACAGCTTTTTCCTCTACCAAAAGACTTTCGAAAAAGCTCTCCATAACTGCATACTGTGCTTTGGAAATGATGAAGCTAGGAAACTGAAAACCGATTTTTCAGACATTAACGGATTAGTAAGAGACACAATTTGAGTCATAATTACTGTGTTTTGCCTTTGCATTACACTATAGCTGTCTGTGTATATGCATATTAAACTAGGATAGAATAAAATATTTTAACATCGTAAAATGTACCTATTTACCTGCAAGGAAAATAGCAACATGATTAGAAAACTCATTGTGAATTGGGTCACAATTATGTAACTCACTGGTCCAACATGGAAGAATGTGCAATGCTACAGTTCTGCTCACATAATACAAACAGAGAGAGACAAAGCATGAAATAAAGAGACAGGTGTGTGTGGTAATGTGTGTGGTTGTGTGGTGGTGTGTGGTTGTGTGTGTGGTTTATGAGGATTTTTTTTTAGGATACACACTGGTTGGGAATTATGCTAGAAATGTAGTTTGAGAACATTTCTAGTGTCCCCATAATTCAACTAGCTTAAACATACTAAATAAAGTGTTATTGAAAATGTAAAAATGCAGAAAGATTTTTGTGAGGTTTAGGGGTAGGGGATAGAATCTATAGTTCGTACAGTATAAAAATCCTCATAAGGATAGCCACACCAAGATGTGTGTGTGTGTGTGTGTGTGTGTGTGTGTGTGTGTGTGTGTGTGTGTGTGTCAGTGGGAGATAAACGCAGTTCTGTGGAATGCTTATTTCATTCTGTATCCGTTGAAAATCTGAATTCAGTTCAGCTAACTGTGGAAATCCACGCTTGTTGCCAATCTGTTTATTTCTGGGCATGAAGTCAAACAGACTCACATTAGCAATTAGATCTCCATTTTAAATGTTGCATTATCTGCCACAACATGCCAGGACAACATATAGACACTGTGACCTCACATTATTGATTTTGCTTATTATGGAAGACAGTTAAAATGGTTTGTAATCAGTGTCATGTCACTATACTACATTTTAGCTAAATTATTTTTGCGTAGCTCGTTCTACATATTGCTGCAGTTTCCTGTTGAATTGAACACTAGAGGCGTTACGCTAACCCTGTCATAAAAATTTACCTTTTGCTCTGTTCCTCACACAGTGCTATCTTATGACATGACTTGTAAGGTGATACATTTTAATCTTTTCTTTACATAACAAACTTAATGTACAAGCTTGTTCAATTGTGATTAAATTGATAACCCAACTGAGCATTGTACGTGCGACGTGAATCAACGCGCGATCCAAAAGTGACAGCAATGCATTAGCAACTACCCGCAACACTCTATAGCATCATGGCAGAAGGTTTTGCATATGCAATCACCACTCACATTTTCTGCAGAAAATACATCTAACTTATTTGCAATTAGCAACCAATTATGAATTGTACATTAAAGTCTTTAAAGTTGTTTCTCTACAACAGATGTGCCAGTATGCACAACTTTCAGTGTCTTGTCATAATTCAATGTTTTGGGTATGTGCTTAATATCTTTTTACTGGTGCTGAATTAAACCATGAAAAATGTAAAAAGTAAAGCTTGTGAAAAAAATAAAATAAAAAAATATTCTAACTAGTCTACAATGTCATGCCAATTTAAAAAATAAAATAAAAATGCATATGTGAGCAATAAACAAATTCCCAGAGGACCTTCAGTACATGTTTGACTGTGGTGACACTTTAGCAAACTGATATTACATGGTTCATAACACGTATCACGGCAGTTCTGATATGAAATGTTCACTGAGTGGTGCTAAAAGTGGGCCAAATGTTCTCCCAAGCAGATTAGATTTTTAATGTTATGCTCTAAATTTTAAATCAATTAAACCCTGCCTCCCTACCCTTAACTTTAAACCTAAACCTAACTGATAGTCATAAATTGCAATTGCTGAAGCAACCAGGACTCATACCCCTTTGCATAGTAAGTGCACCACTTTATCAGTCAAGATACCAATTTGAAAGTGACTGAACAAGTATGCAAATGTATTTGGGTAATTTAAACGTTAAAACCGATAATTCGTTTTACTCCTGATTTGTGTGAAAGGGAATAAAAGTAATTGTTGTACCACCTCAAGCAAAATGAACAACAAGCCACATAAAATATTCTTTTTAAAAATATAGGTGCAGTAACGTCACTATGAGACCAGGTTGAGTTTTTAGTTTGAAGGAAAATAACAAACCCAACCAAGAGAAACAAACAAACACAAACCTTACTTCTGTCAAAAGATTTGAGAGACTCGCTAGAGTGTGGACAAACAGGCACAGGAAATCACACATGCAAGAAAAAGAAACACAACATGTGAAGCACTGAGAAATTTCAAGGGCAACATTTTCTGATCACATCTTTCTGAATATGATGTATATTTACAGAGAATGAGAGAGAGATTTATCAACTAAGCAAATAAAATACTAGATTGACTCTGATTCCCCATTACAAATTAACATTCTATTATCACCACTTTTTAATTTCAAGTACAAACTGTTTACAGTGAGTAAAAAATTAAAAAAATAAAATAAAAATGCCAGTTAGCAGGAACATTGAATGGCTTAAATAATATAACAACAATGTGATGTAATTTAGCATACCCTCGCAGGTGTAAGTGGCTTACAAGTTCTTTCAACAGTGTACTTGGTTACCAAAGAGAAAGCAGGGTCAGTGAAGACAGAGATGGAGCAGTTGTATTAAAATGAATGGGAGAAGTAGGAACACCCAATATGGCAGGTGTTTGAAAGCCCAATGGGCAACATGGGCTGCAGCCCATGCCTTCCGCCTGTTGGGTTTCAAAGATTTAATTGAGGGCTTGCTTTCAAGAAAACTTTGAGGACAGTTTGAGTTGTTTTATGAAAGTAATGAGTGACATTTAATTCTATATAGGTTTCTGCTTGACTTTTATTAGTTTTAACATGATTGCATGGTAGGTTAATCTATCCTCATTGCCGTAGGCTATTTTTGTATGTGTGCTGCATGGTTCATACCTATCTTACATTCGTCCAAACATCCATTCAAAGACTGGTGTATTTACTGTGTTCTTTACTGGACAAGCTTTGACATTTTTATAATCGACAATTCTTTGTTTATACTGTATATAATGGTAGTTTGCGACACGCTTGGTCATGAGGGAATGCATAAGGGCATGGTTCAGAAATATAAATTATTTTATTATGACATTGTGTAGAAAGTTAGATTACATGACCTAATTAATATTCATGAGCTAGCCCAATTAAGTCCCACCTCACAGGCATAAGTGGCAATAACGTTTATATATGAGATAATCCAAAGCTACGTAAGTGTGTGTTAAACGATTTTATTGCACGAAGTGTAGGTGGGTGTAGAGCCACAAAACAAAATGCAGATTATCCTGCTTATACCATGGTCACTTGCGAGCATTGATTGGTAACAGCTGTTATTTGATTTTTACAGTGCAAATTTTGACTGGAAGAATGACAATAATGGTTGACTTTTTTTCTACAAGTTGTTAGATCTAGAGTTTTGCCCATTCTAAATCAGACACAGAGATAAAGTAGTGATCATATCACAGTTTGTTGGCTACCAAACACTCTTTAAAATCTCTGAATTTTAATACTCAATCCAGCAATACTTATAGCCACATAATGCAGAATGGTTGGCACTCCTTAGTACATGTAATATTTAATTCCTATTCTTTGTCATTTTCACATAAATGAGGAAAAAAACGGTGTTGCTGACATGACATTTGTAAAAGTAGCACTTATTGTTCATGATTAGAAAATGATCCATAAAGCTCTAATCCTGCAGACTTTGACATCTGAGACATCCATATGGTATACCTTAAGGCGTCATGACTGATTAAATTAAGAATTAAATTGTGATGTTGATAACAAAACAGCAAAAGTCTGTGTGTTATGAAACAGTCTCTCCATTCAGAGCTTCAGATAGTGACGTGTGATCATAGGGCGCCCTCTAGCACACATGTTAAGCAGGGCAGAAATTTTAGTTTATGGTTATATTACAATTTAAATCATCTTGCTGGACAGTGAACGAAGCATTTGATGAGCCCCGGTTACTTTCTCTCCCCCTCTGTGCAAAACAGCTGAATGTCAAACCATACTTTCCTCACAAGCGCTTTGGGTAAATAATGCGTGGCTTATGAACACTGTTGTATTTTCCATGTTCCCTGTAGCATTTCACAGTTGAATTTAAGACTGCACTGCATGATTTGATGTTGTGATGTGATGGTTAATCCCATTCGCATAAAATTTTTGCAATTTCTCATTATGGAGAAAAGCAGAGTACACACATTAATTTAGAATGGTGTCTAAATCTGACTGAAACTACCTGTGCATTAAACGGCTTTAACGCATTCCATCCAATCAGAATCAAGTATTTGAAAAGACCATGGTATAACTTACATAATCAACTCCACTAGTCCACAACTCCATAATCAAAAACATGCATGTGCATAAGATGGAATAGCATTAAAAGTGTTTTTTTTTTTTTGTGCTTATATATATATATATATATATATATATATATATATATATATATATATATATATATATATATATATATATATATATATATATATATATATATATCACTTTTTTCACATCATTTTCAATCAAGCTGTAAATTTGTCAAATTTTTGAAAATTTCAAAATTTTAATTGTATTTATTTAGTATGCATATAATATGATGGCTATGAAATTACCAACACAATGGAGTCTGACATTTTATTTAAAAAATGATTCAAATGCCATTTTCACCACAATGAAATACCCTGTTGAGCACTTTTAGCTGACAAATTAGATAACAAAAAAAATGTATAAGTGCATTTTAAGGGAGTGCCCATCATATTTGATCCCTAGTCAACGATAGGACAGGGTTTTCTCCAGAGCCCATACGCTACTGTGGGTGCCGCTGGATTTAGGACTTCACTCAGAACGCTTTTCCATGCTTTTCAATCCATGGCAATGGCCTTGGAATCACAGGGGGTGGATCGCCATTTTTTCAGGTCCTCAATTTGATTTGACCATGTCTTCTTGGACGCTGCTCTTTGAACTTTCCACTCTGTTGGACTTTTTTGCCAGAGAAGCTGGTACGGTGTCCTGGTGATGCTCGTTCTGCAGATGTGCCTGAATCATCTCAGTCTTCTTAGTTGGGTCGCTTCCACAACCATTGGTTGGAGGACACACCTTAAAGGGAATGCCCATAGATGAAGAAACACCAAAGGACAAAAATAGATTTCTAATAAAAACAATACAAAATACAGCTTTTAATGCCATTGTTCAGCATTGATAGGTGGGAAAAAGTTAACTCAGACCCTGCATGTAAACATCCAGGATCAGTCTGAAAAAAAAAGAAAAAAATTTGAATTTTAATCAAATCACCAGATATGGCAAGAAAAATCACGCGACCACCAGGTTCCTCATTCTTTTTAGTGCTCTGAGCGATTCTTCTGAAAAGAGACTCAAGATTGTCTATGATAGTCTGCAAACAGGGAAACATGACAGGCAGGCTCATTTTCAAGACACAAGCTTGAGGAAGATTATAAACTGTACTTCTAACAAACCGAGAAATTGCTTACTGCTAGACACCGTCAGTCTTGTAAAATGACAAAAGCTTCATTTACTTGTCAAGTAAAATGAAACTTCAGTTTTTTCTTCTTTCTATCATTCCTTTCTTCTCTGGATTGGAACATTAGTTTGGGAATGTTTAGTCTTGCTCTGTCAAATAATCACTGACAGAGCTTTATGATAATAGTGCTGCTTGCCTTAGCTTAAACCAGCCAAAGCTTAGTTTAAACCAATGGTTAGCTGGTGTCCTAGCTTGGCAAAGCTGATCAGGCAGGTCAGTTTTGATGGGGTTTTGGGGACTTTTTAACTGGTCTGATTGGGAGACCAGCTGTCCAACCAGCTAAAACATTAAGCTCCACAAACCGTTTTTGGCTGGATTAAGCTGTTTTTCTGTAGGGCATAGGTTGTGTGTTTGTGTATGCATGGGTGATTATGGAAAGCATTATCTGTAAAGCAGCACTACAGATTTGTTTTTACTGTGTGTGTGTGTGTTTGCATCCACTCTTCACTCACTGACTGTGAATCTAGTCCTCTGAAATGTGGCGATCTACACCTCTACAGCCACTTAACGTCACAGCACGGGGGCTGCGTCAGCTGGCATTAAATCCTCTGTCACTGTGAAGATACCAAGAGAATGCAGGTGGATCTGGAGGTGACTGCACTTCCCACAAAAAGCACATGATGGACTCAAACAGCAGAGGCTGGTGGATAAAAACAATGTGATGTCAGGATAGTGCAAGGTTTAAATTCAATTTTAGATCCTTACATTTCAGCACGCGGTATTATGTATTGAAAGGTCCCCAAGAAGTTTAACTTATTTATAAATGTCATGGCATGTTATTTTTAACCTTATATGTGAAATATTATGTGTTTAAGTGTCTTAAATAATTCTAGATTTGTTGATGTTAAAATATTTTCTCTTATTCCCAATTTGACAAGTAAGCCATCTGTTGGTTGATTCCATCAAAAGGTGTAAACTCTGTGGCTCTCGACCAGCCTAACAGAGCAACTCTGGCTCAACAAATGGGAGTTTAGTGCAAGACTATCTGTTTGTTCAACCAATGGTAGAACCGGGGAGTGTTCAGGAAATTTGTTTAAAAACAATCAGCACTTCTGTTTGGTGATGCTATTTAATACTGATCTGGCAATTTTTCTGAATTTAAAACACTTGAGATCTGGGTAAAAATATTGATTTTCAATTTAATTGCTTAAAAGTTTACTTCAGTTTTGTTTGTGTTGATTACACTATGTAATAAATTTTTTGTTCCTGGGCAGAAAAGTGTTATTTCTTAATTGCTTATGCCTCAAAAGTATAGAAAATGGTTTTTACTCCCCACAAATTTTGCTTTTGTGTCCAGGACAGTGATATTTTGATATGCACCTTTTTCCAATGAGAAAACGTGTGAATGTGTGTCTATTCGTTCTCATAAACTCCATATTAACATGTATTTATACAAAAATGACTACAAAAGATTTAGAAGTCAGTAGTTTTTCGAGATTTATGATTATACTGTAAATCACTTTCACGAATCAGCCCCCAAATGTACTCGTCATACTGAAGGAGTCCAGCAAGATCTTGATGCTGTTGTAATCCTCTTTGAGTTGCACAGAGTGAGCCAAGGGGAGAGACGGGTAGTTCTTACCATTATGGATCACCACATCAACGAAGAGTTTCTTTCATTCTGGTTACAGGCGATTTTGATTGCCTCTAACAGACTGGTCACATTGTGGCAGAAGCAGAGCCCCTCTTGACGGGTGAAAAACCTGGAAAAAGAGGATGGTTACGCATCCTCTGATTTGCGACTTGCACACTTTCATTAAACAAGTTCCACTGCTTGAGCCTTGACATCAAAAGCTTGGCATTGGACTTGGTGAGACAAAGATCTCTAATCAAGTCATTGAGGTCTTTTTGGTTGGGGAATGATGGGTTTCTCTCCTCAACTCCATCTCTGAAATTGTCATCTGGATCTACAACGTCTTCCTCACTCTCTGACTTGCTGCTGTCTTCTAAAGACGGCTGCTCTCTCTCCAGAGGAGTGGGTACAGGGAACTCATGGCAGTGTGGCACCGGGGCGATGGAAGAAGGAAGGTCCAGATATGTGATAGCAAGTGCATTCTTGACAGTCCAACGTTTGGAAGGGTCCACCATGCAGAAGTAGCAGTTGCTTGAGTGGTCAGTGGGTTCCTGCAAAATTCTTGGGATAGCAAACTTCATGGCTCTCTTTTCACCCTCTGTACCATTCTTAAAAAAATATTAATTACAAGAAATAACACTTACTACCCAGGAACCAAAGAATTATAAAGAAATGTTACACTGTGTTATATATATTAAATACAAATTGTACTGCATAGTTTGGGACATGTTGTTAATTTTAAGAAATTGACATTTTCGTAATGTAACAAGTTAGAAGTTTCTGTGTATGTTCAACAGCATTAGCTGATAGATAATTTATTTAATTTGAAAGGAAAATGGGGGACAATAACTGATATACCCAAATTAATAACAATCTAATCATATCAATATCGAATCAAGAGCTTGAGAATCAGAATCAAATCAAATCGGGAAATATATATATATATATATATGACACATCTTCATTTTAGACATCTTTCTATTGTACCCCTATGGCACCACAGAATGGGCAACATAAGGGTTAAATGTAACACTGCCATCCTGTATTTCGAAAAAGATTCTTAAAATGTTAACTTGGGTATGTTTACATGTAAATGTATTGACTTAGCAGGCATGATTTAATTAAAACAAGTTACAGAAAAAACATACAGAGACAAAAATATTGACAATTAGGTAGCATACTAGAGCTAAATCTAGATGCACAACTGGAAATCAAGCATGATGCACTCCTAACATAAACTCCATTTGGATTTGCTATCTATGGGTAGTTCAGAGTGAGGTCAGAATGAGACATTTACCTTTTAAAAGCAAGTATTTTTTTTACTCACCACAGTTTAGATGTAATCACACACTCAGTCTATTCATAAGGTTGATGTTCAGTCTTTTCACACTTTGAAAACCTTTTAAAATCAGACATATACTTTAAAGGGATAGTTGACCTAAAAACCTTACGTCGTTCCAAACCCGTATGACTTTTACATGTCGTTCCAAACCCATAAGACCATTATTATTGTTCCCTCCATATTTTTAAACACTTACTTTTACCTGTGATGTAATGTGATTTGAACACGAATAATGATTTCAATTCTATTACGTTTATCACACAATGATTGTATCGCTCTAATAAGAATGTAGTGTATGAGTCACATCAATGACTTTTACTGTGCCTTTACGGTGATTTTGTGGTGTCCTTTTTTGAACTTGTCAGTCCGGAGTCACTATTCACAATCATTATGGCAAATAAAAAAAAAAGTAAAATTGAAAAATGTATATATTCATACATGACTGTGTAAATAATTACATCATTTTTTATTTTTGTCTGAAAAATTCCTTTAGAAACTCATATTACCACCATCTTCAAAAATGTATGCTACTAATTACACAACAATTAGAAACACACGATTAATAAAATTGTGATTTTGTACACTTCCTTCAGACAATGCTAGGGCATCACGCCTATCTTTTTTAATTATTCTCTAACAGAGAAATTTGTCATTGATGTCCATTGAACCAGTGCAGAGTAATTGGATGGGAGCTGACGAGGGATTTTGCCAGTACTCCCCGAGCTGTTTTTATGCTTGGTTTAGATTTTAAGAAGTAATCCACACAGGGAAAGAGAGGATAAATGGAACACCAGCTCTTCAGACTACAAGGATTTGAATTTTTGAATGTCCAGCATCTACTTTAGTTTTTGAATGAAGTTAGAGATTTTTAGCTCCTCTCTCAAAGCTCTGTGCCTCTTGGAAAGCATTTGAGTTCTTGAAACATTGGCAGATATTTAGAAAATAAGACTACCAACATATTTCTTAAATAAATGACTCTATTTGACAACTTTTAGACAATGAAGATTGTCAAAAATAATTTAACTTCAGGGCCTAATATTTCTTTTAATCATTCAAGTAATTAAACTTGTACAAGGTCTGTTTCTGGCTGATTACCCAGCTAGAAAATCCTTTTGTGTTCTGCATAAGTTGGGTACGGGTTTGTAATGGCACGAAGGTTACAGAATTTTCATTTTTGGGTGAACTATTCCTTTTTAAAAAGTGGCCAATCAAAAGCCAATTTTCCCCAATGTTATGATGGACTTGGTTGAGGGTCACTAAAAAGTTTTAGGTTGGCACTTTCAAAATCTTTTGAACAATAAGTGGAAATAATGCTTATGCCCTCTTACTGCATCAGAGCTTTTCTGACATCGTTTTTGGTGTCTGACATTGTGTTGATATCTTGTCATAGTGGCTTGGATGTGTTCGGTTTCATCGGCTTGGCTGCTTCACCGACTCTTTGATATCTGTGTCAGATTTCATCTGCAGACATAAATATTGCTTCTCTCAGGGTGAATATTGATCTTGAGCATCATGTACAGACACTAGTCTCCATTAGCCTTCTCATAATAATCTCATGAAGGCATATGCAGGGAGTTTTTATGATTGGTTCAATGAGAGTAAGGTCGGTTTGTGCTCTGTGATTCAATAGGGGAACTTTGTTCGGGTCGGTTTATCTGCTGCTCACATTAGTTTGCTGGAAATTATTCTGCTCAAAATATTACACTGGGACTGACTGGTGCACATGAGACACTATGAAAGGTAGCAAGTTAATTAAAATTCTAATTCAATATTGGCTAAACATCTGAGATGGACATTCAGAACTATACTTCATATTGGCTTAAGCAGTTTTACTGCTTGTATAGTTGGCCTTCTAAATATATCATACTGTTAAACGTTAGGTAGTACTGTTTAATGATTCATACTGTGCATAAATAAACAGCAGGTAAAGATTTTTAATTGCATATTTATAAGGTTAATTACTTTGATACATTTGATTTAACTAATTTTGCAGCAGAAACTGTAATAAATGTGCTCTGTTAGTCTTGACATTTTTTTAAGCATACTACATAAAATGTAAATAAATAAAAAAAATATGTATATTATAATGTATATTTGTATAAATATATAAAAATGGCTGTATATTCAGTATATTATGTGCGTTTGCAAATTCACTTCCGATTTGTGTCAGTTCTGTTGGTGTTTATTTTGTAATTAAAGATTGTCTAACGGCTCATTATGCATCTCATTACAAGACTACTTATAAAGACATAGATTCACATGAAAGATATTTTTTAATAGCTTTCTTGTGGAGATCCAATAAGTTGTAAAAATGGCTTTGAGTCTAAGTTGAAATAGTAAAGAATTTTAAAGGCAGTGTCCTGCTGAAGTGCCATTGATTATATGGGGGGGTACTTTGATTAGAATCTCATAATAATTGAAGGACTCTTCCCCTGCAGTCATAATTGTTCTTTGTCTGTTGCTTTGGGAGACAGTGATGAAGGTCACTGAAGCATCTCAAAGGATGTAATGGGCTCCCATTGAGGGACCTTTGACCCACAACCTTAAGCTACAATAGAAATATGAGCAGTATAGCTCTGATTTGGGAGTTTGCTTAGGATAATTTCAAGGTTGTTTGAGACATCTCAAGAGCAGTATCACATATTAGCCCAGAACCCGCTTTGTTCTGGGAAATCATTATATTTCCCTTCTAAAATGAAAATGAAAATAAGAAAATTATATAAAATAAGCCCCTGATGTAAAATTAGTATGAGTTCTCTTGAAAAGCAGGCTATATAACCAAAATACTGGCTAAACTAAGCCCATGTCCACCCTAATATATTTTTGTTCAAAAATGCATTAACTTTGCAATGTAAACACCTCTCATTAACACTGCAATGG
The DNA here is from genome assembly GCA_032164185.1 of Moxostoma hubbsi. Classification (NCBI taxonomy): domain Eukaryota; kingdom Metazoa; phylum Chordata; class Actinopteri; order Cypriniformes; family Catostomidae; genus Moxostoma; species Moxostoma hubbsi. The sequence continues at coordinate 1,955,825 of JAVLUX010000039.1, read as the reverse complement.
TGTTGTCTGCCACCAAAAAATACTTTAGGAAATATTCTCCAAACGATGATGTTAGGAAAATGGCATTTAGTATGGATTTGGCCTAAAAAAATATTTAATATTTGAAAATAATTCAGTTTGAACATACAGACTCTATATGAGTATCTGTTCTATACAAACTCAACAGTCCAGCTGAAATATACCATTCAATTGCACAGCTGACACAACTGGATTAGAAGCATGCTTCAAAAGTTAATAATAATAATAATAATAATAATAATAATATTACATCTTCTCAATACATCATATTCCAAACACTATTGATGGCTTGTGTGTGCTTGCTTTCCTTGGCAAATCTTCTCATAGCGGGTTTGTTGCTTCGAGATTGCCATACTCAATTAATTTTCAATATTCAGTTTTGAACTGTATTTTGTTTTGATTAGAGGCATCTTCTGAAAAGCCTCTCTCATGAAGATAAGAGGTTGCAACATAACTGCTACTGTTCGCTGGACAATCAGGGGGTAGTCTAGCTCCACAACACTCCAATCCAGAAACCAGCTAATGTACTGGATGTGTACCGCATTCTCATTGCTGAGTCAGATGTCAGTTCTAAATTAAGTGGGAGACCCACATTGACTCCATTGTGAAAAAGGCCTAGCAGAGGTTGTACTTCCTTTGCCAGCTGTGGAAGTTCAACCTGCCACAGGTGCTGCTGATACAGTTTTACTCAGCAGTTATTGAGTCTGTCCTCTGCACTTCAATATCTGTCTGGTTTGGTTCAGCTACTAAATCAGACATCAGAAGACCACAGAAGACAGTTCGGACTGCTGAGAGGATTATTTGCTGTATGAGACTGCCCTAAGTGTGTAGGGCAGTCTCATACACTGTATTCCAAAAATCCCTCTGGACCCCACTCACTCAGACCACTACATTTTCGAACACTACAGAGCACTGAGCACCACACCTGTCAGGAACAATATTTTCCCTCAGGCTATCCATCTCATCAACATTTAAAACTGCCCCATTATTATTACATAATTATTTGCAATACTCAGCATAGTCTATTTATCCAGCATACCATACCTCTTCTGCCATACATTCCCTTGCATCTACTGTATATATAACAGATTTGGATTTGTATATTGTATACACACACACACACACATAATACATATACAGAGTTGGGAGGGTTACTTTTGAAATTTAGTCCACTACAGATTACAGAATACATCCTGTAAAATGTAATTTGTAACATATTCTGTTAGATTACAGGTCAGTAACGTATTCTAAATAATTTGGATTACTACTTCAGTACTGGTAGATGTTTTTCATTTGTTTTGACTATTAAAAACTCAGTTGCCATTACAGTAAGACAAAATACATATGTTAAAAATACATTCTCTGAAAAACCTAAATACAGTGTTGTTTCTAAATAAAGATAAATCAAATTGAAGAATTTTTTTATATTTTTACAGGAAAACAATAAATAAATTATCAAGAATATGATTTTTGCCCTAATATCAAAGGTCTTACTAGAAAAAAAGAAATTATGATCCAACGTGAATTTTCATGATAAAAAAAAATATGATTGTTCCTGGTAACATGTGCATGGAAAATTGCAATATATATATATATATATATATATATATAACAGTGCATCCGGAAAGTATTCACAGCGCTTCACTTTTTCCACATTTTGTTGTGTTACAGCCTTATTCCAAAATGGATTCAATTCATTATTTTCCTCAAAATTCTACAAACAATACCCCATAATGACAATCTGAAAGAAGTTTGTTTGAAATCTTTGCAAATATATAAAAAATAAAATACGAAATACAGTCTTTGCCGTGACACTAAAAAATTCACTCACTGTGAAACAGGACAGCATTGGACTCTGCTCCCATCTCATCACATAAAGCAGAAAACATGCAAGCTTTCATTTGTCTCGTTTTGATGTAGATGACCACACTGGTCACACCATTCAGAACAGTGTTTGTGGCAGGGCGGAGGGCGGGGCCAGGTAAAAAGAGCAGCGCTATACAATTGACTTTGCAGTAGATTTGTATTTGCATAAGTGTATTGTTCAAAATTGTCATTTAGTGTGTGTATCCTGGATGATTGAACCTTCAGAAACCCTAAAGTAAATGCACGCGTGGAAAAATATAAACTTTTCATCGATTGCTTATACATGATCATGAGTGATTGAAGCTTGGGCTTATCACTCTAAACCTGGATATCAGTACACACCTACATACTCAAATATTGGAGGGTGTGCAGAGAACATTTTACCCCTGAGAATCTCAGACCATTGAAAGAAACAAAGGGTCGATAGCTGAATTCATCGGATGTGCCCATGCTGTTTTTCCAGCGAGCTCAAGTATGTGTGAACTTTATCGTTGTCACACCTCCCTCAGCTCCCCGTTCCTCATCACACTATTTCTAATTCACATTCACTAATTCACAAATATGCGCCTGCACTCAATTCACTCGCTCATCACTGCCTGCAAAAATATGTTTGTGAAGCTTCTCTTCTGTGTGATATCACCTGTACCATTGATCTTGCTGTGTAAACCCTGTAAATCTCAGTAAACGCTCTCGCACTTGGTTTCACTAACTAACTTGTGTGGCTTGAATTCCTGACAGTCATATGGCCTATATAGTTCTGCTAAAGAAAAAGCACATGTAGATAATGCAACGGCATTGCTCCGAAATAAAGGATGGTAATTTACTGCAGTAATGTGTTTTTTACTATATTTATTTATTTATTTATTTTAGATTGTTTTGAAATTGTTTTGATTTGTGAACGCTGCTTGGCCTGTGGTCTGTGGAAGTTTCTCTTGTAAGCAATGATGCACTTCCTGCCTCCTCCTCCACGTGACGCGTGACCTTACCAACAAACTTACATCATCCTCTCATGAGCGCGTGTCACATAAATGTACGGAAGTGAACGTTTGTAGTTAAAAAGATATATAAGTGATGTTTTGTTTCTAAAAATAATCAATTGTTTGGGTTCAGAAGAACATTTTTTTCAACTGGAGTCTTTTGACAGGATTATTTTGATGCACCCTAAATATGCATTTTGGACCATTTTTGCGAACTTTCACTTGCATTGTTTGAATGAGGAGGCCTGAAATGAAATCATAAATCATAAATTCTGTTTTGACGAAGAAAGAAACTCTGATACATCTTGTATGGAGTAAATTATCAGCAATATTTCATTTTTGGGTGAACTATTCCTTTAAAGAGTTCATCGGCTGTTGTGTGCAAAGGTACAAATTTGCAGAAGAGCAAATCCTCCATAAAGTCTTTTGAGACCGCATCGATGTATCTCACAAACGTGATTAAAAGACAATCCTTGTTGCTGTCTGTAGCTTCATCCACCAGCAAATCTATGTTTTTCTATAATTTTGTCAACCAGCTGTTATCTCATATCTTCGAATATGACAGTGATGCGTCTCAAGATGGTGTTGTTTGTCAGAGGGATGGTTTTGAGCTTTTGTGCACTTGCCTCATCTAACATGCAGTAGTAGAAACCATGTAGATTGTGGTAGGGAGTAATAACTCCTCTACTATTGGTAGGCCACTTTATATGACGCTATCTTGGCATTGTTGGTTATTGATGCTGTTTTAATAATACAAGTCTGCTGACCTTTTTATTCTTGTAACTTTCTCTTGAAGAATTCAGTGAGCTTGTTTACTTTGTCAGGGTGTGTTGTCTCAATGTGACGTTTTAGCTTGCAGGGTCTCATACAGTCAGCCGCAAGCATCTTGAGATTCAGTACACACAGATGTCGCTCCTCCCCACACACTTTATTAGCAGTGAACCCAATGGCGAGATATGATTCATCATATTTTCTTATCTTCAGCATTTTTGAGGCTTTTACTTGAACACTTGATAACATGTCCACCTTTATTTTACAGCCTTTCAGGAATTTATACATTTCCAGTCTTGCTAGCTGTCTTCCTACCTTTCTAACTATTGTATGGAATATAATTTTTTAGAGCAGTTTATTCAACTCGTGATGTAACAGCAGTGTATTTTTATTGTATACAGTCTTCTTATTTGTGTATATTGTATATTATTAGGTGTATATTGCATATTGTGTTGGGTAACAAGGTTTGTGTGTAAAAATTATATTTATTGTAATTGTCATAGTGCTATGTTGCTTTGATCTTTCATTTAGCCAACACAATGTATTTTCAGTAACAAGTATGTCTTTTTGTGGTTTGACAGCTTGAATGAATCCCAATCAATGCTACAGATAGAGAAATTACATAATAAACATGGCCAATTGTAATCGTTCAGTTTGCGCAGTTATACCAGTTTCATACACTGATCTGCAAACTCATCAACATCATTTTGTTCACTCTTGATGAAAGGAAAAACCTTGGTAACTTTTGTGTGTACTGTCAGCCATCTGAACCACATCAACATGCCCGGTTTGTTTTCTGTTGATACTAGCATGTACTGTAGGTTCACAGCTGTGACGTGACCAAAAAAAAATATTGTCTATTTGTAATGGAGGACAAGCCATGCAATATTTCCCACACAGATTTCCTGCATCAATAGGAAATATGTCAACCCTCAACAGAAAACTGCGCTTGGCATGCAATTTTTTTTTGTGGAAATTTCCATTTGTTCAGCATTTAATCTCATTGTTGTCTAAGAGCTTGACATCTGTGGTGATATCAGTATGCTTTTCTCAGCTCCATATATCAAAAGCACAATGCATTTCCCTCATCATTTTGATCTTCTTTTCAACCGTTAACAAATCAATTTGCTATTTTCTCCTTTAGAAATGCCAGTGCATGACTTGCTCTGCCAAACAAGTTCTACATATAAATGGATTTACAGCCAGCCAACCTCTCTGTCCTTCATCTAAAGGAGTGATGGTAGAAAAATTAGATGTTGGCGGTAAATTTCAGCACGAGTGCTTCTTTGATTTGTAGTTACACTAATAATAAAAATATTGTGGAAGAAAGAGTACTGTATTCCACCGTCTGAGGAAGCACCTGTTACAGAGTTTTAGAATCAGATTTCCACCTGGCGAAGAAAGCTCTGGTTTGTATGGATCCTGTGACTAGTTTAATTGCCTGAGTGTCTTCATGGGCTGTCCAAGGGGACCGTTCTTCCTGCTGGGAGATGCTTGTCACCAGTTTGGCAGTTTCAGTGAATATGCATTAGGGAATTGTGGAGAGATATTGCCTCTGTTTCTTCTATGGTAATAATACACATAATAATATTTATCTTTGGGCTTCAATCGCTCTTGTCATATTCTGGGACAAGATTACAATGGCGCTTTTAAAGCAGGTTAATGCCAAATTGACTTGCTTTTTATTGCATTGAGCGTGTGGCTTTTGCATACCTTTGTTCTATGGAAGATTCTGTGTTACAGCATTTTAAACGTAATAGGTCTTTAAAATGAGGTTGAATGTATGAACGTCATTTAATGCAATAGTTACTGGATGTAAGTATTTAATAATAATTAATAGTGAACGAAGTGGGCAGTGCTTTCTTGGCATTAATTAACTTATATATATATATATATAACTCAGCAAAGAAAGAAATGTCCTCTCACTTGTAAAAACACACAAACATAAACACATACAGGGCAGCTGCCTTTAGTTCTCTCTCTCTCAAACTGCCGTCTCTGATCGCCTTTATCCCTTGCTCGCCTCATCAGGCTGACTGGGGTATGGGCGTGCGTCATTCCATTCAACACTTTTATAGATTCAGACATGAAACAGAAAAAAAAAAAAAACACACACACACACACACACACACACATTGCTTGAAATAAGAGAGGGGGCATCTACAAGGAGTGATTGTAGCAGGTAGTTGAGTTTTGGAATGTAATTAATTTTAATAACATTAACCTTCCCAATCATAGATAAATGTAATGAAGCACACCTGCCCACATCTCTCGAAAAAAAAATATTTAAATGTAAAAATTAACTAAATTAATTTTATTCCCAGCAAAAAGATTTGCTGGGAATAAAATGCCCAAATACTTAACGCCCTGATTGGGCATCTGGAAGGTGCCCGGCTGATAAGCTGTTACTGGGCAGTATGCTTTCAGAGCCAAAGCTTCGGATTTAGACCAATTGAGAACTTGGATAAGTAATTAATAATTCTGTGGAGGCAAGGCATAGATCTTGTAGGGTTGGAGACGAATAATAAAATATAATCTGCATAAAGCAAAAGCTTATGCAACATACCACCTCCACCAGCCCTGGATAATCGTCCTCCTTTCTTATTTTGGCTGCTAATGCTTCCATAGCAAGACAGAATAATAATGGGGAAAGAGGGCAGTATATTTCCAAAATCTTAAAATAATCCCATTCTACCATATCAAACGTGGTATCTCTTCTATATCTTGTGGTAGTTTGATGTAACAACAAAATGAACATTGTGTGTGTATATATATATATATATATATATATATATATATATATATTCTAGAGTAAATCTTATGGACTGAAGAAACAAATTTATAGTCCCTACCAGATGGGATCAAAAGTCTCTGAATATCTGTAAAACCAAGATATTTACATATCCTGTGAAGCATCACTGTTGCTCTAGGGGGCTTGCACACTTTCTTCACAATGATCAAGGACTGAGTCCATCAAAAGATTCAAATCTCACATCATGAGGGGTTCCAGTGGCTTGCAACATCCCTTCAAGATCTATAAATGCCCTGATCATCAACGTTAGGTGCATAAATATTTGCCAAAATTTTTTAGGGTTAGGCATATTTGCCTAACCCTAACCCTAAATTTCAGCTAAAACAATAATAACTCTTCCTAATTTATCTTTACTCTGTTTGAGACATTTGAATTGTTGATATTTACTTATGAGTGTAATGACTCCCCTGCTCTCACTCGAGCCAACATTATAAAAAAAATGCCCAACCCATATGTTATGGCACACATTCGTTTGTTATGTTTTAGCACCATCTTGTGATAGTTTGATGTAACAACAAAATTAACATTGTTAACTGTGGGCTGTTTTCTAAGTGTTTTTTTCAAATCAAGTGACTCTTAGGTTAGAGGTTGATCAGGAAATAACCTCAGTGTTCCAGATTCTATCCATGCGGTTGGTCAAGAAATATCTTCCATTTCCTTTACATTTGTGCCTTGGAGAGCTTTTGCTTGTAAGTTTGTTATCTTTTCTTTTCAGTGCTTTGTGCAAATGCATATGTGTATATATTTGTAATTCATAGGTTTGAACATAAAAACTATTCTATGGTGATTTGTTAACAATAGTAACAACAATATACGCAAAGCTGAATGTAATCTTTGGAATACATATTTGTACACAGTGGGAATTCATTTCTTTATTTTGAGAACATTTTGTAACAAGACATTTGTAATTTTTGTAAAAATTTCAGTAAAACCCCTCAACTTTACTACAGCGTCTGACCTTTTCTGACTCCTGTTAGCTATCTGTAAATTTTGCGTAGATGAAACGCGCGTCTAGGACAGAACACCATATCTTTCCTAATTTTTCAGCTTCCTGCAAGGAAAGGTGTGTTACTTGAAGAAACACTATAATATTTCTTATTCTTAAGAAGAAAAAGAACATTCCACCTTTTTATGGAGTGCCCCAACCCATTCAAATTCCACGTGGAGAGAGAAAATCCACTCATAGTAACATTTGACATTTTGACATCAAAATGATGTTAAAAAAAAAAAAATCACCAGTACAACAAAAAAATCTTAGTACCAATTTCCCCTAGCTTTTTCTTTGTTTAATCAACTTTTGTAAATAACAGTTATACTGACTTAAATGAAGTTGTCAGTGATACGAAACATATTTAGTTGAGTTAACTTAAGATTGTTAGTTTTCTGAGGGGGTGCAACTAATCTATAACCACCACCACTCCTGTGTTTTACAAAACCCTACCACTGAATATGAAATGTGTGACTAAACAGTAGCATGTAGGAGGAACAAACTTTCAAAATTTACAAAACATGGCACACCTAAACATTTAGTATGACTGAACAGCATATCAATGGATATCAAGTAAACAAATAAACATTTTACTTTTTAGAGAATTCAAGAATAAGTCTTAAAAATTCTAAATGCACCAGTACACAATATACAGTGACATCTAAACAAAACATTATTATGCCAAAGGTATACATTAAAAGCATCTGAAAATACACAAAGCATCTTAAACTCCCTATACAGCGAAAATCATATTATTCAGGGACTCTGGTACACTTTTCTCCCAATCCCACAAAGATGTTCTGCACTGCCTCAACTGTGCATTTTAGTCCTTTTGGAAACTCAATATTTAGCTCACAGTGAAGTCCAAAGAGTACCATGAAAGCAGTGGGAGAGTCAGATAGGTCCTCCATGACCACAGTTTCCTCCAGGATGATGCTGAAGTTTAGACCTCTTTGTTGCCTGTGAGAGGTCATCCTACGTGACTTCAAGGATGCCCAGTTTCTCTCCTCTTGCGTAAGTCTCCTCTAAATCAGTGTCCTAAGAATTATACAGGTATGTATTTAATAAAAAATGGTTGTGCATAAGTTTAAATAGAAAAAAAAATCAATGTTCAAATAAACTCTTGCAAACAAATCATGGCACATCATGTGCTAGCCTGATGTAAACACGATGAAAACGAGCCACATGAAAACCATGTCAGCACCTTTATTAAATAATTTAGCACGAGAGAAAATTATGACGTTGTTTATCGGAAAATATGCTGATTAAATTTTTAAAATGTATGGTTTTAAATTTAAACAATTCAATAAAGTCCACATGTGCTAATTGTGTTCTGTTTTGAGAGCATTGGAGCTCACTCCTGTTGTTAATGAAGCTTCACAGTAAAACTTCCTGCAGATTTAGGGCAAATTATTATCCAGCGTTTAACCATACATAATGCTGTGCACAATATACTGCTACTACCAATAATATTAAACATTCTAAATTATACATAAGTTCTTTTAAAAATCACTAAACAATATTTTTCTTTATTGTCCCATAAACAAATGGTTGCATTTTATTCCAAAATTAACATTTGATTATATGGGAGGGCAGATTCTAAATGAAACTGACTTAACTCAATTTAATAAGTTGGCAGATGTTTTTTTGAATGGACTTGCGAAGCTTTGTTCACAAAACTCCTCTTTTTAAGTGTATGGAAAAAAGCTTGTTTTATGTTGAATAAGTGTATTAAAAATAGTTGTACTGACTTTTTCATGGATTTTTGCTGAGCCAACACAACAAAACCAGTCATTTAAACTTTTAAAGTTGAGTTTTTTACAGTGTAAGAAAAAAGAGATTGTATGTCAAACTGGATTATAAAGACCACATTCCAACATTAGTGCAACAGTCAAACCCTGAACATTACAGAATCAAGACAAACAGAAAATTGAAAAACATGCCCATTAAACCCACGCACGTCAGCGCCAAACTGAAATGGTCTATGTACACCTACAAGAACCTCTGACTGCTCAATTCCGGTGATTCTATACAAATTTTGTGAGACAGAATTGCACAGCAAAATATTATATATATAAAATACACTCCAGCAAATAGGCAGAATAAACACAAAGAGCATGTAGCTTCATCTATAAAACTGTCCTAAAGGTATATTATTCAACAAGATAAACTCCAGCTGCTAGGCGTATCCAGTGCAAAAAGAGTGGCAAATTCTTCAGACAGTCAAACAACTCAGTTTCAGTGAGCCGGTCCATTTGGCTGCATCATAAGTACAAACGAATACCTTACTCACTCCAATGACTTTGCCAGAAATAATCCACAAAATAAACTCCAGCCGATAGGTAGAATAAACACACAGAGCCTGTAGATTCATCCACAAAACCATCCCAAAGGTGTGTTGCTCTACAAAATAAACTCCAGCTGCTAGGTGGAACTAGCACAAAAAGAGCACGCATAATCTTCAAACAGTCAAGCGAATGTTCAGTGAGCCGGTCCACCCAGCCGAAATGTGAGCACCATAATCATCCATTTGATTATCTAATCAGCCAATTGTATGGCAGCATGCAGAAAATCAAGCAGATTCGGTTCAGGAGCTCCAGATAATGTTCCATCAAGCATCATAATAGAGAAAAAATGTCATCTCAATGATATGTACTGTGGCATGATTGTTGGTGCCAGATGGGCATGATTGAGTATTTTTGTAACTGCTGATATCCTGGGATTTTCACGCACAACAGTCTCTAGAGTTTACTCAGAATGGTGCCAAAAACAAAAAACATCCAGTGAGCGACAGTTCTGCAGATGGAAGCACATTGTTGATGAGAGAGGTCAACAGAGAATGGTCAGACTGGATCGAACTGACAAAGTCTACAGTAACTTAGATAACCACTCTGTACAATTGTGGTGAGAAGAATAGCATCTTAGAATGTTATTCATGTCAGTGCACTTTGCATCTCTGTAGGGTTGAAATAAGTTGGTATGGCTTACAACAGAAATATGGCAATACTGCTGCTGAGAAATGCTTAAACTTACATCTTGGCAATTTTAAAGCTATGTTTTCTCATTTTCTGAGTTCTCTCTTTCGATCACTTGAACTTGATACTCCAGTAAAGCAGTGCAAGCCTCGTTATCCTCCGTTGCTAGCTCTAAAGTGATGTTTTCGAACTAGCAACGAAGGCTTGAGCTGTGTCAGAGCAAGACACTGAATCCATGTCGGAAGGAAGTAGTTTCAATCACAAGCATTTTAGGAACAAAAACCAGAAAATGTCTTTAGATAAAACCCTGAACAATGTCTTAAGGTGTGGTTACCATGGTATAAGTGGAGTAATTAACAAAAGTAATGCACATCCGTGGTCTAACACTCTAACATTGAAGCTATAAAAACAGATGCATCATTATTATAAGTACTGTCAAATGAATTAGTTATTGCTTGTTCGTGATGCCAAATGCATTTTCTCATGTTAATACATAGAAAATTGTATATTGATACCATTTTATTCTTATTTTTGCATGTGCATGATGAATCAAGGATCCCAGAAACCCACAGCCCATTCTTTAGGTCTTTTCTTATAATAATTCAAGAATGTATCTTTAGATTTTAATAATGTTAATAGTAAATTATTAACATTTGACAGTAGAGTTTATCTAAAGCTAATCATAGTGTATTAAACATATACATTTTTATCAGTACACCTACTTTTAATTTAAACCCATAACCTTGCGGTTGGTATTCCTATGCTTTTTCTCTTGTGCTACAGGAATATTACGATATGATCTATGGATACTTATTCAGTGCAGCAAACTCTGATTAGCATTTGCATTTATGCATTTGGCAGATGTTTTTTTTTTCAAGTCCACTTATAGTGCATTCGAGATTTTATCAGTAAATGTCCCCTTGGGAATCAAACCCATAACCTTGACATTGGTAGTTCAATGCTTTACCAGTTGAGCTGACAGAAGCAATACTGGCTGCCCAATTTGCTTCTTAAATTTCTTCTCACACTTGCAGCTCGCTGGTCATTTGACTTTGTGTCATGGAATAGCCATGCATATTCTCCCACCAAGAGCAGAAGCTTGAAATGAGATTCACTTGACTGCAAACTCTCTCTCTCTGTTGAGATTGGTGCAGATTACTTGCTCTACTGGGCAACTTTCTGTCCAATCACATAGCCCAAACATTTCTCACAACTGGCCACGTTTCCACTGACATCAAAGACGGATGAGTTTTAAAGCAGCTGAATATGGTATAACATGCCCACAATGTCTCTTTGTTTACCAGTCTTACTCCAAGTTTGAGAACATAGTTTAACATCGAAAGTATTTTATTTTACAAGAATTTAAAGACATCACGACAATGAGCTGACTTTCATGTAGTGGTTAGATCAATTTACACATGATTTTTAATAAAAAATAGTAATTGGGTTTTCATTAAAACAGGCATGTTGGGTAATTCCTTGTCAACTCAAGCAGAGTTCACCAGCTCAAAAAAAAATGTACTTTTTTTTTTTTTTACAGGTGAAAGAAATACATAAATAATGAAAACCAAAATATAAAATGTCATGGATCAATAGTAATCCATTATTTTGCAGAGGGGTGCCGAAATTGCAAATTTTGCCTTTGATTTGGAGCAAAACTACAATTCATAAAATAACCTTAGAAAGGTGAAAGCATCATTATTTTATTTTTACAAAGAGGTAGCTAAAATCAGTTGGATTCAGCATCCCTTGTTATATCAAATGTTGTATCTAATGGTATGAGGAAAGAATGGGGGAAAAAACACTTTGTGTTGTTTTTCCAAAGCTGGAATTCCTATAACTCCAGAAGTATTAAATATACATTTGTAACTATTTAGATTCTAGTTCAGAACAAACTGTCCTTTTTATGTCTTCATTTTTAATGCCCTATAATATTGTTTAAAAACAGAAATATGGAGCTCAATCCAGAAGGCTCATCTGATAAAAATTGTATTTAACTCACTATCAATTGTTAAAAAAAAAACAAATGTGGCTCAGATAGTATGAGACTAGTTTTTCATGTCCAAGGAAAGAAAAGAAAACAAAGGTCTGAAGTACATGTACCTTTATTTATTTGCAGAAAAACAATAACCTCAAAATAGCCATTTTGAGAGTCAATAAATACACTCATTAAAGTGTGTGGGTGTCAGAACATACATATTAGAGATCTGAAATTTGGTTGGTTTGACATAAAATAAACCTATTGTTCCATATTTAAAGCTTTTATTTATTTGTTGATTTTAAGGATAGCAATATTTAAGATTTTATTAGCATTTGTATGGCATTCTCTGTCTTTTGATTGCAGATTTGGGTGTAATGGCAAATCTGAGCACATTCTCGTGGTTGAGATATCTACTAGGATCTCTTATGCAGCAAAAGTCTGTATTTGCTCTCAACCGCTGTCTGTGAGAAACAGTTAAGATCATTTTTCATTTCTATGTATGATTGACTGCTGTTAAATTATGTCTTCAATGTCATTATTTGAAGACCCTAGAGGGAGAAGAAGCCTTTTTTCTCAGTTCAGTATGTCAATCACATTCACCCGATGACTTGCAAAGGCCCCGGGCCAAATATCTCCAAGGGCCCCCCTCGACTGGTGTTGGTTTTCATTTTCATTGTTGAAGGGTTTTCGAGCAGGAGCATCACCAAACAGGATTGCGCAACCTTAAAGCCCAGGGCCCCCGGGGCAGTCAAGGGCCCCTGGTAGTCAAGAGCCCCTGGGATCATTAATATGTGCCGATCAGTTATTCTATGTAACAGCAGTCAAATAAGCATCATACAGTGGGATGAGTAATGTATTTTAGACTTGAAGTTTCTGCACGGTGACACAAAACAGTAATGGTAAAAAGGTCAGCACATGTAGGTGCATTTAAAGGGATAGTTCACTCAAAAATAAATATTCTATCGTTATTTACTTACCATTTACTGTCTGAAACATGTGTGCTACAAAACAAGTATAAAAAATAGTAAATAATAGCAGAATAACATTTTTGGTTGAAATATTTCTTTAAGGGACAGCTCTTTGACATGTCTGCTGTATGTGTGTCAAACTTTAACGTGTGAACCCCAAGGACAGGGCAAGTGTGTGGAAATGATAAATGGCAGTAATGAGCGAAGTTGAGAAGTCAGTGACTGCCTCGGCTCCCTGTTGTCTTTCAAGAGTCCTCCTCTGCTCAGCCTTCATCTCTCCTTCTCTCTGGTTTAATCGTCCAAGACTTCCATCCTTCCACACCTCCTTCTGCTGTCCATCTAATTGATGGCCAGACACACTGGAGAGGCCTTCACTCCTTTTCTATCTCTCTTTTAATGTCTAGCCTTTCAAAGACGACAGCAACTTGTGAAGGGCCTCTCGTTCCCCCCTGCCCATCTCCCCAACTCGTATTTTTACTCCCTCCTTCACCACGTCTCTTCTTTTCTTTATAATTGATTAAGTTTCCTTTCAAAGCTCTGGAGAGAAAATCTGCTACTGGACTTAAACCCACCTGCAGGAGCGAGAGAAAATGAGCAAGGGATAACAAACGAGAATATAAAGATTGAAAGGGAGAAGCTTGTGGCGGTGCTATAGAGGGGTGGAGAAGTTGAACAATGTGAGGATGCAAGTGAATCTCATAAAATCATACTCAGTTGTCATTCTCATTTGATTCTCTTGACAAAAATACTGTAAAAACTGATTTAGGACCATATAGCATGATTGCGAGGTTGATATTGCTTATATACACCGTTCAATGAACAAGTGAATTTTAAAAAATTAGGAAAAACTGAGTACGGTCATAAAAAATGCATTTGTGCATGGAATACTTTCTAACGTGACGGATCAGAAACTGATCTGGTTCAAAACAAATGATGTGTCCAAGCCTTCGTTAGTAATTCAAAAATGTCACTTCATACATAGTATCATGGATTGTGCTGTTTCTAACAAGTTAATGGATTAACAAGGATGGGTATGTGAGAGTGAGAGCGTTACTGCCAGAACTGGGCCCTGACAGTCAATAATACAGTTATGATCTAGTAAAAAGCCAGATTAGAGTAAACCAGATATACACATTCACTCTGGGAAACACTTCAATTTAATACACCCTACACTATGACTAACTTGGTCTAAAAATCAGTGATTCAGGGGGTTTTGGTCAGGAATTGAATGCACTAAAACAGAAAGCTAGAAAATCTTTCTACACTATTAAGGGCAAATTTACCCAACTAGACATTCCTGTATTAATTTGGTGTAAAATCTTTGATAATATTTTGACTATTGCTCTGTATGGATGTGAGGTTTGGTGTCCACTCTGTCTGGCAGATTACTCTAGATGGGACAAACACCAAACATTATAAGAGTTCAGAGAAGAATGCCTAATAGGGCACACCTAAATTCAAGTTCCCCTAACACACAGCAACATGAAGCCCTTAAAACCCAAGAGTTGAAGCATAAAACCAGTCCTCTCTGTCAGCTGTCTCTGAAAATCACAAACCCACTGACAACTAACAAAAAACTGTTTCAGACCAGCACTGCTGAACAAAACCAAATCAGAATAAACCAAGCCATAAAAGAAAGCAAAAATTCATATTTGGACCATTGGTACAATGAAAGTAAAAACCAAAGCAAATTGGAAAATGTGGCAGGGCGGAGGCCGGGGCCAGGTCGTATCAGGCTAATCAAGCCTCCGAAAGGCCGATGGCAGATGATGGTGCGACGAGAAAGAGATCATGACGGACGTGTCCGTAAATGATCTCTTTCTTGTTGCACCACCGTCTGCTATCGGCCTTTATCCCTTTCGGAGGCTTGATTAGCCTGATACGGGACCAGGTGTGTATCATCACGACCCGGCCCCACCCTCTGCCCTGCCACAGAATGTTATCGGGTCCTAAACAGACTTTAATCTGGCAGAATATTTCCACACTATAAGTGATCCAAAACAGAGACGGATCCTCACCAAAAAAGGCTCAGTGATCAAAGTCTGGCCATAGAAAAAGGAAGACACTGACAAACATCTCTTCCAAAGGAAGAACAAGTCTGTGCTCACTGTGACAGTGGTGAGGTCGAGATGGGGACACACGTTCTCCTTCACTGTGAGAAATGTACAGAGGTGAGAGGGAAATACTTTGACAGACTCTCAAACCTCATGCCATTTCAGTTCAACAGAAACAGATCAAATGCAAGTGTTTCTGGTGGAGGACAATCATGCATCAGTTGCATTGAGCTGCGCATCCTCACAAACCAATCACTGCCTTAATGTATTTTGGTCACAGTATTTTTTTATATTCATAATGTCTTGTTAAATGCTCATTTTATTTAATATTGTATAGTGTATATTATTATTATTATTATTATTATTATTATTAGGGGTGTGACGAGATCTTGTGATATTACAACATGTCGATATTTCTCGTGGAGGTGAATATCGGCATTATGACTAGCAAAGGCCCCGGGGCCAATTATCTCCAAGGGCCCCCCTCCAAAATTTGTTGACTGGTGTTGGTTTTCGTTTTCATTGTTGTCTCGTGATATCAGCATGATGGAATTTAAGGGTGAAATTAGGATAGGAGATGCCCCCGCCACATTTAAATCGTTTGTGTTGCAGCATTTTGGGTACCCGGTGGAAACAATAAACGGCAGACAATGTGACTACAAAATAATAAGAAAATAGTGCCGTAGACCGCGGCTAACACGAGCACTATGCAAAGACACCTACAGAACCACCACAGCTCTCTCAACTAAAATCCTCATGCAGTACCGCCGCTCCCTATAAGCAGACTACGCAGTCTGCGTAGGGCACCAACTCCCTAGGTGGGCACCATCTTACCCTAGGAGGGCAGCAGAAAGTACTTTTCCCTTACTCACACTTTATACATTATTCAAGGACCCGAAAGCAGTTGTGAAACACAGATGATCGATTTGCGGTCATATCGCGGAACTCTGCGTAGGGCATCAATTTGGCCAGCGCTACCCCTGACTCATGTGAAATCATACAGGAGAGAAGCTAGTCAGTTGAGTTTGTGGCAGAACCTTTTACCGTGCTAGCATATTGTTCTGTCTTTTACTGCATATGATAATTCATACTCAGAAAGTAGAACTGAAGTGACATTCATTACAAGATGATTAGTTAAAACATTTCATAATGCACCTGCATTGTTTTGCTTTTTGTGACTTTCAGTCGAATTGGAGATGGGCGGATCGATAATAAAGTATCCATACTTCCTATACTGATGTGGTATCAAGAATAGTGATATTATTATTTAGATAACATGAATATTAATGTATCTCATAAGCTTCGAAGTGGAAAAGAACAATTATATGAGCAAATTGTTGCATTCATTTATATCATTGAACTATTATTTCTTCCACTCATTTTGATGTGCAGAAATAGTAAAATACACACTTTCAGTCACAGCGCTCGTTCAAAGAGAGAGTAGTGCTTTCCTGAGGTGATGGATGGATGGATGGATGGATGGATGGATGGATGGATATAAACAGCATCTGGAGTCATTCACACAAAGTAATGACAAACCTAGACATGACATGCATTATAATGGGCTTGTGTGACCATTTTTACAGGCTTATTTAAATTCAGAGGTGGTAAAAACATTGATAATGATCTTTAATCCTCATTAATAAATGATACCCTCATGAAAACTACCCATGGATTTAATGTAGTAATATTGTATTAACCATGACTAGTAACCACGACTGTAGTGACTGTACTGTAGAGTATAGTTTTGATACAATTAACCATGGTTTTGCTACACCATTACTGTAGTATCCATATTGTAACTTGTTTTTAGTAATAGTGACCATATTATAATATCTATAGTTAATTTTGAGGTTTTATATGTGGCTATACCAACTAATTTTTAAAAGGAAATCTAAGCAGCCTAATAATTTTCTGCTTAAGCCTATATATATATATATATATATATATATATATATATAGGCTTAAGCAGAAAATTATTAGGCTGCTTAGATTTCCTTTTAAAAATTAGTTGTATATATATAAATGTAAGTAATAATTTAAGTTACAAATTTGATCCAAAGAATTCATAAAAATACTGCCTTAAAGTACTTGGTATCGGATCGCCCATCCCTAAGTCGAATAAAAGACCAGTCATATATATATAGTGTGATATAAGTGTTTCGTGAGATAAGTGTATCGTCACACCCGTAGTTATTTTTTTTTTAATATAATTTTATTTATTACGTGGCACATTATTTTAATTATATTTTATTGTCATGTGTTACTGTTTTTATTTTTGACTTGTCATTATCTGTTTTAATGCATTGGCAATATTGTATGTAAACAAAATCAGAGAGAGAGAGAGAGAGAGAGAGAGAGAGAGAGAGAGAGAGAGAGAGAGAGAGAGAGAGAGAGAGTTAACAAGGGTTGGCGCAGGCATGACCAACGCTGCGAGCTGGCCAATCAGAGCTCTTTACTCGCCTGAGCCGCTGCAGTGGAGGGAGGGAGCGAGAATTCTCCCTCACACACGCACCCTGAACAGAGCAGAGCGACACACGCTCGAAAGAGTGCAGACACAGTGACAATGTTATGCGTGGGACAGCGAATCTGTTTGGAAACTTTACCATACACAGAGGAAACATGGAGACAATTATGGACATGTTTTATTAGGTATTGCAGAAAATGGTCTATTTTTGTCACCCCTATGGGCACAGAGCGCTTGTGTTTGTGCTGTAATGAAGGAATGTGTTTTGGATAGAAGTATGCATGTGTGTGCGCAGAGAGAAGTTATGAGGCATAATGTTACAATTTTTATTGTATTAATAGTATTATTGTTTAATTATATTCTAGACATTTATTTTTAATTCTTTTAAATGCAAGTAACATGTTTAAATGTGCATGTATATTAAATGTTGTTACCAATGCATTGGCAATGTGAAGCTGTCTGAATTAAAAGCAGTTAGAAGGAAATAATGAGATTATGAAGTTATAAAGTTGTGGTGCATCAGCTGAATATGAGGACACTTTATTTTAAGGCATCAAGGGCGTAGATTTGCCTTGAACATTGGGGTGTTGCAGTGTGAAGCGTGTTGGTTACCTCCCCCCTATACCCCCTGGATTCTACGTCCCTGTAAAGCTTTTACAGATATCAGAGAGGAAGTAACCATAATGTGTGCAAAATATATCTGTGTTAAGTGTACTGCTGGGTTTGCTGTAGATCCCCAGCTGTGCTGAGTGAACTAACACTTCAGGAGTGTGCGCGCAGATGCAAGCTTCATCAGATTGCATGTGCGTTATCCAGAGCACAGAGGCAGGCACAGTTGAGGTGAGCATGTCTGCAGCTTAGAAGGCTTATCTTCTTACAGACGCACTTAAAATCCACCGTGAGCCATGGCCGAGCTGTCATCCAGACGAAAGGAGAGGAGAGAGCACTCAGGGGCGTTAGATAAATGCTAATAATGTTTGGGTGGATTCAACTGCTGGAGAAGTTATTGGAGCCCGGGATGCCAGTGTGGTGTCCGGGATGCCAGTGTGGTGTCAGGTGCTTTGTAAAAATAACAATGATTCTGTCATTTCTAGAAAAGACAGCTTGTTTTCTTGTTGGTACTCTCACAGCACCCACTAAGTGTTCAAGACATTACATTGCATTTATTACTGAATGAATGGTTGTATGTGGATGTAGTTCGACAGTGTGTGTGCTGTTGGGCTGTCAAGGGGTGAAATGGATGATTCAAAGGAAGAAAAAAAAGAAGAGCGATAGATTGATAATGAAAGAGGTAAAGAAAGCTTTTAAAGTCGGCCGTAAATGTAGAACATCATCTTCTGGTATGATTCAATCTGCAGCACTTTGCTTAAGAGTTAGTTCAGGGATATAATTTTTTTTTAGTTTTTGTTTTTTTGAGCAGTAGCGTCCTGCCTTGAAATCCTCACTCTCAGCCATTCAACGTAGTTAGCAAGGATGTGGACATTTCCTACACAAAAATCTACCAGTTCTTCATTTGTCTTAATGTGTCAATGCTTGGAGAGCTTTTCCTCGTGAGACATTTTGTTGATATAGATTTTGTTGAGATGATAAAACCAGTCATGACCTTCAGATTAAGTGAATGCCTTTGGGGCTTTTCCACCTTGTATTGATTTTAATAGCAATGGTATTGATAAATAATATAGGGTGGATTCAAACTGCATCTCTTGCATGAGCACCACAGCACAACATGTCTGAAGCTCATGTGCCAACTGCTAAACCATGGCTCAAATATATATATATATATATATGTATGTATGTGTGTGTATATATAAAGTATTAAAGAGGCCCTATTATGATTTTTGGGATTTGACCTTTACTTTAGTGTGTAATATAGCTGTCTGTGCATGAAAAAGGTCTGCAAATTTACAAAGCGCAAAGGATATGCCAAAGGGAGTTACTCTCTCCCACAGAAAACACTGCTCCTGAACAGTCTGAGATGCCTGGTTTGCAGTCCAGCCATTATTTCCGTGACATAGCTATGCCACTATGTAACACATTTGCATTATGCCTACCTCAGGAATGTGTTGCTCAGAAAGCCTTGGGAGCTCAATCAATCTTTGAACCAAACAATTCAGAAAACCAAAGTGTCAATATCTGAATCAAACCCTTGAGGCATCTTAACCTTTAGACCTTCCATACTGTTCCTCTAATTTATACTTTACACAACAGTTCATTCTAAAAGAGAATAAATACCAGGCTATCTCACCTAGACGTTCACAGGCAGACGTAGTTTGTACGCTGACAGCTCATTACTTCCTGTAACCCTTTAATTAAGCAAATACTCTTATGCTAAAAGCTGGAAGTGTCAAAGTTTACAGAAAGTCATTAATACTATGAATTCAACTAGCAATGCAGGCTGATTTGGTTGTGCCTGCTGTAGGCTAATGTCTACACTTCTCTGTTTGTTGTGTTCCTATATCTGTTCAAGACAAATACCGCATGGCTTATTGCTAAGTGTTGAGGCAGTGATTTCAAACAGCTCTTTGAGGACAGGGAAACATTGTAAGGAAGACAAAAAGCTTGCAAAGAAGTGATTATCCTGCTGTGCAAGATTGTTAAGGATGCTTATGGTTATCATGAAAGTACCGATTTGTCTCGGTAAAATAGAAAAATGTATAATGAAACATGAGTGGTGATCACATAGTATTGTGATGGCAGATCTTCTTTTTTTACTCTTGTATTTTCTAGTTTTTCTTTCTTTCCTATAGGGTTCTCTTCTCTTCCTCTCCTCCATCTGCATCCACCCTTCCCTTCCTTAACATTAATTTCTTTCCTTTTATTTATTTTTCTTTGTTACTATTACTTCCTTTCAACTTCCTCCAGGAACACTTTCTTTTCTTGCCATTGCTTCCTTTCCTTTTCCTCATTTCCTTTCCTTACCTTTCCTGCGAGTATTAGATTCATAAAACTGATTTGTTTACCACACCAAAGGTGACATCACCTAATTTATCTCTCGTTTACTCACTCCTGCTATGGTATTTCTGTAATCTCTTGGCATTTATGCACATCTGCATCTGATCACTATTTCCTTCTTCAGGATTTCCCATGAGCTTTCCTCCCCTGTCAACTCTCAAGGCAGAACAAGATAAGCGAGTAGAAAACACAATGTGAAATCATGTTCCACTCTGCTTCATATGCTTTGTTTAGCTCTCCTTTCCTTTCCATTCCTTTCCTCTCATGTTCTTTCCTCTCCTTTCCATTTGTACTTTTCCAGTGTGTGCTTCCCTTTCCTTTTCTTCCTTTTCAAATGTGAAGTCACAGCATGTTCTACTCTCTTATTTCCTTTTTATCGTCCTTTCCTCTTCATTTTCTAACATTCCCTTTTCCCTTTTCTTTTCCTTTTCCCTTTTATTTCCTTTTCCTTTTATTTCCTTTCCTTTATTTTACTTCTCTTCTCTTCCCTTTCCTTTCCTTCTTACATGTTCATACTCTTTCTCACACATGGTCAAATGGTATGATGCTGTTTATTCCCCCGTTACTCCACTGTCTTGTCAGAGTAGTTTGACCAATTGATTGAGGGTCCAGAGGAAAAAGGCAGCCATGATAAACATTTCATAACTAAAGCTAAAGAAGATCATCTGTACACACACACACACACACACACACACACACACACACACACACACACCAAATACACATCCTGTACACTCATGGGAATGTGAAAGCCACTTCACGCAACACGCAGTAAATTAGACAACAGCAAAACGTGCATTCGTGCTAATTGCTTTGTAATAACACTCATCCATGCACACAAAGACACATACACTCTATGACTACAAGCTGTGGAACATGTGAAACAGGCAGAAATAGCAACAGTGATACATACAATCAGTCCTGTGAGTGCGAAAGTGAGAACAAGTGCAATAGTGTATTGGAGCAGATGTGATCAAAGAAAGAAGGCTGTTATACCCCAGTGGCATTGATTATGAGAACACAGTCATATTTTTTCTCCTACTGTGAAGCTTAAGACACAAAACACACATTCTGCCATGTCACTTAGCCTTTTAGTTACACAGAAGCGCTTTTGTATTACATAAATTATTAATATCTACATTTTACTCTGCATAAATTGTATGTAGTATTTTAAAAAGGTACACAACTTATCATTACATATAGATTCCCTGAGAATAAAACCCACAACATCCATATTAAAGGAAAGAGCTCACTGGCAATTCTGAGGGTGAGTAAATGATGACATGTGAAATCATTTTGGGGTGAATTATTCCTTTTAAGAATGTACTGGCTCTTTCTATGTCATATCTTCTCTTCAGACAGTGGCTGCAAGAAATTTGAGTAATCCAGTCAGTGAATTAAATACTTCATAAATGAAAACTTCTTCATCATATATAATTGTCTCTTTATTTGACAAACATAGTCAAAGTAAAAAAAATAAATGCCACATTTCATTCTGATGAAATATGGCTGGTTTGTTTCCTGATTTTAAACATAATTCGAACAGAATTTTAGAAAGGGTGTTCATGTGTGTATTAAAAACCCACTTGACATAGAGAGAAACCAGAATGAGTAACGGGTGTGATCTGGAATGACTTCAAGACTTGTGTGCACTTCCGTGATTCAGACTGCATGCGCAACATTCAAACAAAACAGCTGCACATGTTTGGATGGGAGGCACGTTTGGAGCATGGGATAAATGTCACTGAATTTGCTTTGACGGTCACTCAAGCAATATTTCATGCTGCAGAAGTTGATTCAGTGGCATTTTTCTTACGTTAAGACTTTAAAGACAAGCTTTTTATCTATTGACATGTGCAGCTGTCAGTGAAAAATGGCATTTCATTATTTCTATCAGTCTCGCGTGAAGCCCTGACCACTTATATATATATATATATATATATATATATATATATATATATATATATATATATATATATATATATATATATATATATGCGCACATGGATGACACACAATGTACAAACCTTGCAAATTGCTGTTTTCTGCTCGGTATCATGTTTTCTAAAGCCAAAACTATTCCACACCACGAGGTATGCACTTTTTCCTTCATAATCTCTCATCTTCTCATTCAAATTAATTTGAGGAACAAGCAGTCACTCCGCCATCCTCCATTTATATGACAGTGTGTATAATGCGTTCGTGTTATGTGCTGTACACATTTCTCGTGTGGCAATTTAGTGTTACCGCGACAGAGACAATAATCCAAAATGTATACCGGCTGACAAATTTCTACCAGCTTATCATGTTTACCGGTATATCGCCCACCCCTAGTCAGGATGTAACAGAGGTGGGTATTAACGTGCTACATTTACTCTGATAGATTTACTTGAGTAATTTTTTGGAGAAAAAAAAAAACTTTTTAAAGTGGGTACTTTTTACGCTCACTCAATAAATGTCTAATTAAATTTGTTTTACTTTTTTTCAATGGGCACGTTCCTGTCATTACACTGCTGGGTTTAATTTTAGTTGATGTGTAATATATTGAGAGGTTATTGAATGGGACTTTTATGACAGCGGAATTTCACATAGCTGTGCGTGCTGTCACAGACTGTCACTCAAGTGAGTCCATCACTGCTGCAGCATCAAGCTCTTCAAACAAAGTGAAATCCATGATTTGCTCCGCACAGTGAAAAAAGAATAGTCTCAACATGCAACACCATTTTACACCAAGACAAGCTGATATTTCAAGATTAAAATCTCAGCTTCAATTTAAGGCAGCACATCGAGATAACTTGTGGCTCTAATGCTAACGTGGGCTTTTTTGTGTAATGTGATGGTAATTTTCAAGGTGATTCTGTAACTGGGCTCTTATCTCATCAGTTTTAAGTGTACATTTTTACATCAGTGCAGCAATTTATCAGTGCGCTTCATCCCACGTCCCGCAGGAATATTTTCACATTTACTCCACGCCCTCGCAGGGATACTGGCAACTATGGCAGCTATGGGCTGATTGACTGTATAAATCCATGTAAACGTCCAAATTAAGTGTAAATGCCTTTTGCTCTGCCGTTTGTGTGATTGACAACTGGAGCCCAAACAGACAGCATTTCTGCACGTGCACAGTGAGGTGCACAGGCTACGTGCGTAAGAGATGTGTGTGCATGAGGCGATTGTTTGGAGATGAGAGTGGATGTATCTGAAATCATTCACTCATTCACTATTTCCTGTTTTGTGAACTGCAGTGAGTGCACTATTACTCAGCAGTGAGTGAATTGGGACGCTGACGTATACACCTAGCATCGGAGCTCTGGGGCTGTCGCAGGAAAAACGTCTCATACAGTACAAACTTTTTTACAAACTTGGGCCTTACAAATTATTCATATTAAATAATATATTAATACAGTAAATCTTCATTCTGTTTTTAATTTTGTATATATATATATATATATATATATATGTGTGTGTGTGTATATATATATATATATATATATATATATATATATGTGTGTGTGTGTGTGTGTGTGTATATATATATATATATGTATATGTATGTATATATGTATATGTTTATATAAAGATTCAACTAAATTTATCAAATGTACATTATTGTATTTATTTGTTGTAATTTAGTATCTTTAAACCCCAATACAAGCATTGAAGGAAGCAGTAAACCCCCAGTTCCTAGGTCTTCCCCGTGGTGGATTATGGCCAATTATGGGCAATCGTCGAGTGTACATCAAATGTAAAGTCATATGGGTTTTGGAACAACATGGTGGTTAATGATGACAATTTCCATTTAATAATAATAATAATAATAGTTCTGTAATACATGTTAAATTTGTATTATGTAATGGAATATAGGGGAGATAACAGCCATTGTTTAATTTATGAAAGCAATGAGTTACTCACTACTTGAGTACTCAATTGTACATAGTACTTAATTGGATACTTTCTTACTCTTACTCAAGTAATTATTTATGTTAGTACATTTACTTCTACTTGAGTAATAATTTGGTCACTCTACCCACCTCTGGGATAACATTAGGGGTTCCCATTGCTGTCATAATCAGTAATATTTTTCCTGTTTGTGAACATTTAACATCAAGGTTCGACATTGCAGTGTGTATCTGGGCATCTAGGAATAATTAGGATTCCAAGGGGCTTAAGCATGACGAATCGAACAGCTCACAGGCTATTTATGTTACATCTGACATAGGGCTGAACAAATAATCATATTTTAATCTCAATCATGAATTCTGCCTCTCACGGTTAATTAAGCATAATCATCAGAGATATTAGTTAGCTAGCAAACATAAATGATCAGCCAGCTAAAGTTCAAATTGTTGCTAATTTTTATAATAGGCTGTGACTAAACATGATAGGTAAAATCACAAGCACTTTGAGACTATTTTCACATCTTCTGACCAATTGAGCTCTCATCAGAAGTGCGCCACTGACCAATCACTTTTCAGTTGAGCATGCACTGTCATACGGAGCCACAATGTTTACAAGTATGTTTCATATATCACTTTGATCGATTCAAGGCTCACATCAGAAAGCTGGAACATGCTGCCTTCTGAGACTATGTGGAGGTAGGATGAAAATCTGGTGCCTTTCATTCTATTCTGAGTCCAGTCATTCAACAACTCTGTCTGTTCAGACATTAACTGATTACGCAGCAAGTCAGCTGAATAAACTTTGGTTGCAGTGCAGTGTTACAGCAGTTTTGGAGCTGATCTGTGCTCAGCAGCCATGAATTCCATCTCGTGCTCTCATTAAACACCGGCAGATGTTCGGTTCGTGCGTGCCGCTAGCGTGTGTTGAACGTGCTAAAAAGGTAATCCAGAATTACCTCATTGCACATTTGCGTAATTTCAGGTATGTTTGGCCATTACAAGTGTCTAAACAATCTAAAGTAAACATATGACACCAGGGTTTTGTCGAGGGTCGAGGAGGAGATAAAAGCATTTCACCATGTTTCTATAGAGCACCAGCAGCTGACAAAACTGTTGTCAACAGAAACACACACACTTTATTTTTTGTATTTTTTTTAAAATCAATGTAAAGACTTGAGACCATTTTGCATTGCCACCTGCTAAATTATTACAGAAATATATTTATACTGTTTATTATAATAATAATATAATAAAATTATATTTTAAAGAGAACTTAAGTGTGAGAACCCTTAAACTGGATGTAAAGCATGGGATTTGTTTCAAATTTTAATTTTGGTAATAAAATTAAATGACATAAATACCTGTATGTAGTTTAAACACCTTTATCAACATTTTTTTTTTTACCAAATCATGCAGCCCTGCAATAAAAATAAATAGATAAATAAAACTTCAAAAGGGCTGAATAATCGTGATTAATAATCGTGATTTAAAATGTTATGCAGATACATAGCAGGACATCAGGGAGAGCTCTTTACACAGACACTACCTAAGGCAAGTCTACTCAACTGGAAAATCAGGGGATTCAAACCAGTATCCATTCAGCCTACAGGGCCACACATCTCCTAAATATTAAAGTATTATAAAGATTAAAACAAATGTAAAAATGTTTTTCATATAAATAAGTATAATATATGTGGTATGCAGTATAACAAAAATCGTATAACTTGCATCCACGTGTTAGGTAGCACTGACCTGAGGCAACATTTATTTATTTTGTATTTATTTACCTTTATTTAACCAGGTTAATCGGTTGAGAACAGGTTCTCATTTGCAACCGCGACCTGGCCAAGATAAGGCGCAGGGTACAAGGCGACATAAAGTTACACATGACATACCAACATACAATTACACAGTCATGAGTATAGAAACATTCAGAATCAGTTAAGAGGTACTGGACAATATATAAAAAAATAAAATTGAAAAAAACATGGTGCACAACATGGTGTTTTCTTTTCAGAAAAATGAGCCACACCGTTTCAATTTCCACTGGCACCGGTACCCTGTGGAGGTTCCTGGGGGCCCGGGCTGACCTCTGAGTGCCTGAGGGAAAACAAACCTGAAATAAAATGCCACCCCGGGAAACGTGTGTGTGTGTGCGTTATAAGTTATTTTAGCTTACTTTGCTGTATACAGAGAAGGACACAACTTGCCGAGTTTCAAATATCTTGGGGCGAAAAATGGCACAGTGTTCATTTAAAAGGAACAACTATGGTTTGGTTTTAATTAATATTGTTTAACTTTTAAAATGAATCCCAGTGGCTTCCCTTTCAGCTAAATTTCTGAATTCACATACTCTCCTTCTGCATCTTTCCATTTATTTGTCTGTCCAACGAACCTGTCCATCCGTCCATCTATCTGTCTGACCGACCATCCATCCATGGTATTATCATATCATACATCATATTGTATTTTCTGCATGAATGTATGTTGGGAGTAGACATATCTATGACATACTGATAATGCAATTCTGCTTCCTAGCACCCGGAATAGAGTGTTAAAGACCTTACAACACAGTAGGCAGCTGAATGCACAGTATTTAGTAAAACACAGAAGAGAGAGGTGCTAATACAGTCTCACAGATCTGAAAACAGGAAGTTAGAAGGATGAGTTACATGTTGAAATAATGTTAGTGAGGTTATGTGAAGGAATGAGGGAGAGGTACCGATCTGCCTTCTCCTTGTTTGACTTCCTTTTTTTTATGTGGAACACAAAAGGAGATGCTAGACAGAATGTTAAGCTCAGACACCAAAGTGAATGGTGACTGAGCTCAGAAATGATATACTTCACCTTTAAATTAAAGTTAAAGGCTTCTTTTCTGTTCCAAATGAACTCTGGTGCGGTTTGACTGATATATGAATGCAGCATGGACCAAATACATCTAAACGGCCCAATAAAAGGAAGTTATTTGCCTTTAAGACTGACCTCAAGCATACCTGGTTCTTCTCATCATAGGAGCTATGTTGCAGCATATCTTCATTTGTGTGCGCAACGGAGGAATTCCTGGCACTGTTTTGACTCCTTTACACATTTGATTAGCTCTTCATTTGCTTTCAGCAGGCAAAGATACCACCATAAATGCCAACGAGCGCATTTATCCCAGCAGCCAGCATTGTTTTGAATGATCGGCAAGTTCTGTCACAAAATATACATCATAAAAGCTGTCCAATCAGGTTGTGACATTATTCTTATGCCTTTTGTTAGTATCTTGAGGTCCGGTGTTAAAAATGCCAGTGTGAACACGAAGCAAATCAGGACTAGAAGTATCATTTTATTTTTGGTCCAGACCAAGTGAACCAAGAGAACCGATCTACAAGGGTGAACACACCCTAGACCAACCAAGACTTAACAGTAATCTTAAATATATAAAACGAGATGAATCAGCATAGATTATACTTTTTTATATATCTGTGATCCCCTTTGTTGTCATACACACATACTCACACTCACTGTGCTTTTGGGAATTTTGGGGCAGAGCTCAAAGTGCAATGTGCATTTGCATGTGGCAATTCCTTCTTTCTGCACAAATGTAAGCTGAACATCAGAAGTGACAGTACTACCTTACTGTAAGCCTGTACATAGGTATTCTTAATTGGTTTTCAAAGTGTTGATATTTAGTATTACACTATTGGAACACTTCAATATTTGTATCACTCTGCTTGTCTGTGGCATTATAGAGATACTTTCATTCTGTGAGTTGATACTGCTTTGGCTTTGTTTGAAACTATATTTATTAGTGAAGCAAAAATATAAATAAGGACCAATGATGGACCAGTTAATGGTTGAACAGACAAAGTAGTTTTTTTAACAGTATGTATATATATATATATATATATATATATATATATATATATATATATATATATATATATACACACACACACACACACACACACACACAGTACTGTGCAAAAAGTCTTGTTTCACAAAAGCATTTGTCTTAAGAATGGTTATTTATTTCTTCAGCTTTAGCGTGTCAATAGGACATATACATGTTAAACTCCCAAACATTACTTTTGCAAATAGAAAAGATTAGAATAGAAGAACAGGGAGCCCTGCAACAGATGTCATGACCCCCACAAAGCCCCCACTGAACAATGCATAAAGAGACAGATGCAATTGAGACAGCAGAAATAGATAAAATAACTGTGGTGAATTCTCTAATAAGCTGGAACATCCAATCTGCAAACAACCAAGAAAAACTGTTCAGGTGTACGTAGGAGTATTGGTGCTGTTTTAAATGAAAGGTGGTCACACCGAATATTGATTTAGCTTTTTTTATGTATGCTGGACTTTGTATGACATTAATTGATAAATAAAAACTATTTGTCATTATTTTTGAAGACAAGTGCCTAAAACTTTTGCATAGTACTGTGTGTGTGTGTGTGTGTGTGTGTGTGTGTGTGTGTGTATGTATGTATGTATGTATGTATGTGTGTGTATATATATATATATATATATATATATATATATATATATATATATAATGTATATGTATATGTGTGTGTGTGTATATATATGTGTGTGTGTATGTATAAATATATATATATATGATTATCATTAATGTAGCAGTCATTTATATACAGTGTGTGTGTATATATACACGTATATGTGTGTGTGTGTGTGTGTGTGTGTGTGTGTTTGTGTACAGTAGTATTTATTTTTAAAGGTGCTGCAATATCGTAATGATCCTCTTTGTTGCTTTGAATGAGAATTGGATGGGGGTGGTGGTAAAATGTGTATAACTTATGAAAATATGGCCCTTAATAACCTTATAATAAGGCTTGATTTTCTTAATGCAAAACTTAATTTATTATTTGTTAATTTTGATTTTGAGTAAAGTAAGACCTGGACGTTTTCTTGACTGTTTTCATGAGAATCACCCTGCTGCTATAATAAATTTGCCATTACCATGTTTTGTATACAAAATGTTGATACTGTATTTTGTAAGCCACCTAAGTGAAGTTTTACTTCTAAGAACTCTTGGCTGGGCCAGCATTGCACAAAAAAGCTTTTTTTGATGCAACATGATATAAGTGAAACCATAACTCAAAGTGTGCTGCAATGAAGCAAGGGAATTAGACACAGAGAGAGAGAGAGAGAGAGAGAGAGAGAGAGAGATGAAGAGATTTTTAAAGGTAAATAGACTGTCTGAGTGAAAATGGCACTCTGCAGAGAGTAGCAGATGGATTTTGTCTCAGAGGCAGTGTCCTCCTTTTGTGATGAGAGAGACAAGAGATTCCCTCCTTCCTTCCTCCTCCCTCCCATCATCTCTCCTTCGTTTCCCCTCCCTCACCATCTCTTCATCAAATGCACGCAAGATGGAAGGCAGCAGTGATTTAGGCCACTATACCTGTGTAGAGAACGTTGCTTACACTCATGTTCAGAGCTTCATGATGTCCTCCAAAATGGCTGTAGACATCCCAGGAGAACAGAGCAGGAGAGCTGTCACTCTGCTCAGGATCCAGAAGAAAGAAATGATGGTGAAAAGGGAGTTGAGTGAGTAAATTACCCCTTTAAAATCTCTTCTGAATCTCTAGAGGAGACACATGGGAGATTGAATCTGGAGATTTATGCAGAACAGGAAAGTAGGAAAGACATCATGAATGTAATGCACGATCTATTCTCACTTTTAACCCATACCCAAATCAAAACTGTCATTTCCTGCAGGTGCTGTGCATTGTTTGACACATCAACGCAGGCAACCAGAAAACATAGTCTTTGAGTGGCCCTCACACCTTCAGCTGCCAAAAAATAGAGAAAATTAGCTTTCGATGCTGAATGAATATTCATGAGGGGTTATAGAGACTTATTTGCAGTGGTATGAGTGTAATTTCACCATCTGTGAGTGTGTGTGAGCACTTTCGTGGGTGTCTTATCTTTCCCAGTGTTTGTGTATATTTCATGATATACTTGAGAGGCTGGCAGAATTTTGGCTGTCGGTTTACAAGCATTAATTGAGCATAAACAATAAACTGCCTCTTTCTTTACTGTCGCATCAGTTGTCACAGGGTTCAAGATGTGTGCATGCTCTATACAAAGCAAACACATGTAAGTCAAGTCTTAACGTACGACATGAAAAACTTTGCATTATGGTTTAAAGCATGACATTGTTGAATTCTTGATTTTAAATGTTGACACACATTCCAACAGTGCTGACTGATTTTCTTGCACTTCCTGGTTTGTTGACTGCAGTGCATTTTACATCAGTTCATCAAGTTAAAATGTTCTTACGGACACTTACGAACTGGTAAAACTGCTTAATGATTATTTATTTTCTACAAGATAGACTACTTACTGCCTGATCTGTTAAAAATAATACAGTATTATGTGGTTAATTACACGTATCGCATAGGTCTGAGGTGAAATGTCCACTGTGTGGTTCTAAAAATGAATAAAATGCTCTCACAAACAAATTTGGTTTTTAAGGTTAATGCTCTATTGAGTTTTAAAAAACCAAGACTTACCTCCCTACCCTAGACCTAAAACCTAAACTTTACTGATAGTGTCATAAAAAGCAAATGTTACACGAAAGATGCAATTGCTGAAGCAACCACACAATTTTCTGACAAAAACAGATTAGTGTGAACGTGGGCTGAACGTAAGAACACATTTTATACAATCATCACCCAGGAAACATTTCTGAATTAAATGCAAGTCATTTTTTTTCTCAAATCAAATAACTGATGAGCTGAGGATGTGGCAGAAACAGTATGTACAGTAAATACTATGCACAGGTTTGACATCATGACATCTGATCACGAGACAAGCAAGAACCAATTATTTTTATGTTATTGTTGTGTAACCTGTGCACGGTCATTAGGGTAAATACATATTACATATACGGTGCATTCAGTAAATGTTCAGACCCCATCATTTTTTCTCTTCACATTTTGTTATGTTGCAGCCTTATGCTAAAATGCTTTAAATACTTCCATAATCTACCCTCCATAATCCATAATGACAAAGGTAAAAAAAAATCTTTTTTTCAAAGATTTGAAAATGGATTAAAAAAAGAAAAACGAAATATCACATTGACATACAGTGAGTATTCAAACCCTTAACTCAGTACTTAGTGGAAGCACTTTTGGCAGTGATTACAGCCTCAAGTCTATTTGGGTATGATGTGACAAGCTTTGCTCACCTGGATTTGAGGATTTTCTGCCATTCTTCTCTGCAGATCCTCTCAAGCTCTGTCAGGTTGGATGGTTACCGTCGGTGGACAGGAATTTTAAGGTTTCTCCAGAGATGTTTGATTGGGTTCCAGTACAGGATCTGGCTGGGCTACTTAAAGACATTCACAGAGTTGTCCCTAAGCCACTCTTGCATTGTCTTGGCTGTGTGCTTTGGGCCATTGGTCTGTTGGAAGGTGAACATTCTGATAGAGGTCCTGAGCACTTTGGACCAGATTTCCATTAAGGATATTTTGCTGTGTTAACATTTTTTCAACCCTGAACTGTCCCCCAGTCCTTGGAACTGAAAAAACATCCCCAGAGCATGATGCTATCACCACCATGCTTCACCGTATGGGCTGGATTCCTCCAGACATCACGCTTGGAATTGAGGCCAAACATTTCAATATTCATTTTAGCAGACCAGAGAGTCTTGTTTCTCACAGTCTGAGAGTCCTTAAGGTGATTTTTTTTTGCAAATTCCAAGCAGGCTTTCATGGGTCTTGCACTTAGGAGATACTTCCGTCTGGTCACTGTGCCATAAAGCCCAAATCGGTGGATTGTTGCAGTGATAGTTGTGCTTCTGCAGTTTTCTCCCATTTCCACACATGATCTCTGGAGCTCAACCAGAGTGACCATCAGGATCATGATCACCTCTCTTAGCAAGGCCCTTCTCCTGTTTGGCTAGACAGCCAGCTGTAGGAATAGCCCTAGTTGTTTCAAACTTCAGCATTTAGCATTATGGAGGCCACGGTGTTCCTGGGAACCTTCAATGCAAAATATATATATATATTTTTTGTAGCCTTCTGCAGATCTGTGCCTCGACACAATCCTGTCTCTGAGCTCTGCAGGCAGTTCCTTTGACCTCATGGCCTGGTTTTTGCTCTGATTTGCATTTACAGCTTTGGGACTTTATATAGACAAGTGTGTACCTTTCCAAATCATGTCCAGTCAATTGAATTTGCCTCAGGTGGACTCCAATCAAAGTGTAGA
The DNA here is from genome assembly GCA_032164185.1 of Moxostoma hubbsi. Lineage (NCBI taxonomy): Eukaryota > Metazoa > Chordata > Actinopteri > Cypriniformes > Catostomidae > Moxostoma > Moxostoma hubbsi. The sequence continues at coordinate 1,922,875 of JAVLUX010000039.1, read as the reverse complement.
AACATCTCAAAGATGATCCAGAGAAATGGGATGCATCTGAGCTAAATTTCACGTGTAATAGCAAAGGGTCTGAATACTTATGTCAATGTGATATTTCAGTTTTTTCTTTGTAATAAATTAGCTAAATTATCAAAATAAATTTTTTGCTTTGTTATTATCAAAATCTGTTTTTGGCTTTGTCATTGTGGGATATAGAGTGTAGACTGATACGAAAAAAGTATTTTAGCATAAGGTTGCAACATAACAAAATATATAAAAAAAATATTATCTATGAATGCACAGTATCTCTGTCTATAACAGTAAAGTAGACCGATTTTCATTCCATATGACAATGAGTTCTACTAGAGGATATCATTAGTGTCCTCCTTATCTTTTTTGTCTCTCTTCTGCCGCAGGTTGCTTGACCCATTGTTCCCCCCATCTTCCTTTCTGTAGTTTGATATTAGCAGAGGGTCCACACCGAGATATCACAGCAGGTCATGAAAATACTCGCTTCAGGCCACACAAAACCTCATTCTCTTTCTTGTTGTCTCATTTCTCTGCTATAATGTTATCATTGCTCTATACTTTTGGCTTTATCTTTTCTGTTGTACTTCACCCTGTAGATTGTCTCAGATATGTTTTATTGTCTTCGTCTGTGATTCCCAACTATGCTAGGGGGTCTGTTCAAATGTGGGTACTTTTATCTTCCAGAGGTTGTTGTTTTATTATTATTATTATAAAAGGTTTAAAAAATAAAGCTTATTATTATTTGAATGAAGTTGAATGTTTGGCAACTCTTTTTACCATGCTTTCATCATTTATTGTTTGCTACTTACAGTATGTGCATAAATTGTATTGTTTTACCCTTTCCCTAGAGCCATACATTTAATTTAAATATGAATCTTCATCTTAAAATATTGCATTTTTAAAACTACACTGGGGTGGTACCCTCATGGGGACCTTGTCTGTACCTTTAGTTTAAATTTGTTACTTGTTTTGGGTACATATTTGTGCCTGTAATGGCCATGCAAATAATCATTAAAGGTACATACATGCTTTGTTCCTTTGGGAACCAAAAAAAAGTACCTTTTTGTCTCCGTATGGTATAAATGTATATGTAAAACTAGTGTTACACCCTAGTGACTGGCTTGTACTTTAAACAGTTCAGAAATATTTTTATAAATGTTTACACTAATTAGGACAACATGGTGCAATTTCCACCATCCCCAATGATTTGTGACCACCATACAAGTCATTCACTATAGTAAAAGTGTTTAGATATCACAAAATAGCATTATGTGAGAAACAAGACAAAAAATTAATGTTTCTGAACTGATAACATGCTGTTTACTGGTGATTTATGTGAAAGTGAATAAAAGTAATCCATGTAAAAATAATTTTGTAAATAAGTAGCTATAGTAACATGTTTCTGTGAGATCAGGTTGGTAAATATGAAAGGAATATTTTGTTGGTTGTCATTGGGTGCATGATTTTAAGGTTTTTAATCTTAGGTGATATCTAAATAAGTATATTTAGTTTTCAAATGAATTATTAAGGGATGTCACCTAGGATTATTTGTTTATTAACAGCAAACTCCCTACCTTGAAGTGGGCATTGGCTGTAGCCATCACAATCTGTCTTTAGCTCATTTTCATTTGGAATGACTCCTCGAATAGAAGGTCCTTCAGTGTCTTTGAATGGTGCAAACATTTTATTTGGAATTTATTCCTATTTATCTCAGAGACAACACAGTGTAAATTAATGAACCTCAGGTTCCATTTCATGATTATAAATATATGTGATGTATGGGTGTGGACTTATTTTACTGAAACGTTCTCTGCTATTTTCTATCCAGCTGTTTGATTGAGTTTAAGACCTGTGACTGCTCAGATAAAGGTGTAGGTGAGTTTGGGTTACTTGCTTCTTTGAGGGAGAATGCTGACACTTGTGTATTCATGTGTGCAGTCAATCCTGACAGAACTGGATTCATAGGTCTGACATCTGTTGCAGGGTCTCTCTCTCTCTCTTTCATCAAATCTTGCTTTAACGTCTGCCTCAGATGTCACAAGAAACTAAATGCAAGATTATTTCCTGAGTGAAGAAGAGCTTGCTTAAACTTGGGATTATCCAGGAATCTAGAACATAATTTTAATCCATTACATTTTTTAATGGGATTTCATCTTTTTACTCTAAATGATTTCGGTCCATGACAGTCTAAAGAATTGAAAGCTTCTATATGCTATTTTTATGGGAATAGTTGAATTGTATTGCATTCACAGATGCTGGTGGTTGTTTAAAGGTTATGTGTTCTTTAAAGGTGATTAAGTGTCTGTATATATGGTATGAGCTGATTTTAAACAAATTTATGCAAACATTTAAATGCTAACAAATTAAATTATTATAGAAGATACAATAATTATTGAATTGTAAAGAAATAAAGAAATATTGTGACAATGTTGATTACCTCAACAATTTATTTTGACTTGTCCCTCCTAACAATGGAAGTGAATGGTGCCAAAATGTAAGCATGATTGTCAATAATGTGTCAAAAAAAATATTTTATGTGGTAAATGACTACATTTCCCTATAATGTACCCATAGAATGCATACATTTTATCACATTTCATAACATTTTCTGACCTTTTCAAACTTGTTGAGAGCTGTCAGAGCACAGAAAAGGATTAGCATTTCCTTTTGCGGATTAATTAAGCTAAACATGCCACACATGTCTTCACACCTTCACTCTATGATCTCTCGCAGTTCATGATTAAATAGGCCTCAATCGAGTCTGTTTGTGTGTATATATATATATAATTTTTTTATCCGCGTGTGTTCTCTGAGTTTGGACACAGGGATGTTTGTTGGGGGTCGGTGTGGGGTTGGGGATCAGGAGGGAGGAAGGGAAACAATGGGGTTTAATGATATATATATATATATATATATCAATGTAATGACTCCCCTGCTCTTACTTGAGCCAGCCCGAAAGAAAGCATGTCCACCCCATATCTTCCCAAATTTTCAACTTCCTGCTGGGAAAAATTAATTTCTTGAAGAAACACTATATCCTATATCCTAACACTATATCCTAAAAAAACATGCTTCTGAGATCTTCGGGCAGTCAAACTCACTCCAATGTCTTGCAAGAAATATTCAACAAAACCAACTCCAGCCAAAAGGAGGCATAAGCACTCAAAATGAGCAGATTCATCCAAAAGCTGTCCCAAAAAAATTATATTACACAAAACAAACTCTAGCCGCTAGGTGGAACCAGCTCAAAAAGAAATGAAAAAGGTGCCCAGCTTCCTCGGGCAGTCAAGTGTGTGTTCAAGGAGTCGGTCAACTAGGTGGCAACATGAAAATCACGAAAGTGCTTACTCATGCCAATGTTTTTATGAAGGACAGTACTTGCTGTGGGCATGTAAATTCTCTATGTCCATCCTTAGTTTCTATTCTCAGTTTGGCCGGAAACATCAGAGCAAAAGCAACCTTCCGTTGATGTAAGAGTTTCTTGCATTCCCTGAATCATTCATGTTTCTCTTTTGTTGATTTCACAAAGTCTGGGGAAAAGAAAATGCTGTGGTTCTTCCAAGAAAGATTTCCTTTGCTCCTCACCTTGCATAACATGAGAATCTTTATCAGATGATCTCAGAAATTTGGCTAGAATTGATTGGGGCCTGTCTCCCTCTGTGGATCTCTGAGCTGGGACCCTGTGAGCTCACTTGATATCCAGTTTTATAGCCTGTTATGTTGAGCAGACTTGGGAAGAGCCCATCTAAGGATTTCACCATATCTCTGCCTTCTTCATGCTCAGGATTTCCAACAATTACGATGTTGTTTTGCTGATTATGATTCTCCAAATCCTTCAGTTTTTCCCAAATGCGTTGCAAATCTGCCTTGGCCGCTAGCGGATTAGCAGTTAATTCCCTCTCCGATGACTCCAGACAATCGATCAGTTTTTTGACGTCCGATAATCTTGTAACCAACTCAGAGAATTTCATCTCAATGGAAGTAATTGATCGACATAATGCAGCCAAATATCTGTAGGAAACACTCTTGTGCCCCCATCACACACACACACACACACACACACACACACACACACACACACAAACAATCCCACACTCGAAGACACACATTATACGCGTAACGCACACACTTAAGGCCCAAACATACTCATGAGAGAAAAACAGAGTAGTAATGTCAGTGCTGCACCTCATACTCATCTCATACACAATGTCATACTCCTGCATCTCAGTCGGGATGAAAAAAGGTATTTAGGTTTACAACAGGAATATGACGACACACATCTTGGCGATTTTGAAGTGATGTTACATCTGACGAGAGCTACAACAAAAAAGGTAATCCCAGAAGCGAGAGATCTAATTTTCTCAGTTTCTCTCTTTCGATCCCTCATTTACAAACTCGCACACACGCACAAATGCACTACCTTATTACTACAGTAAGTCTTCCAGTGAAGCAGTGCAAGCCTCGCAATCTTCCGTTGCTAGTTCTGAAGTGACGTTTTCGAATAAGCAACGAAGGCCCAGACTGTATTAAATCATGACACCGAATCTGTGGTCAAAGAAAGTAGTTCATCTCATAAGAGCGTTTTAGGGACGAAAACCTGAACATGTCTTGAGATAAAACCCTGAATGATGTCTTAAGGTGTGGTAACCGTGGTATAAGCAGAATATTTGACTCCGGCCCATTGAATTGTTTAAAAATAATGCACACCCGAGGTGTAACTCAGCTACGCGTCGTGACCACATAATTATAATATAATTCAACAGTCCGTCATCAATTATTCCTTACATAACATGTATTATTTATCTTGTTTATACTTATGTCAGTGCAGAAAAGTCAAAATATACTTATATTCAAGATATAATCTCATATGTTGTGTAAAATGTTGCTTCTTAGGTAAATGTATGTCATTTTAAGGTATTTTAGATATTTTAAAATATTTAAATATTTAATATTATATTCCACATTCTCAGATAACAAGTTTTTTTTCCTTCTGCAGTATAGCTCCTAAAGTAAATGTACATTGTTTTAAAGGAGTTTTTGATATTTATATTGGAAAACAAGCCAAAACAATAACAAATAAAAAATTTATTTTGTTGCAGCATATAATGGGGCGAAGACTACCCTCTCTCACTTCTTTGTTCACTTTGATCCATCTTTAACAAACAAAAAACAAACTCTTTCTTCTTAATAAAGCTGTGTATTGTCGATTTCCTTTACGATAAGACACACATTGTGACACATATATTATGATTCAATAAGTCGCGAGTTCCATCATGTTATAATCTAGTTGCATCAAGAGTGTGTCCGTGAGTGCAAGCGTCCTCCCCCTTAGAGCGGGTCAATTTACATGACTCATAGAAGCGGTGCTGACCGCACAGAGAAATACCAGTTTTGGAGTTTGTACTTATTTACATGACCTGCTTCCCTATTATTTAAACTTTAGAAAAAGATGCATTAAACATATGACACAAGCTCGCTGAGGTGTTTCCTTTAAAGATGGTCTGACATGCAAATTTTGCTTAAGTGGAACGGCAGCTACGGCAACTTATATTTCACAATGAGAGTGCTTCTGTATTTACTTATTTTGTATAATTTCCTAATATTTTGTAATCTACATCACCTGAATCTGTTTTGAATTTCTGAACTGTGAGCTGTGTTTGCTTCCTCTCCTCTATCAGGTGCAAGCTGCGGTTGGTGCTCCTCTCACGTGTCCTCATTAGAGTTTAATCTGATCTCATGTTAAGTTAAATGAGATCAAATGACTGTTTGACGAACATTTTTGTCAACAATTTTTTTATTGTCGACGTTGTCAAAAATGTTGACTAATCCTTTCAGCCCTATTATCTTCTGTTTATTTCCAAAGCAGAACTAAAGTGTCTTACGCTTGCCTAGCTTAATGGCCTCCTAGATTACCAAAAACACTTATTCCTTGTAGCAAAATTGTTATCAGTTTACCAAATCGCAATGCAGCCTTCCACATATTTATTCGATCAGGATACATCATCATTTTACATTAGATATGCTTTTAAAGCTGTTTATTAATCTCTTCTACATGCTGCTAATTTAAAATGAGAAACTGTCATTTACTGCACTGAAAAAGCCACTCTGTCTTCACTACAATTTTTTGTAAGAAGTCAAGAATGAAGGTACTACATTCTGGCAAGGCTTGTTTGACAGCAAAATATTGATTGTAACTTGGTGCTAATTAGTTATGGACTTACTGTGCCAGACATCTGTTGTTTATGGGTCTTTGTAAGCAAATGTCATAAATTACGTTTTTAAAGTAGTAGTTCATTCAATTTATGAGCCTTGTGTTGTTTAGACCCCAAATTATTTTCTTTGTTTCATGAAAAATGACATGCTAGGCAGAAAGTACGAGCTGCTTTTTTTTTTCTCTATAGAACAAAAATGGAAGGTGAATAATATTGCTTATCTCCAACAAAGCACAATTTATTGCCATGAAGGTATTCTATACAACTCAGGCACTATATTTAAATGGTAAATGGTCTGCCCTTATATAGCACCTTTTTAACCTTATCAGTATTCAAAGCACTTTACATTGTTGACTCATTCACACACACATTCATACACCTGCAAGGCGCTAGCCTGCCATCAGGAGCAACTTGGGGTTCAGTGTCTTACCCAAAGACACTTTGGCACGTGGAGTTGTATGGGCCAGGATTCAAACCACCAACCCTGTGATTAGTGGCCACCCTGCTCTACCAACTGAGCCATTTAAATGATCCTGAAGCCATGCATTTTTGTCTGTTCCTTGCACAAACGTATCACATTAGCATCAGAAGGCTTGAAATATAGTACATTTGTATGGTACTTTTTGTCCTTGTTGGAGCTTGAGGGTATGAAAAACCATCCACTTTCTCCAAACAAACAAACAGAAGCTCATGAGGGTGAGCAAATGATGACAAACTATTTATTTTTATGTGACGTATTCCTCTTATTTCACAAAAGAGCACACTATGCAATGATACAGTACCACATGTGTAATGAAATGTCCCATATGTGAGCTGTTCCCTGTCTTGTGGTATGTGGAAACAATATGAAACATTAATTGCTTTTATATCTCATCTGTTTTCAGGAGATTCAACATGGCTTCTACTGTCTTCTTACATTTTTGTTGTATCTGGGCTTAATCACAGCTGCGTTCCACCTCGAGAGCTCTTAGAGTGCATGATGTAAGTGCATTTCTACTGCCTCTCTAAGATGAATGTTTGCAATATGAGCCTCAGTCAAGTTGTCTGGACCTCTGGTCCGCCATCTGATTAAGTCAAGGCCCTCCAAAACACCCATCAGAGAGAGCGGGAAAAAGGAGCAGAGGTGGCTGGTATTTGGTGGTGGTGGAGGACGAGGAGGAGAAGGGATTGGAAACCATCTACTTCCATTGGAATATACCATTTCTGGAATACCACAGTGTATATGGAATATTGCAGAACTTTTCAGAATTTTCAGGATCATTTGGAGTATTGGGAATTTCACCCCTGTTGGCAGCCATGAAGGTGAACCCGAGCTCTTGTTTGTGTCCTGTACTTTTGTGCCTGTGTTTTCTGGAAAAGGGTTATGAGGCAAGCCATCACGGCCAGGCCAAAGTCATCTCCAGGAGCCACAATACAACACACAACCACAACCAGACCAAGGAAGGGGAAACGGAAGTCCACCATCGGCCCAAACGGGGATGGATATGGAACCAATTCTTTGTCTTAGAAGAGCACATTGGACCAGATGCACAATATGTAGGAAAGGTATGAAATTAATTGGTTATGAAATTTCCTACTGAGGGTTTTGCTAAGTGTGTGGTTATATGGGTTTGACAATGCCAACATACTGTTATTCTACAAAAACTTGTTTATATATATATATATGAGCTTGCGATTTTCCCCCAAAAATTGCCAGACTTTGCAGCTCTTTACTAGTAATTGTGAACATGCAGCAAACCTTTGGCAACAATAGACAATACTGCCAAATAAAATAATGAGTAGCAAATTCCCTGCTAATTTGCCACAGGGGTTTGCCAGAACTCTCGATTTTTGTAAGGATAACTTTACATATCTTGATACTTTTCTAAATTTCACTGCTGGGCAGTCCAGCTGGTAGCTGTGTTTTGTAACATGGTAGTTGGTTTTTAGATGGTCATTCACTGATTAACCAGAGATCCTGTTCCAACAACCAGTGTAAGCACCTGATGGTATGATTAATTGTTAACTGATTTGTTTCTGGTCCAAGATGGTCTATTAGATTGCAGTAGGGTTTGAAATAATATTGTTATTTACAGTGTAGTTTCTCAAATTTAGTATGTAATGGAAGTTCAGTGTAAACATTCACTTCCCTTTAATTTGCATCTGAAAGACTCCATGAGATCTAAATTATGTTTTGTGGCTTTTAATCCATTAGTCTTAGCTTTGAGTCAGTCTTAATGCTAGTGTAATCCTAAAAGTAATTTAGAACACTTAAAAATCATGGTTCACTGTTCAAGCCTATTGTGTCATCCAATATGCCCCACCAAAACTATCTATTTGTTTAGAAAAAGTTGTGCAGAATGGAAAAATGTTCTCATCATGCAATGTCAAGGGGTCTCGAAATACCATTTAACAGCAGTCAAAAATGGAATACCGACACACTTTAGACCCTCATGTTGAACTTACTGTAAATTTGTTAATCAAGTAGTGAGCTTTTGGTTATTCTATAACCTTATTCCATCACTTGTCTGTAAACGTTGGCCTTGATCGATAATATCTTTGCATGGAGTTAGCTTAGCACAGCAAAACTGTGCTCGAAACTGCAGCTTGACTTATTGGTTTGGGTCTGAGATTTGACAACCTTCATAATTTTGGCAAGACACATGAGCGTTCTTTGTGTTTGCCTCACAGGCTTGTCGATCTTGTAAAACATGAATTTTGTGTCCATGCCAACTTGTAAATAGAAACATGAATCTATTAGCATCTTGATAAGACAGTCCAGAGGCAATTTTCTGAATCAATGCAAAGGAACTTTTGGGTTTATATTCCTTGGTGAGTGGTATAGGTTAATTTACGTAATTATGTAATTTGTGTACATGGTGAGCATAGAAATTGCAATGCTAATTAGGGCATTCCTCACATCCTGATCCATCCCTAATTAGCATTGCAATTTCTATGCTCACCATGGTTATTTAGATTATTATATTATTTTTTTTAGTTTTCATATTTTAGCATTTTATGATTTTAAGGATAAAGGGGATGAATTTGGAGAGGATTTTAGCTTGTTGTACTTTAGCGTGCTGTTGGGGGCTGCTCAGACAGGACACATTTACTGTATGCTGTTATTTGAATTGATTTACCAAGTAATGCTCTACAAGGATGTCTTTGACCATTGCTACAAACATGCCCTTTTTTCTGCATGCCCCGCATGGGTGCAGCATTTTTAAGAGACTGTATCAAGTTTAAAAAAGTTACACTTTTAAATCAATGTGTCTTGGGATACCTGCAATTTGTCTATTATTTGCATTCTACTTTTGTAACCGCAAGAGTGTTTTGTGTGTTGCGTTGTTTTACAATTGATTTCAAGGTAAACATGCTGTAGACAGATTTCTTCTACCGTTTTATTCAACATTTCCCAGCAGGGGTGGTGTTAGGATGTAGTGTAAATCTTAATACAGTAAAAATGTGTCTTGTTTAGTTGTGCTTCATCTAGCTTTTGTAACCACAAGCATGTTTTGTGTGGTGTGCTGTTTATATTTTTTTACTATGTAAATATGCAGGGTGTCTTCGACAGTTGCGACATCTACAAATAGTCAATCGGTTAGCTTAACTACATTTCTGAGGAGCGAGGTGGTAGCTTCATTGGGTTTATATCAAGTTTCTTTTCAGTAGCAAAGTTATATTTTTTATTATGTATCAGCAGAGCGTTGACAAAAGCTACATTACTACATCATACCGTGTACCTGGTATTTTTAATCGTCAGTTTTAAATAAAATCAAAAGATGTCAGATTTACAAATTCATCGCTCATTTGAGTCAGTTCTTTACAATTGGTCACACATGATAGCAAAGAGGTTTTAATCGCGATTCAGTCTGAATGAATCATAATGCTTACACGTGGGCTGCTGAAAACTTTGTTGCATTCTCGCACTTGCCAAAAACACTAACGGAATACTTAAAAAAAAAAAACTGGTTGCAGTGGATATACAATCAATGGAAACCGAACCTGCAAAGGCATCCTATAATTCGCCAGTGAGGAAGAACGTCTTTATTAAGTTTAACACGTGTGCCACTTTTAAATTACCTTTTGAAACGAAAAGACATTTTCCAACTAAAAAAGTATCAAAACACTTTATAGCTTACACGAAAACACATCAAAAAAGTACCAACGCATTGCCAAGTTTTGTTGTTTTTAGAAATGTTCCTTTACTTGGGAATATGGTAATCATATATCAAATTACCACGATAGTACCATGGTATTCTTTGAAGAACCATGTAAAAACAGAATGGAACACAAATATGGTAGTTGTATATCAGTGTACCATATAATTACCATCTGGTTCCATCAGATATTGGAGTGTTGTTGCCCAGATGTGCTCACACACAATTTGGGCTCTGAACAGAAGCTTCTACCACGTACAACAGCTAGATACTAGGATAAAATGAATATCATATGCACATAGAGTTGTTATAGGAACGTGGAAAGGAAATTATGTTTAAATGGGTTTCACTGTAGTATAAATATGAAATAAAATAAATCTTTGATATGGCATATTGAACACACAGGTTTGTACTGTATAGGTAGCATATTTAAATATGAATTTACTTGTTTTTGTTTTTTTACATGCATATATGCATTTTACATTGCACCTTAGTGCATACCTGTATACGATATTGCACTATACTGTACCATGGCTTTGAGAAACATCATGTGAATATGTTTTTTATATGCTTTGTCTATGACAGCATGCTCTGTACATCTGGCATAAATGTAGCAAGTATCTTAAATGTTACAAGCTACTTTTGGCATGTAGCTTTTGAGTAGTTGGTACCTTTGAGTAGCTTGCCCAACACTGATGGGTGTCCTGTTTTTAATTCTGTTGCAATCTGTCTAGCTTTTTTTAAATGCAAAAACGTATTCTTTGTGAGTGCCCCCTAAGGTTATGGTATTTCATTTTCCCACATGCCCTTTATCTCATGCACTGTAGAGTGCTCAGCCTTTCAAAAGTATATTCTTTTGACCGCAAGCTCATAAGGAAGCGTTCAACGTACATGCACTACAACTGCTCTGGGATGCTCTCTTAGTAGTTAATGGCAGGCACATGCACATACACAGACTATAGAAATCGGACTAAATCCACGCGTTTCAACGCATACTGTTAATTTCAAAATTTGGTGAAAAAACTGAAGAGTACTATAGCCTTAAGACTGTTTAAAGTCTCTTAGACTTTAAAGAATTTCAATATACAACTGTTATTATTATTATCAGACTTTGAAATTAATATCAAAATAGGAATACAAAAGTAAAGTACTACAGTATATGGCTGTGGTAGGGCAGAGGGCGGGGCTAGGTTGTGATTATACAGGTGGGTATAATCACAACCCGGCCCCGCCCTCTGCCCTGCCACAGTGGCAAATACAACAATCATAAACAGATACACAGTATCAACAGTATTTGTTCAAGATCCAACGTAACAGCCAAAGCTAAAGTATAAAATAAAATGCACTGTCACTTTAAAACATGTCCTTGAGCTGCTCTGTGGATCAAAAGCAGATTTACTATTCATAAATTTATTCAATAAACGTTTTTAAACCGCTACTGTGAGACTGTTAGCGGTGGCACTGCTATACCCCAGTGTCACCCTTTCATTCTCTTTGTATATCATTTTTTTTCCCTCTCACTCTGAAGCTTAGATCGATTCAGCAGGTCATCTACTCGTACTTTACTGTCTCTTTACTGATTGTTACACAATGACACCACAGGAAGCTGGTTAAGTTGGCTGTGCACAGACTGCCTACTCTTATCTACACAAATATGGAAATGTGTGGAGACCAATCATTATTCAGTGTGCTCGAGCGTACACTAATGAATAGAAAACAGAGAGACAGTCAGAGTGAGAAAGGAAGGGAGAGAGACAGGACCAAACTTTCCCCATAGACATTGCCTGGAAGAAAATACAGTATTATTGCTCAGATATTACTCTTTCATAGCTCAAGAGACTTATTGGAGTCGTAAATTGTGTTTAATTTAAGCATATTTGTCTTAGATGTCTCAGATGTTTCCTCAAAAAAGCCTCAGGACAAAATAAAAGGACACATATGAATCAATTGTTCATGTACAGCAAGAATAGAATGGTATGAAATGAGCATGGATTGCATACATTAGCACTGATCATTTGGCAATTGGAAGAATTTTGTGATAAACTAGTTCATTTTGAGATCTCTGTTTTTTGCAGGATCTGAAGACTGATTAAGATAGTTTTGAGTTCTAATTTGAAACAATATGGGAGATTATAATTTTCTGCTCAAACTGATAAAACGGTGACAGTAATGCGCCTTTGAAATGCTTTTGTGAACTTCCAAACCACAGACAAGGCCGAAAGCATTTTTTAGTGTATTCTGGCATGGCTGCTGAAGTGCAACAAGGGTAATACCTGACAGCACCAATTGAAATTGCAGTCATTTAAAATAAAGCCTTATCAGGTTGCTAATTGCTTGAAATAATAATTAAGATTTGTCTGCCTTTATAAGTATATACGCACGAATGGCTCTGAAGAGCACTTATTTGCTAACTCACTATGCAGGATGGATTAAGATGCCCCCGAGCCCTCTGCCCACCGCCAAGCTCCGTACTCAAACGATTTGCCAAAATTGAACACAGTTTACGACATCAACAAAATATGCTAATCCGCAACGATAAAATGCCATTAAGAGCAAGCTGTTATGAGGGATTTAATTTGACATGCGTGTGCAAAAGGCAAGGTCCCAAGATCGTTAGTGCAGCTAACTCCCTCATATTTAATTACCGCCGCCTCTATCACAGGGACTGGTAAAATATGGCCATGATGCGAAATGACCCTTAATTAGATCGAGAAAGGCTCAAGACAATTAATCCTTCAGCCCCTTTATTTGTTTGTGTGTGTGTGTGTGTGTGTGTGTGTGTGTGTCTTTATTCCTTGTCTTTGCTTAATTAAAACTTGCAGATGCTTGCAATAGTCCAGGAAAGGCTCCAGTGGGGGATGACAAAGATGACAGACTCTGCATTCAAACCAGTCTTTAGTTTTTGTTTGCATGTTTTGCTGCTGAGAAACAGGGTTTGCTGTTCGGTTGGCATCCTTATGTTCAAATGTAATTTGTTTCGTCATTTTTAGGGGTCAAAGGGTGACGTGATAAGAGTAATCACTTCATCAACGGTCCACAAAGCAATTTAATAATTAGCATAACATGGGTAAACAAGTGAAACAGGATTAAGAAATAAATTACACAACTCTCTGGAATACTTGATTCCGATTGGTCAGTTATGGCATACTGTGGTCAATGTTTGTTGATAATTACCACTTAAATGTATAATTGACTGTAGTCTCAAGATAATATTGCAATTCTCGTTTAGTATTTTCCTATCAAGAGTATTGCTATCTTTTACTGACTTGTTTCTTGTTCCTCTTTATTGGACATCGGTGCTTTGCAGAAGTGCAGAACTCCTTGTAGAGTCGAAGATGTAACGTAGAGCATAGTTGTTATTTTTATTTATGTATTTATTTATTTTTTCCCCAAAAAGTATTAATACAAAATGTGTAACAAATATATTGATTCTTTGTGTTAGAATATTAAAACAGTATTGTGAGGTAAAATATAGCAATACTTTAAAATATTGATAATTTAAAATAAGTCAAAAATGCATGTATAATTACTGATAAACTATATAACTAACTATTGTCCCATGGTAATATTGTAATTCTTTATAAGTGGATTGCGATTCAAAAAAGTTTTACTCACTTGCAGAGGTGGAAAGTAACAAATTACAACGTCTCTCGTTACATTACGTGAGTACATTTGAAAGTTGTTGAACTAAAAGTATAAAGTATAAATAAATAATAGTACTTTTACTTTCACTTGATTAAAAATTAAGTATTCGTCTTCGCTACAATTATTTTTCACCACAATTACAAAGTACAAAAAGTACCGTTCACTCCTCTTGTTCACTTGTAACACTCTCGCTCACTGTGCTCACCTGCTAGGGACCAAAAGTGCGCAAGGAATAGATGTTATATAAAGAAGGTATGAGAAATCACGAAACATAATGTAACCAAATGCTACAATTAACTTAATAATATCTAAATATGTTAAATCAAGGTTCTCCAACAGGGGGTCCACGGTGGTACCGCAGGGGGTCCACAATATTGTTTAATCCACCATTGCTGGCATTTGTAATAATCACTCACTCGCACACGAGCGACAGCGAGAGACAGGAGTATGAATTATCGATATGTTGAAGTCCTTCGCAGCTGCATTCTTAATCTTAAAGTGTGACTAAATAGTGCTGGTCAGCAGAAACAAGCAACCCTGACAAACCCTTCACACGACCACTGCTTATCACGAGCCGCTCAAAGCGTGACACACATCAGGTTCAGCAGGGCTGCAGTGGAGTGTCGCGTGAGTAAATGCGTCTGCTTTGCGTTGGTCTTGCTGTGCGGTTGAGCAGATGACAGCCTGCTTTCAGAACAATAGCGTACTTGCCTGGTGTAAATAAATAGTTGAGATGAGATTATCAAGCGGGCATACACGGTCCTTAACGGTCCTGGCACAGGGATTTACAGGGGAATTTTTCATGTTCACTTTCACTTAATGTCAAAATCCCTGCTGAAAAGACCAGCTAAAACCAGCTTAATATGTTTGGCTGGTTTTAGCTGGTCACCCAGCCTAGCCAGGCTGGTCAGTTAGCTAGTTTTAGAGGGGGTTTTGAACACATTTTAGCTGGTCAAGCTGGGAGACCAGCTAAGACCAACCTGACCATTTAAGTCCAGCTTGACCAACTACAACCACCCTGACCCTCTAAGACCGGCCTGACCAACTACGACCACCCTGATCAGCTAAGCCCAGCTAATAAAGGGTTCAAAACTCCTTTAAAACCAGCCTGACCAACTACGACCACCCTGACCCTCTAAGTCCAGCCTGACCAACTACGACCACACTGACCAGCTAAGATCGTCATGATCAGCCTGACCAGCCAATAAAGGGTTCAAAACTCCTTTAAAACCAGCCTGACCAGCTATGACCAGCTGGGTGGCCAGCTAACACAAGCCAGCCAGCTTATGCTGGTTTTAACTGGTCTTTTCAGCAGGCAGCATTTAATGATTATTTCAATTGCTTGAAGAAAAGTATACATATAATAATATGATAGCTTACACATCCTCATTTTAAAGGCATAAAACACAACACTCAACTTACAATACAATATGTAACGGGGTTCCTGGCACCGTCTCTCTACCCACCAAGAGGTCCTTGGCCTGAAAATGGTTGAAGACCCCTCTGTTAAATAACCATAGTGTTAATTAAGACTTTATTATTACAACTGTAATACAATAATAGTTTGAATCAATCATATCTCTCACTAAACACTGCGTGATGTTGACATGTTTATTTTTGCCTTAATTTATTCAGTTGGCATGTAGGAGTTGATAACAGTTTGCTTTATAATCTCATTCCATATCTGGATAATTGCTGCAATATCATAGAGGATATATATATATCCTCTGTTATTGCATTCGTTTTGTACAGTACGTTAACGTAATAGCCAAAATTATTGGACATGTGAACGAGAATAAACCTGAAATAGGTGTGTTTCACAGACCACATCTCAAAGACTGCAAGATCATGTAGATTTACACTCTACAATATCAGGAAAATAAGACCTTTCCTCTCTGAACATGCCACACAACTGCTTGTTCAGTCACATGTCATAACTAGACTGGACTACTGTAATGCTCTCTTTGCAGGCCTTCCTACATGTGCTATTAGACCTCTGCAAATGATCCAGAATGCAGAAGCACATCTGGTCTTTAATGAACCAAAGAGAGCCCATGTTACACCACTCTTTGTCTCTCTCCACTGGCTGCCGGTTCATGCACGTATTAAATTCAAGGCCCTGATGCTGGCATACAGAACAATCACTGGGTCTGCTCCAGCATACCTAAAAACATTTATGCAGAGCTACACTCCCACCAGAAGCCTGCGGTCGGCAAATGAGCGGCGCCTTGTTGTACCAAAACAAAGAGGCACCAAAACACTTTTCCAGACTTTCAGCTTTATCATACCACGTTGGTGGAATGACCTCCCCAACTCAATCCGTGAAGCTGACTCACTCTCTATATTCAAAAAACGGCTAAAAACACACCTTTTCCAAGAGTATTTAACCAGCCACTAAAAAAAAAAAAAAAAAAAAAATTCTATATGTATTAACAATTCTTGTTGCACTTAAATCGGTTTTGTATACTATTGTGATGATACTGAAACTTTGTAGTATGGCACTTTTCGTACCACTGTCTCCTTAAGATGATTCGCTTATGTTCTTCCTCTTTTGTAAGTCGCTTTGGATAAAAGCGTCTGCCAAATGAATAAATGTAAATGTAAATGTTTCAGTCACAATGCACATAATGTAGTTTAGAGATGATCTAGAGACATTTAGAATGTTACAAATGGGGAACAGATACAGTTTCTATATGATACACTATATAGGTGATAAATTATCTTTGTGTTGTAGTTTATGTGACCTGTGTGATTAACCACACCCCCTAACACCAATCCTAATTTTTACTGTCAATGGAGTAAAAATTGTAATATTTGAGCAAAAAACAAAATGCAACCTCTGACTCATGCTCACTCTCGTTTATGTCTATATGAATACTTCCTGGTTCCCACAAGATCAGAACTGTGTCTCATGGTTGCTTGCACTAGGGGAAAATGTGTTGACGTCTGAAGTGATACAAAAATGTCTTCAGCTGGAGGGTGCTTGTTAGTAGTTCAAGTAAATGGGGTTGATTTCAGGGTACATGAACTTTCAGAAGCAACATGCTGATTTCCCGTGTGATAATGTTGAGGCTGTGCTAGTGTGATGTCTCTAGTATCACTCCACAATATCTTTCTTTGACTCAAATTAATATTTCATGTCCGTTGATTTATTTATTTCTGTTGTAGCTGTGTAATAAGTGGGATAATGTACAGCCAGTCGGCCATTATCTGAAAATAAACCCCTTCAGGGTAATACAAGATCACCTGATCACCCTTTCAGCGTTTATTATGCGATTATGACTGGCTGACTATTCATCATCCCTTCTACAGTATATCACCTAATAAAACAAAGTCTTTCTTACAAGGTCCTTGGCTGAGTTATAACTCCTGGATACAGTATTTTTTTTTCTCTGTGTTGTTGTAAGTTTGTTCATCCTCTACATTGGGAGACTGTAATTCCTCATGGCTCGCATGAACTGACATGTGTGTAACATGTATGATATATTTTGTTTGTGCAGGTGAGGGAACATTCAAGGTAGTGAAGCATTATATATTGTCAGACCTTGAAATGGTTTGGGTGGTGTAAAGCAGTGTCTCTTTTGTAAAAGGGACCTTGAAAAACTACAGGTTTGGCAGTTCTGTCACTCACATTCCTGCTGTAAATTATTTTTTTAACCAATTTGGTTTGGTGGTCTTCGGTGGTTTAAGATGAAATAACTGGTCTCCCTCCTGGCCAAGCTGGTGTTTAGCTGGTTTAGCTTGTCTTCCAGCCTGTACAAGATGGTCTTCAGATGGTCTAGCTGGTCTACGATCCTGGCCAAGCTAGTCATCAGATGGTATTGCTGGTCTCCCGGTCTGACCAGCTTACAAGTCCCCAAAACCCCTTTAAAACCATCAAAGTAGGAAAAAGTCTTGGAGACCAGCAAACCAGCTTAGGCTGGTTTAAGTTTTTTTTTTTTTTTTTTTATAAATATATATATTTTTTTGTATCTTTTTCTAAATCTTGGTATAGATTATATAAACCTTTTTTTATGTCCTAAAAGCACCTCCAGCCTTAAAACATGTCTGTTCTGCACTGTCAATGTTACAGGTCCTGACGCTGACCAATACAAATAGTGTAGTAATGTTTTATTCATATATAGCTATAAATGGATGCTGCTCTGACAGATTCAGGGAACCGTCTCCTTTTTGAATTGTTTGGGATGGAAAAAAAAAGAACAAAAAAAAAGAGTTCAGGATACATTCCAATCTTCCTTTGTGCCATTTCAGCTAAGATGCAAATGCTTGTCACCTAAGTGAATTCTCATTATAGTTTGAGAGGTAATTTAAAATAAAATAAAATGTGCCATTACACTTTTTCCCCTCTAGAAAGCATCTAGCATTCTCAACAATATCAGTCATGGCAGAACAGCATTCGCTGGGCCATTCTGTGAGCAATCCATCTTGAAGAGTAGTATAAGATACATGGTTGTCTTATGTATTAGTGTGTCAAAGACTTTCTTGCGGTACAGAAAACAAGCACTAAATAAAGTTCAAATAAATCATTGAGAACAAGTCCCATTTCAAAAGATTTACAGTTATTATCATGAAACTACCATCAATTTAGATAAAAAGCAGACTTTGAATGTCTACTGCTTCTCAACATTTTCTTCTGAGAAAAAGATCCCAGTTATTTCACGTTTAGATTTTCACAAATGGTGTTCAGATTAACTAAAATGCCAAAGTATGCAATCAAAAGTCAGAGATTGCAATATAAACTCAAATATTTCTCATCAAATTCTAACCTGACCAAACTATCTTAACAATGCTATGCATATTCAAATCTACACAACTTTTTATTTATTTATTTCTTTATTTAGTGCATGGTTCAGCAGTGCATGTTATTCCAAAAAAAACAAGCTTTGTTACTTTTATTCACTTTCATGCAAATCATGATTATAAGGGCAGATTATCGGCTCATAAACCCACTCAGTGGACATTTAACCTCTGAACTGATGCGATACATAACATTATTTTGCTAAAATGTCACCACAGTCACATTATTTTTATGAGATCAGGCTGGAGAAATCTCAGACATAGTTAATACTTAACATAACTGAGTAGTTGAGCAGTAGTACTCCGATAGAGCTATGAGGGAGCAATACATTTCTCATCTGGAATACACCTGCACTAAATAATTTGTTTGGTGCAGTGTCAACCAAATGGACCTGATTAGGAAAGTGCCAACCAGAGAAAATTAAGATTATTGAACCTCTTAGAAAAGAACTGCGCACACGCACACACGCGCGCACACACACACACGCTGATTAAAAACAATAATAAATGATACATTTAATCAAAGACAAGTCCACCTTACTAATTGTGAGTATAGCGCTTGTGACTGATGAGTTTATTTTACTCTCTGATCTCATTCTCCTTCACTCCTCCTCCACATCACTCAATCTCACATCCTCCCTCTCCTTCATTCTGCCTCTCCCACCCAAACCTCAAAGACTTCCTGTCCTTTCAATGAGGGGGTTGTTGTTTTCTCTATCTCACGCCATCCATCCTAACTCACACTTAATGGGATCCATATTAAAGGAATTGCTCATCCCATGAAAATTACGTCATTATTTACTCACCCTTTTGTCGTTCCAAACTTGTATGCTTGTATTTTTCCATGGAACACAATAGGAAAAACATTGAAGAATATTCACGCAGCTCTTTTTATATACAACAGCATTCGTAGTGATGATATGTATGTCAAGATCCAAAAAGCACTTGAAAACACCTTGGAAGTAGTAGAAGTGACTTGCGTGCTATATAGTAAGTCTTCTGAAGCTATATAATTGCTTTGATTGACAAACAGACTGAAATGTACATTATTCATCTTTTTTATCCTCCACAGTAGCTCTCAAATCTGGTGGTGCCATTTTTTGGTGTGTTTGCCAACTTAAGTATGCTTTGTAGCATAAAAACCTATGAGGTAACTGTTACTGGATTATTGTTGTACTGTTTTCTACAGTCACTTTATTTACTGTATACTGATGCTGTTATAGAATAGAAAGAATACTGTAGAATAGACAACAATAATAATCTGAAGAATGTACTGATGAAACCAGTCTGATCTCATGAAAATAACATGATGGTGGCAAAAAAAAAAATCTCAATGATATACATGGTTCATTACATTTATTGAAACAGTTCCAAGGTGAAATGTCCACTGAGTGGTGCTCAAAGCGAGTACAATTTTCACGTTAATGCTTTATCAAATTTTAAATGAACAAAACCTACCTCCCAACCCTAAACCTTAAAACTAACCCAAACCGATAGGGTTCAAAAAGCAATGTGTAACAAGAAATAAACAGTTGTTGAATCATCCGTGTCATTTTGTGGTGCTTTTATGATACTTTCGGCTCACGGGTCGACTCACATGCTCTTTGTAATTTAGCTTGACAATGACAGGCTGACGAAGATGATGATGATTATGTGAAGAACCCAAGTGCAGTTTATTTATAAACATGAATTCCAAAAACTGTAAACATAAACATGGACTTGACTAGACTTGACTTGACTTGACTTGATAACCAAACAACATTACATTAACAATACCTGACAAAGGACCATGGCAAACAATGTGTTTAAATACATGGACAAGGGTAATAAGACAACCAATGAACAGACAGAATTATAAACAAGATAACAAGACTAATAAACTTAAACCAATGAAAAACTAGAACTGATAACGAGTTAACAAGACAATAAACCAATGAAAACAAGACACGTGAACATGGAGGGAAACAGGATATCACATGACCAGGAAATCACATGACTATAGAATGGGCTGTAGACTTCCAAAATAAAAGACAATAACAAAAAACATGAACAAAAACACATTATTCGGGACACTCCTCAGGACTCGTACCCCGGTCCTTTGCATCGCAAGTGCAATGCTCTTTCAGTTGAGCAACCAGACAACTTGATTGCTCTCAAATAAGCTTGCACATGTAAGGTATTACATTAAAGGTTGCACTACATAAACTACAAGTCATGCACTATAGTAACTGTGTTTTGATTTCATAAGATAGCATTGTGTGAGGAACAGGGCAAAAAAAAAGTGTTTCTGAGCTGATAATCTGCCCTTTACTTGTTGTTTATATCAAAGAGAATAGAAGTCACTATTGTTTTAGTGTCCCTAGTGTTTATTTCACAAGGAAATGGCTGCGATATGTACAAACCACATACAAATAATTTGCAAAAATGTACTGGGTCAAATAAACACTAATAAAGCATCATCTCCAGTTTTGCGCAGTTTCCAAAAGAAAGTGACGCCTACGAAGTGATGCTTCTTACCCTATCATTTGAAATCTCTGCCTTGTGTCATAAAGACTATGAGCTTAGACATTCTGGAGAAATATCTCATTTACAGACTACAAGGTGTTTTTGGTTGGAAAAAGCCCAGACTGAAGTAAGTCAATGAAGAGCAAACTTTGAAGAACCTTTGCCTTTCTTGTGTGAGAATAAAAATAAAAGAGAAGTTGATTTGCAGAGTTTCCAAGGTTACAAGATTACTCTGGCCATTATTCAGAGGCAGCAGTCACTCCTGTTAATGGATGTTGCAGTACAAGTGTTAGGCTTTTGATTGAAGGTGTCGTTTTGGAGGATATTCTGAGGGCAGGTAATGAAATCCAGAAGAGATGAGGCCGTAAATAAAAATACAAGTCATAATCAGAAAATGCATTTATTTTAACGTTTTAGGCATTAGACTGCAAAATGCACATTATTTTCTTGGTTGTGTTTTTCAGCAAAAATATGTAAACATCCTAAAAACAAGATACATTCACTTGAGAAGCAATTGTGTATGATAAAACGTGTTTTCAGAGAATATACAGTATCTTGAATGTCATTTATTTGAATACAAGTTTAATTTAATTATCCCATTGGCATATTTTTTCTTGTTTAAATCTAATGAAGTTTATAGTTAAAACAAGATAAAAATAATTCTGCAATGGGGTAAGAAAAATAATTCAATTACTTCATTCAATATATATATATAATTTAAGTCTTATTATGTTACACAGTTTTGCTTCTTAACTAAATTACTCTTGGTTTAAAGGGTGTTTCCATATTTTATATGGAAAATAAGACAAATACTGATTAAGAAAATGATCAGAGGATCACAGACCCTTTGAAATGTTCTCTCTCATGTTAAGAGAGCTTGTTAAAGCGAAGGAGACATTTATTTTCACAGAAGACTTGTTCTCCATGTCACGCTCGTTTGCCTTTTAATGACCTGAAATATTTTGTACTTCCTTTGTTTGTAGGGCTTGACATCTTTGTATTTGATATAAGACTGGATTCCATTTTTACACGTGACACTTACATTGAATTAATAAAGTTAATACAATGCACTCTGGTATCACTCCAAGAATGATTGCCCACCCTCTCTGGTCTCGGCTCTATTGACCTAACGCCACTTTTATTTCCTGCCATTAGTAAGGGCCTGACTGAGCGGCACTGGAGCCAGTGCTGAGACAGAGTGTGATATATTAGCTTGTTTCCAGCTAAGTCAGTGGCCAAATTAGAAGTCTGACTACAGGTTAAGTGAAATGTATGTTCCCTTGTGGAGCAGGGACTCCGCTGAAGCAGAGGATAAGAGGAATGGGTTGGATTCAGTGGTCCTGATGGTAAAGCATTTTAGATTTTGCAGTGAATACTAATATTAATTTGTCATGTGGTGTATGTACCCCATCAGTGCCCATTATCACTATGCCTTAACAGGAACAGGTGCAGAAAGTGTCAAATGTAAAATCAATATAAAAAATGGCATTTGTAACACTTTACTTGAGGCCTGTATGTGATGATTTATGAAGGTATTTTTCACATTGCACAAATTATTAAGACTTTTTTTTTCAAAGCATATATCTTTTATATATAAATATAAAATATTATTATTTATTTATTAAAAAAAAATACCCCATGGGCAACTTTAAAGTAATAATAAAAAATGCATTATATTTATGCTTAAAACATGAAAAATAACTTGAATTTAGATTTGTTTCTCAGAATATATAATGACATTTAAATTGTATTAAAAATAAATAAAAAATATTTGAAGAGAATATAACTTAAATTGTAATTATTTTATCAAGTTTATTTGTATTTTTATTTTGCTTTAAGTACAAATCTCTCTTAATTTTGTCATATTTCTGCTTATATAAAAGTCAAAGTAAATATATATTTACTAAGATATTTAAGTCTTTGTAAATTGATCTAAAACATTTTTAGATAGTTGGGTGTTTGCAGTTTATTTGTTTGAATCATTAACCTCATTAAACTGAACTTAAATTAAGTGAAAAAAGGCAGATAAGTAGAATTGTTTATAACGAATATTGTATATATTTAATTAAGTTTATTTTCTTCATTTCATGTATTAAGCTTAAGTCTCATGACTTTGTAAATATGTTGTCTGTATAAAATTGTATTTATACTTAATCTTAAAAAAAAAAAAACTTATGTAAACATGTATTTACTGACAAAAATACTTAACAAAATATATTTTGCAGTTTACTTTAAAAAAGCCAGAATATTAGAATTATTTTTAGAGAATATATTGAATGTAGTTTATGTTTCTTGATTCTTAACTGGTTTTAAACCTCTCTCGATTTTGTTAGAATTTGCTTATCCATCCATCATCAACCGCTTATCCTGTGTACAGGGTCGCGGGGGGCTGGAGCCTATCCCAGCTAACATTGAGCGAAAGGCGGGGTACACCCTGGACAGGTCGCCAGTTCATCGCAGGGCCACACATATACAGACACACACTCACACTCACATCCACACCTAGGGCAATTTTTGGAGACACCAATTAACCTAGCCTGCATGT
This sequence comes from Moxostoma hubbsi, assembly GCA_032164185.1. Lineage (NCBI taxonomy): Eukaryota > Metazoa > Chordata > Actinopteri > Cypriniformes > Catostomidae > Moxostoma > Moxostoma hubbsi. The sequence goes on along the minus strand of JAVLUX010000039.1, from coordinate 1,899,023 downwards.
CTTTGGATGGTGGGAGGAAGCCGGAGCACCCGGAGAGAACCCACGCAGACACGGGGAGAACATGCAAACTCCACACAAAAAGGCCGGGGCAACCGGGGTAGAATTTGCTTATATGAAGACTAATTAAAATTACATCTATTTAGTCATTCTTAGTACATTCATCTTAAGGATGCTGAGAAGTTTTTATTTTTATTTATTTTTTTATTTTATTTTTGTTATTTTGCAGTTGACTTGTTTGAAGTCTAAACCTCATTCAATTGAGCTTAAAATAAGTGGGAACAAATTGCCAAACAACATCTATTGAAGATGCTTTCTTTAAAATTAGTTGATAAAAACAGTTCAACTGTAAATGATTGGTACAGACTGGTACAACGATTGGTACAGATTTGCTTTGGCTGCTACTGAATACTGAGGTTTTTTTATGGCTTTCTAGCATGTGTCTCATTAACGTGCACCATCCCTGAATCCATTCTGATTGAAGAGACTGTAGCATCAGTCTGAGCTCTGACCCTTCAGCTAATTACTGACTGGTCGCATGAGCACTCTGTTTACAGACAAAACGGACAGTTCACTCTCACAGACGACCCGGCTGTGCAATCAGCCCCCACTTTCCTTTAATTACGGATTCATTTTTGCAGCGCTGTTTGTATTTCCACCAAGCATGGATCTCACATTTCTTGGCCTTAAACTGTTCACATCACTACAAATGGGTTTTCACCCTCTTTGTGTAATTATTTGATTGATGTACTGATGTCACTCGCATTGTTTTTCTCTGGTAATTTCCATCGACTGCAAAGAAAATAGTGTGGCCTTGTAATACCTTTTTATAACATTGTTACTTCATAATCAGTAACAGATCTTGTTTACGTGCTGTTAATGTGCTGGTGATATTAGGCAGAATGTTAGCCTCAGTGTGACCATTCACTTTCGTTACATCTTTCTTCCATACAACATCTCTTTTTGTGTTTCATGGAAGAAAGAAATTCATACAGGTTTGGAATGACATGAGGGTGATTTAAATAATGACAGAATTGCTAATTTTTTTTTTGGTCAACCGTCCTTTTAAGTGCTTGAGGAATATCCAAATATTTTTGTTTACTTTAAACTGAGCTAGAGTGGATCCGAATCCAACACTCATTGGAAAGTGCCAATAAAAAACCCAGGAGAACCGGGCTTTGAGTGTGTTGAATAGTCTGTCAATGTTTTGCCTTATCACAAAACCAATGAGCCTTGAGGCACCATGCAATGAGCCGACAGCCGAGACACCAGCACATCAGTTTCCCATGGGTTCACATTGGGTTGTCTTCCTGAAATGTGAACTGTTCTTGTCATATTTTTGCTTGAACAATTATATTATTCTTATGTATTGCTCATTTAAATGTATAGTTCACATGACAGCTTAGTGTGAGTGACAGGCTTAAATTTACTGTAAATCATTATTCACTGAAAGTCTTTCCTTCCATTGAGCTCTTAAGCAGTGTCAACTCAAGGGGGATATGCACATTCTGCTTAGTTGATCAAATCGATGTGTCTCTGCAAAATTAATATGTTCTTTTCATCTTATATCGGATTGCTATCCATCGCAAATGGGTTTTGGAGGGCAGTTATACTTGGTCTTTTCACGATTGGATAACTATCTGATGAGAAAGAACAAAAAATGCATGAACTGACCAAGTTTAAATACTCACTAGAAGTACATCTTATTTTAAGGATGGTTAGATATTTTTACAAAATAAATAAATAAATTGAAATACACAAACAATTAAGAATTGATACGAATTAATATTAATGCAATCATTATTTTTGCAATGCTGATTGGTGCTGCTGGTGGTGCAGAAATGACACAATGAACATTTAAGCACCTTCATGCCTGTATGGAGCTAATAAGTTAAATAAATGGTTTCTAGCTCAAGGGTTTGTGGGGGGATTTTATGCTAAATGAAGCTTGATTGTTGAATGCATCGATGCATATCAGTTGTCACACACCTTTTTTCTGTCTGTCATTTCAGCTTCATTCAAATTCAGACAAAGGCGATGGCTCGGTACGGTACATCCTGAGCGGTGAAGGTGCGGGAACGATCTTCATCATCAACGAGGTTACGGGAGACATCCACGCAACCAAGAGTCTAGACCGAGAAAAGAAGTCACATTATGTTCTTCACGCTCAGGCCATCAACCGCAACACAAACAAACCCCTGGAGCCGGAGTCAGAGTTCATCATCAAAGTTCAGGATATTAACGACAACGCCCCCAAATTCCCAGACGGACCCTTTGTCACATCTGTGCCTGAGATGGTGGAAGTTGGTGAGATGATCTCATTTTTCTATAAAATGCAAGCAAGCACTCAAGCAAGCATTACTATTACCATTTTGTTTAGGGATTTGAGCAAACCCATAACCCTAAATATTATACTTTGTTGCCTAACATCCACACTTAAATCAAATTTGGGATTTTAGTGCATGTCTGTTAGTTTGAAGCCGTCTATATGCTAGTATAATCCTAAACATTGACAAATCACTTTCAGCATATACAGGTATAAACAAGTGTTCAGTATATGTTATACGTAATGCTGGGAAAGCTACTTTGCAGCTGTTGCTGGTTTTACTGCAGTAACTGTGACGAGGTAGGCGAGGAATGAAGATCTAAATGCAGTTTTTAATGAAACAAAAGTTAAACAAAGATCTCAACAAAATAAAACACAGGGAACCAGGCACAGAACATGACAACACATGTGAAGACTGACCAAGAAACCAGGGGAAACAAAGGCTTAAAGACACAAGAGAAAACAAGGAACACCTGTAGAAACAATCAGTGTGAACCAATCATGAAATAATTTCAACATTCATGTCAAGGCAAAAACATGGAAAATGTGACAGAGACTTGGGAACGACCTCTGTGGTCGTGAACATACCCAGTGACTTGGGAACGACCTCCGTAGTCGTGAACATGTGCAGTGACTTGGGAACGACCTCCGTGGCCGTGGGCACTGGCAGCGACTGGGAAACGACCTCCGTCGTTGTGGGCACTGGCAGCGACTGGGAAACGACCTCCATGGTCACGGGAGCGGACAAGATCACAGGCATAGGCGCTGGCTCGTTGGCCGTGGCTGGCACATGCTCTGGCTCGTTGGCCGTGGCTGGCACGTGCTCTGGCTCTTTGGCCGTGGCTGGCGTGGCTGCTGGCTCGTTGGCCATGGCTGGCGTGGCCGCTGGCTCATTGGCCGTGGCTGGCGTGGCCGCTGGCTCGTTGGATGTGGCTGGCGTGGCCGCTGGCTCGTTGGACGTGGCTGGTGTGGCCGCTCGCTCGTTGGCTGTGGGCACTGGCTCATTGGCCGTGGCAGGAGTGGGCGCTGGCTCGTTGGCCGTGGCAGGCATTGGAGCATGGAACCATGGAAGGCTTGGACGAGGGAATGGAAGATGCAGGATTTGGCCCGGGGTTCCTGCCATAATCCACTGTATAAAGGGATCTGCAAAGTTCCAGATCCTTCTCCACATGTTTGCAGAGTGAGGATCAGCTAGAGGCATCAGTTCCTTCATTGTACTATTCAAACTGGTCCGGAAGAAAACCACCAGAGAGTGGTCTGGATAGTGCCGTAGGACCGATCCGACTGGGCCGCGATAAGCAAAAATAAGCCGCTGTGTTATGCAGAATGGACCACAAAACGGCACGCGATATTCAGAAAAGGACAGGGAACAGGGAAAAAGGGGGTACGGGGAAGCCCATTCACATGTCCCACCCAAATCTCCTGTTTCAGTAGGAAATACATCAAGAAAGGTAAAAAAAACTGTGCTTGTTCTGTAACATTAGAACCAAAGTTATCTTGGAAGTCCACACCCATTTCATACACTTCAACACTCCCGTAGATGAGATTTGTACCTGTGTTAAATGTTGATGTGAAGTTTGAATGAATCGGTTCATTCCTGTCAATGGAAGATGTTGTGTCGATATGTACAAATTTGAAAATTGAAATGGTATTTTATGAGAACATAGATGCCAAAAGCATATTATAACCAGAGGCATGTACTCCTGCAAACTTAAAAGCTGTCACCATTTGAGATCCATCATGTCTAAACCAAATCTCCCAGCTTCACACTGCTCCTAAGTCAAATGGCTTTTCTCTACCCACCTACCTCATTGCTTTTATCCTCTTGTTATGTGTTTTGCAGCTCTAGTTCCCACAGGAACCCAATAGTTCTGAGAGCACTATGTATCCCAGTACGCATCACGCATTGTCTGAAACTATTCCCTTCCATGAAGAGACAGAAGGAGAAATAGTAAAGAGAGAGGGAGAGGGATTCCTTAGAGGAATGTTTCTCCTAAAAGCTCTTCTTCATTCAACTTCTAGCCCCCTCCAGATTTCCCAGAAACTCTTACAAAGACAAGTCAAAATTAAAAGGAAATGCATGGTTAAAATACTTTCTCCTATCCTGGCTAAATATGCTGAGATGTCTTTAAGTAAGCCATTTGAAGGTTGATTTCCTGAAAAATTTCAACACTAGGGTTGCATAGTTACTAAAAAACTTTATTACACGATTCTTTGGAATGCTTGATTCCGATTTGTCAATGGTGCCATCTAGCTCATCTGGTTATTGCAAATGTTCGAGTCTGAACCCCTTCATGGTGATACAAGACAAGTCCTGATCAACCTGTCGGGCTTTATTTTGCGATAACAACCTGCTAACTATACATTATCCCACTCATTGCATGGCTACTAACCAAACAAATAAATATATGGACATACAGTTTTGAATTTCCTTGAAATTATGTAATTATGTGAGAAGAAAGAAATCTTTGTGTAAGTGAACTGGTTAAAATAAACTGTTCACTTATGTTTAACATTGGGCAATCTGATTCATTTTAGTTAGTCAGTTTGTTTGGATACTTACATGTAAATTAACTGGTTCACATAAATGATTCATTGATTTACTTGAGGCCCTGCTCAGCCTTAATGGCACTTTGCATTCTTTTTTAAAGAATTTAAAAAAATTCTAATTGTTTGAAAAAATTCAAATTTAATTGTTGCCGTTTTTCTCTATGATACAGCTCAGTTACTGTCAATAAAATAGTCTGTTTTCTAGTTGACATTGATGATTATTTGATTTTTTTATGCAGTTTGAAACACATCTCAGTGGATATTAGGGCTTGTGGGTTGTTTATTGTTTATTTAGGTCCCAATTTGCTGTTGCCATAGAAACTGAAGACTATACAATGATCTGTTTAATCATAAGATTTGAGCACCAGCTGCAATCAATGTTGAAGGAGTCTAGTATTGTCTGACTGATGTCCATACTACTGGCAATTCATGCTCAAAATAGGCTCAAAATCCCAATTATAAATCTCTCTGAGAACATGTAGATGATCAGTTGATGTGTTAGAGCTGTCCAGTCTACTTGACCAGCACAGGTTAGTTATTTCTGGAGGTGCCCCTCTGCCTTTATTGGAAATCACCCTGATCTGATTAAATCATAATAACTCTTACTCAAAACAATACAATGCAAATATTTGATAAGCAGATGGATCTGGTGTATTGGATTTGAGTTCTGTAAAAAAAAATTCCACTGTTAAAATATGTTTTAGACAGCTATGTACATAGGTTGATCTCAGTTGTCTTTTCAGCAAGCATATCTCTTGAAAATGTAAAACAAGCTTGTATCCAATGTACCCAATAGCCCAACAACACATGCTGAGCTGGTTTAGCTTGTTTAGCAGGCCTTTCAGCCTGGCCAAGCTGGTTTTAGCTGATCTTGCTGGTCTCCGAGCCTGGCCAGTGGACAAGTGCCCAAACCATCAAAACCGGCCATCTTAATTCAGACCAGCAAACCAACTTAGGCTGGGTTGTCAGATAGAATTGCTCTTGGAAATCTAAGACAAACAAGATAAACCAAAGATTTTCCAACAATCCAACAGCACAGCATCACCTGAACTGGCTGTTTCAGCTGTAGGAACACACTCTCGGTTGATTGATATTGATATAACCCAAGGAGGAGAGTACTGTGGTAACAGGAATCGACAGAGAAAGAAGGACATGAATAATTAGCAGTGTTCCGTTTCATTCCTTCTGACCACCTGAGGCGGTGCTTAAGCACTAGTGGATTATTGCAGTGCCAGCTAGATAGGTCGAGAGAATATACCAACAAAGTCACGTAGTTACGTAGTCTGAGTCTCAAGGACAATAGCCACATTAGCTCAGCATTCAGCCTCTTTCACTTTCTCACCAGATAGAGATAGGTTGTTATTCTTCATGTGATCCTGTGCTTTCAAATGTATTTTACTAGAGCAGCGAAGTATCGTCCTCTCAAACTGTGACAACCCACTCCTAAACCTTTTGGATCCGGATTGCATTACTTTGTCCGAATTTGGTGAGTTTCATTTTTCACTGGATATACTTTCATGAAGTGTCTGTAACACTTTGTGCTTCTTGGTGCTATCTTGGTGCTCTCTGGTGGCTAGTGTGTACCGCACTGATACCACACTGATTGTGGTTCCCCGCTAACATTTGATCTATTATCTAAATCTCTATTCAGATTTTTGTGATACACTGTGCTCCTCGGTGGAATTCGGCGGCCAGATATCAGAGTGTGGATATATATTTTTTTTTTTCCACGAGTATTCCTTGCTGAACTGCCTTCCAGTTCTATCCGGAGGAATTGTGTTACTTTTTTATTCATCGTTCCGATATCTCCCCGTGCTATTTAACACTCTGCTTGCCTTAGTCTTTTGGTTCTGTGCGGGGGTGTTTTTAACGAAGTGATCATGACTCACGGTTCTATTGCCACCGGCCTCCAACTGATGCGTAATCTATGTCCAATACGATTCTCCTTGACGACAGCCATGATGTCGGTCCGCCTTGTTTGGGAATTCCTCATTTGAGAGAGGCTATCACACCCAGTCTTGCACTGTAGTCTTTTGCCTATGTTGGAGAGGCAAATCTGTCTAGCTGGGTTAGACCCAGAGTTACCCCCCCACCACATTGACTTGGAAACATTGTGCGTCTGCGGCAGCCGCAATCATAGAAAAAGGCACATTCGTGGATTGCTGTCCTTTCTTCTGAGATGTCTGAGCTAAAACATCTCCTTCAATTACTTCAGCCTTTGGTGCCTGCCCCTCCTATAACTATAACACAGGAGGATGAGGATAGTTTAAAAAAGGAACTGGGGAAGAGCCTCTTGACTCCCCTTTTCTTTCACATCATTCTGATTTGGACGTGCTCTCTACCAGTGCTTATGTTTATTATTTCACAATCATATGGGTGCTGTGGATGTTACTGTGCAATCTTCCCTTCCAGATGTTTATTCTGGTCTTTCAGCTGTGGGGGGTTCTAGTGGGGATTCAGTTGAGTCATCAGGACAGGCTCCATCGTCTTCGGATGACACTGGCTGTGCTTCAGATGGTGGTTGCTCGTTTAGGCTGGACAAGTCCAAGGGAATGTGTATACATCTTGTGCTGGTGTCTCCATGGCAGATAGCTGTGCACCTGAGCTTCTCCATGTACCTTTGCTTGCTTCTACAAGGTCAATGTTGCTACCCCTCATGCTGTGAGTTTAGCAGTTCTTCAGGGACAGCCTTGAATTTTTTTTCAGGTGAGTGGCATTCCTCGTGACTATGTCGGTAGTAGTCATCCACTAGTACTTAAGCACTGCCTCTGGTGGTCAGGTGGAAAGAAACAGAATGCTAGTTGTGTAGGTAGCTATGGTTACCTACTTAACTAGCATTTCCTCTTATTTTTGAGGTTGGGCATTTGGAGGCATTAATCAGTAAACCTCTATGAGCTGAGCGAGCTCGTCTGGACTGTAACACTTAAACTCTACACAGCTCTAGTCCACTGCAGTTAGTATTTAAAAGAACTGCTGCTCACTGGATGTTTATTGATTTTGGCACCAGTCTAAGCAAACTCTAGAGACTGTTGTGTGTGTGTGAAAATCCCGGGAGATCAAACAGATACAGAAAAACTCAAACCAGCTCATCAGGCACAAACAATCATGCCACAATCAAAATCACTAAGGTCACATTTTCCCCATTCTGTTGGTTGATGTGAATATTAATTGGAGCTCTTGACCCGAACCTGCAAGATTTTTTTGCATTGCAGTGCTGCCAGATATGATTGGCTGATTAGATAATCACATGAATAAGTGGATGCACTGGTGTTCCTAATGAAGTGCTCTGTTAAGTGTATACTGACATGTTATAGAAGACCAGCATTGACTATAGCTATTACCAAGCTTCTCACTTAGCTAGACTGCTAATTTTTTAAGGGCAAGATTTTGATTAGGAATTTGAAGTCAATATCTTTATTAGTAGTGCAGAATTATTACTCCCTTCACATGCACACATACTTTATCAGTGGCCCCTGGGAGACACACTCTGAAAATTCTAGACAAGCTGTTTCAGCAACTTTGCAGCTGCTTGAGTCTGATAGAAATGTTTGTACTGAAGCTAAGAGCTGGACACAGTCATTTAACCCACTACAGCTAAGTGTAAATTATAACAAAATTACACTTATTTGAAGCTGTAATAGTTCAGATTGCTGCTTTAAAGTCTCATTATGCTGTTAAACTATTAAGAAAGAAGTTGACAATTTTTCTGTTCAAAGAGCAAGTGTACTGCCTATGAAGGCAGCATTTTAAGGCATCATAAGTGGGCTTGTGACGTAAAGGCTGTTCCAAAATGATAATGATTGCCAAATTCAAGATTGTGGATGAAGCGAGAGAAATGTTGATTTTAAATGTCCTTCATTAAGATTGTGCTTATCAGATTATTGTGTATTTTTGCTAATGGCATCTTTAAAAAAAATTATAATCATTTGTGAGTTGAGCTTTCTGTGCACTTTGCGTGAGGATCTGACTGATGCAGATCATCCTAAATTGGTCAGTTCAATGATTCCATTTCAGTTAGGGTGCAAACTTTGCAGGCGATAGACGGTAAGGCAGCTCACTAGGTTTTTGAACAGAGCTGTTGTCTTTGTGAATTGAAAAGCTTTTAAAAAATTTAGAAGAAGAGTGTGGTTTTCTGGTTGTATTCTGGCTGCTACTCACCATAAGAGAAGATGAAGGGAGAGAGACGAATTGCAACTGCAAGAGAGTGAGAAAGAGAAAAGGAAATTCAAGATTCTGTCTCCATAATCCTGTTTTACTCCTGAGCCCTCAAACCTGCATTAAATGTTTTGTTTAATGTGCAACAGACAGTGCAGATGGATGGACTGAACACTGTGAGCTGCAATGAAAATGAAGTGCAAATGAGATCATCTGTCTCAGCTCAAATAAAAAATAAAAATGAACTTATGAAAGAAAGAATGAAACGAGGTAATACACAAACAGAGGAGGAAATGAAAGGACTTTATAAAGATAGAGAGAGATTACATGGAACACACAGCTGGTCAACCAATGGCATGAGTTTGGGGAGAGTCTACCTGTTTGGCCAATAGCAAATGGGGGAGTGTTTTTTTTTTTTTTGTAATACCAAAACCATATGATTTTCATGACTTTCAGTTTCATTAACATTTCCAGAATTAGCCATTTTCCAACGATGCAGATGGAACACTGTCAAGTCATTTTTATTTGTATAGCACTTTACACAACAGACCTCATTTCAAAGCAGCTATACAGTAAATTATGCTATAAGAGAAAATCAAACTGTAATGTCTTAGTCATCATTGTGCTATATGATACAAAATGTGATAGAAGATTGTGCTTTAATAAATAAATTCTCTTTGTATTTAGACCCCCAAATGAGCAAGCTATAGGCGACCGACTCCATAAGATGTTGGTTAATGGAGAAAAACAAGAGTACTGTACTAATATACTCAATTGCAATACAATTTAGTGGCAGCGCTGCCCCTCTATCTACAGCACGAAGCACACAGCGTATCTAGTGTAGTCGAATGAATGACTCTTATGAGCTGGTTCTTTTGAATCTACAATGTGAAAGATTTAGACTTACCAATACAGTTCAGTAAATTAATCTCTATCTCATAAACAGACAAATGCTCAATTATCTTTCTTTCTGCAGGCACATCGGTTTTTCAAGTCACAGCGACCGATGCAGATGACCCAACATATGGAAACAGTGCGCGGGTGGTTTACAGTGTTCTACATGGACAGCCGTACTTCTCTGTCGACCCCAAAACTGGTAAATTTATGACTTTTGTTCATTGTCTCCTGAACTACTCGATTCAATACAAAGCACTTATTATTTCTTGGCTGCTTGGAGCTACTGGTGATTTTTTTAAGTGGGTGTACAATTAAAAACAACATGCAGAAAATTCACCATAGCTTTTCACAGTTGTTATTCAAATTAGTCTCTGAAGACCTTCTTAAGAAAAGAAAAAAAATATTTAAAAAATCCAGTAATCTCAAATATGTCTCTGTGTGTGAGATTTTAGTGTGGATTCTTCATCCAATTTTTCCAAGTCTAAATTTTCTGAGCTATGCCATCCACATGAATTGTATGGCTCTATACTCTTACTGTGTGTAGAACTATGTGTAACTACCTCATTTTTGTCTATTTTTACTTCTCCTGAGAAAATTAATAAAAACATTTGAGACAAAAATTATACTTTATACATTAAAACTAAAAATTGTCCTTTGGGTTTTCCTGTCCGTCAACTTCACTGCATACAAAGCACTCTTCTTGCATTGACTCTTTAGAGCTTGCTGGCACATTTTGTCAAGTAGGTGTACAATTAAAAATTACATGCTGAAAATTCACTGTAGCTTTTGTCCGATGTCATTCGTATTAGATTCTGAAGTCTGCTGCACAGAAAACAGCTGTGAGCAAAACAATACGGCACTAGAGCCCTTCTCTGAACAGAAATAGAGCTTGACATGCATGCTGTATTTTTTGGATCTCAACTCTATAACGGAGTGCATCCCTGGAGAATGAGGTGGAGAGAACATTGTGTAAAGGCTTTCAGATGCTTAAAGAGTGAGAAAAGCTAGCCATGGCGCATTCAAATGGATTTGGTGTTTATCAAAGGTGGCTATTGTTTGGAGGGTTTTACAAGAAACCATTAAATGTTAATAGAGCCGCTGTGTGTAGCGGATTGTATTGGAAGGAAGGAAGGAAGGAAGGAATAATTAAGAAATAAACCAACAGTAGGTGCTGAATGAATATTTTTTTATGTGTGTTTGTAGCTTGCTGGCATGCTTGTAGGGGTGTGTCTTCCTCTGGATTCTATAAATACTTAAAAAACATAGGATAGTTTACAAAGAAAGAAAAAAAATCTTACACTCCTAACTTTACATTTAGCTGTTTTTAATTTTCTGATTTCAGAATGTGTTGACTTTCAAAATGGGTTGACTTTACAGCCAGAAACATTCCACTAGACTAGTGTTTCCCTATCTCACCACTCAACTCAACACTAGGCATTTAACATGCCTAATTCAGTCATCAGATGTTAGTAGATGCTCCAAGACCTGAGATAGGTGTTTCAAATAAGAGAGACTTCCAAAATGTGGAGCGCTGGAGGTACTCCAGGACTAGGATTTAAAAACACTGCTCTAGACCTCAACATCTAAAAAATCTGACAGGGGACTGAGCCACTTTCAGATTAAAAATCAAAAATCCCCTGACATGAACAATGTAATATCTTCAAATATTTAAACACAGTGTTAGTTTTCAGTGTGTCATATTACAGAGGAAAAAGCTCCAGAGACATTTGTGGGGCTGTCCATGGTGCTGAAACCATAGCTATAATACCCAGACCTTAATTATGTTGTGTGCCACTGTCCATGGTGCTGAAACAACAGCTATACTAGTCATGCCTTCAATGTATTCTCTGGAGCTGTCCATGGTGCTGAAACAATAGCTATACTAGCCTCATGACATGTTCTCTGGCACTGTCCATGGTGCTGAAACAATTGCTGTAGTAGTTATTTCTTCAATATGTAGTCTGGCGCTGTCCAATCGTGCTGATAACATCCTACAGTTTTTTGAAAGCTTTCTCTTGAATACTTTCCTTTTCCTGCACACATAAGCATCTACAATTCACCCCAACATAATCCTTACTTCAATCACAGTGATTTAGTCTGTCAGTCTGTCCATATACTGTCCAATTGCTGCAAAAAAAAATAAAAGTATTTTGGCACTCAAGCCACACTTAAGATGTATGAATTTCTTTACATTAACAAATTATCAAACCAAGACATATTCAGTCTAAAGAAATATCGCACAAACACGCATTTCAAGCAAAACATTTCAGTAAAAGAAAAAAAAAAAAATTCTTCAAATTATTAAAAAAAACACTTTTTTGGCAGACTTTCTGGAACATGTCCAAAGTTAATTTCATGAATTGCATCTGTGTTATTCAAGTAGGATACCTGTGTGAACAAAAAGGGAACAGAATTCATATGTCCACAAGTATCACCTTAACACCAGTTCTAAGAAAAGCTCTCATTTGCTTACAGATATACCACTTGTTGTTATATGTTATATCTAATTCAATGCATAGTGTCCAAAAGTCTCAAAAACATTTTTGTTTGTGAACATTTCACCTTCAGTAAGTGCTACTGCAGCTATTTTTTAGGTGAATTGTGGATCATTTTGTAAAGTTGCCTGGATCATGCAGGCATATCAGTGACCGTGGTAAGAGTTTTTTAGAGATATTTAATGGAATTGTGTGGGGGGAGAGTATCAGTGTTGCACTCAGCCAGTCTGAGTTTATTTAAGATTGTGTACAAGGGCTTAATGCATTCAGACAGGCAACACAAGAACTGATTCAAGGTAATTGTGTGTGTGAGAAAGAGAAAAAGACAGAAAGATTGATTCAGTCTTGCTTTAACACATTGCCTTTTAGAGATACTTCACGTTCAATCACTCACAAACTATCTTTTGGAATATTTAATACTGTCTAGGGATGAACAAAACCGACAGGGACCAACATATATGATAAGTGCTTTATTTTAAAGTCCGACTCCACATTAAATCAAAGTTGACCCTATTTACTTTCTAAATGCACATTTCTGGGCTTATTGTGCATCATGTATTAGTTATGTTATTACAAAGAAGAATACATGTTTGTTTCCATAAACATTAATCAAAATGGGGGGGGGGGGGGGGGGGGGGGGTTAACCTTTCATTTGAATCGCAGCATGTATCTGAGCTGTCATTAGCCTCTACAAGTTAAGAAAGACCTAATGATCCATATTATACAGAATGATTTGAGAAATGTTAATTCCAATGAGCATCTTATGCGCTTCAATGGAGGCAATTAAATCTGGCTTTGTGTACAAATGAGTTAACATGGTCAATGTTCAATGTCAGAAATGTTCATATTTGATTAGTGGCCTAGAGATGCAGAAGTTTGCGTTAAGTGAGAAGCATACAGTATTTTAATGATTATTATTTATTATATTTCTTATATTAGTTTATTGTATATTAATAAACCCCACTGTATCTACTACTAATAGAATTTTAGAAAACCTGTGTTTTATTTATATTTCAAAACTACATCATTTTCATTTTTTATTGAAGGCTTTGTAATACAGAGTTGATTCAAATTCCACTTACTCTCAGCCCAGGTGGGACTCAATAAAACTTCTAAAAACAATGTCAAACTAGAGCGCCATTTGCCACTGTACCCATGGCAACTGTAATAGTTCTAAACTTCACAACATTCACACATGATCACATGGAAGAATTGGTGTTGTAGTGTCACTCGCAACTGTAGAGAGACAGATGCCAGTTACTTACAATTGATTTTTGGTTTGACTGTGACAACTGTGAAAATGCAAATTTAGTTTTAGGTTTAAATTTATATTTAGGTAGTATTCATGTGATGTGCATGCCAAAAAGTTTTGCTATAGAATTGCAACGGCATTGGTTGCCAAAGTCTCGGACCCGCTTCATGGTGTGGGTGAATATTTATATTCTACTATGTGTATGTATTTAAAAAATTCATACTGAAACTAATGCAAAGTTTTATGCATGATGCCCAGGTCTTTTTAGGATCCCTCAAGGCCAATAAATATATGCGTCATGTCAATAGTGTCTGACAGACAGTAGCTATTGTTTTTATCTGTGCATTTATGAATACATTAAGAATACAAAAGGCAATGCCCAGTGTGTTCTGCTGTCAACATCTTTATATTTATCTTGGACATTTGTGGGATCTCTTTATTTTTTTATTCAGTTTTACCTTTTTAAAATAATGTGTGATGTTAGTAAAAGACAGTGCACATAACTGGCACAATTGTTTTCTGAATTTGCCCCATATTGTTGCACAGAACATGTGCGGACAATGTGAAATGTTGATGCACATTTAAGGAATTTAATGATTCCAATACAATTCTGGTTACGTAATAGTTCTTTTAGTACTTTTTTGGATTTACTGCCCTCAGCAGCCTGTTACCGATTGATGATTTCATAGATTGTAACAAATGGTGTTTTTACTTTTAATTAAGATATTTTATTTATTCATTTATTTTTACTACTTGTTATTTAACTACACATTGTCATAAAAACAACCATGCAATTATTTGTTTAAATTCTTGGTTCATTTATTTCATCAAGACAAAATGAATGAGTTGCAGTTCAGTAAGTTTTTGATTCAATAAAAAGAATGGGCTGATTTGTTCAATAAGCGCTGTGTTTTTTGCAGTTTTAGAATCAAAAGAACCGACTCATAATAGCCATTAGTTCGAGAACCTTGCTATACCGGTCTTGTTTTTGTTTAGATTCAACAGAAGCAACTCAGAACAGTGCTTTGTTCGGGAATCAGGCTATTCTGGTCACGCTGTGTGTTTTGCACTGTAGATCCAAAACAACCAACTTTCTTATGATGTGTTACATTCATACGAGCAGACAGAGAAGTAAGTTTGAAGCAGAAGAAATAGATATAAACCTTGTGTAAATTGTCAGCTTTACGCTAAGCTAAAATGCGATTTCTAACCATTTTACATGCACATGTTACCAGGCACGATCATATTTTTTTATCAAGAAAATTCACGTTGGATCATAATTTCTTTTTTCTAGTAAGACCTTTGATATCTTACTGAGTTTTTATAGTCAAAACAAGTGAAAAAATCTACCAGTGCTGAAGAAGAGGTAATCCAAAGTATTTAGAATAAATTACTGACCTCGAGTAATCTAACGGAATATATTACAAATGACATTTTACAGCATGTATTCTGTAATCTGTAGTGGAATACATTTCAAAAGTAACCCTCCCAACCCTGGTTGTGGGTGGTTGTTAGAGTGTTGCATTCTGGTTCCTGAAGTATTCTGAGTGTTTTTTTGTTTAGTTTTTAGTATGTGACTGCCAGAGTCTTTTGTATTATTTGATAGAGTGTTGCTTAGTGGTTACTAGTGTGTTGCATTGTTACAACACACTAGTTGCTATGATATGATTTCTAAGGTCATGGCCTGATTTACCATATGGGCAATTGGGCACGTGCCCAGGTGCACCACGTCCAGTGGGGCACCATGCAACGGCTTTTATTCAAGTTCATTTTTATTTCAATAGTTAGTAAGTGTTTTTTGTTTTGCTTTGTTTGTTTTTTCAATATCATTAATTAGGTGTACATTATTGTACAGAGGTCTGGACCACCACCCAAGTAGCACGTAGCCAGCGCTGTCACGTGGTACCTGTTACTTTTTTCTGTCTGGTCGGTGTCTGAGCAATCGTTGCTTCATCTACTGCTGCTTTTGCTTATGTCCTTCTTATGGTCCCTGTACACTCTTAACTTAAGTTTTTTTTTAGATTTTATTTTTGATAATTTGGTCTTCTTGCCATATAACAAGTAAAATTCTCGTTTCCTGAACTCAATTGAAATCTGATATTTTTGTGTATTTTTTTATTGTTGTTATTAGAGTAAACATAAGTACTCCTTGTGGCAGATGGAAGCTACTGTTGTTGTTGTTTGGACAGCTTTACATGGTGATGCTGATGTTGTTCCAAACCAGTATGAATTTCTTAATTCCATGTAACCCAAGAGCAGATATCTGACAGAATATAATGGACTGATAGCCTCAACATTCACTTTCACTACAAATTAGAAAAGAAAAATAGAAAGTGAATGCTTGCTAACATCTACCTTTGAGTTCCACTGAAGAAAGAAAGTAAAACAGATTTGGAACAACGTGAGGGTGAGTAAATGATGACAAGTTCACATGCTTCCAAGTAAAAAGAACAGTGTTCTGTGAAGACACCTCATTATCAGCTATTGGCATGAAATGTCCTCTGTTCACTGCCAAACAGGTGCTTTGCAAGACAGCAAGCTAATAAGTGAGGCTGAATCTTTGCCTTCGCCGTTTCTTTTACATTTTTTATTTGGAAAAATCATAAATGCCAATTTCAGTGGCCTTGATCGGGGGCAAAACATAAGAATCTCTCTCTCTCTCTCTCTCTCTCTCTCTCTCCCAACGCCCCCCCCCCCCCACACACATAATCACAGTTAAGTAGGCTAATTTCTCTGCTGATTGGGGAGTCTGGAGTGTTTAAGCCTTTAGGATTCAAGCTTCTTTGACACACATCAGGGAGTCTCTAAAAGGATGGATTAGTCCAACTTCCTGTTCTGATCAAATTAGTAAAACATGCCAGTTTGTCAAGGCCTTCCCCAGCCTCTTACGCTTTCCAAAATATCACCAACTCTAAAAAGGCCATGATATTAATCTTAGGCACATTTATCAGTGTATCATATTAAAATGTTCTATTCAGTAGTATTTTGCAAGCTGTAACAATGTTATTTTAATGGCATCCAAAAACAATACATTGTTTCTTTTTGTGCTTTTCACACCGAACATTTCATTGTGTTAAAAAAAGCTAGATGGAGCACTATAAACAGAGCGGAATGTGTCTCTGAAAAATGCATTCAGTGTGAATGTCCCCTTACACTAAATAAAAATAAACATGCAAATGATGAATAATTTATTAATTCTTTTTGTACTACAAATGGCAATCAACAGGATATTCTGTCATTCACTTGGTTTCTATTTTTGCTGTTTTGTGCTGATTTGCCCCACCTACTGCGAAATCTCATTGGTCTAAAATTGATAATGAAATATGTTCTGATTGACTGTGATTGCATTGCATCACTTTGGATTTTCACTTTCAGTGTGGACAGACAAATTACATGTTTCTTCAACCCAATAATGCAATGATAGACAGTTTTTGTTAAATTCAGTTGCACACTTGTTTAGCAGTTGAAGTATACATAAAATAAAAATTGACAAAAACTGACCAATATTTTTAACTTTTTTTTTCCTATTTTTTTTTTACATTAGAAGAAAATTTGAGAATACTTGTTTGAATATGTGTTTGATGTGACAACTGTGATAATACCCTTGACAATTGTGGGCCACATATGTGCTAAAATTGAAAATTGACTTATTTTCATAGTGGTCTTACTTTAGATGATTCATGATGTGTGCATCTGTAAAAAAAAAAAAAAAAAAAATGATAGATGATAACAAAAAAGCTCTGCCTCTGAAACGACTTTGCTTTTCTGCTGACATCTGAATTCCTCTTACTTTTTCAACCCCTCCCCTCCAACAACCTTGCTCCATTTTGAGATGTAACAACCACTTATCATGATCCAGTCAATGATCCTGACAGGAAAAAAAATCATCATATACCGCACCAATTTTATTTATTTATTTTTTTCACATTGAATATACTGTAATATTTTACCTGGGAATTACATAAGTAAGATTACAGAAGTAAAATGGGTTGTAAACACGAAAGAACACTTCTGTGTGAACGCCCCTAACACTCATCCAGGAACGAGGCCAAAGGTAATCTCCCATAATCCCTTTTGCTGACCAAGAAGATTGTCCTCCTTTTGAAAGGTTGGAAAAGAGAATAAAAAGGAGAGGTAGGAAATAGAGACTTTAAGAGTTAAAGGCTAACAGTTTTGTTTTAGGCTTGCCAGTTGGTCTTCGATGACTGCGCTGAATTCACTTAGGTTTCCACAGAGACCTCATGGTGGTTGTTCCGAGAAAAGCTAAAAGAGAAATGCATTGTGATTCTTAATAGTGCTTGGTTGTAAGTAGGAGTGGGAATCACCACAGACCTGTGATTCCATTATATCTGGGTTGTGATATGACAATATTGTGATTATTTGTTTAGTGTGTTGCGGTTGTTTCGCATGTCAGCTAATATGAAAAATGAATCTAAAATATTCTTACCGATAAAATATTCACACAGAGTTAAAATATCACAATACTTTAAAATATTGATCGCCCCACCTCTAGTTAAAAGTGGACTTTCATGGCTCTGTATGTACTGATAGATGGATGGAAGGGTGGGTGGATGAGGTTTCATTAGGGTCCCTGTAAGCCTTCTTGTATGTCCTAATAATACAACAGGGTCCCACATTTACAGCCAGCCTGTTTCATATTTCCTCAAGAACACTTACCAATCCAACACAATAAACCTGAGTGATAGCTGTGGAGATACACTCCGTTATCCCTGACGGATGGAGAAAAGGTCACAGCATCAGTCTTTGTGTTGTTTTAATGGACTGAATGGCTTTGTGCCAGAGACTTTTGTTGCCTTAGGAGCCCAGGTTAAGTAATGCTTTGGCTGGGGTAATATCTCAGCTATGCCACTGGGGCAGAAATGGAGTTAAATGAGAGGAAATGTTTGGGAGATTAATTTCAGAAAGCTTACATTTTTTGTACCATTATGCTGTGCTTTTGTTTGTTGAAATGCATTCAGGGAATCCTTTCATCTTACAGTACCTACCTACCTGCCTGTCCATCCGTCTGTCTGTCTGTCTGTATGTCTACTCTATCTATCTATCTATCTATCTATCTATCTATCTATCTATCTATCTATCTATCTATCTATCTATCTATCTATCTATCTATCTGTCTATCTGTCTGTCTGTCTACTGTATCTATCTATCTGTCTGTCTGTCTGTCTGTCTGTCTGCCTGTCTGTCTGTCTATCTATCTACTGTATCTATCTATCTATCTGTCTGTCTGTCTGCCTGTCTGTCCGTCTACTGTATTTATCTGTCTGTCTACTCTATCTATCTATCTATCTATCTATCTATCTATCTATCTATCTATCTATCTGTCTGTCTGTCTGTCTGTCTATCTATCTACTGTATCTATCTATCTATCTGTCTGCCTGTCTGTCCGTCTACTGTATTTATCTGTCTGTCTGTCTGTCTGTCTACTGTATCTATCTATCTGTCTGTCTGTCTGTCTACTCTATCTATCTATCTATCTATCTATCTATCTATCTATCTATCTATCTATCTATCTGTCTGTCTGTCTACTCTATCTATCTATCTATCTATGTATCTATCTGTCTATCTGTCTGTCTGTCTGTCTGTCTGTCTTTCTGTCTGTCTACTGTATCTGTCTGTCTGTATGTCTGTCTGTCTACTGTATCTATCTATCTATCTATCTATCTATCTATCTATCTATCTATCTATCTGTCTGTCTGTCTACTGTATCTATCTATCTATCTATCTATCTATCTGTCTGTCTACTGTATTTGTCTGTCTGTCTGTCTGTCTGTCCACTCTCTATCTATCTATCTATCTATCTATCTATCTATCTATCTATCTATCTATCTGCCTGTCTGTATGTCTGTCTGTCTGTCTGTCTACTGTATCTATCTATCTGTCTGTCTGTCTACTGTATCTATCTATCTATCTGTCTGTCTGTCTGTCTGTCTGGCTATCTATCTACTGTATCTATCTGTCTGTCTGTCTGCCTGTCTGTCCGTCTACTGTATTTATCTGTCTGTCTGTCTGTCTACTGTATCTATCTATCTATCTATCTGTCTGTTTGTCTGTCTACTCTATCTATCTGTCTGTCTGTCTGTCTGTCTTTCTGTCTGTCTACTGTATCTGTCTGTCTGTATGTCTGTCTGTCTACTGTATCTATCTATCTGTCTGTCTGTCTACTGTATATGTCTGTCTGTCTGTCTACTGTATCTATCTATCTATCTGTCTGTCTACTGTATCTATCTGTCTGTCTGTCTGTCTGTCTACTGTATCTATCTATCTATCTATCTATCTATCTATCTACTGTATTTGTCTGTCTGTCTGTCTGTCCACTCTATCTATCTATCTATCTATCTATCTATCTATCTATCTATCTATCTATCTATCTATCTATCTATCTATCTATCTATCTATCTATCTATCTATCTATCTATCTATCTAATGTCTGTCTGTCTACTGTATCTATCTATCTGTCTGTCTGTCTGTCTGTCTACTATATCTATCTATCTGTCTGTCTGTGTGTCTACTGTATCTGTCTGTCTGTCTGTCTGTCCAGGCTCTGTTTGTCTGTCTGCTCGTCCATCCCTTTATCATTTATATATCTGTGTCTCTCTCAACCGGCCATTGATCAAATCTGAAATCACCTTTATTTTCTCAGCAAATATTTATATACTTGATTACTCGTGATTAATTTGATTGATCAATTGGCATTTCATGTAGCTAATACATTTGAGTAAATTGTTTCAATCAATTGACAGTCCTATGTTTTTTTTTCTTTTGGTTCTTCATTATCATGAGGATAAATAAACAAAACAATCACTTAAATAAAATAAATAATGGTCAAATTATTTATGGTCTACTCAAAACCACTTTTTAGTGTGACAATGACAAATCAATATTTTCTCTCTCTTTGCACTCACACATAAATAATGATGAAAGATGAATCAATCAATTTCAGGGATGTGAATGCTGTACCGAATCTGTAGCCCATCTGATTATTCACAAGTCTGTAATCTTTAATGTCTGTTGTGTATTGACTGTGTGTCACAGTCAAAGCACTCTATCAAAGCAAGCTGCACGCTACCAAAACTATTGTTTTCAAGCAAAAATAAAGCAGGAAAGGATCTTCTGATAGCACTTCCATTGTGTAAAGAACTATTGTTCCCGCCATACCACCTTAAGTGAGTTTCATTGGCTGTCTGGATGTTATCTTGACTTGAAAACAGATTTATTTGTTATAAACTAAGATAACTGTGTTGTTGTTGTAGTTTTTTTATGAAATAGATTGCTCTGAACCTTAGTTTATATATCAGGGACTATATCTTCTAGCAGAAGGACATAATGAATTTGCTTAAAGGTGAAGTGTGTCATTTCAAGTGGTACAGAGGAATCAATAGCATCACTAGTCTCTTGAGTCTTTTTTGAAAATAAAGTGACGCTATAGTCTGCTGATGTCTTTGTTACTTTCTTTGGTGTTACCAGCTGTCACATCGACTCCACAGAACTGTCTGTGGGGTAATCATGTAAAAAAATATTAAACTCTAAAATTGCTGGAATAATAAGGATGAAGTACTGCCAAATGCAACGCCATTAAATGAACTCAAATTTCAAAGGTTTTTAGACATTTTCTCAGCTGGTTTGTATCGAGTCCAGAACTACCACTTGCAAACTGAGTCCATTCTGTGCATTTCCATTCTGAGTTCATTCTGTGCATACGTGCATGCGCTTATGAAATCGTTTGTGTTGTGTGTATGTGAGTCATTGTTGAGGTATGCATGATTAAATGTATTGTAAGGCTGAATTCACTTCAAGGTCCTGCTCTCGTTTGAAAGATGGTGAAAGGCGTAAAAATAACTGACCTTGAAAAGACACTAAAAAGGAACATTAGCACATTTTTTTATTTTTTTTTAAACATTCAGATTCCATCACTGTTCATTCACTGTTCCCCATTACTCATTCATACATTGGAAATACACTGGATAAATATAACATTGAAAGTAATCTGAAGAAGAGCTGGATATTACTCTTTATATATATATATATATATATATATATATATATATATATATATATATATATATATATATATATATTTAGTTAGTTTTGTAGGTGTGTGGTTGCTTTTGTTGACTGTAGAATTGCAGGCTATGTATGGATCATGCCACTGTATTTAGCTGTTTTTGTATGTGTGTATTGTTTTGTTTTTTACTATAATTTAGCACATTTTATAAAACTGAGGCCCTGTCCACAATATGTTTTTGGTTGAAAACACATTGATTTTGCCACATTTTCTCCTCTCATCCATGCTAGGACAATGTTTTCCTCCACCAATAAAATAGACTTTTGAAAACTCTCTCTAGTTCATTAGGAAATTGAATATGGGGTTTTCAACAAAAAATGTGAGAAGTTGCATTGTAAACAGCTGCCAAGGAAGGATAAGGATAATGAGCTACAATGTGCTATACAAATATAAGTAATTATGATTATTATTATTATCAGAATATTATTAGTAGTAATGATAAGTAGTAATTAAGTAATTATTATTTAATTATTAAAATGTTATTATTAGTATTATTAATTCATATTATTATTATTTTAATAATAATAATAATAATAATAACAAAAATAATAATTTATCTATTTATCCAACTTTTTTTATTATATTTTGAGATCTAAGTGATTTTATCATGGGTTAGTAGATTTGATCTATTTTTTTTATTTTATTATTACTTTATTATTACTTTCCTATTTTACAATGGAAAGTTATTCAATGGAAAGAAATACAACTCCTGACTTGCTAGTCACTAACATAAAATGTATTGTTAAAATCACATTCTATATTAAGGTGCCAAGTTGCTGCTTGGGAACAGTAAAATGCCTACAGTTAGAATGCACTGTTCCCCACAGGATTTTGTAAGACTGCAGTGGCTGGACCATTGACCAACTAGGGGCGTTCGGGTCATGGTCCTCTTAAAGTTAAATGCATCAATCTGGTGCACTTTGAGAGCAAAATTAAGAGGCTAGCTCTATGAAGAACTTGTGCTCTTATAAACAATATTGTGCTTTTATAGCAATTTAATCATAAACTCATTGGTTGTATAGATATGAATGAGGATGACATGGCAAAAAAAAATCACACCAACAAAGCATGGTAAAAGAGACTGAAAAAAACTGAACTGAAACTACTCTGACCTACTGCCCCTTTCTCAGCTGTCAAAATCACCTCCCTCAGGGGAGGCTGTCTCCTCTGTTGCCCCTATGTAAAGTGCCTGCCCTGCTGCCCCTCTCTGAATGTCTGCCCCTCTATACGAGTCAGCTGAGGCTGTCTCTCCTGCTGCCCCTGCGGTCTTTTCTGCTACCTGGAGACACTGTCTCTTCTGCTACAAATAAACAACTAATGTTAAAATTGCACTGTAACTCCAGTTTATTTCTTGACAAAAGCTTATGAATAGTCTGTTTGGCTATTGACTTGCCATCTAACTATGCTAGCTATCCTAGCTAGCTACCTCTGTAGCTGTTTCTTCCTCATCTGGTGGTGGTCTGTTTTCACTTTACATCTATCACCTGTTTCTAAAAGCAATAAGACACTCAAGGCATTGCATTACAGTGATTTAACCAAAAACTCAAACTGTTTGCCGTCAAAACTGCATCAATTGATATACATTAGGTTACACCAACCTTCACTTTTTAAAGTGTAAGCATTGCCTCTTGGCATATTGATTTAGTAACCCCTGCATTTACAGTGCAATTACCAACATATGTGTGTTTGTTTTGTGTAGGTATCATCAGAACAGCCTTGGGAGACATGGACCGGGAGGCGAGAGAGCATTATTCAGTGGTCATTCAGGCCAAAGACATGGCAGGGCAGGTGGGAGGGCTGTCGGGCTCCACCACGGTCAACATCACACTCACTGACGTCAACGACAACCCACCCAAATTCCCTCAGAGTGAGTATTGTCAGCCATCGTTGCATTTTGATAGGAAAACAAATAAGGAACCATATTGCTTTCATTGGAGACTAACTCCTGCAGAAAATACCAGAATAAATAGGTTGCCAGTATATGTTCGCTGTGTTTCAAAAGCTTGTGAGCTGCCTACATATGCAACTTTTTAAGGTTTTAAGTTGAGGCAATTTTTGGTTTGCAGATTCCTTGATATGTATTCAGCTTGAACAGCTTAAAAGTGCCCAAACCCCTTCTAAAACCAGCTAGCCCCTCCCCCACAGGGGGCAGTTAAGCTTGATACTCATACTAATGTGTATCTCCTTAAATGGTTAGACATCATACAATTAGTGCATCAATCTTTGGGAAGAAAACGGTAAACTTTTTGAGGTTTTAAATGGATGATTTTACATCAGGATGTGTGATAGATCTCATGTCATGACCACCGGTGAGAAAAAGCAATTGTAAAGAAATTGAAGGTAAATATGTTTTAAGATTGACTTAATGTTTGTAAATGTTACATACAATGACTTGTGATGTAAAAGTGTGTATGTGTCTCTGTCCCAGGTTGTTCTTCCCATTCATGAGTATTTATTTATTTACTTAATGCTTTCTGACTAAGGTTGGAGACATCCTAATCTTTTGTTAAAGGTATAATGTCAGGTTATGTGATTTAGATCATAATTAAATGTGTCAAGAAAAGTAAAAAAATTTCCAAAAGTGTCCCACTTTGCCCATATTCACCTCATGATCATTTTTATTTTATTTTAGTTAGTTTTGGAGTTTTTAAAAAAAGTATTTTAGTTTAGTTTCAATTATTTCCAATTGCTTTTTTAAGTTCACATTAACGATAATAACACTGTTGCAAACTCTTGAACTCTTCAAATCAATTGAGAGTCGAGTCTCCCATGTGCTTAGTGTGAGAACACATGTGAACCCCAAGGATAAGTTGGTCCACCAGCCAGACCAACACCAAACAGCTTAAACCAGCCTGGAAATTCATGTTGGTCTTTCTATGCTTCTTTTCTGAAGGAAACTGCTAGTGTAATATCCATTATTAAGCACTCTATTAGACTGAACTATCTAAAGCAATTCAGTGAGACATTGAAGGACTCCTGGGTTATTATGCTTCAGATGTTGGCAAAAACAGAAATAACCTCACTTTTTATTCTTCATCCGCCTCATTACTGCATGAAGCTTAACCGTATAGTATGTTTTTATAACGCACTTGTCTCTCACAAAGTGGGCTTTCTCACATTCTCTAGACACCCATTAGAACGTACCGGTAGATTTCTCAAGGGCTGATTATGGATACTATATAATTAGCCATGAGATATAAGGAAAATGTACTTTATTTAGATACAGTCTTGATAACAGATGACTCATCATATATAATTTATTCTACAGTTAGATATTTTACCATTAATTAGCAGGAGGAGAACAGAGGAATGAACAGCATTTTTTTATTGTGTAAGCATCCAATTATGTGCCTTGGATCTAGATTTTTTGTAGTTTTTTTATTTTTTATTCTCATAAACAGAGCACAACAGTGTAGTTTCAGAACTAAAAGTCCCATTTATTTTCCTAAAAAAAGAACTAGATTTAAAACTTTTAAGACAGACCTTTAAGCTTCAAGGTTGTATAGTTCTGGTATATACTTCTAAAACACAAGTCAAACTATTTTGAACCTTTTTTGTGTTTAATTGCCATATTTCTGTTATCTCGAGCTAACAGTCACTGGCCCATGAAGCATTACATAATCAGGTTTCAATGTTTATTTGCATATGCATATTTTGCAATAAACTTAAAATTGCAACCCGACAGTAGTTTTATATCCCATCATTGTAAATGGTGGATACACAGTGTTAAATCAAACCCTTTATTTTGCATCAAATGAAAGTTTGTAATGTTTTTGATTTATCTTTAAGCTGGTTGGTTTGATTCATGCAGTGCTTAAAACTCTTTACTGAATACTGTCTTGTAACATCTAAGGAGAAAATGGATTGGAAAAAGATTAAAAAAAAATGTTGCGCTCTATAGAGCTGTTTAGGCTGTATTTCAGAAACCCGGAAGGCAGTTTGCATTGTGAAGCCATGGGTTCCCTCGGGAATTTCCAATGGGTTTTTAAAAGTCAGAGTATCAAATGATCTGTGTTGAAAATTACTAATGTTAAGAGATGTTCACATTTTGTTCTAGAACATTTGCACACTAATACGTCCATTGTGGATTGTAAAGCCATTGTGCATTTAAAAAAAATGTATATTGCTAGTCCGTCACCAAATAAAGACTGCAACAGTTGTCCATTTCATAAAGCACATAGCCTCCCAGCTTGAGGTTCTTGTAGTCCTAAATGAGCTTTGCAATAGCGACATGCATTTTTAAATAAACACAGCTGCTTCAAAACTAAGAGGAATGACTGTGTGTAATTTATGTTCTAGAACAAAATGTGACAATCTTTTCAATCAATTATAACCACAGGCCATAGTTTAATCATATACTTCTAAAACTGACATTCTAAAAACCCAAAGGAAATTTCCAAGAAAATACAAGGCAAAATAGCCTTCCGGGTTTGCCTACAAATTTACTTAATGGTTGAACAACTCTGGCATTCAGATTTTGTTCTTTTATTAAATTCAATTGTGGTCAGCCAGGGCCGGGCTAATGTTTTTCCTGCATGTGGTAATTATGCAATATTGAAACGTATAGTTTGGTGCAGTTTGTCTTGCTCCGAGATCACAGCTCCTAAATAACATCCAGCTAATCGAACAAGCCACCAAGTGAACTCTTGTGTGTGTCTGCAGAGAATTACCAGGTGTTTGTTCCAGAGTCGGCACAGGTGGGGAAGCCGGTAGGGAAGATCAAAGCCAACGATGAGGACATCGGAATCAATGCAGACATGAAATACACCATCCTGAACCCAGAGGGTGCCGGAATGTTCTCCATTTCTACAGACAAAGACACTAGAGAGGGCATTATCACACTGAAAAAGGTATTGCAGTCATTTTTTGTAGTGCTTCACTATTACAATTATTCATACTTAGGATTAGGGATTTGATCAAACCCCTTGTCCTATGTATAACATTTTAGCCTTGTCCATGAATTGTTCTCTTGAGTTGATTTTTTTTCCAATAAATTCACAAAACAGTCTGAATGGTTCATTAGTGAATTTAATCAAAATGTGAATAAGTTATCCTGAATCACCTTTTTAAGCAAACACAAAAGGCTGTAAAGTCCATGGAAACATCTTGAAAATTAATCGGTCATAAAGTGCAGGAACCCTGTTGATAAAATGGGGGGGGGGGGGGGGGGAGTCGAGTTGTACCATGCAGTGGAAAAGCCCCAAAAGAGGATCAGACGTAGCCATACAACACGATTCCAGTGAGCATTCATTTGGGGTGGAGCTTCTGAAGGAGCACTGAAGGGAGGGGTGGGTGTGTTTGGCTGTTGAGTTCAAATATCAACAGTCTTTCTCAGGAATCGCTTACTCCAACTTTAATGCGATTAAGGCAATACTGTGATTAAATTGTTGCTCATGCAAACATTATATTGTGACTATACTAATAATCAGAGTAATGATAATCGCAGTGATATTTGTGGAGTACTCCTAATTCAATCGCATTATACTGGCATGTAAAAGCTTTAATCACATTTCTTCCACTCTGACCAAAATGCGTCTGGCCAGTGCTGCAGACGGATGATGTTACACTCAAGCACAGGTTCAAAAATATAACGGAACAAGCTGCACTTACTTCTCGGCTTCACGTGAAATGGCAGTTTCTTGTACTGTTTTCCAGCAGAGGTGCTCTGCAAATGCTAATTGCAGCCTAATTGCAAAAGAAAACATATTTTTCCGAGTTGTGAATGCCAGTTTGCAGTCTGAATGGAAAGTTGGTGAGATAAAAAGGCTGTTTGTCCTTGCAGGCAGAGCAAAGAAACATCCAGCGCATATATTTCAATTCACAAACAAGTGACTGATTATGTTTAGTGTATCAAAACAGACAGAGCACCCAGTGCAGTCCGACAAACAAATGACTCTTTTGTAGTGATTATTTTTGTGAATGAATAGAGACAGCGCATCCATATTGGGGTGGCTGTGGCTCAGGTGGTAGAGTGGGTTATCCACTAATCGCAGGCTTCGTGGTTCGATTCCTGGCCCACATGACTCCACATGCCAAAGTGCCCTTGGGCAAGACACTGAACCCCAAGTTTCTTCCAATGGCTGGCTAGTGCTCTGCTGTCATTGGTGTATGTGTGTGTGTGTGTGTGTGTGTGTGTGTGAATGGGTAAATGAGACGCAGTGTGAAGTGCTTTGAAAATCTCTAAGGTTAAAAAGGCGCTATATAAGTGCAGACCATTTACCATTCAGTGTAGTCTGACAAACAAATGACTTATGTATCGATTCTTTTAAGTATATCAAAAATAAACTGTGCATCCAGTGTAGTTTCAAATGACTCTCATTGACTGGTTCTTTTAATAAATCCTTCAAAAAGAAACAAATTGAATGAACAATTTGAGTATTGGCATTGTAGCATGTTAACTGGATTGAAAAGGTTTGCCCAAATCATGCAAACATCCTAATATAATTATTTCTTATACTCTGATTATTGCAATAATCAGAGTATTGGTTTGCGTGTGAACGTAGCGATGTAGCCATGTGAGGCACCCCCCCAGCAACTCCTAGCAGCCGCATAGAAACGTGCCAAAAATCCACTCAGAACATCTTAGTAACCACATTGCAATGCCCTAGGAACCACAAAGAACACCTTTGTATTGTAGCACCACTTACATTTTATATGTGAATATTTTTGTTATGAATGCCCAAGAAGGATCTTGATTTAGATGGTGACAACAAGTAAGATGCAAAGAAAAAATAGAGCTGTGTGAAATGCAAAAAAAAAATAGAAGGAAAACGTTGGAACAGAGCATGAAACCTAATTAGCAAGTTTTTTAGCTCGAGTGAAACTAAATTACCTCTGAATTGTAATAAGGTTTTCATTTTTTGGCTTTTTTTAAATTTTCACTTACATTGTCTTTGTAGTCGTTCAACACAAAGAACAAGAAAAGGGGCTGTACAATTATCCCAGTCAAGATATTGTCAAAATAGCCTTATATCTGAAGAGACACACTTTCTAACTCCAAAACTGAGTGAGACGTCTACTGTATGTAGTCAGAATTTTAAGACACCATTGACAATAATGAGAAGGTTGGCAACTTACTTATGCTGCCTCCGTACTGAAAACTAAATCCAGAATGGATTATAAATATACTTATGACTCATTCAATACAATACTGAATAAGTTAATAATAATTCAACTATTTCACCCCAATGTCTACTGTATATTTGTGTTTATTGTACCAATGTGAGGGGCATTACATTTGTGGCGTGCAGAGTTGCTGCCTATGTAGAGCACTCTAAACCAGTCACTTATGAAGTTAAAGGGATAGTTCACCCAAAAATGAAAATTTTCTCATCATTTACTCACCCTTATGCTATCCCAGATGTGTATGACTTTATTTCTTCAGCAGAACATAAACAAAGATTTTTAGAAGAATATTTCAGCTCTGTGGTACGTGAATGGTGATCGGACCTTTATAGCTCCATAAATCATATAAAGGTAAATCATATAAAAGTAATCCATATGAATCCAGTGTTTAAATCCATATCATCATAAGCGATGTAATAGGTAAAATAGAAACAGAATAATATTTGTATAATTTTAAATTTATAAAAAAATCTCTCTTTTAACTTTCACTTGTGAAAGTGAAACTAAACAGGCACCACATGTGACTTTCAGATGTAAAAGTTAGTGAAGATTTAGAGTAAAAAAAGGCTTACATTTTGAACGGTTTCTCACCCACACCTATTATATCACTTCTGATGGCATGGATTTAAACACTGAAGTCTTATGGATTACATCTATGTTTCATTTATTTGATTTATGGAGCTACATAGGTCTGATCACCACAGAGCTGAAATATTCTTCTAAGAAATCTTGGTTTGTGTTCTGCTGAAGAAATAAAGTCATGCATATCTGGGATGGCATGATGAGAGAATTTTCATTTTTGGGTGAACTATCCCTTTAAATGACCATTAGGCCTCTGCTCAAGGGTCGTTCGCACTGGGCGCATATTTGTGTCTGTCTGTGCTCTTTTTTCCATTGTTTTTTCTATGTAAACAAATGCAGCTTTGTCTGTATCCCATTTTTTTATACACTGTGTCAGGTACAAAAGAATGTCAACATTTAAAAGTGCATCTCAAGACACCTGCATTTTGTTATATATGTTGTGCTTGTTCTATCTTTTTAGCGCAAGCATGCATTCAGTCTGAACAGTCCCTTAGAAGTTAGGTGCTTATATAGCCAGTAGGCAGGGTGGCAGCTCACCTAGTTTTGAAACGGAGCTAGAGTCTCCACAAATCCACTGACAGATATTTAATCAGACCAGTCAGAATGTCAAACAGGCATCTGGTTTACTCGAGAGGACAGATGCTCATTAATGACCTCCATTCTGTATTCTGAGCTTCTTCAATTCCAGTTCTCAGTCCCAGGGGTCAGGAAAGCTGTGAATTCAGTGAATACTGAGTTT
Source organism: Moxostoma hubbsi (assembly GCA_032164185.1). NCBI lineage: Eukaryota > Metazoa > Chordata > Actinopteri > Cypriniformes > Catostomidae > Moxostoma > Moxostoma hubbsi. The sequence goes on along the minus strand of JAVLUX010000039.1, from coordinate 1,868,822 downwards.
TCCAAAAGCGAAAGAAAAAAGACTGACCTCAATACATTCCTAATGCATAAGTGTTTGCCACTAGGTGCCACAAAGCAAACGGCTTGAACTGACTGACTGAATAAGACATTTTCTTATAGGGTTGGTTCAGCCCAAAATGTCAACCCTGTCATCAATACAGTCTTGACATTCCAAATCCATTTCTGTGGAAGATAAAAGGTGAATTTTTGAAGAATGTCCCAGCTACACTTTTCCATACAGTATATTGAAAGTAAGAACGAAGGATAGTTGCTGTCAAGCTCCAAAATTACATATAAAATCACCATAAAAGTGTAATAAAAATAGTCCATATATTTTGGATGCTACTGTATATTAAGCTATATTTGTGGTAGTGTTTTTGGTATGATAGAGTGATACAGTATGGCTTCTGAAGACTTGGAATATAGCACACTAGGAAGAGCACTTGGAATATCAGTCATATGCACAACTTTTTGGATATTTTCATGGTGCTTTGGTACTATTATCATACATTTTTTTTGTCATTTTGATGCTTGAAAGTCCCAATCCCCATTCACTTTCATAATATATAAAAGAGTGACGAGGACTTTTACACATTGTCTATTTTCCGGATAAAAGAAGTCATACCGGTTTGGAACAACATGATTGGTGAGTAAATGATGACAGAATTTTTGGGATGTGAACTACTCCTTTAAATTCTTCAACATCTGTGTCAGGTGCTCAAAGTCTTAATGTAGTAACCAGTTCATTTCTGCAAATCAGGAAAGAAAGAATATATAATCCAATTTAGTCTCCTGCTCTCTCTTTTTAGCCTCTTAACTATGAAAAGAAAAAGCAGTACAGTCTTCACATCGCCGCAGAGAACACACGCCTGGATCCACGCTTCTCATATCTTGGCTCATTTAAAGACGACGCCACACTCAGGATCACAGTTGGAGACGTGGATGAGCCGCCGGTTTTCTCAATGGATTATTACATTATGGAGGTATACGAGAATGCCAAGATTGGAACTGAAGTGGGAGCCGTGACAGCACGAGACCCGGACAGCATCAACAGCCCTGTGAGGTGAGAAGGCGAAGATTTTTAAGGTTAACTTCCCTGAAAAGGCAAAGCCCATTAACTACACTTTTTTATTGACATATTTTTGGTTTAGTTTGTGGAGGGGGGTGGGGGGGGGGGGGTGTTCTACTTTTTGGGCTATAGAAATGATCATCCCAATTTAATATTATAATAAACAGTCATATACAGTACGCAAAAATCTGCATCTCATTCACTAGCCACCCGCAATCTATTTTAAGCACGTGCAATCAGTATTGGGTATTATTTGAGTATTTAAATTCACTAAAGTCATTATCATTGCTATTCGCACAAGCCACCGCTCTATTCTACTAAAATTAGGCTCATTATAGATTGCGCTTCATTCACAAAATGCTATTTTTTTCCTGACTTAATAAACATTGTGTTATTAGAAGGTGGTAAACTGAGTGTTATAACCTCACACATATCCAGATGCCCAATGTAGTCAAGTGCACTTTTGGCATGTTAAAAAGATGATTTATGTAGGTTTCTGGATCACACATTTGGCATGTTAAAAAGATGATTTATGTAGGTTTCTGGATCACAGTAAAAAACCTAAAGCATCGTGGTGGTCTGTGCATTCTCTGCTAGACAGAGTTCAGAATCGCCCCACAAGATTGCAATTGAGTCATGCAAATTGTTTATGCCACCGATTTTGTGGGTGGGTTGGTTTCATTGACTGGCACTTGTACTTGGTGCAAATCATGCTTAGTGAGTTCACTCTTAATATAATATGTCATTTTACTTCTCAACTAAATGCATCTTGTTTTAATTATTAGTCAATACAGCCACTAATATACACACAGGCTGTGGTGGTCTTTACCGCCTCATAAGCCTCTCTAAATTTGGCCTCAAATGTTACGTTTGTTTGGGGCTCCAGAAATCCTGCTGACAAAAACACAATTTCAGTGATGATCTGAAACTTGAACCGTTATGTGGCATCATCAGACAGGATGTTCTCCAAGGCAATCCTGAACCTTGAGAACTCCCTTGGATCAGGAGGCATCAAGCCGCGGATGATGGGAGCAGGACCGCTTTAGGTTTTTTCCTTCTCTTAAGACTCTTCTTTTCTTTATGTTGTCTTCTATCTTTCTCTCTCTGTCTTACTTGCCCTCTCCTTTCTCACTAATCTCTCTGTAAAGGTCAAATTTAATAGGATGACACTGAGTTGATATGATATCCAAGGATATTTTACTCTGCTTTGACTCTCTCTTGCTCTCTGTGGAAGATATTGTTAATTAGAGCAGTTAATGCATCCCATGTTAACGTGTTAGTATTACACTGCTACCAATGGTGCAATTACCTGCACACACTGATGAAAGAGATGTGTGTGTGTGTATACAATCCGGCTCATACGAACATCATTCTACTACTGTATCTACCTTGTGACACTAAACAAACGAGTCTCAACCCGGAGGAGAGGAATTCAGATTAACAAGAATCTCACCTTTCATCATTTTACCTGACCTTTAGAAATTATGAATGCCTTTGTTTCGCTTTATACATTTATGAAAGCTTGAATTATGAATGTTAGGGGTACTGCAGTATATAAAGGACTTTTCACACTACACTTCACCTTTGGTTAACATATTTTGTATTTATTTATATATATATATATATATATATATATATATATATATATATATATATATAAAAAAAAACTGCGTTAAGGATACTTATAGTGATAGTTTACCCAAAAAAATATTGACTCATCTTCATGTCTTTCAAGAGGATACATTTTGTCATTATTTTTTTATCCGATTTCCTTACTTCCTATCTGCAGTCCACAGATTAGATATCACAGTGAAATCGGAAACAGTTGACTTATTTTTCTGAAATCATTCTGTGTATACCGAAATGTGAAACACTGCTCCCAGTGGCCAATGCGGTAACTGTTGTTGTGCGTATGGGCACGTCTAAGGTGCAGAAATGCCCCACTGAGGGGCGCCAAAAGCGAGTTGAGAAGCTAGTTGTTTTCAGTTCTAAATGTCACTGAAAGAAAGTCACATGGGTTTGGAGCTGCATGAGGGTATGTAAAAAATGACAGAATTGTCATTTTCATTTTCAGAACATGCTTTGGATGACACGCAAGTGAGCAACTAAAGTGAGAAACAAAATGTCAAAATGTTAATTTGCCGGCGGTAAAGTGTAAAATCCTCATTGTTATTTCTCTCTCATGTCTGATGCAGGTTTTTTTAAAACAGAAAATAAGTCTACTGTCAAGGACGGGGCATATTTTCTGGTGGTAATGAGATATGACCTCTGCGGTTTATTAGCATCTCTCTGTACTGCTGGGTTGGAAACATGAACCTTCACAGTCTGTGCGTGACGGTGCAGCTATACCTCTCACAATTATGTAAATGCAGTGACTCTCATTGGTTGAAGCGAGTTAGCTCTTCAGTTTCTTAATAATTATTTTTACATCTGCATTCATCAAAAATACTCTGACAATAAATAAATGAAATATATAAGATACAAGATAAAGGACTTGTAAATAATTCCTCTAGTCTGTGTTGAAGAATAACAAATATGAGATATAGTTTTTATTCAGTCCATTTGCCTTGCCTTTCCCCTGATGTTAATCTACAATCAGCATTTCATTCCCATATAAGAATTTGCACTGCCATATTTTACATTAACTGTCTTAGCATGAAAATAAAATGATATACAAGTTGGAGATATGCATTAGTGTTATAGATAAATGATAAACAAGGTTACTGTTATCTCCATAGTATTGTTCTAAACATTTTTGATGCATTTGATCAGTATAACAGTTAATGTAAAGCATTTGTTTTATGAGAGATTCCAGTAAAAATGGGTCTTTAAGGGAAAATTATTCACAGTAGACACCCTGGTGTCGCATAAACAGGATTTCAGAATGACTATTTTGCAGACTGTTTTGGCGATTTTTTTTTTTTCTTTCTTTCTTGTTTTTCTCCATTGAAGTGAACAGATGATAAACACACTACATATAATATTATTAAATACTAGATATATTATTTAGTTACAACATAATATACTTGTGTGTGTGTGTGCGCCCGTGTGTGTGTGCGTGCGTGTGTATATATATATATATATATATATATATATATATATATATATATATATATATATATATATATATATGTAAGTATTATGATTTGGCAACTAACTCATCCTACACTGTTTGTGTTATGGACATGAACAACACATCATATCTTATGGCTTGTTGAGGAGAAGAGTGCCATTACATTTCTAAGCAATCAGACTTGCTATTTTGTATTCCTACTATCTTACAGATGATAAAACAGCCAAATAATAAAAAATTACAAAAAATCCCATAGTCTTGCAACCAAGCCATATTTAGAAACTAGAATATCATAGAGACTCTTGACTTTTGGCTCACCCAAGCAACCTCCTGGCAACAACCCAGAATACCATAGCAACCGCATAGCAGCACTCTAACAACCTCCTAGCAATACTGTTACAACCACTTAGAACATACTAGCAACTCCATAAAAATGCCCTAGCAACAATTTAGATAACCCTGGTTACCACATAGCTATGTCCTTGCAACCACCCAGAACACACTAGCAACTGCATAGCAACCACCCAGAACACCCTAGTTGCAAAGCAATGCCCTAGCAGCGACCACCAAGAACAACCTAGCAACCGAATAGCAATGCCCTACCAACATCATAGCATAAGAAGGGTGAATTTTACACAGACAAGCACCACTCACATTGTCTAAAGAAAATGCAAATGTTGTTATCTATTGCTGTGCATTTGTTGTGTCATTTTAGCTGAAATATTAATGCAAATCTGGGAGTATAACTATGAGCTAAAACTGCTCATAAATCTCTCTGAACAGTTTCATTTCCACGTCTGCTGGTCTAATCCATCATTCAGAGATTAAATGAACTTAAACAGCTACTGGACAAGATTATTATTAAGTACAGTACACACTCTGTCAGACTAACATACAGTATTGTTGCTCACATTTAATTAGAAATGGCGGAATGAATTATTTCGTTCGAACTGCATTCTTCTTTTCGAACTAATAGATTCCCTAAAACATCCAACCACGTTTCAACTTTTCATTAAATCACTGGATCTTATTCCCTAATAATTGCATATTTCTTCAATGATCTGTCACTGAGCTGCACAAGAGTGCCCATTGATCCAATACACCTGACCCAAAGACATGCCACACTTGTAGTTGGTAGGGTTTCATGACCCAACCATGTAGAGCAATACGAGCACTCACATAATCATGCATATCCCAGCTGTCTTTGCTCTTTGTCACAGCAATGATGTGGAGGGGTGAAAGATGGAAGAGCTCATACAGTATTCATGCTGTCTTTCCTATATTTAGGTATTTCATTGAGCGGAAAGAAGACAAAGATGTGTATTTCGATATTGAATCCATCAGTGGAGTCATTAGAACTACTCAGCGGCTGGACCGAGAGGACACTCCCTGGCACAACATCACTGTCATGGCAACAGAGGAAGGTGGGTACCAGAAATGATGTTGCTGGTTAAGCATCGTCACTTTATTGACTGCAAATTACTTTGCTGAAATAGTCAGCAATGAATGCCTCAAACTCATGAGAAACAAAGTGCTGTTCCTGTTTTGTTTTTTTTTGTTTTTTTTGTGAAAATCACTTTATGTTACTTCCTGTTATGATGAAATCAACAATACAGACCTGTTAATAGTCAGAGATCACACCTTTAAGTATATTTAACAAAGCCATTCGAGCAAGAGAACAAAAGCAGGCCAGAATGTTCCTAGGCCACATAAAAACTGCAAGCATTATGTACATGGAGTAAAATTTTTTAATGTTAATTTGACGTTTGGTGCATTGGAGGGAGATGAAATGCTTCTTTAACTAATGGTATGTTATTTTTATATTTTATTTATATATTGTTATTTGTGTATTTTCGGAAATTAACTATAAGATGGCACTGCAGATGGCTGCTTCGTTGTGGAGCTCTCTAGCGTTATTTGTATTTTTTTATGTTTTGTCATGTTTTTTGTCACTCTTTTCCAATCAGTTTCACCATGGATGAACTGCTAAATGTTCGGCAGAGCATACCTGATAATTTCTTTCCGGTGTTTGATTATTCAGATGTTTTATTAGACATCTTACTTGGAGGCCCTGCGATGCTCTACAAGCGAAGCAAGGGAAGAGAGCTGGCACAGTTTGAAGCTTTGCCAATATGGCTTTAGGCAGAGGGTTCTGGTGCAGATTTGCACCCTCGCCAACAAATGGACCAACTGTGTCTGCTCGCTCAAACAAATAAGGACTTTTCTAAATCTGCTGCTCTGTTTCACGGAAACCTGGCGTGAAGTGAAGCCATCAAGGACAACGTGTTTCATCTGCCGGATTCCAGCTGTTCAGAGTGGATCGTGTTGCAGAATCAACACATCACATGCCCCACCAGAGACAGAAATATACTGGACCACTGCTACAACACTGTAAAGGATGCATATCGCTCTGTCACACATGCAGCTTTAAGACTCTCTGATCACTGTCTGGTTCATCTTCTCCTGACCTACTAGCAGAAACTAAAATCAGCTAAGCCTGTAGTAGTAGACTGTAAAGAGGGACCAATGAAGCAGAGCTGGAACTACAAGCCTACTTTGACTGCACTGATTGGAGTGTTTTTGAGGCTGCAGCCACAGATCTGGATGAGCTCACAGATACTGTGACATCATATATCAGTTTCTGTGAGGATATGCGCATCCCTACTAGGACATTTTTATCATTCAATAATTATAAACAATGTTTTCCAGGAAAACTCAGAAAGCTTTGTCATGTCAAAGGATGCTTACAGAAGTGGGGATAAAATATTGTACAACCAGCTCAAGAACACATTGACTAAGGAAATCTGAGTGGCTTAAAAAAGCTACTCTGAAAAGCTGAAAAAATCTGTAGAGTCAACTAATGGCTGATGAACTGAATGTGTTTTACTGCAGGTTTGAAAAGCTCAGACTCACACCCCTAACCCACTCTGATTTTCACTTCTCACACACACCAACACCTCCTGAAACCCCTCTCCTCCCCCCTCCTGCTACTCAATCTGAACTTAAGATCTGTGAGAAGGATGTGTGCCGGGTCTTTCAGAAGCAAAAGACTAGGAAAGCTTCAGGCCCAGACAGTGTTTCACCTGCCTGTCTTCAATAGATCACTGGAGCAGTGTGAAGTTCCATGCTGCTTCAAACGTTCCACCATCATTCCGGTCCCCAAAAAACCCCAAAGTCACAGGAATAAATTAATACAAGCCTGTTGCTCTCAGGTCTGTGGTCATGAAGTCATTTGAGAGACTGGTTTTGGCCTACCTGAAGGATATCACTCGACCCCTGCTGGAACCACTTCAGTTTGCTTACCGAGCAAACAGGTCTGTGGATGATGCTGTTAACATGGGTCTGCATTATATCCTGCAACACCTCGACAGGCCTGGGACTTTTGCAAGGATCCTATTTGTGGACTTCAGTTCAACCTTCAATGCCATTGTGTATGATCTCTATCAACCAAACTGACCCAGCTCTCCGTGCCCACCTCATTCTGACGATGGATCACCAGCTTTCTGACAGATAGGCAGCAGATAGTGAGACTGGGGAAACTCACATCCAGGACATCCAGAATTATATCACTAATTCTCTCCACTGCTCTTCTCCCTATACATGAATAACTGCACTGCAAAAGACCCCACTGTCAAGCTCCTGAAGTTTGCAGATGACACCATGGTAATCTGCCTCATCCGCAATAGTGACGAGTCTGCATACAGATGGGAGAGTGATCAGCTGGCTGTCTGGTGTGGTCACAACAAACATGAGCTGAACACGCTCAAGATGAAAGTGGACTTCAGGAGAAATCCCCCCACTCCACCAGCCCCCCCATCCTGAACAGCACTGTGGCAGCAGTGGAGTCATTCAGGTTCCTGGCCTCTACCATCTCTCAGGACGTTAAGTGGGACACCCACATAGACTCAGTTGTGGAGAAGGCTCAGCAGAGTTTGTTCTTTCTTCACCAGCTGAGGAAGTTCAACCTGCCACAGGACATCCAGGCACAAGAACAGTTTCTACCCTTAGGCCATTTTCCACATGAACAATTAAACTGTCTCAGGACTCCCCCATCGTGCAATCATGTAAATAAATATCTCAGGCACATAGGTAAATTCACTCAGATTTAATTAAATATCTGTACATTCCCCAACATTGCACAAGCATTACCACTTGCACATGTACATATGTCGTTCTATGTTATATGTCCTATTATTTTTATGACTATTTATATACTTTTACTGTTTTATATTCTGTGTCTCACTGTAATGTTCTGTGTGCACTTGTTTCTCCTATCACCAAAAAAAAAAAAAATCCTTGTGTACAAGAGGACACTTGGCAATAAAGTTAATTCTGATTCTGATTCCGGTTATTTGTTGCCATGGTGATGGCTTGCCATTGAAGGCTTCATTCTGAAATGTTCATTTCTCATCCCGCTGTGAGTGTGAAAGCGGGTTACAATGCTCGTTAGTGAGGACAGCAAGGGACCGGACCATGTTTGGCCTATGTGCCTATAAGACATCCTCACAATTATATGCACATTTATTGCATTTAACAGTAACTGTACCACTGGCAGATTTTATGGTTATTTTATTAGCTTACTTCTAGTTATGCTCCATGAGGATTTTGAATTGTAAACAAATAGATCAGGCTGTAATATCTGATTGGACAAGATGCATTCAAATCTTTTAGAAAATACAGTGATATACAGTGTGCACAAATGTGTTTTCACATCAGTTGAATTCTATATTGATGCGGCAAATTTCCACAGTGCTTGGCAACGGTAAACAGCCTACTGTTAGGTTTAGGAACTATGTTATGTCATGTTATGTCACAATGATTTTGGTTTTAGAGTTGTTGTTTTGATGAGTCTTCATGGCAAGTTCTTCTTTACCTATGTTCAATAAAGTTGTGCAACATTCCCAGAGGGAGAAATTAGGTGTTCTCTGAGCAAAGCCCACTGTTTTTCCTACTATAATGAGTATTCTGCAACAAAGTTTAGCGATGATGCATGGCTAACACATGGACCTATACTAGAAGCCACTTTAATGCACGCGTAGGAAGTTTTCTAGTCACAAAAAGTGTACATGTCGAGCACAACACCAGACTGATAAACTTTAATGGGCTGTTTTTCCCTCATTATATCTCTGAAATACTTCACAAAGCTGCAATGAAGAAGAGGAAAGATTTAAAGAATGTATAAAATAACAGAGATGGAGAGAGAGAGAGAGAGAGAGAGAGAGATGGTCACACTTCAGTTGAGCTCCAGATAAATGACAAAAAAATAAGTTTTTGTTGAATTAGGACAGTTTTTATTTATTTTTATTTTATTTTTTATTAATTTTTTCACACCTGAATCTGAGTAAAATTCAAGAGAAGATCATCACAGGATTACCCTCTACAGAAGAGGACATTTATAATGAAAAGGATGACATCAAGCAACATAAACAACATAACAACTAAGAAAACTTAAAAGAAAGAAGAGAGGTAAAGACATTTTGAACAGAAAGTGCCATTTCATAGCTCTCTTAGTTTTTGCTTAGAAGAAAAAGAGACATTTTGGACAAAACTGAAAATTGAACTTTAAAGAAATATATATATATATATATATATTATTTTTTTCTCACAAAATCAGTGAAAGTCATATTTTTGCCTGCTTTTTCGTCACTGAGAGAAAATAAACAAAAAACTGGCAGTTTTTTCAGTCGGATGTTTACATTCTAAATCAACTATGGCCAGTGCATCATCCTGGCCCCGCCCCCAGAAGAGTTCTGAACACTCCAGCCACAGCACCAGGCCTAAACAACCCCCATATATGGAGACCATCCCACTCCACTATCCTAAAGATGTCACAAATGAATCGGCACGGAAAGTCTACAAAAACAAAAGACTGACAGACAACCCAGAAACCCTTTTTGCAGACCTACATAAAGATGGCAGCATAAGTAACCTGATATTTTATACCAACAAGCCCTATGCATGGCACAAGGCCATCATTGCACACTACCCCTCTGCTGAAAGAAAAGGCATCTGCGGGGGTTTCCAGCTAAAAATAAGAAACGAGGAAGACACAACAACCACGACCGTAAATATCTACAAAACAACGGGTATAGTGGTGGTAAAAAGCATCAATGGTCTCTTTGAACAAGACTTCCTCTGTATCAAAGACAGAGCACAGAAAGAGACCACTACCAGCGACCAATTTATCCCTCCTGAGGAGTCAGTCTTCCACACCTTCCACACAGATGAGGATCAGACAGAACACAGAGACCCTTCGAGCACAGAACAGACCAAAGACCCCCATCCACACTGCTATTGTACTGACATGAGGGAGAGATTCACAGAGCTAGAGGGAGAAATGGTCCAGCTCAAGGAGATGATCTTCTCCCAGCAAACAGTTCAGACAACAGACCAGATCAGCAACAGCCCCACAGCCAAGCACAGAGATAGGGACAGCCTCAGGAGAGAGCTGTCTACACTACAGACTGAGGTGACGGAGCTCCAGCAGGAGAGAGAGGGGTTAAGGGCTCAGCTGGAGACACTGGAAACACGGTTCTTACAACAGAATGAGTTACACAAGGCCCAACTAACAGCAATGGGGATGGAAATAAGTGAACTGAGGCAGGACAGAGGAGCACAGCACAGCGAGTTCAGCTCATCAGAGAAACCAGTGGAGCAGGACACTCTTCACCCTGATCACAGCTCCCAAACAACAGAGACTCAGCACAGCCAGAATCCTCCTCTCCCATCAGACCCTTCCCTCACCTCACAACCAGCCTCACACTCAGAAAACCCCTCCACACCGACAGAAGGAACACTACGACCGGAAGTCGCTATTTTAATTGATTCAAACAGGAAATTTATCGATGAAAAGAAGCTTTTTCCCAAACACAGAGTGGCCAAACTCTGGTGCCCGAACACTCAGAGAGCACTCAAATGGCTAAGTGTTGACAAACTGGGATGCCCAAGCCATGTAATAATCCACACCGGCACAAACAATCTGAGAGCCCAACATGAGAGGGTGGCTACATCACTACAAACAGTGATTGAAAAGGCCTCAACCACCTTCCCAAATGCTAAAATTACCATCTCCACACTGCTGCCCAGAAAAGACTTCCACCCTGACACTATCCAGCGGGTGAATGCCCACCTCTCCCGCTCCTGTGCACTTAAACCCAATGTGTACCTGGCACACCACCCCACCCTGGACCCCTCATGCCTCTACGACCATGTCCATCTGTACAAGACAGCTGTTCCTGTCTTCGCCAGGACCCTAAAAGATGTGGCCCTGAGTCGGAACCACAACAGCACCCCCAGGAGCAACAGAGCGCAACAACCTCCACCCAGACCTGTAAGAAAGCACAGTGTACCCCCAGAGAGAACATCCAGAAGACTTCCGTCAAGACAACAGCATTCTCACATGCTGAGACCATCCCAACCAGCACTTGAGCATCTTCTTCCAGCCTTTACACCCTCAAATTCAGTGCATCAGACCAGGCCAAAGCCCCTCCTGCCGACCCCCTGCCCTCCTCATACCCCGCAGGCCCCGGGCAGACACAGCTACGCTCAGATAGTGAGCAGAACCTCCACAACAGCACCAGAGCAAGCCACATCAATAGAGCTAAGAGACATCCGTCAGATGCTCAACCTCATCTGCTCACACCTACTGTCATAGGTCAAAAACTTATCAACAAAATTATGACCCCATGGATAACAAAGCCTTTATAATTTCATGTTGGAACATTCAAGGCCTAAGATCATCTACCTTTGGCCTCAAAAGCAGAAACCCAGATTTCAACTCAGAAATCATAAACTCAGACATCATCATCCTGCAGGAGACATGGAGCCGAGGAGATGGACCCACCGGCTGCCCCAAAGGCTACAGAGAACTCATCATCCCATCCATTAAACTGCCTGGAGTGACACAAGGAAGAGACTCGGGAGGCATGCTTATTTGGTACAGATCAAATCTTGCCCATGCCATCAAAGTAGCTAAAACAGGACAATTCTACGCATGGTTAGAAATTAATAAGATAGTCACCGCAACAGAGAAAAACATCCTCCAGTGTGCCACTTATATCCCTCCAGCAGAGTCTCCATATTTTAATGAAGACAGTTTCTCCATTCTTGAAGTAGACATTAATTACTTCCAGTCACAGGGAAGCGTACTGCTCTGTGGAGACCTGAATGCCAGAACAGGTGAAGAACTGGACACACTTAACTCTCAGGGGGACACATACCTGCCTGGAGGAGACGCCCTCCCCACACCTATACAAGCACAGAGACACAGTTATGATAAAACAACAAACAAAAGCGGAACACATCTTCTTCATCTGTGTCGCACACTAGGTCTGTTCCTAGTCAATGGCAGGCTTCGAGGAGACTCCTACGGTAGATACACCTACAGCTCATCTTTCGGTAGCAGTACAGTCGACTATTTTCTGACAGACCTTAACCCAAACTCCCTCAGAGCGTTCACAGTCAGCCCACTAAACCCCCTGTCAGACCACAGTAAAATAACCCTCTACTTAAACAGAGCAATGCTCAACCAAGAAGCATCTAAACAAACCCAGCTCCACTCACTTAGAAACATATATATATGGAAACAAAACAGTAAAGATACATATCTAAGTACAATTAGTCAACCGAAAATTCAAGCCCTATTAGATCAATTCCTTGCCACTCCTTTCCCGCACAATAGTGAAGGTACAAACCTAGCAGTAGACAAGCTGAACAGAATATTTGAGGTATCAGCAACACTATCCAACTTAAAAACCACAAAAAGAAAACCAAAAAGACCACATGCCACTGAGAAATGGTTTGACAATGACTGCAAAAAACTTAGGAAAGAATTAAGAATCCTATCCAACCAGAAACATAGAGATGCTGACAATGAGAACATCCGTCATCTCTATCACGAAAAACTTAAACAATATAGGAATACTTTAAGAAAGAAAAAAGAACAAAACACAAAAAGTCAACTCAGGGAAATTGAAGAATCCTTAGAATCCGACCAGTTCTGGAAACATTGGAACACACTAAACAAATCCTACCATCAAGGACTAGCTATCCAGAATGGAGATGTTTGGATTAACCACTTCTCCAACCTCTTTAATAATGTAAACAAAAATCAGGAACAAAATGCCCTTTCTGACAAACTAAGGGTTTTAGAATCAACCATCAAAGACTACCAGAACCCCTTAGACTCCCCAATGACACTAACCGAACTATTAGACAAAATCCAAACCCTGAAATTGCAAAAAGCCTGTGGTGTCGATGGTATCCTAAATGAAATGATTAAATACACAGACCACAAATTCAAATTAGCCATTCTCAAGCTCTTCAATATCATCCTGAGTTTAGGTATATTCCCCAACATTTGGAACAAAGGACTTATTACCCCAATCCATAAAAACGAAGACAGATTTGACCCTAATAACTACCGTGGTATATGTGTAAACAGCAACCTAGGCAAACTCTTCTGCAACATCCTAAACAGCAGACTAGCCCATTTTCTCAGAGACAGAAATGTCCTGAGCAAGTGTCAAATTGGCTTCCGACCAAAATATCGCACATCAGACCATATATACACTCTCCATACCTTAGTCGATAAGCAAATTAATGAAAACAAAAGTAAAATTTTCTCATGCTTTGTTGACTTCAAAAAAGCATTTGACTCTATTTGGCATGAAAGTCTTTTTCTTCAATTAATCCAGTGTGGCAGTGGAGGAAAAACATATGACATCATCAAATCAATGTACACAAACAACAAATTTGCAGTTAAAATTGGCAACAAACACACAGAATTCCTCCCTCAGAGTCGTGGAGTGAGACAGGGCTGCAGCTTAAGTCCCACGCTGTTCAATATCTACATAAATGAGCTAGCGAGGGCTCTGGATCAGTCTACAGCACCTGGCCTTACTCTACTGGACACTGAAGTCAGATGCCTTCTGTTTGCTGATGATCTGGTGCTGCTGTCTCCCACTAAAGAGGGTCTACAGCAGCATCTAGACCTCCTGCACAGCTTCTGTCAGTCATGGGCCCTATCAGTTAACCCCAAAAAGACAAAAATAATGATTTTCCAAAAAAGACCCAGCCGCCAAGACCAACATCATAGTTTTAAATTGAACAACATGCTCCTCGAACACACGCAGGACTACACTTACCTTGGCATAAATATTAGCAACACAGGAAATTTTAAAAAAGCTGTAAACGACTTGAGAGACAAGGCACGGAGAGCTTTTTATGCTATTAAGAGAAATATCCAAATTGACATCCCAATCAGAATCTGGCTAAAAATAATAAAAACTGTAATAGAGCCCATCGCGCTGTACGGGTGTGAAGTCTGGGGTCCACTCACAGACCAAGAGTTCACTAAATGGTACAAACACCCAATAGAGACTCTGCAGACCGAGCTATGCAAAATCTTGCTACGAGTTCAGCGCAAAACCCCAAATAATGCCTGTAGAGCAGAATTAGGATTATACCCCCTTGTAATAACGATTCAAAAAAGAGCCATTAAATTCCATGCCCACTTAAAAAATAGCGATGAACAGACCCTCCATCACAAAGCCCTGTCCTACCAAGAGCTGAAGCCAGAGAAAAACGCCCTCGGCCGATTGGTCTTAGAGCTGACGTCACAAACTGACAATAAAAACATAGCCAGACCAAACCAAATCATTAAAACACAAAAAGAGAAATACCTCAAACATTGGACAGACGCAACAGCCAAACAGAGTAAATTGGAATGCTATTTGGCCCTAAACAGAAAATATGTATTGGCAGGATACCTGAGTAAAGTGAGCGACCCTAAACTGAGGAAAGTCCTGAGCATGTACAGACTCAGTGAACACACACTGAGCATAGAGACAGGCAGACACAGACAGACCTGGCTGCCGAAGGAAGAGCGACTGTGTCCTCACTGCACGGAGAACCAAGTGGAAACAGAACTACACTTTTTGACATCCTGCCCCAAATATACAAACATTAGGGACACTTTCTATCCCCTTTTTACAACCTACCAGAAAGACTTCCACCAAAAATCAAATATGGACAAACTCCCACTCCTGCTAGGAGAAAGCCCAGCGAGCTCAAGCCTGGCTGCCAGGTACGTGAGGTCCTGTCACGAAGAAAGAGCCTCCTGCAGGACAGAGCTACCAACCATACGCCTAGAGACACTATTAGAAAATTAAAAATTTTTATTGCAATGTTTATTTCCATGAAAAAAAAAAAAATACTTTATTTTTATTTATTTATTTATTTTTATTTTATAATTATTACTTATTTATATTGTATAGTGTTATGAATGCTTTGGCAATGTAAAGATTTCTTTTACCATGCCAATAAAGCTATTTGAATCTTGAATCTTGAATCTTGAGAGAGAGAGAGAGAGAGAGAGAGAGAGAGAGAGAGAGAGAGAGAGTGAAAGCAATTGAAAGGGAAAGGAGAGACAGAAGACAAAGATGGGTTGAAATAAATGTTTTAATAAGCATTGAAAAAAAAGAGATTGGTAAGATAGGAGGTGGAGACCAGGCAAAGAATAAGTGACAGAGGAGAGTGTATTTAACATCCAATTTTATTGTTTTAAGTGTTATTGTTGTTGGATCCTAATTTCTGATTGGATGAGCCACATTCAAAGCAACTGTGTGTCCATCTGTCTGACTGTCGGCCTACCTAACTTTCTGTCTGAATGCCTGTCTGTCTGCCTGATGTTCATGGTGATCTAAGTGCTGTGGTTCGTTACCCCACACAAAATTGAGCAAGTGGTGCTGTACACTAATGCTTCAATTTAAAATGTCATTATTGGTAAATTGCAAACTATGCTAAGTGAGTCTGAAATATGCTAAATATATTCAAAAGATCCTAACTCAATGCAATTTGTTGTTTGAATTACTGAATAACATGTAATGGTAATGAATATTTTAACATTCTTGTTGTTTTAATTTATGATCATTATAATACCTTGGTATTCTCAGCGTTTTTTTTGCATTTTGATTTTAATTAATTTAATCAGTATGAGTCCAACTGATTCTGAGAATTCCTATGAGGCAATTTAGCCAATCTGTAAACATAATTAATCTGATCCTGCCCAGGAATCAAGGGATATATGCAAATGTACATTTTATTAAGAAATTATAGTTCAAATATGTGTTCTTTTCAGACAAACTGAATTTGCATAACCTGTGTTTGTTAATCATAAATTAATTGGACATTGGCATGTTTTTGTTTATTAAATTTTTATATCCAGCAATATAATTAGGAGATTTGTTGAGGAGTGGTATGCTGGTATTTTTCTAGCCTTACAATTTTCACATTACGGTTGATAGGGGACATGCTCTGCTAATATGGTCCATTATGCCAACTAGTAACACCCTAGCAACCACCCATAACTAACACTCTAGTGTCTTTTACTATAACTATTGATTTAAACTATCACATAAAGGATAATCGCTGACATTTTCAAGTATTTTTTGTTCTGTTTAGGCCTTTTAAATGCTGGCTGGATGGATGGATCTTTCTTATGACATTGTCTTCAATCCTCTATAAGCTGCTTATATGATGTTCATGAAAACTACTTGTAATTCAGATATTCTTTCATTCAGACTTTCTGACATTTTCACTCACGATCAAATTTATTGATTCAATTTCAGACAACCCCAGTCTTCAGAGCCACGTGCCTATCACTGTGCAGGTTCTGGATGTGAACGACAATCCTCCAAAGATCAACAGCGATGAGGAGCTCATCATCTGTGAAAGCTCCAGGCCAGGACAGGCAAGTCCCACAACAGCCTGACACCTTAATTCCCTGCCGTCATTTGCTGTGTGTGAGAGAGAGAGAGAGAGAGAGAGAGAGAGAGAGAGAGAGAGGGGGGGGGGGGATGCATATTTAGAGTGGGCAGAAATATGAAAACGGAAGGGGGTTCGGCTAATGCTAATCATCTCTCAATGAGAGTCAGAATTTGATCAACAAAGCATGACAGTTCTGACTCACCAAAGCACACTCCTATTTTCCTACCCACAATTTTTCCATTTAATTTCATGGTTTTTCACCAGCAGAACAAAGAAAGACAGGGCTGAGAGAAAACGTAAAGGATGAATGAGGTCAAGCTCATTTTAATATTCCCTGTGTTCCCAACATAAAATAGTGCATTAATTTTGGTCAAATTATCTATTTTACATTAAAGAACCAAAACTAAATTAACAAAGTTACTTGTATGCATTTATCATTTGTTTAAAATGTTTCTCAGATATGTAATTAGCCTAGTCCTGGACCAAATTGCACAATAAATACCATATTTATTGAAGAATTCATATATATATATATATATATATATATATATATATATATATATATATATATATATGAATTCAATAAATATGGTATGGTGTATGTATATATATATGACATGAATTTAATTTTAAGGAATTTAATTTTAATTATATATATATATATATATATATATATATATATATATATATATATATATATATATAATTAAAATTAAATTCCTTTGTTGTGTGACTGTTAGAATTTATTTTTAATAACAATTTAGTTTATTCCTTATTAAATAAAATAAGAATAAGAATAATACAGGAATTCAAAATAAACTATAACATAAACTATTTACAAAAATAAAATAAACATGTCAAAATAGCAAAAAAAAGCATGAGAAATTTGTTATGATAAATAGAGGACCCAGATGCAGGTATCGGTTCAAATGATATTTAATGGAATATTATGGAGTGGTTAAACACAGCAAACAATCCAAATGGCGATGATGATGATGATGATGATGATGAAGATGACAGCGAAGCTTGGCAGGCAATGACTGCAGTGAGGTGGGATGATGAAGGCAGAGATGACCAAATGCAGAGGGTACTGAGAGAGATATATGATTAGAACACAGGAAAACAGGTTAAGGTAAATCCAACTAAAACAAGAAAAGAGCGTGAGCATGAGCATGAGAGAGACAAATCATGACACACGAGAACACTCCGACAAACACAACACACACAAAGGGATACTTATAAAGGAGAAAGGAGATGCAGGTGTCGCTTTAATCAGGCAGCGGCTGGTAATAAGTGTTGCAGAGCAATGCTGCCACATAATTAACGCCACAATGCAACAGCACGTGGGAAGACACACAAAACTAACCAGGGCTGAATAATCCCATGACAAAAAGTTTAGAGTTTCTAAACCATCTACTAGCCTGGATTAAAGGCATTTCTATACATTTGTTGAAATAATAAGTTCATATATAACATTAACAAAATAATTCAAGATGATTTGCAAGTGTTATCTTTAAAAAATAACACTGTGAAGTTTAAATTTCACAGTTTCTGTTTTCCCACAAGCAAGAAGCATTGCAAAGCACTTATAGGTATTTGCCCTTTGCAGGGAATAGGGCATAGGGATGAACAACTCATAATGGACCGCACTGAAGGAGTCAAAACGCCTATTGGGTTGCCAGGACAACATAAGCCCACAAGCCAGCTGGTTTTGACACAGAAAGCACTCTACTTCCAAGAACTGCTGAGATGCCCGTAGAAATTTCAGTAGAAATATTGTGTTAATTTAAAAAAGAAGGAAAAGAAATAGAATAAAGCAAAACAATATTCAGAGACTGAATTCCCACATTTCACTTAAACCACATTTGGGAGAAGTGAAACGTGTACCCTGTTGAGAAGACCTGCATGGTTGGTCAGCAGCCTAAGTTGTGTTTTTCAGGTTGGTCCCCAGTACAGGATCCAGGTGTGCTGGTGTCCCTAGCAGGCACCTTATCTTAAACTAAAAGACTGAATTTGTCAACTAACTCAAGTAGAAAGCCCTAAATGAACTCTAAGCTGAGAAAGCTACATTTTGCTGGTCAACAGCATCACTATGTTGGTTCACTAACTAGACCAACACTAATCCGCCGCAAGGTTCGACATGTTGTGCATTCTGAGATGCTATTCTAAACACTACAATTGTGCAGAGGGGGTATCTGAGTTACCGCAGCCTTTCTGTAAGTCTGGTCATTCTCTGTTGACCTTTCTCATCAGCAAAGCATTTTTGTGCACAGAACTGCAACTCACTGGGTGTCTTTTTGTTTTTCACACCTATTTAGAGTGTATTTTCTATACACTCTAAAGGCTGTTGTGCGTGAAAATCCGAGTAGATCAGCAGTTACAGAAGTACTCAAATAAGCCTGTCTAGTACCAATAATCATGCCATGGTCCAAACACTGATATCACATTTTCCCCCATTCTGATGGTTGATGTGAACATTAAATGAAGCTTCTAACCCATATCTGCCTGATTTCATACATTACACTGCTGCCACATGATTGACTGATTAGATAATAACATGAATATGTAAAGTGCACCTAATAAATTGGCCAGTGAGTGTATATATATATATACTGTATATATTAAAACATACTATTTCCAAAAGCCTTTTTTAATACTAATAGGCTTTTGTTTACCCTTTTCTGTTGATGGCAGGTCATTCAGACCATTACGGCTGTGGATAAAGATGATTTTGCCAATGGGAAGGGATTTTCCTTTTCTTTTCCTGGAGGAATTCCTGTCAACCCCAACTTTACAATTAAAGACAATGAAGGTATGTAACGTTTTCTTGCCGTACATCTTTTATGTGTACAAGCACGGGTCAGAGATTACTCTGTCAAGTGTCAGGGAATATGTGATTTCCATGCCTGAAAAAAATTGACATTTACTCCCTCTCGTATTGTTCCAAACCCTTGTAACTTTCTTTTTTTCTGTGGAACACAAAATGAAATATTAGGCAGAATGTTAGCCTCAGTCACAATTCACTTAAAAATAAAATGCAATAAAAGTGAATGGTTACTGTGGCTAACATTCTGCCTAATATTTCATTGTGTGTACCACTGAAGAAAGTTATATGGGTTTGGAACTACACGAGGGAGAGTAAACAATAACATAATTTCCAGTATTTGTGGAAACATAGAAAAAATTGCACTAGCTTTAAGATATCATTCCTGCAGAAATAATCACTGCAAAAGTCTTAAAATGTGATCAATATCTTTCCCAGTTGATGTTTGACCAACATTTAAGAATTCATTAAATATAGTCCACATGATTAAGTGAGACTATTGATGAAAGTTTACATGCAGTTGGCAGTAAAAATCTCTTATGCATGATTAATTGTGCGACTGAGAAGTGAAATCAATGAGCTGTAATGGCATTTCTTTCGATAATCAATATTACCATAACAACTTAGTCATTGAATACAGAGTCTGCGTGGTCTTGCAGTCATTGCGTTTATAAGAGGGTGGAAGGTTGTGAAGAATTGTGTTTTGTTTTCCATCTTACAGATGTCAACAGAATGTCTTATTTAATTAAAGTTTTCAGTAAAATGTGTAAATTGATAAATATTAAATAAAAATGTATTTCTAAATGGATTGGAATGAGATTTGAAAATCCACAGGGTTTTTGTCAGCCATTTTTATGTAAAGAAATTGTTAAATTAACATTAATACTTTATCTCTTTGAAAATCAGATTTCGGATGTAAAAGTGGTTGCAAATGCAGTTACATGTTAATGGGTTCTCAATCATCATTGTAACTCAACCTGCTGATACTTTGGCACCTCATCCTTTGGAAAGTTAATATTGGTTCTTCCATTGAGGCCCTACAGGAACTGTCATTTTGTTTGGATTGTATGTCTGAACCTTGGGACTTTTAATCTTCTTAGCACTTCTTTTGTGTCATTGGACCCTCATGTGAACTTTAAAGCAATAGGGGAAACCACCATACTTTTAAAGCACTTCCAAAATGTGGCTCAATCCCCCCCCAAATCACTGTCCTTCATTGTCAAAAAGAGCAAGCATTCCATTTGAGGGATTATTGGTCTAACCACACACACAGCAGCCCTCTACATTGCAAGTAACTCACTCACATATGCGAGTAAATTTCGCACTATGTGACCAAAAAAACGTTTGTTATTAGCTACTGACAAGTAATTATTAACATTTCACTTGCGAGTGATAGAGTTTTACTGAATAAAAAGTTGTGCGTGCATGCTGCATGTTGTGTCATTCAGTTGAACTCCGAGCATCTCAGGGAACCGCACCTCTTGAGAGCATGTGAAGATGAACCACTTCTCAAGCATTCTGATGTGCACGCCATCTACAAATGCATTTGTCAAACTCCTGCGAAAATATAAAGAAGGTATAAACGTATTAATTTTGTGAACACAAAGCACTCCAGTTTCACTTAACGGCCATGTAATGGCAAATATCCATTTTCATTGTGGGTTTATTTTCACAGTGTTAATAACACACAGTGAGACCTGCTCTATTTCTGGGGAGATGATAAAATGAAAAAGAATCTCAAAGTCTTCCTTCACGAGGAATAAGGGCTTGTGATTTAAACAGAGAGCCTTAAAATAATGTGTGAAAGTGAAGAATTTAAGGCAGAAATATTGTATAATATAATATAATATAATATAATATTTAAGCAACATCACACTCGCAATCATACGATATGGCCCTACATCAGCACTGCTGTGATTCGGCCGCAGAGTAGGTAATCACAGCAGTGCTAATTTAGGGCCATATAGCACAATTGTGAGTGTGATATTGCTTATATACAACAGTTCAATGAACAAGTAAGGTGGTGGACGGTTTTCCAGAAGCACTTTGGTGTGGACCGAAAGTCCTTCTCCATGGCTTCTCCGAACTTTTCCCACACCCACTGCTTTGCCTCCATCACGGGCCTGTCGGTGCCTTGCAATTGCCTCCGGAGACCTCCGTGACAACAAATCCTGGAAGGCCTCTTTCTTCAGTCAGATGGCTTCCCTGACCACCAGTGTCCACCACGGTGTTCGAGGGTTACCACCCCTTGAGGCACCTAAAACCTTGAGACCGAAGCTCTCCACCGCGGCTTCGGCAATGGAAGCTTTGAACATTGCACACTCCAGTTCAATGTCCCCAACCTCCACAGGGATGCCTGAAAAGCTCTGCCGGAGGTGTGAGTTGAAGATCTTGCGGACAGGGGCCTCCTCCAAATGTTCCCAGTTCACTCGCACTACTCGCTTGGGCTTCCCAGGTCTGTCCAGAGTCTTTCCCGACCCCCTGACCCAACTCACCACCAGATGGTGATCAGCTGACCGCTCCTCCCCTCTCTTCACCCGAGTGTCCAAAACATATGGCCTCAGATCCAACGACACGATTACAAAATCGATCATCGACCTTCGGCCTAGGGTGCTGTGTTACCACGTACCCTTATGAGCATCCTTATGTTCGAACATGGTGTTTGTTATAGATAATCCATGACTAGCACAGAAATCTAATAACAAACATCCACTCGGGTTCAGATCAGGGAGGCCATTCCTCCCAATCACGCCTTTCCAGGTGTCCCTGTCATTTCTCACGTGCACGTTGAAGTCACCCAGCATCACTATGGAGTCCCCTATTCAGGACTCCATTCAGGGTCTCCAAAAAGGCAGAATACTCTGAACCGCCCGGGTCTGGTCCATCGAGACCCACGGCCTTCACTGCCACCCATATGACAGCGCACCTGACTCCTGCGGTTTCTCCAATGGGTGGTGGGCCCAAGGGATGTAGAGGTGGATGTCACCTTGTTTCTTTGGGCTGTGTGACAAGCCCGGCCACCAGGCGCTTAATTGTTTAACAATTATTTGTAAGCCAAATTGCACAATTGTGACCCTTAATTTTCATTATTAGGTTCCTACCTTGTGAATTGTTTTGTTATAAATGTATATGAAATTTCAAACAGTGACAACAGCTTGTACATTATTAAAAATGAGATTTTAATGTGAAATTTTTACATTTTTAAAAGCTGAAATGTGATTAAAATCATAAAGCAAAATATATTTAAAAAATTACAATATACTATATTGCGTATTGTAGATATATATGAAGAGACCCCTCTCTTGGTTTGCTTAATATATTTTTTAGCTACATTTACTCTGGCGAGCACAAACAAAAATGTACTAGCCAATGACGATTCTTTCTCCAACATGATAGTAGAGGGTTGCACAGTAGTTCAGTCCCAGTTGCTCTCATATGAATTATCAGCAGCTCCCCAAACTCCCGAACCAACGGCCTTAATGCAATACTTACACAGATGCCTGTTGGCTGAATGTCACCATGGTGACCGCTCTTATCCCAGGTAGGCATGGCCAATATATCTTAAATAAAAGTATATTTCTGTTCTGTATATATGTTCAGCTGTTTTACAATAAGAGTTACAATACCATAAAAATCCAGTTAAAAAAAAATCACAGTCATGTTTTTGAAACTGTTTTTCACTAAACAAATGCAATGAAGAATGGTTTTCATTCATAAGCACCAATATAACCTTTATATTTCTTTACTTGAAAGTTTCAATTCATGTTGCCAGCAAAACCATTGTGAATATTCACCTAGCCCTGCAAAAAAAACCAAAAAAAAACACAAACATCCAAAAAACAAAAGCTAAAGCCTACCTAAACTGATTCACTGGTTTTAGCAGGTCCCCCAGCTTGGTCTGGCTAGTTAGTTGGCTGTTCAAAGGGGTTAGGGGCACTTTAAGACCGGTCATGCCAGGTCTCGGCTGATCTTACCAGCTAAAATTAGCCTACCAGTTTAGTCTGGTTGTATCCCAAGCAGGATGGCTAATTTTAGCTGGTTTAAGGCTCCCGTAACGGTCTTGTCAGTCGACTGGTTATAGAGGGACTTTGTTCAATTTTAAGCTGGTCAGGCCAGGTATTAGCTGGTTGAAGCTGGTCTTCCAGCTTGGCCAAACTGGTGCTCAGCTGGTTGATGCTCGGAGACCTAAACAGACTTATACCAGCTAAGACCAATCAACCAGGTTAAGCTAAAACAAGCTGGTCTTCAGCTGGTCTGGCTGTTAAGTTGGCTGGTTTAGAGTGGCTTGTTGCAATTTTTAAGATGGTCTCCCAACCTGGCCATGCTAATGCTCAGCTTGTTATAGCTATGAGACTCGCCTAAACTAGCTTGGATCAGCCAACCAGCTAGGCTAAAAACAGACTACACTGGTTGGCTGGTTTAAGCTGGTCTCCTAGGCTGGTGTGGCTGGTCAGTTGCCTGGTTTTGGGACACTTTCAAGATGATGAAGCCAGCTCTTGTCTGGTCTTAGTTGGTTTAAACTGACCTTTGAGCCTACCCAAGCTGGTGCTCAGATGTTTGTTTGTTTTTTAGCTCTGAGAGCAGGCTAACAAGCTAAAACCAGACAACCATCTTAGGGGGGTCCAGCTGTGGACTTCACTAAGGTATTTGAACTTAGAAGGAGAAAAGGGGATAAACAAATACCACTTGAGAATGTTTTTGGGGTTTTAGTTTGGTTTTGGAAAGATGCCTGGACCATGAGAGGCAAAAAAGAGAGAGGGAAAGGCCAATCGATGAAATGATGGAAGAGAAAATGATTTGGGCTTAGAGAGTATCACAAGTTCCACTCCATTCCTATCGAGCACACTGCAGTCTGGAGTTTACTTCATTTACCCAAGTACTCACTGGAAGTCTCTCTCTATCTCCCACTCTTTAATCTCTCTCCATATGAACACACCACTGTTTACCAGTCTAAGGAGCCGTTCAGACTGAACGCATTCTTGCGCTTAAAAAGTAAGATGCAATGTATAGTACAGAACAAAGATTACTTGAGATGCTTGTTTTTAACAGTTTAACAGGGGTCTTATGACGTCTTCATTTTTACAAACAGTGTGGATGGATTTACAGAAGTGTTCGGAATGAAGGGCCTTAAGTATTGAGAATTATCAGCTTTAGCCATTTGTGGTCGATGTCTTTCTCAGTCTCAATAAGCTCTCCATTTAATCTCATTGCTGTTTTAGAGAGAAAAAAAAGCAAAAAACAAATTAGATATTAACAAGACCTCCTCCTCTGTTTTTCCTTCCAATGGGAGGCTGGAGAACAAGACCCATTGTGTGCCCTCTTGTCTGCGAATACCTACTGTAAATGCTTGGAATTTAGCAATAGTACCACTTTTCCTTCTTTACAAGTGCTCAAAGCAAATGGGACTTTATCTAAATGACTGCATGGTGTTGGAAAGTAAACACATTTCCATTCATAGTGTTGACTAACATTTTTCCACCTTTGACTTTTAAGTTGTTCAGCGGAATTGGCCAAGCGTCGCTAACTACAATTAATTTGCTTCTTCCTCTATTTCTTGATTTATAGTGGCAAATGTATGGAGCACAGTGAAAGGAAGGCTAAATGGACTCAATTATTGTCTGTTCACGTATTACTTTATAAACGCAGTGTCTCTGTTTGAATAACAATGTGAAATAGAGGGCTCCAGAGTGCAAACAGGGACCCTCACGCGGATATTCTATTTAATTGTGTTCTCTATACGATTAGACTTTGTAGTGGAGCCGAGGGTAATTGCAAAGTAAATATTCATGAGTGAGCTTACAACGATGCAAAAGGTGACAGAGGGACATGCTAAATACATGCAAACATGCAATCTCAGATTCATCGCTCTGCTAATCAATTCCACACACACTCACACACACACACCCAGGAATAGTTCCATTTACACAACCTAATGTCTTTCCAAACCCATATGCTCAACTTTTTTTCTTCTGTGGAACAAAAAACGTTCCTAAAAACACGATCAAGGAAGGAAAAAGATCATATCAATCTTTGTGATTGGGTCTCTAATTCTTCTAATGTCATACAATAGTTTTTATTAAAACAATAAGAAACTTAAGTGTGCCGATTACTCTTAAATCACATTTGCAAACACTATCAGCTAACATAATGGTGCACTGATGGCATCATCGTCATCGCACCAGGTATGGCATCACTGGCGGCAAAAAACCATTGCATCTTGCTTATGGTAACTCACTGCGATGAATAGCAGTGTAGGAGAAGGTATTCTGTAAATAACAACTGTTCCTCTCACAAAGCTATCGTAATTTTCCATTTGTGTTCCATGGTGCAAAATAACACCATTTGGGTTTGGGACAACATGAAGGTGAGAAAATAATAACCACTTTGGTGTCAGACTATCAGTGCTCATGGAACGTCTCTCATCCTATCAGATTTGAGGACCGGAACTAACTGTTGTATATTGTTGATTACGCAATTTTGACAAGACACGCCGGAGTTATGGACGTCGCCATCTTCTTGTCACTGTCACTATGGTTACAGCTGTTAGAATATGGTTGTGACTTTGGTTGTTTGTTCATACATACAGTATTCAAACTGCTACTGTACGCTGTTGTGTGAACAGGACATTTCAATACTCACACCTGTAAGTAAATACGGTTGTCAATCCAAAACACTGACAGTGTGAATGTATCCCATGAGTCAAAATGATTTTTGTGGTGATCAACATTATGCAACAAAAGCTGCCAATTGAGCTTAACTTGGATTGAACCCAGCATTCTCCTTTAACAAGTATTTTTGGGAATACAAGATACTCCGATTAAATCAGAAGATAAGAAGGAAATAATAGTTAGGATTAATGTTATTCTTAGGAATACTTTGTGAATCCCACCCCTGGTTCCTTCACGATTCCATTAACAATTATTGTAGTATTTTTGAGGAACGCAGAATAGACAATGATTGGAAAGCAATTCTTATTGTATTAATACCACAGAACAATTATAACAAATCTGAAATATGTTATGTTGCATGTTTCTATAGAACTCTCTATGCTGTATATAACACTATCAATTATTCAAATAGTTAACCATGATTTTAAATGTTAAATGTTTTGGGTTTAATTCAAGTTAAGCTCAATTGACAGCATTTGTGGCATAATTTTGATTACCTCACAAACAAATTTTGACTCCCTTAAAAAAAAAAAAAAGGAACAATTGCAGTCATAGTAAGGCACTTACAATGGAATGAGTGGGACCAATCCATTGACATAATCTCTGTAATACATTATTTATTGCTTACCAGGATTACAGTATTTACTATCCTTGGGTTGTAATGACAACAAAGTTGTAATATTAGATCTAACTTTATGTTTACATGGGGGGGTTCTGGGTTCAATTCATATTGAACCCAGAGTATTCCTTTAAAGGTAGAATGTGTAATTTCTATGGCATTATGGCACCAACAGCATAATAAAAAGTTAAAAGATTAAAAAAAAAAAAAAAGATTGTTGTTAAACCTTTCCCCTGGTCTTGCATAGTTCAGTTAACAGCCAGTCCCTGCCCAAACACCCATTTGGGATATTTTATAAGTACCATAGACCCACAGTGTTTTTTTTTTTGTTTGTTTTTTTAACTTTCCAGGGAAATCAACTCAACTAATGGGTTACTTTAGGTTGTCGCTGCATATTAAGCTGGAATAGCAGATTTTTTTATTTTTTTTATTTTTTTTAAAAAAAAAATTTTAATGACACAGCTCCTTTAACTTATAAAAATGTTTTCTACCAGACTGTATTCCTGTATAGTACCAGAAGTTGAATTTGTATAAGAAACATTCCCCGCTTTTTTGCAATTACTCAAAATTAGACTTGTCTTAATCATTATCGTGGAAATAATCTCATTGTACCTTTACAATAACAATAAATACCTTGGATCTTGATTTCAATGGAAGAAAACTACCTTACAGTGACAGCTAAAGGAATAGTTCTTTGTCACAAATATACGTATTCCTCTCTTAAGGCTGCACCGTTCCAGTGTTTTAAAGCTTCATTAGGCTGTTGATTCTGACTCATCTTTCCGTGGGGCTTTTTAAAATGTAGTTATGCATTTATTTTCTGTTCTCCCCAGGCCTTAGATGCTATTAGAGAAATGTTCCTCTCCGCTGGCAGGAGCGGACGTTCTCAGCAGTTTGTTGTGTGTCCAAAAAGCTTTTAAATGTAGAATGTATGTCCCACCAGCACACTTTGATGAGAGACGTATTGGATGATGTCTTGTAATGTATTTTTCAACCCCTAGAATATTTACCATGTTTCAGTGAAACCTTTGCTTTTGATGAGATGTTTTTTTGTTATGTTCTTCAAATCGGCTGTAGTCTCTTGAGTCTTTGTTTCGAAAGTGTTTGTTCAGGGTGAGTTCAAGTTAATTAAACATGATAAAGTATTCGCTGAAAGAGTCACAAGTAGAACAACACATGTTCTGCTAAGTAATTCTTAGCATAGTCTTACATAGCCAGACTTTTGACTATCAGCATGACATCTGGTCCACATTGCTGCTTATTCTAGCCAAGAACCACCCACATAGACAGGAAGAGAGCGTATGACCGACATGGAAAATGACCAGCCACTGTTTGTTTCCTTATCACATGGGTGGGTTTAAGGCTAAAACATAGACCTGCATGGAAAATAATAATAATACAGCAGAAGTCAATCACTGTGATATCATTTAAGATAAACCCGCACCTTAATGGAATGCAAAAGCAAAACAAGCTGTGATAAGTTGCTGTCTATGCCAAAAACTCCTAAATCTGTCTCCACAAGAATAATATTTGCATTACATTATGGCTGCTCAAATTGAGCTGTTTTTGGCCAAACAAAGATATTATAGCCAAATTAGGTCTCCCAGGTCTTAAGAATGAACATAAGGATCATCTTATTCATTTATTTATTCATAACAGAGCCTTCCTCAATAGAAGTTTAAGTTATGCAAGGAACACACCCAACTTCACATTTACTCAAAATTAGGCTTCCCTTGATCCTTCTGCTGGTGCCAAATCATCATGATGACATTTTATTTTTGTACAGGCAATTAAACGGTTGCTCAGATCTCTAAATGACCCAGTTACTTTAATAGATCAATTGATTTGTGAAAGCATCTTTCAGCATGTTTGCATACACCAAGACCTTTCCAGAACAGCACTTCATTAGACGAGTTGAAAGCTGTTACTGTCAGGCTGGTGGTATTTGGGAATTTTAATTAGTCTGAGTGTCACTCAGATGTCCTGACACTTTAGTGGTGGTTGAAATGTTTTTATGTGACATAACATTGCTGTTTTCACAGTGAAAGCTTAAATATGACACATATATATATATATATACTGTATATATATAAATCTCTTCTGAAGATTTTAAGGTCTTTGAGCTAACAAAGAAAATGCAAACACAAACCATCACGAACGCTGACTAAAAGAGAATCATATTGAATCATCAACCTCCAATAGAGCTCAATAGAAGGGTTCTGAATGTAAAAAAATCATTAAATAAATCAATCATTAAATTGATTTTTTTTGCAGAAATGTATCAACATTGAGCGCCAAGATTGTTAAACAATGGTCAGTGTAAATTCAGCTTCGTTTTGTCCAAAGGTTCACCATTCAGAGAAGTTGTTGTTTCCATGGAAATGTGAATTACAGAGTTTTTGCAAGCTAGAAGAAGCCAGTTAAGGTACACTAAGTTACAGTAGATACCTAATTATCATTAGGTCATATCCACACTTAAAATATGAAAAATAAACTGGCAGCGGTGATTTACATGCACAATTACAGAGCGATGTAGCGAGTGATGCTGTTCCCAGGCTTCCTTGGTCATGCTGAGTAGTCCTCGTGGCTGCCGACGGAACAGGAGCTCAAAGGGATTGAAACCTTTGGAGTCCTGAGGTACTTCTGAAACTCCAATTATGTAAATCATACAGTAGTGATGTCCAGTTCGTGAATCATTCTTTTGAACTGGTTCTTTTTAGTGAATGAGTTGAACCAGTTCACCAAATCGGACTGAATCGGTTGAAACAGTTTGCATCTTGAGTCAACACTGATCCACGAGTTACACTAACTTAACCTGATACTCCGAATCAAAATGAGCCAATAACCAGGAGTAATATGACCCTAGAACTGGTGATATCTGCTTTTGCCAACTCTTCTTTGCAATGAACCACTCCAACAAGTTCACAAATCACACTGAATGCTCCTGTCGCAACAGTTCTCGAGTTAACCGTACACTGAACTGACAATCGCCTCTTTCTGAGGAGTCCAACATACTGAGAACCAATGAGATGCTGACATTGAGCATGTGTGTGATTAAAGGGCGAAATGTATGTTTCAGGTGTATTTTGCTGAACAACAGAAAGTGTAACAAATAGGACATACTGGAAATATGTTTATGACTTGATTGTATTATGGTATTATCAACGTATGAAGATGATCCAGTCTACGGTTCTGGAGTCAACAGTGCACTGATCCCAGGACAGCAGCTTTCGAGTCAACAGTACATTGAGTTCTACACATGTCTAAAGCATATAAAATGTTTAAACCAGTCTTAATCAAAACATTTTTGGTTGAAAACGCATTGATATTGCTGCATTTAAGCTATCATCTACATATGAACAGCATTTTTGTGCCCAGAAAAATCTCTCTCTAATGTTGCATACTTTGAAAAATAATGACAGTAGGGAACAGAAAACAGTTTTTCCTACTGAAAATGTATTATTGTTGATGTGGCTTAGTTGGGGTGAAGATTTGCATTTATTTTGTATTCCACTGAAAACCTAGCATCAATTTTATTTATTTTTTGTTAACTATTTCTTTAAGTTGTCTGGAAAGAGTCTGGTAATAAAGCTAGGAAAGGCCTATGAATTTCCCCCCCGACAAGCTGTTTTCTGGACTGAAATAATGACAGCTGTTATTAAGGTGCTGGTTCCGGTCTCTTTGGTGCCTCAAACATACAGCTTATTTTCTCACATGACAGTTTGATATGTCAGTTTGATATGTGATATATATACACTGATCAGCCACAACATTAAAGCCACCTGCCTAATATTGTGAAGGTCCCCCTCGGTGCCAACCCCCATCTCAGAATAGCATGCAGAGATGACATTCTTCTCACCACAATTGTACAGATCAGTTATCTGAGTTACTGTAGACTTTATCAGTTCAAACCCGTCTGGCCATTCTCTGTTGATCTCTCTCAACGACAAGGCATTTCCATCTACAGAACTGCCGCTCACTGGATGTTTTTTTTATTTATTTTTGGCACCATTCTGAGTAAATTCTGGTGGCTGGTTTGAGTATTTCTGTAACTGCTGATCACCTGGGATTTTCACACTCAACAATCTCTAGAATTTACTCAGAATGGCGTAAAAAATATCCAGTGAGCAGCAGGTCTATGGATGGAAACTTCTTGTTGATGAGAGAGGTCAACAGATATATGTATATGTATTTTTTTCTGTGAATTCATGGGCATTCATACAATTTTATTTTACTATAGGGCATAAACAGTATATTATTATAGTGAAATATGTAACTATATTTATTATATATAATATTATTTATTTTTAGGCATATATAATTGTAGGGAAGTATTGATATTTATGAATTATGTATAATATTTACATTAAAAGCATATACTGTATAAATAAAGGCCAAGATTTTTCCCTTGGGTTTTGTTTTAAAGGGTAATTGTATCATTATAATGACATTTTCTATTTTTTTATATTATTATTATTATTATTATTATTATTATTATATTGTATTTGTATTGAATTGTTTTTTGTTGTATTATTATTTTTATTTTCCATATAAAATCACTGTGTCACTTTTGAGTCAACTACTTCAATTAATTCATTAAAAGAAAAACAAATGATAGATTAGATACATTAAATTAGTTACGCTATTACTTCTATGTCATCTATGGCAATATTTAATGCAATAGTACGTGTAACACTGTAATGTAATATTAAGCACTATATCAGTTATTACAAATTTAAAAAAAAACAGGGAAACCCTTTACGATGGCTTTTTTGCCCCACATTATACATTTTGACTGCATTTTTTTACTTTTTTGCCAAAAAGCCCTTGTTAAATGGTGCTGTCCCAAATGGCATAACTGATGCATACTTATGGTTTTGCATGCTTGCAATGGTCACCATATGCATGTGTCCATGAATTCCAAGAGACTATAGGGTGTCCCATTTGTGGTTTCAGAGAGATACTCATGAGCGCCCTCTTTGTGAGCCTTTTGACCCTCAATACACCCTTTTGCCAAGGCCCATGCTGATGCCGGCTCCACAGCAAACTACTACCCAACAGTATATGTGGCACTATGGGCTTAGTCATTTGAAACAGAGCCCTTTTGTTTCTTGAGTCTTGAAATGTCCACCATGAACAGGCTGGTTAGATTCAAACAGGAGAAAAGCTTTTCTTTCAGATCACTACTTCCCTGTCTCTTTTTCACAGCAGTGGATTATGTTTTAGGAATCTGTATTCTCTGTTGTGAGCCACTGTGATTATTTATGGGGCACAGTTGGGTGCCAGGAGTGTCTGGCTTTAGTGTCTGTCTGTGCAGGTATTTAATGTTTCACTGGGGGAAAAATGCTTTTCGTAACAGCGAGACATATTTCTAGCAGCTTCTGTCGCAATCATATGTGTGCATGGTTAAATGCGCTCTCTCCATGTTTAACTTCACATGCATGCACACTTTACATGCCACAAGAATGTAAAGAACAGCATGTAATGGAAGCATGTGTTCAAGTAATACCATTTGTCAATGTTCAACGGCATCAAGTGAGTGCAAAAGCATGTTTTTGAGAGAGAGGAAAATGCGTATATTGGCAACACGTTATAACTTGAACATTTCAAATGTTTTTACTCTCTCTATTTGACATATGTTTATCTCTCATTCTATCTCATTTTATTTCTCTGCCTTCTCCATTCTGCATCCCTCACTTAGAATATGTGGAACGCTCAGAAACTTAGCTGGAGGATGTGATGAAGTTAAGAGAGAACAAGCAATATGGAGGCTCATTAGGTTGATTCTCAGGTTAAGAGCTTTGCTCGCGGTGCTTCAGGTCTTGTAGTAGTATTAGAACAAACTCATTGGTTCTGAGGGAATGGAGCTCCTAAGTGCTTTGGAACAGCACAAAAGGCAAGCAGCCTCGACAAAAGTGGTCTGTGCTCAAACCCAGACTAATTTAATATACTCTATCTCTTTCCCTCCCTATTTTTCCTCATTCTCTCTTTGTCTGTCTATCTGTTATCACTCTCTCTCATTACCCCAGCATTTCTCCTCAGATTTTCCATGTTATTTTTGTTCACTCTGTTTCAATTTCACTTCAGATTGTTACATTTTATCCACCTTTATCATCTTTATTTGGTCTATCCCTATCCATAGTTTCATGTTTGTCTTATTTCTCTTCTTTTTGGCCCGGTTTAGACCTGGTATTAAAGCTAAAATGTGTATTATCTGTGACACAAGCACAACCAAACCAAATAGACAAAAATAGTGACATTATCTCTCTCTATTCTCAGACAGCACTGCCAGCATCATCGCCAGACGGCGGCGATTCCATAGACTAACCCAGGAACTCTATGAGCTACCGGTGGTGGTGTGGGATGATGGACAACCTGTCCTGAGCAGCACTGGGACCCTGACGCTGAGAGTCTGTTCCTGCCAGAGAGGCACCATACTCAACATATGCCAGAACGACGCTTTTCTCTCTTCTGCAGGACTCAGCACAGGCGCTCTTATAGCCATTCTGCTCTGTGTGCTTATCTTGCTAGGTAAGTTCAACATGCAATTGATGCCTCTAAATAGGCAAATATAGCACTAAAGATTTAGTCAAAGATGTAATCCTTGATCGATTGATTTTTTTTATCAAAATAATGTAAAACATTTGAGTTGGGTCAAGAGCTTTATACTGTGCATTCAGAAGGTATTCAGACCCTCTCCTTTTTTCACATTTTGTTATGATGTAGCCTTCCATACCCCATAATGACATAACAAAAAAATTGTTGGAACTTGATTATCTAGAAAAAAGGAGTCGTGGGAAGAGTGTACACCATCACACAAGACAAGAGGTAAGTGCAAAATTATCCCCAGAGGGGAAGCAGTTTATTTACAACACACAGGTGAATGGTGCGGTGGGGAAAGTCTTTGATGAAGTGTTGTGGTGTTCACAGCTTCCGGGAGAGTGAAGAGTGAGCTTTTCTGGAAACCTGCATAGAGCGTGGGTGGGTTTGTCTCTTACCAGACCTGACAATGGTGAATACATTCAGGATTGTCGATCAGCATTGCCATTGACTGTCCCGGCCCGATGCTTCACCAAGAAGTGGTAGTCCTGGAGCAAGAGGAACCAGCGTGTCATCCTAGCATTAGACTCCTTGGTTCTGACTTTATTGATTGGCCTTTATTTTAGGGGTCATGATCTGTGAGTAGGGTAAAACTTCACCCAAGGATATAACACCTCAGCTCCAGGACATTTCACTTAATGGCTAGAGCTTCCCTCTCGACGGCTGCATATCTCATCTCTGCTGGAACAGTTTCCGACTGATGTAGATGACTGGGTGTTCTTCACCTTGAAACTCCTGGGAAAGGAAAGCCCAGAGTCCTGTTTCCAACACATCAGTCTGTAGGAGGAAGGGAAGAGAAAATCAGGGGCATATAGGACCGGTTCAGATGTTAATACTTGCTTTAACCCTCTGGGGACTGAGGGTAGTTTGGGCCCTGGAGAAGTTTTGACATGCCTTGACATTTGTGCTTTTTTCAGTTGCTTAAAAACATATTAATGGCTAAAGTCTGATAACACTGTATTCAGCACAAACTGGGCTACAATAATATGCGAGCAACATGTGTGTACATGTTTGTATTTTTTAGAAAATAATGTTTATGCATGGTTTTTGAAAAAAACCATGACTCCCATCTGTAACATCTTGTTCACCTCCTCCTCGATGACCTGCTGGCGAGCCTCTGAGACATGATAGGGCAGTTGCCTGACAATGATTCCTTCAGTGGTCCTTATATCATGGGAGGTGATGTGTGTCTGCCCGGGACTGTCTGAAAACACATTGTAGAATGGTTTGGGTTCACAGGACGGGAAGGAGGACACGGGAACGGGGTTCGACTCACAGGTAGGGATTTTAATTCCAAATTATTCACACACAGAGGGGTAGAAGATAAACATAGACTCCACTAAACATACAGACTTTTACACATAACAAATTAAGGTCTCTCTCTCTATACTGCCAACACTGGACTGGCGTAATCCTTCTGGCGGTAGTGAAACTCTCTTTTTATGCCGGTCTCCCCGTGCTCACTGAAATTAGAGACAGGTGTTAGACATAATTTAGCTCAGGTGCAAGCGCCCTTACCGCTTTCCCTCTCCGGACGGGCGCTTGACCACGCCCCCGCTGCCACACACATCTTTAAATTTGTGGGTGAGGCAGTGTAAATCCTTCTTCTGTGAGGGAGTTAGTATATGGTTCATCACTGACAAGGGCAGCCAACCAAGCGTTAGGATCTATCTAGCCAGTGCTTCAGGTTGTTGACATGGTAAATCTGTTTCTTTTTCCTTTGGCCAGGTTGTCGAACCTTGTATGGCATGGGTCCCACCCACTCAACGATGGTTTAAGGTCCCTGCCATGATGCCAGAAATGTTGCACTGTTAGTTGGTATTAAGAGAATGACCTGGTCTCCTGGGTGGAACTCACATGTCTGAGCAGGTCAGTTGTAAACACTCAGCTGGGCATGCTGGGCCTCCCGGAAGTGTCCTCGGACAAGCGGCATGATCCGGTCGATCTGTTCCCACATGTACTTTACATGCACAATTACAGAGCGATGTAGCGAGTGATGTTGTTTCCAGGCTTCCTTGGTCATGCCGAGTAGTCCTCGTGGCTGCCTACCGAACAGGAGCTCAAAGGGATTGAAACCTTTGGAGGCCTGAGGTACTTCTCAAACTCCAAACAGGACATATGGGATCATGAGGTCCCAGTCGTGCCCATCCTCAACAATCACCTTCCTGAACATCCTTTTCCATGTTTAATTGAAGCACTCTACCAGGCTCTCTGTTTAGGAGTGATATACTGAGGTACGGAGATGGTGTATTTGCAGGAGTTTACACAGCTCGGCCATCATCCTGGACATGAACGTGTGCTAGTGTGATGAAAGCTTCTGTCTTCGACCGGTGTACCATGACATATGACCTCTTTTTTTCACCCCTCCTGTTGTCCACACAGTATAACAGGTCCTGGTCTATGATAAAGTGAGGGGATGGGAGGGATCTTTCCTGTTGTGGGATCCTGTTGACGACCTTCACTTGAGCCCAGCAGTGTTTCCAACGATCATCCTCCCTTAGTTCTTTAGCGAATGATCCTGCTTGCTGTACCTGTTGGAACAGATCAGAGAACACCATTAGTGGCTATGACTCTGTCTGTGGCCAACATCACCAGCTATAATATTGTGTAGTTACCCCTCATGCTGCCAAAACAGCGATAACCTGCATCACAGAATAACATTCTGAGATGTGGGTTGGTGCTGTTTTGGTGGCACGCGGGGGACTTGCACAATATTATGCAGGTGGTTTTAATGTTGTGGCTGATCGGTGTGTGTGTGTGTGTGTGTGTGTGTGTGTGTGTGTGTGTGTGTGTGTGTGTGTGTGTGTATAGATATATATACAGTATGTTCTAAATATACTAATTTGAATTAACATTGCATAGTTAAAAAATGTATTAGTTTTAGTAAATGTTAATTCATGTTTTGTTTTCCTGACACCTCGTATATTGTTGTATCAATAAATTTATGTCAGATGCAGCATTATTATTAATTGTATTGCTAATGTTCTGAATGGCAAATCCTTTATGGAGGAAAACAGAAACTATTCTTGAGAATATAATTTTTTTTGGCTTAAACCTTTTTTTTTTCCTTAAGTCAAAATTTTGAACTCTTTCAAAATCTTAAATTTCTGCCATCAAACTAATCATCATGTGAAAAACAAACCTTTTCTTCTTCTTCGATACTCTATATGTTTAGTATTCACAGCAGGAGTCTGGAATTCATTGTCATAATGCCAGTTGATCTGGCCCTGTTTAACTTCTGACTTTTAATCTTTTTAACCATCAGATCAAAGGTAAGGGACAGGACTTGAAAGATTTTACTAGTCCCATAATACCAGGTCAAATGTCATGACCGCATTCAAATGCCATGAACTTTATTGCAAAACACCACGTCACTGTCTCGTCTTCTCATACGTAAAAGTGTTAAAGTTTTAAAAGTTTTTCATAAGTTGTTATTGTACTTATCAGGGTCTATCTAAACATAAAAAATGTATGTGTAATAGAGCCCCACTTTTGTAAGAATACCTACAAATACCAGAGATCACGTTTTATAGAAAGCACTGCAGAAAAATGTCAAGTAAAAGAAATACACACAAAAAAATGAAAAGGGAAGACAAAATATATGGGAAAATAACAATGAAATATGTGAACAATAACAGGAGTTAGAGACGCTGGGTGAGCTGTTGACAGGTTTGTATTAAAGGTGCGAGTTCAGGAAAGTGAGCAGCATATCTAATAGGCCCACTCTCATTCAGACATCCATAAGCACATTACCACCTCTCTTTTCTCTTCCTCTCTCTCATCTCCTGCTCTCATCTGTTTCCTCCCTCTCTCCAGCACTGGTTGGATGGGTTAGGTCTCACCTTGCGGAGGCGATGCTCTCTTCTTTTCAAAAGTAACAGATTTTCACGCTCACCCGGGCAGCTGCCGGGGCTAAATATAGTTCTGAACCGCATGCTACGTGTTGCACTTGCCGCAGCTACATTCCTGTTCAAACATGGCTCTATTTGCTCCTAATTGTACTTGGTGGTCAAATCTACCCCCTTCCACTCCATAACTAATTTTTTTTTTTTTTTTTTTTTTTTTTTTTATAGATTTACTGGCTTTAATGGAGCTAATTATATTGAGAGAAGTGATATTGACTTATTTGTTTATCAAACACTGCACATAATGTGTCAATTTTTGCATTCTCGTAGCAGCACAATGGCACAATGTACAACAGCTTGCAATGTGTTTTTGTTGTTTTACTGTTTACCAGTGTTGCTAAATGATTGTTGCGCTACAATTACACAGTGTTAGCTGTTATCGACTACTCTGTTTGTTGGTGAATCGTGACTGTATTTATTTATTTATTTATTTATAGAGTTTGTATTTACAAATGACAACTTCTAGGCACTGGATTTATTTATTTATTATTTATTTTATTTATTCAGATTACAATTAAAAATAACTATTTCTAGCCAGTTTATTTATTTCTTTATTTATTGAATGTACACTCACAGTGAACAAATTCTAGCCAGTGGCTTTATTTATTTATTTATTGAGATTGCACACACAAAGAGCAATTTCTAGCGAGAGAAATAAACAGCTGAGCATATTTTGAAAAATATATACTATGGGAAATTGCCTGGGAATAAATTACCAAATTAAAAATATTTTTCCATTACATTTGGAGCACTGTTATCTTAAACAAACAGTCCAAATATGTGTTACACATGTGACTTTAATAATGTGCAATTTCTACACCACTAGCATCACCCTACGAATTGCAAAAAATACAACATAAAAAAAAAATTCCAACAGGCTTCCGAACACTCATGCGCCATTGATTGATCAAACAGATAGTCCCTCCCAAGCCTCAAGCCATTGGTTGCGCCATTGTTTCTATGTCGGGCTGGTCAGGATGCTCCAAATTGTTTTATAGCGCCACAGTATTTTCAGACACTTTTCAAAGGACTCAACCTATACATTGCTTACTTAAATGCTACTCGTCTCTTCTTATTAAGCTTGAATAGCAAAATGTATTTCATGATTGAAAATGTTACTACCTTAACCTTTGAATATTCGACAAAAGAAGATGTTAAACATTTTTTACAGAGATAGAAGTGGCGTAATGAGTGTTCCTTCAACAACCTTGAGTCAGCTAATAGTGCATTTGTGAAGTGAAAAATAACCTAGACTAATGTGTAATATTACCTTATTGCTGTTCACCCTGCTCCTTACACCCTAATGGGAAATCAGAGAATCATAATTCATATCCACTGATTTCTTTGGCCCTTGATGTTTTTTCTTCTTCATACATTTACAATGCTTCACACCTGCTTCTACTGATCCAACTCATGTTGCATTCATCTCAGCTCGTGCTGTG
Source organism: Moxostoma hubbsi (assembly GCA_032164185.1). NCBI lineage: Eukaryota > Metazoa > Chordata > Actinopteri > Cypriniformes > Catostomidae > Moxostoma > Moxostoma hubbsi. The sequence goes on along the minus strand of JAVLUX010000039.1, from coordinate 1,829,855 downwards.
TAATTGCCCTGTTTAAAGTCCCCTGGAGAACTTATTCACTATTAATAACGCTGGTTAATTATTTTATTTATTTATTGATTATTGCTTTCTATTTCAGATTTGAGGTACTTGAAATTAATATTTTATGTGACTTCTATCTCTTAGCAAAATTTCCCTTGGCTCTTGATGATATTTAATAATGACGAAATAATTATCTTTCATTCCTTCTGATTTTAATATAATAACCTTTCTTCTTTCTCTTGTCATTTTTTCAGGTAATGATATGGGTTTAGTTTGAAGGAATAGTTCTCACAAATATAATTTTTTTTTTAAATATATTTCACTTCAAATTTAAGCATTGTCTTTTTTACGATTATTTATGAATTATGCAGTTTTTTATGATTTTATTCCTATCGCTGTAACAAAGAGCTTTTTTTCTTGTTCCTCACAGCTATTGTGATTCTGTTCATTACGTTGCGACGGAGCAAAAAAGAGCCACTGATCTTCTCAGAGGAGGACATTCGCGAAAACGTTGTGACGTACGATGATGAAGGCGGTGGTGAGGAGGACACAGAGGCCTTTGACATCATCGCTCTCCGGAACCCAGCTGCCGCTGAGGAACTCAAATTCCGCCGGGACGTCCGACCGGAGTGTGTCTGGTCGGGGTTGTCAAGGAGACCGCCCCGTTGCCTTGTAGGTGACCACCTTAGCTCATCGTCCTTGGACATAGATGAGGAAATGAATGTAGGGGAATTTATCAAAGAGAGAGTGGCAGAGGCGGATCAGGATACTAGCATACCGCCCTACGATTCCTTACAAACCTATGCCTACGAGGGTCAAGGGTCACCGGCGGGCTCCATCAGCTCACTTGGGTCAGCTGGTGCACATTCGGAACAGGACTACAACTTCTTGGATGACTGGGGGCCGGAATTCCAAAAACTAGCAGAACTTTACGGTGAGGAACTTGAAACAGAGTCGGAATCAACTGAAAAGGCAGATTCAGAGAAACAGACATAAGCGTTTGTCAATGTCAAAAAACTGTGAATGATTAAAAATAAAAAACAAAACCTTGCTGTTTTTCGACATACCATCTCATCAATAAAAACTAGACATTTCGGAATGTTACGCTCACCGCTGTAAAGACAGACTTGACTGAGTTTTTTCTCTTTGTTTCTTTTGGATGATCGGAGCTCGGAATTCCAACAAGACAAGAATGATTTTGAAAAGAAAATCAAGCAAAAAAGAATACAAAAATCTGATGAAAATAAGTCAAATATTTTAGCTGTTGTATATTTTTTATTGATCAATAAAGTCCTGAATTCCTGACACATATCTGTGAAATTATGCGTGCATATATATATATATATATATATATATATATACATAATTTTATTTTTTTCCTCTCTCTCTGTTAACATTTTTAAGCTGTTAAAAAAAATCCAGTTATTTATATATATATATATATATATATATATATATATATATATATATATATATATATATATATATATATATATATATATATTTAATAATTTTTTTTGTTCCATATCTGTTAAAATGTTGATTATCTATTCACTATACTGATCAAATTAACAGTTATCAGATAAATGCATTTACAATTCACAGTCTCTCTCTTCCAGGAAAACGGAGCAAAAGTATTGATAACTCGTATACACATTTTGTGTCCAATGAAATGCTCTCTAGAATTAAAAAAACTTCTCCCCCATTAACATTTAACAATGACTAGCATCAACATGAAGCAATGGATGAATAATGTAACGTAAACTCAAGGCTATAGGCTGTTACTTTTTTCACTTTTTTTAAAAAGGGACGAGTACTTCGAGATGCCCCACCCAAACTTTCTGTTTTGATAGTAAATACATAAACACAAGAAAAAAAAACTTATATCATGTAAACATTTCATATCACATTAACTAACTTCTTCAGTTGGTAGTTAACCCTTTCATACGTACCATCACACATATGTGACGGTTCATATCTAGGCCCCTCAGAGTAGCAACTTATGTGATTCTACAACAGCCATTTAAGTTACAAGCTGCCAGATTAAAATCAGCTTTTACGCCGACACAGGCTGTTTATTACATACGTCCAACTCGTCACCGAAGTACCATAATAAAAGTTTACAGCTCTTATATGCACAGTCAATGCTTCAAACATGATATTCCTCCAAGGCATGCTGAAATGCTTGTTTACATTAGTAGCGGATGTCATTCATCAAACAAACAGCTACTCAAATAGTCTTTTCAAGCACATAATATGTTTATGTTTTGTAACAAACAACCTAATTGTCACCAAAGTACCACAATAACAGTTCAATACTTATATTTGCACAGCCATCATATCTAAACGCGACAACACGTTTTCTCGTCTAGAACACGTCTACTTTTTAGTGCAGATGTGGTTTTCATTCACACAAACAGCAACTTAAACTGTGTTTTTAGGCATATAATGCATTTGTACAAAAGCACCACGATGACAGTTTAAAACATGTAAACTCACAGTGAAAACATGCTGATTGAACGTGATTATCCGATGCACGTAGCCAAGTCTATTTACATAGCACTTGACACACACTTACACACACACACACACACACAAAATGTCTGAGAAGTCAAACAGTGCATATAGGTAAACCAAACTGCTGATATAATTTATTCATTTGGTTTTTACAGCTATAAAAACAAAATAAATAAAACAAATACAGTATAGCAGACATAACACATCTGTTCACATGTTTAATATATTATACACAGTATTTAATTTTTTTATGACATGAAATAAAAAATTTTAATAAAATATATTTTAAAAATACTCCTCTACACTCTGCCCACCTCTACCGGCTGTGCAGTGTCATATGCAAAAATAACTCACTCCCGGGGCACTGAAGGGGAATTTAGACCCTACTCATGAAAAGGTTAAGACTAAAAGAAAATACCATATTTATTAATTTAATGTTTTTTTTTATACATTTTCTTCTTCCTACTCTTTCTTTAAGTGCTGTTTCCAGTGTTGTTTACAATTTTTATCTGAAAGTCTACTACAGTATTTTCAAGAGACTAATATTCAGTTACCACCTACACACATTATATTTCCCAACAGTATATTCTGGATTAGACTAGACTGACAGAAGACTGTCTACCCCACTGCATCATTACATTTTAATATGACAAATTTGGTTCTAAAAATCATTTTTGAAAGCCATATTGGCCCATATTTGCCTTGAAGCATTTGGATTATTGCACATAAACAGTTATATAATGGCTCACCTTATGATATGGGCTCAATATCAAATCCTAGTGAGCTGCCTCGCTGCCCGCAGTCTTCATAGGCAGCAACCTAATAATGCAGCATCCTAACCTCGATGGAACCTCACAAGTGGCTGAATTGGAAAGCTGTACTTGGAGCACAAACAGTGCTTTTCAAGGAAGACTTGACATGATTCCAGCAACGTACATGTTAGCATGTTGCTAAGCTAACAATGTGATGCTCTGATAGCAAAAAAAAACAAAAAAAAAAACATGCAAAAATATTGCAGGGAAATTAATACATTTTTATTTATTTATTTTTACAATAAGGTTCCTTTTGTTGACATTAGCTAAATCATTAGGTATAATGAACTAACAACATACAATACTGTATATTTTTCAGCATTTATTCATCTTTGTTAATGTTAGTCAAACTAAAAAATAAAAATACAGTTGTTCATGTTAGCTCATAGTGCATTAACTAATGTGAAGAATTCAACTTTTGATTTAAACAAATCATTAGTATACACTAGGTTAAAATTAAACAAGATTAGCAAATGCTGTAAAAGTATTGTTAATTGGTAGTTCATGTGAACTAATGGTGTTAACAAATGGAACCTTATTGTAAAGTGTTTCCTTTTTTGAATCTATGCTTTTGAATATTGAATGATATAAGGAAGTCTGGGGCTAGTTGACACAAGGGCTATCTCTCAATAATGCTAATAGTCAAAAGTCCAAATGCTCATGTGTTTTGTTTTTTTTTTTTTTTTTTTTGGGGGGGGGGGGGGGGGGGTTCTTTCTAGCTGAGGTTTAATATGTTGGTTTAAAAGAAAAAAAAAATCTAGTTCAAAACATTCTTAATTTAGAATATTTATAGGTAAATTCTATCCATTCTATCCAAAGTAGTTTCACTATCTTCATATGTATGGTACATCTCAAAGGTAAACAAGCAAACAGAATTAAACCGCACTGTCATACAATAATTAAATAGTCAAATATATCATGATCGAATATTTTTAACCAAAGTTTTTAACGTGTTCTTAAGACAAAGGTAGTTCAAGTCAGGTTGAAGCATGTTGTCACATGGGGTTTAAATGTCATTAATTTATTAAACAATATTTGTTGGATATTTTTGTATGTTACCTTTTTTCCCATTTCTATTGTTCAATGATTAATTTTGTGCTTCATAATTATATTATTATATTGTTATTATATTTATATATATAAAAAAAAAAAAATCATAATAAAAAATATATATATATAATTTTTTAATAAATATATTTTTGTACATTTAGCTGAAAAGCCTATAATAGGCTGTTTAATGCAGGCATATATTTAAATAAAGGAATACATTTAATAAAGGAAACATTTTCATATCCCAATTTCCACATTAAATGGTTTTCACTGGTTTAGTGACCGGTTCCATTGTGACAACTTACCCCGTTACTGGGGCATGTTGTCACAAAAGATCAGCGTGTATTTAATGAACTTCATCTTTTATTCCTGGGCAATATCAGTGAAAATGTACACATGTTTTTGTTGAGATGTGGCTATGCAGAAATTGCCTTTTCAAAAAATAAATCTACACTGAGAAATATTCACTGGAGTAAAAAGTGTGACAACTAGCCCCGGTCTCCCCTTTATTTAATTAACATTTTAATTAACAGGTTTTTGTAGATCTTAGACAACGCAATTATGCTGCCAACAGTTTTCTCGTCTGGAGCTTTAAAATGCTGCCTACGTAGGCAGTTCACTTGGTTTTGGAACTGAAAAATCTATTCTGTTATATGAAGTCTGTACTGCCTCTCGACTGTGATTACAGGAGCCTGTTTATTTTTTTCATGGCCGATCCTCTGGGACTTCCTTTGGGCTCTTAAGATGATACATACTCGCCCTATCTTTCTCACTCTCTCTGGATATTCCCCAGACTCCTGGTTTATAGTGACTACATGAATGGAGTGAGACAGTTATGAATATTTTAGTATTCCTGTGTGTGTGTGTGTGTGTGTGTGTGTGTGTGTGTGTATTGTATTATGTGTTTTACTTTTCAGTATGTTTGTGTATCTTTATTTTTAGGGACATACTGAGGAAAATAAAACCTGTGTGTTTTTCTGTGTGGTAATCCTGACATGCTGAACATTATGCTTGGGCAAATCTGCTGAGTGCTGCATTTTCAACTTTCTTCATTTGGCTTTGTTCTGTTTAGCATTTCTGGATAGAAACCTTGACTGATATTTTGTAATCACCTCCAGCATATCTTGCTAACATGGCCGTAATGAAGTTTCGGACAGACAAATTCATGTGACTTTTAACTGCTGCCTGTGCTCAAATGATTTTGACCTGTTCAAGCAGTATGTATACTTCTGTAGCCAACAAAATGGTCATTGAGGAAAAATGTGGCCCTCTTTCAGCACTAAGCCGGACTGCAGAGAAAGGAAACAGTATATTTTTTTTGTTGGCTGTGTCTCAAAAGGTAGTGAGTCACCTACCCAGACAGCGTTTTTGGACATCTTAGCCACAAATATGTTTCAAAAGTTCAAACCATAAATGCTGTCTGATTTTTTTCTAAAAGTAGTAGCACACTTCTTAAAAAAACAAAACAAAAACAAAAAACAAACATTTGATTAGAGGTATCATTCATGCCCATAGAACAAACAATGCTGGATGAATCTTGCGCCAAAGTTGATCACTTTGGGGTTTGTTCAAATGACTAACCCTCAGAATAGGAATAGTGTATGAAACACTACAAAATAATAATAATAATAATTTTCACACTGAGATTTTTTGTCTTATTTCCTGGTAAAAATATCTAAACATCCTTTAAATGAGAAAAAAATTATTTTAGAAACAGAATGACATATATATATATATATATATATATATATATATATATATATATATATATATATATATATATATATATATATATATATATATAGGGTTTCTTAAAACAAGAAAAAAAATAACTATTTGCCAATTCGGTTAAAAATGTAAGAAAATAATAATAATAACAAATTCATATAAAATTAAGAAATACAGATTTTCCCTTTGCATAATTTTTCCCCATTGGCAAATATATATATATATATATATATATATATATATATATATATATATATATATATATATATATATATATTTATTTTTTTCACAAGCATAAATGTTACAATATTTTGTTTGATTTCTGTGAAAATTAGACGTTTTGCTTTGCACGTAAGTTTCTTTTTTTTAAGAATTTTTACATATTTTTACTGTAAAACAGGACAAACATACTCAGTAAGAAAATTAGGCAATGCTTTATAATAAGAATTCATTTGATAACATTGGTTAAAAAACATTAGTTAACATGAACTAACAATGAACAATGCGTTTATTAACTTAGTTAATGTTAATTTCAACATGTAAAAAAAACATTTTTAATAAAATTTGTATTTGTTAACATTAGTTAATGCACTATGAACTAACAATGAACTAACAATGAACTAACAATGAGCAATTGTATTTTTTCAACTAACATTAACAAAGATTGTTAAATACTGAATAAAATGTTTTGTTAATTGTCAGTTAATGATACGTAATGCATTTACTAATGTTATTGAATGGAACCTTATTGTATTGTGTTACCGAAAATACATTTTTATAGTGTAGTAATAGTGACGCTGGCCTTAGTCAACACCAATAACTAATTTGGGTTACAAATAAGACAAAAATCAGCATCAAGGATAGAGCCACGATGAATTTTTAATCTTCAAAACTGATCTGAAGCTTCATCAACTGTATAACATCAAAGACAGTGGCTAAAACTCTGAACACACTTTATTTCTGCTCTTTTAGAGGGGTAAACAAAAGTGTTTGTAGTTTGTGTGTGAGAATATTTGGATGTACTGTATGACCCTGATGAGGCAAAACAAGGCTTTGAATTGAGCCTTGAATTTGTAGGCAAAACTGGGGAAAAAATTAATACTCCACCGTTGTATGGTGTATGGTCTGAAGTTTATTTAAATATTTATAGCTGTGTAACATATATTTATTTATTTAAACTCATTTTATACTCCAAATGTTGCACCCATTTACATTCATGTAAGTATTGTAAATTGGTGCAAAACTCCGATATTTGCATGTTTATTTAACCTCCATCAAGCAGTTTCACGTCCAGCTAATGTTGGTGTTTTTTTGTTGAACTCAACTCTTTTACGCTGACATGAAGATATGCCTTATTTTTATTTACGTTTTTCCTAAGGGGAATCTATGCCTTCAAGTATTTGTTAAATGTTATAGCAGTTGTTTGCTCTATATGTCAGCAGTCACTGGCTATCATTTGGTTGATTTTAATGAAATTTTGCTATTATTTACTCATACCAAAGTTTTTCCAAAACTCAATGCTGTTGTTTTTCGAATACAAAAGACAATTTTTGAAAAATGCTCTTATACTTCATTCCTCATATTCAAATGGCAAGTCATATCGCAAACCCTTCAAACATTTAATCACATGCAGGAATGAATCATAGATACCTACAATTCAATTTTCAATGAATTTTCAATTCAAGTTAAAATGCTATTTCTTAGATATCAGTAAATGCATTTGCACTAGTAAAACCGTACATTTTTGATTGACAAAATTTACTCATGGAAATTCCTTTCTTGATATCAAAAATGGAATTTCAACTATTGAAAATGATATGACTAGTCATTTTCACTAGTTCCTTTTCACAATTATCTGTCAATTAATTGTTTACTAGTTGAAATTAAAATTTCAAATATAAGCTATGTACTTCCAACTAATCAAAAATATTATTTTTGATATCAATAATTGTGTTGTTACTAGTACAAATATCTATTCCTGATATCAACAACTGAATTAGTGTGAACTAGTAAAAAATGCTTATTTTTGATATCTGTAAATGCATTTTAACATGTTATATTTGATATTTCAGAATCAGAAAATGGATTTTAGAAATAACTAAATTGAATAGTTTAAAGATATATATAAAAAAAGGCATTCTATCTAGTTACAATCGCATAGTAGATATCTAAAATTAACATTCCCAGTAGTGTAAAACAAATTGCCGATATAAAGAATTTGCACTTTTACTAGTTGTACTTACATTTTTGAAGTCAGGAATCGACTATTGCACTAGTAATAGTGTTATTATTGATATATATAAAAAAATATATATATATATATATATATAAGAACTGTACAAAGCTGATATGTGTATTTGGAATTTCAACCAGTAAGAAATGTATTATACTGTATATATATGCAATTGTTTGTTTGTTTTTGTTTGTTTGTTTGTTAGGTTTTTTTTTAAAGGTGGGAATGACAGATCTCAGCGAAATTATTTTTTGATATCAAGAATGGGTATTCCCTCAAGTAATGACATAATTTTTAATATCAAGAATTTACAATTTTACTAGTACAATCTAAATTACTTATGTCAAAAATTAGCATTTTCAGTAGGTGCAATTTCATAGCTTATCTCAAGAATTAGCATTTTTACTAATGAAGATGTAATTATCTATGATTCATATTCTGCACATGATTAAATGTTGAAAGGGCTTGCTATGTCCCATTTAATTATGATCAATTTAATTTTCATGTCATTGACCTCAAACCTGACCAAAGACGTCGGTTTATCATTTTTGGAGCCTCAGCAGAGGGAAAGATTATCAGTGAATGACTATTTAAATTTTGTCTGTTCCCTCACATAGCTGTCATCTGACTTCAGAAGACTATTTTAGCAGTCTACCTAGTCATGGAGAGTACATTTATGTTTTTTTATTTTGAATTATTAATTTTTTTGTCCTTGTCAGCAGTAGTCACTATGAACTGCCGTTGTACGGAAAGAGCTGCACGAAGACCAGAATACATACATAAATAAATAACTGCATAGGGGTTTTGAATGACATGAGAATGAGTAAATAAAGAATGTATATGTTTAGGTGAACCATTCTTTTAAGCAATGATTTTATATCAAATAAAAGTCCATAAAGTCTAATAATTATGAGCGATGAAATGTCTTTAAATGCTCGAAAGCATGTTCTAGTCTAATTATTTTAGCCTCAATGTTCTACTGAATGTCACGAAAGATGCTGTTTGTGCATTTAGTATTCCAAAGGCATGCGCTCTGCCTTCAACGATGTGTTCAAGACATCATGTGTCATTGCTTTGCAGATGTGAAAATCTGGATTAGATCTGTTGTCTTAAAAGGGTGAGTTCTCTAAAGCACCCTGCCACTACCTTTTAACATAAATGTTAACTTTTAAGTTTGAATTCTGTTTCAAACTGGGGAAGGGAGGAAGTTATTAAAGGTTTTTATTTATTTTTTTGGAACTTACATGCACAGGATGTTGTGGATGGTTGTCAGGGTGTTGCTATGCAGTTGCTAAGGTGTTCTGAGTGGTTATTAGCCCATTGATATGCAGTTGCTAGGGTGTTTTTGGTGGTTTCTATGTGATTGCATACTGCCCCAAGCAAAATAGCTCACCCTAAGTCTCTGATATTCTGGTCTTAATATGGCTTGAGTCTTTCCTTCACTGTAAATCCATGGGATTGTATTTTTTTTTCCTCAACCTAGCAAAAATCGACAGCACAGCTCCCCTCAATGAGCTGCATTATTTGGGGTATTACTCATTTCCATAACACAAATGGGGCAACATTTTAGCTTGTGCTACAGACATGAATAATACTTCCAGCCTGATCTCATAAACATTACGTGACTGTGGCGGCTATTTTTCAAAATTATATTACGTGGCTCCTTACATGTTGTGTTGTACCAGTTCCAAGGTGAAATACGTTCTGTGTGGCGCTAAAAGCGAGTTAACTTTCTCCTGAAGAGTTTAGGTTTTCAATGTTAATGCTCAGAGTTATATATCAACGAAGCCTACCTCCATACATGAAACCTTGTATCTAAACCTAACAGATATTGCAAATATGAGATGAAAAATGCAATTGCTGAGGCAACCATGTCATTTTTTTTATGCTTCTATGACACGTTCGACACAGATTCGGGACTTGTACCCCGTTGTTTTGCATTGCACAACTTTACACTTGAACAAGCTAGTATAAATGTAATTGGTTTACGTAAATGTTAAAATGTAAGTCATGCACTATAATAAAAGTGAACAGATATTCTGCCGATTTACTGGTGATTTGTGTGAACCTGAGTAAAAGGCATTGATTTGTAGTGCCTCTAGTGCCTTCCTATTTCACCAGGAAGCTGCCGCAATATGTACAACTAGCCATGTAAAAATTATTTTACAATAATGTAGCTGTTGCAACATTATTCTGTAAGACCAGGTTGGGTATGTTAAACCATGTGGCTAGTTGAGTAGAGGTATGCTATTACTTTACTATTAATTAAAAGTGTTCAGACTTAAGATTTTCACCTAGTATGCAATCAAATCCTGTAGAAGGATGACATGAATCAAATTACTGTAAAAGAAGGAACCCAGACCAGAAAATCATAGAGACTCTTTTGGGTTAGACCTGTAATCAACAGCCTAGCAACCACCAAAACGCTGGGAACATGCTATGAACCACTCAGAAAACCTTAGCAACATTACAGTAATGCCTCGGTAGACATCCACAACACTCTAGAAACGTGCTGGGAAATTATGTAAGAGCAGGTACCACCTTTCTAATGCAAGTATCATAGGCTACAATTGCTAATACTAAAAATACAGGAGATCTGAACAGCAGTAGCGATAAGTTTGCCTTAGAAAAGCCCACTAATTATCTCTAATCTGTCTCTGTTTTACTTTGATAAATTACTCCACAAAGATTATCTTGAGCTCTCATCACAATCTTCTCTCGCCATGAATAATGGCAGAGAATCTTGAAACTGCCCTCAACACTGTAAAGTCTTTGTTCCCACGTACAGTACTTGCTTTACACTACAGAAGTCACTATTCCATCAAAACTTTCCACACAAATAGGGATTTAACAGTTTGTTATTACATTTGAGAATATTACAGCCATAGATCCGGAGGGATATAGAGATAAAAAAAAAAAAAGAAACATATTTGAAGAGTGGGCTGGCACGGATGTATTATTTAACATTCACTAAATAATGCATTAAGTTTGAAGTATTTATTTGTTGTTATTGAGTGATTTGTTGGAGAGAAATTAGTCTTTTCTTTAAGGAAGCAATTTACAATGCCCTAGTAAACCTAGTTGCGTGGCTGTGTTTTTTTGTTTGGCCAATATTTGCAATATGCCAATAGACTGTCTTATCCAATAAACACATACACACATACTCTCGCTCTTTTTCCAGAGGTCACACATCACCAGAGAGCAATGTAACTCATTTTGTATCACACACAGCATGATAAACAAAGAGCATCAGATGGCTTACATTTTGAACGCTGTCCATTGGTTTGCATATTAAAAGGGCTAATAAATGTGCTCCCTGGTTTCTTCGGCAGGCATGAATATTTTATTGAGTCGTGTACATTCCCTTCTGCATATTTGTTAAAAGGGCCAGGATTATAATTTGAATAATTCAGTGTGGAAAAATATCTCAAAACAAATGCTCCGAGCCAATGACATTTCAATGCAAAGGACACATTTGATTAATGGGGCCTGTGAATAGTCAGATGCATTAGTGCCAATAGAGGGCCTGATCAAAAGGCTTAATGACCGAATTGCAAACTACAAACTGCATGCCATGTTACAGGCTGGGTGGGATTCCATTTTTCTGGAGCGAACATCATGTATCTTCATGCACATGTCTAGGACATAGAGTAGAAGACATTAAATCTGGTGGCATTTGAACAGTGATAGTTACTGTAATTCAGATTTTTACCAGTTAGTCAATGACACCTGTAATATAGTAAACTTTAGTATATTAAATTCAGCATATACTATAATATACATTATATATTATATACTACTGGTCAAAAGTTTTAGAACACTAAGAATGTTTTGCTTTTGAAAAAAATGGATGCTTCTGGTCACCAAAGGTGCATTAATTTGGCAAGGATTAAGTTAAGACATTGATAATATTACAAATGCTTATTTCTATTCACTGTCTACTTCCTACTCTGTACCGGTTGGAGTGCAAAACATAGCCTTTATCTCTAAAAAGAACAGCAGACTGATGAATTTCATAAGAATTGTGTTTCTTTTTTGCAATCAAAACCACAATTTGACTTGCAAGTGTTAAGTGACTTGAAACGCAAGTGAACTCAATAGCGCAGCAACTGAAAAAAGACATTGTATTGCATTTACCACACTTCATTAAGTAGTAAAACCGTTCTCATCTGCTCTAATAAGAAAAAGTTTCTTGAGTACCAAACTAGCTCATTAGAATGATTTCTTGAGGAGTAGGCGACACCGTATGTTCCTAATAGTCTTGAGCAATGACTGCTAAAAATGAGGCTTTGACATCATGGTTAAAAATGTATTTTAAAATTAAATAAAAATAAAAAATACGTTTTAAACCAGAAAAAAATTACTTGTAACATAATTCATGATTACGCACGCCCGGTCCCGTATCAGGCTAATTGAGCCGTCAAGAGGGATAAAGGCCACTCGCAGACGGCGATTGAGAGAGAGAGCTTAATCAGCAGACATGTCTGTTGTCCTATGTGTTTGTTTTAAGTTCTTCATTAAATTATTATTTATATTGACAAGCCGGTTTCTCGCCCTCCACCATGCCACACAGTATTTTTAGTATCAATTGTAATGCATATTAGGAGAACAGAAGCGTAAATGTATTTCTAAAATAAAAAATGTGTTATGGTAATAAAATATTTATAATGTACATTTTATATATATAAGTTAAAAGTATAGGTTTTTAATGTGTTGCCCTTACAAAACATATTTTAAATACAATATTACACACACACATAAACATATAGATTTTTATACTGTATGAACTATAGATTATATTCCTTAACCAATAATCCTAACCCTTACACAAATCTTTTTGCATTTGCACATTTTCAAAAACATTGTTTAGTATGTTTTTAAGTGATCTGAATTATAGGGATACTAGAAACGTCCTCATAAATATATATATGTATGTATATGTATATATATGTATATGTAGGTGTATATATATATATATATATATATATATATATATATATATATATATATACATATGCATTTTGTTATGTTACAGACTTATTCCAAAATGGATTAAATTCATTATTTTCCTCAAAATTCTACAAACAATACCCCATAATGATAATGTGAAAGAAGTTTGTTTGAAATCTTTGCAAATTTATTAAAAATACAAAATAAAAAAAAATCACATGTACATAAGTATTCACAGCCTTTGCCATGACACTCAAAATTGAGCTCAGGTGCATCCTGTTTCCACTGATCATCCTTGAGATGTTTCTGCAACTTGATAAATTCAGTTGATTGGACATGATTTGGAAAGAAACACACCTGTCTATTTAAGGTCTTACAGTTAACAGTGCATGTCAGAGCACAAGCCAAGCCATGAAATCCAAAGAATTGTCTGTAGACCTCCCAGACAGGATTGTATTGACAGATCTGGGGAAGGGTACAAAAAAAATTCTGCAGTATTGAAGGTCCCAATGAGCACAGTGGCCTCCATCATCCGTAAATGGAAGATGTTTGGAGCCACCAGGACTCTTCCTAGAGCTGGCCGCCCAGCCAAACTGAGCGATTGGGGGAGAAGGGCCTTAGTCAGGGAGGTGACCAAGAACCCGATGGTCACTCTGACAGAGCTCCAGCATTTCTCTGTGGAGAGAGGGGAACCTTCCAGAAGAACAACCATCTCTGCAGCACTCCCCCAATCAGGCCAGTATGGTAGAGTGGCCAGACGGAAGCCACTCCTCAGTAAAATGCACATGACAGCCTGCCTGGAGTTTGCCAAAAGGCACCTGAAGGATGCTCAGACCATGAGAAACAAAATTCTCTGGTCTGATGAAACAAATATTGATCTCTTTGGCCTGAAAGGCAATCATCATGTCTGGAGGAAACCAGGCACCGCTCATCACCTGGCCAAAACCATCCCTACGGTGAAGCATGATGATGGTGGCAGCAACATGCTGTGGGGATGTTTTTCAGCGGTAGACTAGTCAGGATCGAGGAAAAAGATGAATGCAGCAATGTATAGTGACATCCTTGATGAAAACCTGCTCCAGAGTGCTCTGGACCTCAGACTGGCCGAAGATTCATCGTCCAACAGGACAATGACCCTAAGCACACAGCCAAGATAACAAAGGAGTGGCTACGGGACAACTCTGTGAATGTCCTTGAGTGGCCCAGCCAGAGCCCAGATTGAACCCGATTGAACATCTCTGGAGAGATCTGAAAATGGCTGTGCACTGACGCTCCCCATCCAACCTCATGGAGCTTGAGAGGTCCTGCAAAGAAGAATGGGAGAAACTGCCCAAAAATATGTGTGCCAAGCTTGTAGCATCATACACAGAAAGACTTGAGTCTATAATTGGTGCCAAAAGTGCTTCAACAAAGTATTGAGCAAAGGCTGTGAATACTTCTGTACATGTGATTTTTTTTTTTGTTTTGTTTTTTATTTTTAATAAATTTGCAAAGATTTCAAACAAACTTCTTTCACGTTGTCATTATGGGTATTTTGAGTAAAATAATTAATTTAATACATTTTGGAATAAGGCTGTAACATAACAAAATGTGGAAAAAGTGAAGCGCTGTGAATACTTTCCGGATGCACTGTATATATTCAGCCCTCTTATTTGACCGTTTTGCCTTCCTGTTTCTAATAAAAAATTTTGAGCAACTCGTTAACCTCATAACGCTGCACCCATCGCATTTGATACATGACTTTCTAAAGCCTCTACATCATTACGATGTGTATGAGATGTCTCCTGGTGAAAGTTTCCATTCTCTTCTGGAAGTAGAAGACCTTGTAATATAATTTCCTTCATGTTTTGATGCACTTGTCACATTTTATGTGAAATCTTTGCTGATTTTGATAAAGTAAAATTAACAATATAGTTACTGATATTTCAAGTTACTTATATTTCATTAGAATTTATTGAATTCAAGCAACATGTGCTAAAAATATCCTTAATTTATAGAGAAAACATTTTTATATATATATATATATATATATATAATTTTCAGTCTAAGCTCATTTCAACATTCTGTCAATGAAATGCAGTCTAGTTTGAAAAGGCTTAAATGATGCCTTTGCGGGGCTTTCGATGTAAGAATGATAATGGTTGCCAAGCTGTAGGGTCGTTCCAAACAGAATTTCCCCAAAAATTGCCAAATGACCACTATGTTTGAGCCCCACACTTTTCAGTACTTCAAATCTCTCACAATAGAGGGTAAAATCTTTGAGGAAAATAGGGTGTAGGGATGATCTCTTCTGAATGGAACACACCCCATCATTCAGATGAGTTGAAAAGATATTGCATCGTGAGCCAGAACTGCCTCAACTTTTTGCCTAATTTCACCAAACCCATGCATAGATACTATAGGACCCTACTGTATAAGTTCAGTTCAGCAATATTAAAGTGAATGAAGTGAAATATATCATAATTTATTGTGGCCCCTTTAAATGTATGCATTTTGTATGCATAATTTGTAGTATTTACATTGTTTATATGATATAATACAAACATTAAAATGGCACTGTCTCTTTAAGAACAGTTGCTGGTCTGTGAACGTGTTTCGGTGAGTGGTTTCCTTGCCACATGCGTGCTGTGTGTTTGAATTATCCTAACTTTAAATAACAGAACAGGTATTAAAAGAGACTTAATCAATGAAAATAGATTGTGTAGATCTCAACTTTAAAAGATAATTGGACTGAGGGGAACCTAAAAGAAAATTGGCCCAGGGCCCTTGCTAGTAATAATCCGCCCCTGGTCATTCCCATTAAAAATTTAAGATATGGGGCCTGGGTAGCTCAGTGGTAAAGATGCTGATTACCACCCCTGGAGTTCGCTAGTTCGAATCCCAGGGTGTGCTGAGTGACTCCAGCGAGGATGGCCCAAATTGGCCCGGTTGCTAGGGAGGGTTGATTCACATGGGGCAACCTCCTTGTGGTCGCTATAATGTGGGTCGTTCTCGGTGATGCGCATGGTGAGTTGGGCATGGATGCCGTAATGGATGACATGAAGCCTCCACATGTGCTATGTCTCCATGGCAATGCACTCAACAAGCCACGTGATAAGATGCGTGGGTTGATGGTCTCAGATGTGGAGGCAGCTGGGATTTGTCCTCTGCCACTCGGATTGAGGCGAATCACAACGTGACCACAAGGACTTATTGGGAATTGGGCATGCCAAATTGGGAGAAAAAGGGGAAATAAATAAATACAATTAAAATTAAAGATGACGCTAGTCTATAAGATAACAAAACTTTTATTCAGAGTTTAGCATGTCCCCTTATTATGTTTTATTAACCATATATACATTCCCCATCTGGTATTTTCTGGCTGTTGCCCATAAAAGTTTCTCTTCACAAATAATGTATTTAATGATAACATTTACAAGTATTATAGAGGGAAAGAGTGATGGATATAGATGGAATATGAAATTCCTTTATATTTGATACTGTTTCTTAATAACATGTTTGCTGTTATGCATTTGAAAGTAATTTAAACCTAACTGCAACCAAACTGCAATGTTAAGAAAATGTTTTGAGCATGCTGGGGAGTGGGGTGTTACTGATATAAGACAAAGAAAAAACAAAACAATGACACTTGCACTGACAAAGTATAACGAAATTAGTCTGATTCGAAGGGTTTCTTGGGCACTCGCACATGAGGAGCCAGTACAACTACAATATTAAAACCCATGACAGGTTAAATCATCACATGTGCTTCTGACAGCTGCTTTAAGCTTCTTTTTTTTTTTTACAGGAAATGGACTTAATGTCATCTGATTTGAGCACAGTCAGACTCTTAAATCAAATTTCACATTGTCATGTCCAGTTCATTGTGGGTTTTCTTCCGATGAGAGCAGAACGGGAGTGTCAGATTGCATAATATCTGATTAGATATAATCATATTGATTACATCTTTTCCTGAGCGGCCTCTGGAAAACTTCAGTCTAAACAGTGTGTGTACTGTGATATTGAGTAGAATTGCTTTACAATAAGAAACAAATAATAAAGTACTGATACAGCTAGACTTGTATTCTAGGGAAGAAAGGCAGACAGATGGGTTGTGAACAACACAAGTGTAAGTTAAATCAGAACATCAATTTAAGTCAATGCCATTCTTTTCACAGTGGAGAATGATGCTGTAAAGTCCCAGGAAAGTCTGCATCCTCCTCAACAAGTACTCAGAACCTGCCTGCAAAATCAGGAATCGGGAATTGCCTCGTTATACCTCCATACGTTCCTTAGTCAATCAAAAACTGGTTCTAAAACAATGTAGAAGCACATTCAAATAAAAAGCAGTTTCAGGGGCTGCAAGTCATACTTTGTAGATTCCCCCAACTAGCTCCTCAAAATGTCACTGTTCTTATATCATCTCTTCATTCTCCTCCTCGCAGGGCCCTTCATCATCTTCCGCTTTAAATGGCAGACAGAGACGAATCGATCTTGTCTGGCGACTGAGTCCCCAAAGGGGCATTTGTTCTGCTGATGGCAGGTCCATCACATTTTTTTCTTGTTGTTTGTTTGGACTCATTATTCCGGATCATTCCACTGACTTGCATTATGGATACTTTAATCAAACAACCACTGCTGGACAGTTGAAAACCATGAGAAACTCTAGAAAAAAACACCCAAACCCATTTATCTTCTGAATTATGTGGGAAAATGTTTGGAAAGGTTTTCAATGACAATTTCCTTTTTTCTCTCTCTCTCTCCCAGTAAATTATACTGTGTAACACAATTTTTGTTCCTGGGTAGTAAGTGTTATTTCCTAATTGCTTATGTCTCAAAAGTATAGAAAATGGCTATTATTCCCCACATACTTGCTTTTGTGACCAGGACAGTGATATTTAGACATTTCCCAATTTCCAATGAGAAAACGGGCAAATTTGTGTCTTTTCATTCACATAAAGTCAGAAAAAAAAATCTATGAATCCAAATGAACATGATTAACAAATATGACTACAAATGATTTAGAAGTGAGAGGTTTTTCGAGATTTACTGTAAATCACTTTCACAAATCAGCCCTCAAATGTAGTCTAATTTATCAAGATGAGCATCAAGGATATGGATTTTGAGGGACATCCTACAGCCCATTGTGCCGTAGTTCTTCACTAGAGTCTCAACCAGCTCCTCATAGTTTTCGGCCTTGTGATTGCCCAGGAAGCCCCGAACCACTGCGACAAAGCTGTTCCAAGCCGCTTTCTCCTTACTAGTGATCTTCTTGGGGTATTCATTGCACTCCAGGATCATCTTTATCTGTGGTCCGACGAAGACATCGGCTTTGACCTTTGCCTCAGACATTTTAGAGTCTTGAAGGTACTTTAAGGCTGCCAATTCCTTTTATAGAGCTCTGACACATAGTTTCACAAGGCACAATTTGATGTGCAGTGGTGGCATCAGCACCTTCCGGGGGTCCACCAGTGTCTCCCACTTGACGTTGTTCCTCCCCACAGAGAACTCAGTCCACTGTGGCCAGTCCCGCCTGTGGTAGTGCACCTTGGTGTCCCTGCTGTCCCAAAGGTAAAGATAGCAGTGAAACTTGGTAAAAGCGCCTTAGAGGCCCATCGGGAATGCCAACATTTTGAAGTTTCCTATGACCACCCTGCCATATTCATCATACTTCAATGGGTCCAGCAAGGTCTTGATGTTGTTGTAATCCTCTTTAAGGTGCACAGAGTGAGCCAGGGGAAGAGATGGGTACTTGTTACCATATGGGACTTGACCCATCAAGCTTGGTTTTGCTGCGATGAACACTCTTTTGTTACTCCCTTTTAGGGCAGAAAAAGCATAAAATAATAATAATAAAAAAATCAATACAAATTTTTTTTCAGAAAGAGTTTCAGCATCTTTGGTTCTTGGACTCCCCAATGAGGTAATTTGAGAGCTTTTCTGGTGTTCTTTTTTGAAATCCAAAAATTGGATATAGGAATTGCACGTGTCGCATTTGGACTCTCGAAAATCAAGATATTGACCATACTGTTTTTTTGCTTATCAAAATAGAAAAGAGAGAGGATGTGGAATGGAGATACTATATGTATTTTATTAAAGTTAGGGGGAACTTAGGGCTTCTATAACATAGTAAGGTTTTTTTTTTTTTTATTCTAAGCTGTTGCAGCATATACGGCATATAAAACATCCATCCAATCCATGCCCTTTCATATGCTGTCTTTTTCCACTCAGAGAAAAATGTCTTTGCTTTTCACATTCTCTCTTGCTCTCTCTTCTCTACTTCCAGATACTTCATTTTTCAACATCGTGCCTTTGTAGTGCCAAAATCCGCCATGCAAAATGATGGAGGATTCCCCACTGGATGAAACAAATGACTTCATAGGACTCACAAAGAGAAAAAAGTGAGTGTTTTCATGAATGTGTGATATAATGTGCATGACACAAGTTTTGCTTTGTTTTTGAGCTATTTAACAAGAATTCAGCATTTATTTATTTTTATATATATATATATATATATATATATATATATATATATATATATATGCTCAAAATTGATTTGCTTACAATGCTGTATGTTTATATGATGTGCTGTGAACAAGGGACTAAAAACAGTTCAATGAACAAAAATCGAAAATGAACATAATACTCAGACTACTAATCGAATGTCTTTAATTGGCATAACATGGCATAATTGTCAAGATCATAAGGCCCATTGTAACTTTATTTTTTAATATGGGGAATACGTGTAAAATACATTGAAATAAATAAAATGCTAAACATTGTAAATAATCATAAGTTTGAACTGGGCCCTGACAACCTTATTCTTGGTATACTGCATCCATTACTAAGAAATTACATAAAGCAAAACACTTTCAGAGTAATTATAATTACAGCCTTAAAGCTGCACAAAGCTGTGCAAAGACAGTCAGAGTCCCCACAAATGTGAGGATGGACTGGAAAGAAATAATATCAAGGGGGAAAATAAGGATGGAGTGAAAGAAATATATTAGATGGAGAGATCAATAACATATAAGCTTAAAAACCTACATTTGACACAGTTGGGAACTGCTAAAAGAAGTAATTATATCATATTAAATGATTATTCTTTCTGTTATGTATGTAGCTAATGATTCTGCCCTACAAAGGCAAAAAACAACATTAAGGTATGACTGAAGCAGGTCTCTTACGATCTATCTGGTGACAGACGAGTAGGCTGAAATTCAAAGAAATCGTTGTGTGAAAATGCATTTACTACAAAATCCACATCAAAATAATTCAAGCCATTTTTCTCAGTTTCAATATTAGTTAATAAGTATGGCCTTTGTAGGGTAGTAAAGGGTATTTATATTTTTACCAGTGAAAACATGTTTAAATTAGTTTATGGAATATTGATGGATGGATGGATGGATGGATGGATGGATGAATGGAAAGTAATGCTATGTAAATATCAAAGGTTATTTTCAATGCAAAAATAGAGTAGTTTAAAAAGCAATGACAAACAATAAACAACAAACTATCACAGCACTATAAAAATATGTATAAAAAGAGATGTAAGATGCAAATAGACAGACAGCATCTCTCATCAAATTAACAACAGGGGAAACAAAACACTGTATCCAGCCATGATCACATAATGTGATATCAGCCAATATTGAATGCGGGACCTGGCGCATTAGAGTGGGGCGCAGGACAAGTTTTGATTGCTGAGTGCAGATACGGATGGGATGATATGATATGTACGCAGATGCAGGAGAAAGAAATGACTCACGGGACTCCCACAAAATCTAAATATTTAAAAAAATAAAACAGATGTCCCTCAAATTCATTTAATGCATTTAAGGCATAGAGTGTTATTCGTGTTATTCGTCTATTGTGCAAGAGCAACAAAAAAATACAATATTTACAGGTGCAAGGTTGGTGGCTAATTCATACAAATTATTCCTTGTGCTCCATGCTGCAGAAAGTGCTATGGATGCTAACGCTTTATTAAAGAAAGGTACAAACAAAACTTTGAAACCAACAAAAGGATAATCAGATATTTGGCAATGTTAGTGTTAACAAACCGTTTTCTCTCTCTCTCTCTCTCTCTCTTTCAGGTGGGAATTGTAAAAAATAGTCCCGCAGATACCTCTACTTTATAATTATAGCATTGAAAACATGCATTGCACCAAAATAACTCGCATTACCGATCTCGCTTGCGTGATGTCTCAGACTCTCTGGTTTGTAGCAGCCACATCTTGAGTGTCGTTGCTTTCAGCCAATGACAAGAATAGAAAAACACTACACATTTCTAGTGCTGTATTGTGATTGGTTGGGTGGCCCACAGCCCACTCTCAATGTTTGCAACACACAGCCCGCTCCCATATTGCATTTAAACAATGCAAAAATGTAAATATTTTATTTTAAACCGTGTTTCCCAAATGTTTAATTGGCTGGGTAAGACGCAAGATTGGGTGGGCTCAAATACTCACTCACAATGTGATTTTGCATGTACCATGTAAGATGACACGAAGCTAATCACTTTCAATTGTATTTTCAGTACTGTACAGTGTATTATGCAAACATATTCACACAAATTTGATGCCGTATTGATTAAGGAAATTTTATAAGATTGCAGCACAATTAGCAAACTGAAGTTGGGATTATTACATGAACACCTCTCTCTCTCTATATATGCCTTGCCTCTCAGACAAACTTTAATAAATAATTGCCTTATTACACTTTCATTATACTGCACTGAAAATCCCCCCATAAATGTTAGAATTTGCAAAGACTAGGTTTTTTCTAAATCTCAAAAAGCAAACACCAATTTCCTGAATCATGTGTGTTATTTTCTGCATGCTGGGGATACAATATAAAATACACCCCTACAAGATTTCTGTAAACTTGCTGTATTTCAGCAGCAAATATGTTTGTTTCACTTGTTGTCTCATATACTACAGGAAAGCACAGTGGAACAGATTATTTAACCAAGGTTATGCAAGTTGTTTTGTCCTACATTTCATTTCGAAGAACAAAAATCTCTCAGCTAATCCATTCTATGGTTGACAGATGAAAGACCCAAGGATGAAGATGTAAACACTTCCATGTGTTTACATTAGTGTGTATGAACCAGCAATTTCCTCAGCCTTTTCATGCCCTCGTAATTCATGGAAAGAGATACTTCCTGAGAAGTAAATATTCAAACTCAATTCCGGTGACGAATCCTGGCCTGCTTCCTGTGTAGGCTACAAGACAATATATCCTATTTCTTGCCTAGCAGGAGTTTTAAACTGAGGTACAGAGAGTGTGAAAAGCTGAATCTCAGAGGATGGTTTATTTAATATGAAGCTTTCCACAAAATCAAGAAATAAAGTGTAGCCAGGAGGCTGATTTATTATCTCTTGCACTACATTCCCGTAGCAGAATCGGGTGCTTATTGCAAATGCCAAAAAATCCTGTTCAGATCTTGTCTAACCGTGTGAATTTCAATCCTGCAACAAAATCAAACACAACAACAGGAGGAGGTCCAAATCATAACACCACCTGTGGCGCTGTGGGCAACAAATCAACAGAGACGTAATACATACTTTTATATCAATTTCAAGTTTTTTCTACTTTTAAATAAAATGTGTGTGTATATGTGTATATATACAGTATATATATATATATATATATATATATATATATATATATATATATATATATATATACACACACATTTAATCGTTTAAATGTGTTATATCATGGACTTTTGCCTAATTTGTCTAACCCTTAGACCAAAATTCGAATCACAAGATCCATACACATTTTATTTTTCTGTTTTCTCTAAACATTTGCTGAGAATATGCACCATTATTTGATATATATATATATCTTCTTTGGCCTGTATGTCTCGAAAGACAATTTTATTTTTGCACCTTACGAGGTCAACTGTTGGTTTTGCAGCACCAAGAATGACTTAGTAGGCCAAACCTTGAGTGACAATCCTTGCCACAGTAATTGCAAGTGAATGCGGTTACAGCTCCAGAGGTATTCACTACTTTTTCTTTGCGTCGCTCCCTCTTGGTCTGCCAGAGAGAGTGTCTTTTCTCCTCACCTCTCCTGAGACCTATTTTCACAGCCTGCTGCCAGCTGAGTCTGTCGCCGGCAGTTTGCTCCCAGTCAGCTCTTCATATCCTGTTTACAGACATCTTTGAAGCGCAGGACTGGGCGACCAGTGGCTCGACGCCAGCTCGCCATACAATCCTTGGGTATTCTGCCATCCTGCATGCGACGCACGTGTCCAAGCCATCTCAGGTGCCTTTGACTGAGTAGAGAGTAGATGCTAGGAATGTTGGCCGTGTTGAGGACTGAGGTGTTGGGAATGCGATCTTGCCATCTAATACCGAGGATGGGCCTGAGACAGCGGAGGTGGAATGTGTTTAGACGGTGTTCTTGATGGGCGCTTGTTGCCCAAGACTCAGACCCATAGAGGAGGGTGCTAAGGACACAGGCACGGTACACCTGAACTTTTGTGTTAAGCATTAGGTATTTGTTCTCCCATACTCTTTTGGTCAGCCTGAAAATAGCTGTACATGCCTTCCCAATGCGTTTGTCAATCTCTGTGACAAGGGACAAATTGCATGTGATGGTGGAACCCAAGTAGGTGAAGTCCTGAACGGCTTCCTGGGTGTAGCTGCCAATGTTTATGGAAGGGGTGTCTCTGACATCCTGGCCCATGACATTGGTCTTTTTCAGATTGATTTTCAGGCCGAAGTTGTTGCAGGCATTGGCAAAGTGGTCGATGAGTGTTTGCAGACCATGTTCTGTGTGAGCTGTCATAGCGACATCATCAGCGAATAGAAGTTCTCCGATGAGGACTTTGCGGACTTTGGTTTTGGATCTGAGACGGCCAAGATTGAAGAGTTTGCCATCAGATCTTGTATGGAGAAAGACTCCCTCTTCTGCTGTCCCAAAAGCACGTGTGAGCACAAGTGAGAAAAAAATGCCAAACAGTGTTGTGGCAAGCACGCACCCCTGCTTTACACCACTGAGTATAGGAAATGCCTCTGAGGTGGTTCCGCTGTGCTGTATTGTTCCTTTAGAGTTGTCATGGAAAGAGGAGATGACTGCCAGCAGTTTCGGTGGGCAGCCGATCAATTTGAGCAGTTTAAAAAGGTCTCCCCTACTGATGAGGTCAAAGGCCTTTGTAAGATCAACGAATGCCAAGTACAGGGGCATTCTCTGTTCTCGACATTTCTCCTGTAGCTGACGCAAGGAGAAGAGCATGTCTATTGTGGACCTTCCTGCTCAGAAGCCACACTGAACCTCAGGATATGTCCTCTCTGCTAGAGACTGTAACCTGGTGAGGGCCACATGGGCAAAGGTTTTCCCCACGATGCTCAGCAGGGAGATGCCACGGTAGTTATTGCCACGGTAGTATATATATATATATATATATTTCCCCACACATGTCAGTTATTTTGGCAAAATGGATGGTTCTAGGCCAGAATAAGCTGCAGTTTGGACCAGACTGAATGCCTTTAGTCTACATTTACATTTATGCATAGATCACGTCTAATTATTCCAACCCAAGAGTCTTGGCATATTTTGTCCACTTAAATGTTATTAGCATGATTGGTTTTTAATTGTTTTGTAAGATGAACAATTGACACCAAGGTATTAAACAATCCATTGAAATGACTGTACACCTATCCCTCACAGCCTTGTTTAAAAAAAAAAAAAAAGCGTCTTCCCTGACTATGGACTATGGGGTGAATAGTTCAGTCTCTCATAAAATAATTTAGGCACCTTTGTCCAATTCTCAAATACTTTTTAGGTTGTAATGTTGCAATTCATCTCTTAGATGGTTGGTTTGGTTCATGGCTTAGAACGCTTTTAAATACTTAAGAACGTAAGGAAATACTTACACTGAAAAGCAGATGCTTTTATACAAAGCGACTCAGTGCACTTATTACAGGGTCAATCCCCCTGGATCAGCCTGGAGTTAAGTGCCTTGCTCAAGGACACAATGGTGGTGGCTGTGGGGATTGAACCAGCAACCTTCTGATTACCAGCTATGTGCTTTATCCCACTACGTCACCACCACTCCATAATCACAGGTCTGCACTCTCAGAAAAAAAGGTACTGTGTAAGGTACAAGGGCTAAAGTTAGGTTTAAATTTAGGGAAGTAAACTGTTATGAAATCGTTTGACATAGCAGCCATTGATCCAGAAGAAAGCCGATTGGACGGAACTCATTAATGATCCTGAAGGATGCTAATACATATGATAATAATGTTTATTTCATTCCACATATGATGCCTCTTGAGTAAAATTTCTCAACTAACACTTTAAAATATTCCATGTTCCTTCTTTTGCAATTCTGTCAATGCCACATATCAATCAACTTGTCCCAAGTGTCTCCTGCATATTGATGGTAATTCAGACACAATCTGGGTACAAACTAGCACCAGGGTGCAGTTCATAAATTGCTCAGCAAGCAACGTTTATCAAATTTTGACACTCATCAATGATTAATTGTTTCAAAGCAGTTTTTTTTTCACGTCCCCTACTGCAAGGAGCAACAAAGTAATCATATATAGCACAGTATGTAAGCATAGCTGTTTCAAATATGTAAAGTGGATCTTTCATGTGAGTATCTGAACCAATAGTTTGCAATATACAGTAGGAAGAAAAACGACTTTTAAATATGATCATCTGAAAACTGAAGTGAGCCATGTGAATAAACAAAGAACTGAAAATAAAACTTATGTAATATTTGAAGGATTAATTATGAGAGCGAATTTACCAAAGTTTGCCAGATTTGCAACATCATAGCTTTGAAAGTTTGTGTGAGGTAAATAGTAGCAAGTAATCTAGATATCCACAAGCAGAACTGTATATTCAGGATTTCGGTCCAGAAGGCCCTCCTATTTTGATGGGATGTTGGATGTTGTATGGACTAGTTTTAGGAGACTTTTATAGCATTTTGTGTCCCTTTTTATAGCTTGAACACTAGTCCCCCAACATTTCTCATTTTGTGTTCCTCAGAAGAAAGAAAGTCACAAGGGTGTGGATGTAATGGGAGCCAGCTAGTATGTGAATGCTGTGTAGTGCGTGTAAACCTCACTCCCCTGGCCTCAAGAGGCGCCCTAGCGAGTGACTCTTGAGGCTGTAGCCTTTAGCCTCCTCATTAGCCCCTCTGCCTGCCATAACAGTTTGAATCCCGCTTGTAGCGGGTCGAGCAGGACCGGTTACATGGAACAACATGAGTGAGTAAATGATGACAGATTTTTTTTTTTTTTTTTTTATGGTGAAATACCCCTTTAAACAGTCTGACACTGAGCTCAAGCATGCCATATGTAGTCTTTCTGCAGTATGCACTTGGTAATATTCTGCAAAGGTCTCATTCTTTCAGACTGGAAACACTGCAGCATCCATAAAGAGATTTGAGCTTGTGAAGTGATTTGTGGCGCAGGGCCGAAGCCTACGGTTTATAGCATTGTATACAGTGAATGATTTGAATTATAAATATGTCAAGAGCTGCCAGCTCAAATACACATCTAGTAATTCCAGTTATTAGAAATCTACATACCCCTTCCATGCTTACTGATATATGAAAGAAAATAGGTTCCATTGCCAAAAGCAAAGCGGGAGATGTACGTTTTGTGCAGTTGTTAATAAGCTTGGAATGTGTTCTCTGAAGTGCGGTTCGGTT
Organism: Moxostoma hubbsi; assembly: GCA_032164185.1. Classification (NCBI taxonomy): domain Eukaryota; kingdom Metazoa; phylum Chordata; class Actinopteri; order Cypriniformes; family Catostomidae; genus Moxostoma; species Moxostoma hubbsi. The sequence goes on along the minus strand of JAVLUX010000039.1, from coordinate 1,802,905 downwards.
GTAGCCGCTGGCGTAGGATGAGAAAGGTGTCCAGCCGTGATTGCCCTTGCTGCTGCTGCACATTTAAGAAAATTACATTTTCAATATCATAATGAGACAAAGAGCAAATGAGTCGCCACTTCCAGTCTATTGAGTGTGAGAGAGAGAGAATTACGAATGTATTTATTTATTTATTTATTCTGGAAATGATTCGCCAAAGATGGTTTGCTGGTCTTAGCTGTTTACGCTGATTTTGCTGGTCTCGCAGCCTGCACAAGCTGGTTTTCAGCTGGTTTTACTTCTAAGGAAACTTGTTTCCTAGCCTGACCAGCTGACAAGTGCAAAAATCGCTCTTAAACCAGACTAGGCAGGAACACACTGAAAAGTTTTTCAGCAGGGAATTTTAATTTTAAATATATTTTTTTTGTTACAGAGCAGTTGTGTCATAACATAATTGACATTACCCATAGGTAAGGTTATTTGTCATGCATCAACACACATACAAACCCATAACAGCTTTCCAATCAGTATTTGCCAGAATCATCTGCATTGAAAAAAAAACAGCAAGTAAATAAATGGATTTTAGAGGAATTTACACAGCATATGGCTGCTGATGAACCCAAAGTTTTCATAATTGAAAATAAAAAGTTATCATCTCTTAATCAAAGCACATTGTAAAAGCAAAATTGTTTTACTTCTCTAAAAGATTATTTGATTTACTTGCTAAAATTGCATAGACATATGACTATGAAAAACATTTCCTTACGTTCTTCCACTTGATCGCCATATGCATTTGTCCATATGCAGCTGTTGTGTAGTAAATATATTAATAAGCTTACCCAATAACCCCCCTAGCCCTTTATCAATAAATGGAAACAACATATAAATACTGAAGCAGCATGTGTCAATGCAGGACTGGAGGTTTAACAGAGCATGTGTGTCTTTTCACCCTGCTGGTCCCGTGATCAGTGCGGGTCACTTGTTCGCCACTGTTATTTACACGGCAAGAAAAAGGTTCAGCCCAGCCATTAACACTATGCCGTAAGCTACTGTTGTGCGGCACAGGGCTATGAATATTGAGCTGATGCTACAGACTGTATTTATGGAATCAATTATGATACACAACCACATGTATATGAACGGTTAGTCACAGACAATAGACCAGGATGCATTGACCCAGACGATTTGTTCTCATTGATAAACCACTAATTCAACATAATGTAAGTTGCAGCTTCGCTTCAAAGGAGATTGGTTTCCTGAATACTCCAACTGTCTTTCAATGAAAAATCTTGGATAAAGCACAGTTTTAGACATTGTTGAGATCCCTTCCGTAACTCTAGAGGAGACTCTTGTGATGTTATTGGGGTATTTTCAACATGAACGAGATGGTGATTCTTTGGAAATATTGTAACAACATTGGTCAATGGTTCGGTTATTTTTCTCTATGGGACTAAAAGTCGTACATGTTTGTACTGGCCAACTTGTACAATTCCTTGTGATTTCACCATCTTGTACCATTATTACTAATTGGCATGAGACCAGGATGGTCTTTTCCTCTGAGAAACAGGATACCCCAAAAGTTTCCATAAATACCATTGCTGTCTATGAGAAACACCTGTGATATTAGGTATGAATTTGGTTTGAATTCATATATTTCTAATCAAAATTATTCTATGACCAAATTATCTGGACTATAGACATTCATTTTGCAACTCTATACATTTATTGTTTGTCAACAATTCCCCATTTGTTTGTATTTGTTTATAATATTCAATATGTTACAAAACTCCATTAAAACCCCTAAGATGTTTGGATAAACAACCTTGGCAACAAAATAATTTTCTGGGTGTCTGATTCTCTCCAAAAATCCCCAAATCTTTCACTCTCACATTCCTCTTTGTCTCAATTTCGAGCATCAAAAAAACGTGTTTTCCCCTCGTCTTGATTTTTTTCACATCTCGCTCTAAACTTTCGCCAAATATCCCTCTCCACCCCTGATCCCTCTGACTCACATTCCCTATTAATTCTTCCCTCCACCTCGACTTTCATACTTCCAGCACCACTGCTCTCATTTCTGTATTCAGTTCTACTCCACCATCTACTTTTTACCTCTTCCCTGCTGTTAGTTCCATAATAGTCCAACACGTAATTTATCTGCCATTTCTGCTTCAGCTTCATCCTTTCCTTCCTCAATCACTTTAAAAAAATGTCAATTTCTTAAAAGAGCACAATGGTGACTGCCTTTTTCAGTGTAAGTATTTCCTTTGTAGGCATTTAAAAAGGTTCTTCAATAAAGCGTTCTAAGCCATAAACCAAACCAACCATCTAAGAGATGAATTGCAACATTACAACCTAAAAAGTATTTGAGAATTGGACAAAGGTGCCTAAATTATTTTATGAGAGACTGAACTATTCACACCATAGTCAGGGAAGACGCTTTTTTTTTTTTTTAACAAGGCTGTGAGGGATAGGCGTACAGTACAGTCTTTTCAATGGATTGTTTAATAGCTTGGTGTCAATTGTTCATCTTTTGATGAACCAATCATGCTAATAACATTTCAGTGGATAAAATATGCCGACTCATGGGTTGGAATAATTAGACGTGATCTAGAACTTTTACAGAGTACAACACGTTGAATGGGCTGTACTGTATGTTGTATAAAAAGTTAAAAATTTAAAACTACGTCTACATTGACTATTGTCAAAGAAGCATTGCGAATGATGACATTGTTTTCTTATTTTTTCTCTGATTGGTGGATCTGTACTCAGAATCCTGGTTAGTGCAACTCTTCACCTGGAATTTGGCAATTAAACACAATTTTCACAAAGCAATGAGGCTTCTACAAGCATTTGTCTTTCTTTAACAACCTCTGTGCTCGTGATCTGTCTTTATATTTTAACATTAAAAATGCATTTCTCTATGGGAATAAAAAAAATGAATGGGATGTTTACTTCTGTTAGACAGTTTTTTTTTCTATTGCACTCTCTTCCTGTGTGTTCCTGTGTAATGCTCTGGAGCAGATGTTTCGACAAGGGAGAGAGTGTGTTTCTCTGGGTTTGGGCCAGGCAGACACAAGACAAAGTCAAATGCGCTAAGTCAAACATTTGGCTGACGCAACTCATCAAAAACACCAGACTGTGGTACATGATTATTTCAGTTGCACTGAGAGCTCAGTTGCACTTTAGGATTTATGGATGTTTCACAGGGAGTAGGGATGGGAATCTCAAGGAATTGGCCTGAATAAATAGCCTGTGTAGATGTCATACCTTTTTGTTACGTCACAGCCATGATCCATGAATTGTTACTTGCTTGTTGCAGGTGGTATTGGGAGAGGGACATTCTCATTCTACAGAGAATTTGAGTTCCTTAGAAGACAGGAAGGATTTTTTTTATAAATAGTTTTTGTTCCCTCGCTGTAGTTTTCATTCTGTCACAATAAGTTGTGTGCTCCCTCACAACTATTTTGGGTTCCCTTGTAATAGCTTTATCCATCCCTTACAAAAATGAACCATAGTTTTACTACAGTAACTATAGATTATCCATGAAATCTGTTGTAAAACCATAGTAACCACAAAATGTATCATGGTTATATTATAGTTTAATTTGGAGTAAAACCTTAACCATAAGTTTAAAATGGTTTTAAAACATTAACCATATTTTAACCATGATTTTTATAGTAAAACATAGTTATAATACAAGAAAGATAAAACTATGGTAATAAAATTCGCAATCATTCTGTTAAAGTGTTTTTTCATGGTTTACACCCAAAAAAAATTATAATAATAATTCAATATAAAACTGCAGTACTCATGACTGTTGTAATGACTTTTTCATTAAGTACCAGAGTTTAACATTAACCAAGAAATTAACCAGTTTGTTATTATAGTAAAACTAACCATGTTTGTTGGCAGAGTGTTATGATTTTTATTGCCAAAGTTTTGGTTTTCTTGTATTATTACTACAGTTTTACCAGAGATATAATGGTTATAATATGGTTACTGCTGTAAAACCATGTTAAATATTGTAGTTACTATGTTTTTACACAAATACCATATTTCAATTATGGTTACTATAGTAAAATCTGGTTTATTTTCACAAGGAATGTGTTGGACCCCAAAATAATTGTGAGGGAACACAAAACTCAACTTTTGACAACATTAAAATAAACATGAAATACAAATTGACCCAAATTTTGCGGGGAAATGCAACACTATTCCAGAAACTAATTGGCCTTGCTGTCTTGTGAGGGGCTCAACATACTTTCTCTAATTGCAGTATGCAGAGTCAACCAGAGTAAATCATTTGTTTTGATTGATTTCTGATGAGAGTAAACACTATGACTCTGTGTCGCATTAATGCTCATAATCAAAACATTGCTCAGTTTCTTTTTGCAGCTCGACATAGCAACATTGGCTCAGCCAATGGTGTGAGCTTGGGGTGGGACTTTCTGTTGGTTCGCAATGACAGACTTCTTCTGTGAATGATTGCTCATGCTCAAACATTGTTTGGAAAGAGAGAGAGAAACAAATGGTGCTAAAAACATACAGTATGCCCAAGTATTTGTCTAACGCAATTCATTTTCAAAACACCAGTCTGCGGCACATGATTATTTCAGTAGCACTGACAGCCCAGTTGCAGTTCAGGATCGATGTGCAATTCAAAGTGAGTCACCTTCAGTTTGAGAAACTGGGCTGTTGAATACATTCTATTTTCCACCAACCATGTAATTAGCAATAATTCACCAGATAAACGTACTGCATTACAAGGCATGTGCCATGTTGTAATGTTGACAGCCAAATATGTGCCCAAGTTATGTTTATTTGTTTATTTGTTATGTTTTAACAAAACAGCCTTACGACAGAGCTAATTCCGGTGTGTTTTTATAGCCAGCAACAACGTTTAATTTGCTCAGCTGTGAATATGATGATTAAACACCAATATCGTTGAAAGCAATCCTCCTCTAGCAACAACTGACAGCACAGCCCAGCTACTGTTGCAAATAAAGAGAGATACCCATCAGTTCATTATCACCTGAGTCACCTGAGCTTCACACTGTCTAAATGAAGCTCAAAAAAACACCCACTGCAGACAGTTTTCCACATGGAGAGCAAACAAGTGCCACTGGACCTGTCAAGAGCTGATAGGATTGCATTCAAACCATTTACTTCAGAGAGAGTGGTAGATAGATGGTTGGAGAGAGAAAAGATCTGTTCTCTACCTCTCTCTCTCTCTCTCCCTCCTATCTTCAAATGATTTTGGTTTTGATTCTGCTAACCAAAAAGATTTGTTCAGATCCATTCATTGATTTATTCAATGACTCTTTCTGTAGGTTATATTGTTACAGTAGTAGCTGGCGAAGAGTGAGTGTTTGATTGTTTAGTAGTCGATTAGAGTCATTCTCGATTGAAACAAGTCTTTTTTATCCCTTATTAAAAATGTGTATGACTACAAGTCTACCAAGTGATTTGAGAAATTGTGTTAAACAGCCATGAGCATTTTTCATTCAGTCATTGTTATATTTTATATATATTTATATTTATGCATTTGGCAGACGCTTTTATCCAAAGCGACTTACAGAGAGAGCCCTTATTACATGGACAATCCCCCCGGAGCAACCTGGAGTTAAGTGCCTTGCTCAAGGACACAATGGTGGTGGCTGTGGGGATCGAACCAGCAACCTTCTGATTACCAGATTACCAGTTATGTGCTTTAGACCACTACACCACCAACACTCCATATTTACATTTTGCATTGTTGCTCATCAAATCCTCATTTAGAAAAATGTCCTGGTTCATGTTGTTTTTTCATGGGTGTATTTGCTCAAGGTCCAATTAATGATAAAGCTTATTCACAGCCCACACTATAGGGCTATTTGTTGTTGCTATTTTCTGCCTAAAAAGGCAAGGCCACCAAGGCAAATTGAGGATTGATACTCTTAAAAGGTTTGTTTACTAAAAATTATTTATTTTTTAAAATCTTTTCATAAAAGCTTATTCATAAAAGATTTATTCTCTTAAAATATTTGTTCTCTGAAAATATTATTAATTTAACAGCTCCATTCTTTTAGAAGGTCAATTTGTTATTTTGTTCAATTACTTTTCATAAAAGATTTGTTCTCTTAAAAGATCTGTTCTTTTAAATGATTTATTCACTTAAAGATTTGTTCATAAAAGGGTTGTTCACAAACTCTGATTCGTTCATGACCAAAACACTTCTATTCCACGGTGCCATGATGGCAGAGAGTTCAGCATTTCAAAAGCCTCTTCACAGTAGTGGGACAGGAGAATGCACAGTCGTACATTAATGAATCTTCTCATTCGCATGCATAGGCAGATTTGAAGAGTCTATAGATGCAAATTGCATTATCTGAAGCAAATGTGACCCCCGCAAACAGGTGGCAGGTTTGTAAATAAGCCATTATCCTTCCAAAAACATAATCACAGAGCTAATGCCTCTCGTGGATGAGGTCTTCACCACAGTGAGACACAGAGCAGTGGTTTAAATGATAAAGTTAACACAGTCCAACATCCACGCAGAAATGTTTCTCTGGGCAAAGCCAGTGATGCTGAGGGTAGCAACCTTGAGTGCAAGAAAGAGCAGAGGATCACTGTACAGAATTAACGCTTTTATTCGAATAATTAGGAAGTATAAGGTTGTTTATCTTCACCCACATAAACAAGGAATGATGTGTCAAACATCGACAAATTAAGATAAAAGAACTTTAACTATTTTAAGCTGAATTTACTTATCGGAAAACGGGACATATTTTTCATATACCTCTACAATGGACACATGCAGCTTTAAAAAGGTGAGGGAATGATGAAAATATTATCTAATTCAGTTTCTTTCAGGCCAATCAAATCACTCTTTACACTAACAGATAAAATAAAAAAATACCAAAGGAATATATATATATATATATATATATATATATATATATATATATATATATATATATAGTTCAAATTATACTCTGTATAGTCTAGATGAAGAGAGCAAAAACATGAGAATAAATCACCAGGATATTCAGAGACTCCATTCAAATACTGTGTAATATTAATGTTATATTAACATCAGATCAATGGATGCCCTGGAGGAAAGTCTTCATTTTGCTGTACCTCAAGCATACAAAAATGTACTGCATGTTCTGACATTTCAATCCAGTTATTAATTCATCTAAGCAAACCTTTCACAGCGTAGTTTCCTTTAGATATGATCCAGCCACAATCTAATATAATTTTTTACTAGTCAGAACTTGTGATACATTACAAGAATAGTTCACCCAAAATGAACTTATCTTTGGGTTTTACCCACAAAACCCAACAATGCTGAGAGAGCCCAAACAAAAGAAGACTATATATATATATATATATATATATATATATATATATATATATATATATATATATATACACACTGTATATATACTGGCGGCCAAAAGTTTGGAATAATGTGCAAATTTTGCTGTTCGGAAGGAAATTTGTACTTTAATTCATAAAGTGGCATTCAACTGATCACAAAGTATATTCAGGACATTACTGATGTAAAAAAACAGCACCATCACTATTTCAAAAATGCCATTTTTGATCAAACTTAGAAAGACTCCAACACCTTATCCTTGAGTAATCATGCTAAATTGCTAATTCGGCACTAGAAATTCACTTGCCATTATTTCAAACACTGATGAAAGCTATTTGGTTCATTATATGATGCTGAACATTGTCTTTGTGTTTGTTTTGTATGCAATATGCATTTCTTCAGGTCAATATTAGGTCAAAAATGGCAAAAAAGTAACAGATTTCTCTAGAAACTCGACAGTCAATCATTGTTTATAGGAATGAAGATTATGTGATGTCATACATCATACAAAGGTGTACACTACAGTCTTCAAAGACAAAGGACATCTGACTCTAACAAGGACAGAAAGAGATGTGGAAGGTCAGATGTACAACTAAACAAGAGGATAAGTACATAAGAGTCGCTAGTTTGAGAAATAGACACCTCACATGTCCTCCGCTGACAGCTTCATTGAATTCTACCCACTCAACACCAGTTTCATGTACAACAGTAAAGAGAAGACTCAAAGGTGCAGGACTTATGGGAAGAATTGCAAAGAAAAAGCCACTTTTGAAACAGAAACACAAAAAGAAAAGGTTTGAGTGGGCAAAGAAACAGACATTGGACAACAGATAATTGGAAAAGAGTGTTATGGATCTTAACCCCATTGGGCTTTTGTGGGATCAGCTAGACTGTAAGGTGCGTGAGAAGTGCCCGACAAGGAAGTGTGGAGTGAAATGTCACTGTAACGATTTGGGGAGGCAGTCAAGGCAAGGATGAAGGCGAGGAGTAGGACCCAAGTGCAGCTTTATTGAAGATAGTGGTGAAACGGGAACAAGACAGGAACTTGGAACATAAAATAGACTATGGCTTGGACTCAAGAATATCAGGGTAACATCCGGCAGGGATCAAGGTTACAGGAACACAATACTTGACCAAGGTACAAGGGAAACATGAGGACTTAAATACATCAACAGGGGAAACAACAGCCAATGGACAAACAGGACTTAATAAGGTGATTAACTAAAGCCAATGACAAAACTAGAACTGATAAACAAGCAATCAAACAATGAACCAATGAAAAACAGACACATGAACAAGGAGGGGAAACAGGACATGACAAGACTGGTAAACAGGAACATAAGAATGGTTTCAAAATAAGAGTGCAATATGGAGTTAGACAAGTGCCAGAAACTTAGACAATACGGAGTGAGACAAGTGCCAGAAACTTAAGAGTGAAAATACATAAACAAGAGACCACATGAAACGTTACAGTCACCTGAGTATCTGGACAACCTGACAGCTAGAATGGCAAGGATCTGCAAAGCTGTCATTGCTGCATGTGGAGGATTTTTTTATGAGAAAACTTTCAAGTTTTTTCCAAAATTATTTTTTATTTTTTTCAAATTGAAATAGTAATTTTCCACATTATTAATGTCCTGACTATACACTGTGAACAGTTGAATGCCACTTTGGTGAATAACAGTAACTGGCTTCCAAAATTTTGGAATAATGCATAGATTTGTATATATATATATATATATATATATATATATATATATATATATATATATATATATATATATATATAGCTAACAGTCAACTGAGCTTTTGCGAAATGAAATTGTGCCATGATGATGCTGTTCTTTTTTCAAAAGTGAATGAGAGAAGAGGAGACAAGTGTCCTGGCTTTCATTTTACAAATAGAAGGTAATCATGTCTGCACTATTCTTCACTTGCATTTTGTGCCCAGCGCATGCAAACAAGCATAAACAATCCCTGTGCCAAGTCTCTCCCCTAGGGCACATTTGATCAAAACTGTTTTTGTGCCATTTTTTGAGAGTTGTTATTTCCTCATCCCACTAAAGTCTAGTGATGGAGGCGTGCAAATCTGAAGTGCTTTTATGTTAATTAAATCCCCCTCCACATCATGGTGCAGTCTGTGTTGAATGACAACTATTATACTCCATGGATGTGTCGACTTGTAGTTGCAGATGGGAAGATGATCTGCCATTAAAGTCAACATGAAATAATTTCCATTTACATGTTAACAGTCCTATTGTGTACGATTCATCCAGTATGATCACACAGGAAATCTACGTGTTGCTTCCTAAAGTTCCTGCATAATGAAATTAGCCACAATCAGCGGAATTACTGACCAGCAGCATCCTCCATTAGACATTTTGGCATCAATTCAAGAATTAACACATTTCTATATATTGCTAATGATGAGAAACCTCATTGAAACTGGTACTATAAGAACCAGATCACTAAACAATCGTGAGTGTGATTCTATTTGTTTTTACTCCACTGACGGTATGCTTTAGTGTTGGGGTTTTGGTTAAAGGGTATAGATAATACAAAATGCATTCATGTTGAATGTATTATATAATTTAAACTAAAAATAACAACTCATTTTTGACACTACTTTGTGGACATTTCACCTCGAAACTGAAGCGCACATGTGGTCATAAGTTCAACAACACTTCCAGCGTTGGCCACCGGAGGCAGGGATTAGAATTTCAGTAAGCACAGACTGATTTCAGCTGCAAAACTTTCACCATACTGTTTCCAAATTCACTGTGTGATCGGTCTGGGATAAAGTCCCACCGTGCATATATCCACACAAAATATCCTGTTTTACTTAGAAAATGTCAGATTGAACAAATAAAATGTTTTCTAAATGGCGTTTTATGTTGAGTTTAAAAACAAAATCAAATTATCTGGAGTAAACTACCATATCTACATTTTAGAACATATACATATATTTTTATTTTTCCTAAGGAGAAACATCTGAGCAAAACATATCACTTAAAAATAACTAAGAACTCAAATAAGACTTCTGTGCAAGGAAAGTGCAACATTTGAGATCAATTTATATGCACTACATTCATGAAACTGCAACAGATTTTGTATATATGATATGTGCATAATAAACTAGTAATAAAGTGAAGAAAAAGCACTACCAGTTGTAAATGCATGCATAGATTTGATGTATTTGTCCTTTGTTGTCTTCAACTAAAACATTGCAATGTTCATATTACATTTACAGTGTCACAGCTTTGTGTCCTGAATGTCTTCAATTACTGTATACTAAAGTCACTTTATTGAAGCCTTGAAGTGTGGTGCTTTTTCAAATATTTACATCTCATTCCCAGTGACGGATTACCGACGGGGCCAGTGCCCAGGGGCCCTTGACTGCCCCCCCCCCCCCCCCCCCCCCCCCCCCCATTCCCTCCCGCTCAATAACTTTTGGATGGAGGGGGGCCCTTGGAGATAATTGGCCCCAGGGCCTTTGCAAGTCATAATCCACCCCTGCTCATTCATTGTAGAACATTTTGAAGAAAGTTTACACCACATTTCATTTCATTATTTTCCTTCTACAGTATATAGCATAAATGGCATTTGTAATGATGTTTTTCTCCAGTAAATGAAAGCGCCTCAGTGCTAGGCCTTGAGTGTCTTTAGAATGAAACTGAGCTGGATAAACAAATATGTGTTCACCTAAGGTAGCTTTACAATTAGCATCGGTTGCACAGGCATACATTTCCTGGAATTTCTAGTTGATATGACCCAACGTCTCTGAAGGTTTTTGTGTTTAGGGACTATAGGCAGTTCTAACAGTGGTGCAATAATGAATTTAATAATGCAGAGATCACATTGATGTTGGCAAGCACTTAGCTATCTAATTGACACTCAGTTCCTTTTAGTAAAACCATCAGGAGAAAACCCCAAACCTAGTTTTTAGAGTAACAAATGCATGTTCTTGAGCTTATTTGCCAAGATACTAAAGTCTGTGTAGTCAGAGACTTTAATATAAACTTAATATTAATATAAACCTTTCTTATCAAATTCTTCCAAGACCAAATAATCTGCTTGATTATTTTCACATCAATTTAATAAATAGACCCAATTTAATAAATGTTTGCATGTAATGTTTAAAAACAAGATATGTCTGTGGTGAATGCATCATATAGATGCGCAAAATATTGCCGTCTTGTCAGTTTTTGTATGTTCCCCCCAATGAATATGTAATTTGGGGGCGTACCTCCATGAAAACTCAAAATAAAGGGTGAAGTCATTGCAAAAAGATTCAACTGCACCCACAAAGTGATTTATCAGTCCTGAAAGACATTTCAGAAAGGATCTGCATTTGCAAATTATTACAAGCAAAAGGCACAAATCTGATTTTAATTCATTTGATTTGCACAAGGCTTTTTAGAACGATAATATGTACGTACACCCACTTGTTGTTTTATTAAAAATGATATTTAAAACACAAAACCAAACCTGAACATAATACTGTTGTCATATTCAAACTAACCCCCACCTTTCACAATCCATTCCCAATGGACAAATTGAGGCTGCCCTACATTGTTTTCTCATTAAATATCCTTTTCAGAAATGTGTCAGATTACGGAAGTAAAATTGGATCCAAACGGAATTTAGTTTTGACATTTAAATCAAATCAGAGGAAGAGAGACCAGGCCCAAATTCATATCCACACTTCTAGACTGTCTGGCAGTTAAATAGCAACATTTCACTGAATTGAGATCAGTGTATAGGTGTGTAATTGCTAGGTTGTGCGAAATAAATTACCCCGCAGGAAGCTGATTTAACATAGAATTGAACTGTTGGGCTTTCAGGGTTGTATTATCCTGCAGGAACATAATTTCAGCTGTTCAGTAACTGAGCTTTGATTTCAAAGGTTCATAATATAATAATAATGGCTCAGTGTCTGGTATTGACCCAAACCCTGTGTATGCAGGTTCACATTTCAAATTTAATTTAAACTGGTAATAAGCCATTTGATTTTGATGCTGAAAATAGACTGCATTTAATGTTTTTCTCCCCTCATTATATTTTGTGGTGAGTAGACCGTTGGGGCACAGGGCAGAATCCCATGAGTGAAACAGAATTAACTGCTGACACATCCATAATTGCATGTCACAATGAGAATATTTAGCTTTTTGTTAGTTGTATATACTAATTTTATATGTTGTCTTAATATCCTGAATGCAAAGCTGTGTCAGTATAGTATAGGTGTTTTCCCACTACTATTAAGTCTACACAAGGGGTGCCCATTACGTCGATCGCAATCTATCAGTCGGGCAATGCTGGTAGATCGCACAAAATGTAAGTATGCTTTCGTTCCATTTTAATTAAAAAAATATAATCTCTTTCCTTCTTTTAGTTTCTGTCTGACTTGAGATTTATGTTTATTCAGTTGTCATGACAACTTGGTTCGCACCTTCCAAGGGCTTCTGACAACAGAGTGTGAAATTGCGAAGCTAGCAGTTTTCGGTAGCTTACACAAATGACCTTCATCCGCAAACCATAGATCTAAAATAAATTCCAAACATCTGAAAATGAGTGCGGTAACAAGCAAAAAGCCAAAAACTTACCATTTCCATGCAGAGTGGGAAGAAGACTTTTTTTTCACTATGTCCTTTTCTAAATGCATTTGTCTGATCTGCCAAACAAGTATAGCAATTCCAAAGGAAGGAAAGGTAGAGAGACATTTCTTCATAAAAAATATGACAATGATTTTCACGCAAGAAGCAAACTTAGAAGAACAAAGTTCAGTGAATGGAAATCTCAATTAATTGGTCAACAGTCACGTTTTACTCGCCCAGGCCTAAAAGCAAAGGGAGCCACGGAGGCATCATTCCGGTTGAGTCACACCATCGTTAAACATAAAAAATGATTCCAAGATGGACAAATGAAAAAAGATGCATTTGTCGAGGCAGCAGACTCATTGTTTCAGGATTTTAAAAACAAATCTGAGATTGTGTCCTCTATCAGTTCTGTTCAGCTATCGAGAAATACAGTTACATGTTGTTGTGAAATGATGGCTGGTGACTTGACACAGCAACATAGAAAGGACATAACTGACTGTGAATGTTTCTCTCTGATGTTAGATGAGTGCACAGACATTACGGACTGATACAGCACAATTGTACATTTTTAAAAGGATGGTGTTAAAAGACATGACATCAAGAGAGGAGATGCTAATAATTTGCCTATGAAAGAACACACTCGGGGTGAGGACGTTTTTCTTTCATATAAGGATTTTTTCGACAAAACACAGCTTCCAATGTCTAAATTGGTGTCAATCACCACAAAATCACAGTTTTACAGAATATCTGGTCACTTATTGCTTTATTATATATTGTAGCTTATGTGAGGACCATAAAGAACGTAAACCAGTTACCTCCAGTGTGACACCAATCAGTGATATCATATGCTGTTTAACTTAAACTGTAAGTGTCTGACTCCATTCAGACACTTACTTGATGTTAGGCATGGTGTCAAATGTCAAACCATGAGCAAATAATTTTCCAACTAAAGTAAATTCCAGAGTATTGAGGCATTTGCTTCACAGTTAGTGTTTTACTAATAAATCCAATAAAAAGGAAAATAAATACAAATAAATCAGCTTAATCACTGTGTAATTTATCACTCCCACTCTAACTATGCTGACTGCTGTAGCAAGCATCTTAAAGCAGCGGGAGGTTTAACATATTAATGTCACATGCTAGCCTTCAAACGAATTATAACAGACTGCTTTGCTGAATATAAATTCCTTTTCATATATAAATAAATAAATATATATATATATATATATATATACACACACACACACAGTACTGTGCAAAAGTTTTAGGCACTTAAGATGCTTCACAAAAATATTTGTCTTAAGATGGTTATTTATATCTTCAGCTTTTTGTCTATAAAAATATTAGAATAGAAGAACAAGGAGTCCTGAAACAGATGTCATAGAATGTTCACATGAAACCTAAACCTCTGCTTTAATGGCAATTTTCATTTGGACAGCCTCATAGCAGAGGCGGACTGGCCATTGGGAGAACCACACTTTTCCAGTGGGCTAGCCATGAAATGGGACTGTGATATGCCAAAAGTAGGCCGCAATATGATGAAGGGGGCTGCAAAATGGTGCTGCAATATGCTGAAGGGGGTCATGATATGCAGAATGGGACAGCAGGACTGCTACAGGATACATACTTTTCTGAGTACTAGACAACAATTTTGCACACATAATGAGGCTATATTTCTACTTGGCATTGCACACTACTGTTATCAGATTTCTACCCTTTGTCTGCAAGAAACAACAATTTATAATACTACTCTCACTTTTTTTTTTTTTTTTTTGCAGCATACATTATGCATACTGAGCACCATGGGTATGCACATTATTTTGTAGGATATCCCCGAAAATGCACATTTGCCAGAAGCAGTACAACTAGAGCACACTGTGCAGAAACCTTTATCCTACAATGCAGCTGTCAATGCTTGACTTGACCTAACATTTCCAGTATGATGAATATAATGTAAGTAATATATCAGGGGTAACTTTTAACATCTTTACTTGACTCATTTTGTGACTGGACATTTTACACAAAATTGAATTACAAATGCAAAGTAAACATTTAATTTATAAGATAACTTGATGCCAATCACGTGCAGTCATGCAACATGATGAGGTAATGTGACAACAATGCAGCAAACTACTAATTAAAATGTTTATCCTGGAATAAAGCAACATACAGTACTACGCATTATTCAGTAAGTAGCCTACTATGGTTATATTTCATTCCTAACATAGTCTTTGTTGTTATATAATTGCCGAATGCATAGGCCTACTGTTTTGCATAATACCTTAGTAGGCAATATGCACTAATTCAAGTATTTTACTCTGAACATAATGCATACTTGAATACAGTTTCTTTCTGGCTCCATCATACAGCTAAACCCGATGAACAGGAGCAGAATCTCTAGAGGGCTAGTGATGAGAATATGCTGTAAAATGGCCAATTAAAATCTCATTTCTGGTGTTTCAGCTGTGAAAATGACTATCACCTTCACCTCATACCCCTCCATTACTCATTTACCCATCTCTCCATCTATGACACCTAATTGCTGTCATTATGTCTGTCATTTTTGTCTTAAAGATATCATTTAATACCCCATTGTCACATCTGCAGGTGGTTGCTTTCTGAGCCATTTTCATATATAAAATTAGATTTTTTTTCATTAATATTATTATTTTTATTTTAACATTTGTTAACTGCTTGTTTCGTAACTGTGGGCACACACTCTATCAGGCATCAGAGGACACTTGGTTAGAGTTTTGGTTAGAGTGAATTGAATAGTACAGTTACATTGGTAAATAAATCTTTGAACAAATCTTGTATGAGAACAAATCGTTCCCGTTCATGTCTGTATTGTGCCTCAATACGTTAGTCATAGTTTACAGAGAACAGCGTTTCATGATCGCTCGTATTACTAGGAGATAGTATTAGCTAGGGAATAGCTTTAAAAGAAAAACTTCAGCATTATCAGCTCATCACAGCTGAGACACAACAGACTGATTTATTACAGAACTCAACATGCTTACCTCTTAACAGAGTTTCCAGATTGGATACATACTGTTTAAAATGGCAGAGGACATTGCAGTTTCTATAGGGAATAACTCTTGCACACCGGCTACCGCAAAATAGGGAGAAATACCCCCCTTAGATGGCTATTTTACCACTGAGAAAGATGACCTTCAGAAAACTGACAGCATCTCTGATTGGGTGTGGCAACAGGGGTACATGCTCTGTCTCTCTCTCTCTCTCTCTCTCTCTCTCTCTCTCTCTCTCTCACTCTCTCACACACACACACACACACATACACACATCCATCCTTGTTTATCCAATAACTTGTTCGAACCAGCACAAGCAGTGATACTATTTTTGAAGTGACATTTTGAATTACTAACGGAGGCTTGGGCGCATCATTTGTTTCGAACCAGCAACGGCAGATTCTGATCGGTCGCTTAAGAAAGTAGTTCCATGCACAAATGCGTTTTTATGACCTTACTCAGTTTTTCCTAATTTAAAAAATGTACTTCTTCATTGAACTGTTATATACAAACAATATCACACTCGTAATCTTGCTATATGGCCCTACATCAGCACTGCTGTAATTACCTATGGCACTCGGCCTCTGGCCTCATACCTGTGGCCAAATCACAGCAGTGATGATATAGGGCCATATCGCACTCTTGCTCGTGTGATATTGCTTAAATACATACAAAAATAATTGTCCTTTGTGCTTAAATGGTGCTTGTTTAACAAAACCAGTGCAGGTTGAGCAGTTTTTGCGGTTGTTGGTCTTACATCATATTGTTGGTTCACAAGCAGTGGCGGCTCGTCAGAGGAGGCAAAGAAGGCTCAACCTCAGCAAAAATGTACTAAAAATGAAGTTGTTTTAATCAGTTTACTTACTAACATACACAACTCAGATGCCTTTTAATAAAAAATTATGATTTTCTATTTATTTTTCTTTCATGCGCTGTAGATAGGTGAGTTTAAAGTACTGTATGAATGCCAGAGGAGGCTGACAGCATAACAAGTAACTCTCCAACTAACTAACATGATAGAACTTAAATATTAAGTTTATAATATGCATTTATTTACATTAAAATAGTATGTATTATGTTAATAATATGCATTTATTTACATTAAAATGGTATGTAATTACATTAAAAAGGGTATTTGATCAACATTTTTAAGGTCTGGCTGTAAATGAAGAACAAACATGACCTAACACCCTCAAAATAAATAGCTATTGATTACATTTACTTTGAAAATAAAAACATACAATGTAGGGTTATTGTTTATAAAAACTGAAGAAGAGCATTTAGATCTGCTTAAGTCTGTATCTTTGTCAATATCAACACACGATATTGAGAGAACAATGACAATCTAATATTTAATGGTCTTTTTACACAAAATAAATGTAGCCTAAAATTGAAAAAAAAATGTCTGTTTTTAATTTTTCTTTATTATCCTCCCTTTCAATGAGGGGACAATTACCCTTTTCTTGTCCTGCACACATGAGCACTACAGAAAATGAGCACTACAGAAAAGAATTGAGAATAAAATGCACATTTTCCTGTGTATTTTCTTTGAAGCTTCGGTTTCCATCGTCAATTTATCTTTTGTGAAAAAAGGTTGTGCAAATGAGCTGACATCACTTCTGTAACAGCTTTGACATTTTTTTAAAAATACAAGCCTGTAGCTTTGACTTCACCCAGTGGTTAAACAATTTGCATAAATACATTTTATTGAATAAGACTCGATAAAATACGCTCATCCAAAAGTTGCTGGTTCATGTTTTGGAGAAGAGTGTAACTGAACTATGGTCAGACAAGCTTAAACATGCACGCTCTTTTGGAACTTGACCACGGATCGCTTGGCGGCCACCAATGCTGTTGCACATGTCGAGTGTTGTTAAACTCACCGCTGAGTTTTTTGCAGAGAGGGCTCGGATGTTTACTGCCTCAATTTTATCGAAATCATTTGGAAGGCCAGATAAAAGCAGTGGTGGAAATGGCGAGATTCACAAGGGGGACAATAATGGGGGTGGATGGGGTGAAAGGTCACTGAACATGTGGATAAATCACCTTTCATTCAACAGAATTTGTGCTTGGAGAGAATTACCTGTGCAATTCCATCCAAATTAAAGATACAATGTGCAGGAACATACACATAGGGTACAGTCACAAAACCCATTTAAATACATGTGTTAAATGTTAAAGAATGGTTAGAGAAAACTGCAGAATGTTTTAGACCTCTCAGTTTAGTGCATTGTTATACGCATGTAAAGTTGTAGTGACGAGGGATGACACTGACTAAAGAAAGAGGAGACAGGAGTTTCTTTTCGAACTGTATTGACAGTAGCATAAATCATATGAAAATGTAATCATCAGTGCATTGCAAGTAGCACTAGAGACTGCAAACTACAGAAGATGAAAATTATGCAACCTTATGGTAGGCTTATGAAGAGAATTAGAACAAACACTGAACCACAAAAAGAAACTGTTGGGAAAAACTGATTGAGGAAACTACCCAATATAAACATAACAATTTAAGTATGTCAAAATGTCCAGTATGTCCAGTGAGTAATAATGCCAAATAATAAATAATGTAGCCAACAGTCCTAGTTCTCCTTTTCTAGGTTGGCAGTCATCACAGGCTCAAGCAACTAGGCTTTAAACAGCAGCTGTCTGAGGAATAACAGAGAGACAGACATAACTTAACCTTTTATTTTCCATATTTTAAATAAGATTGTGTTTAGGTTTGGACTAGAGTGTTACCTGTTACAAGAGAGACCAGATTGCCTTTTCCCCTTTCCATTTCACCTTGGTCAGCACTGCGTCTCCCTCTCAGCAGCCACAACTTGACATATCTCTTGGGTTTAAACTGTGCCAATAGTGGCCCATTGCGACTCAGAAAAAGGATGTAGCTCAGTCTGGAGATCCCAAGAGAGCACCTGACTTGGAGTAAGGGTGGTGTTCACGGAGCTAAATTCTCTCTCACATCCTGCTGTGGACACTGCAACTGATTCCAGTGCAGTTACATTAGGTTCCAAATCCTCTGGAACCATTAATTGCTGGCCTTTCGGAGAGATACAACCTCTTGCACATTGAAGCCACCTCTGCTTCGCCATACAGAATGTCATAATAATCAGGCCAGTTTGGGTAGAAAATCCTTCAGGCTGACAATATGTCATCATACTCAGAGACATGAGCAGAAGATCTACCATGTAACATATTAGAGGTTGATGTTGTCATTAGTAATTTTCTAAGAGAAGATGCCAGGCTGTCATAAAATATTTGAGCATTTATGCAAACATCCACCAATCTCCCTGGGTGAAGTGGCACACCCTGGAACTTTGCATTTGGATCAAGACCTCTGTATATGTTTTGTTCACGGCTGTCTCTTCAAGGATCGTGGGCTGCTCTCTGAAAGTGCTCATGTAAGGCAGGGAACAGATGCCACACTTCTCTGAGAGTGCATTCAGAGGCTACCCATCTGATCCCAAAAACTCCAATAGTGAGAAAGATGACAGAGTTCTTCTGCACTCTGGTGTAGCTCTCGCTCATTTATTGGGAGATGCATGATAGAGGGTATACAGCATATCCATAAATGCTTGGAAGTGGTTGACTTCCCCATTCTGCTTGATGGTATCTCCGACAGCAAGTTCAACAGCAGTGCCACACAACAAGATCTGGGCAGAGGTGTTTCAGCTGGGTGGAGACTCCATGGACTATCATGGTTGATGCACCAACCGAGGTGAAAGGGATCCGGTTGTGTTTGAGAAACTCCTCTGGAAAGTGCTGGTGCAAACACTGAAAAAGTGAACTTTTAATGGCTTTACTGTTGTTTCTGTTAATGCAAGCACATCAAAGATTACCGTTGTGGGTGGACTGCTTCCAATAGCACTTTTAATTTAAATAATTAACACATTGAGATTGCTTGCTGTGGTTGACTTATCAATAAGTGCTCCAATTTTTGAGACATATCACAACCAATCTTTTTCTCATTTCTTCTCCAATAAACTTAGATATGTCCCTACAGTTTTTCTGGACTGAAGGACACCTCCCAATGTAATACAATTGGCTTCCTGGAGATCAACAACATCCTACATTAAGCTAAAAGTTGCTGGGTTTTGGCTTGGAAGAATATAACATGCACTACTGAAGGCACCATGATCTTCACTCTCTCTAGGCTGTTCAGGTCGTCTTTATTCTGCCCATTTTCCTCATTCTTGTCCTTATTTAATGGTATATAATGGTAATATAATGGTAGAGTAAAAGTCCATAGTGGCTTGATAATATGCATTAATGACAGCTAAAATGCTCTATATATTGACATACATAGTTTCTATTTACAATACACATTTAGGCTAACATAATTATGGATATAATGCTTATTAAGCTATAATAGTAACATGAGTAAGGACTTTTAAAACAGTCTCAGTAGTGATGCACCGAAATTAAATCTTCTAAACATTTTTCCTACAAAATAAATAAATAAATAGCCAAATCTTCTAGATATTTCTCCTTTTCCCGCATAATGAATGAGTGCTGGGTAACTGGTGTCAGCCATGCTAAACCATGCCCCCAGCATATGATAAAGCACTCGTGTGTGTACAAATGGCATTTATTTGTGCACTAAATATTGCAGTTTATTTGTGTATTGTATTGTGACTCGTGAATGAAGTATGTTTGTACATTCTTCTGGTTTGTGGATTTTCAATTGAGCGTGTGAGAATTTGTTGCATGCATTTGTTGATGAATGTATGCATTTGTAAATCTGTCACGTGCTTGTGGATTCCCATGCTAACATGAACCTGTTGAGCACATAAGTGAGGGGTTATGAGGTTATGTTTTCACTCAATACGTGTCTTATCAACTGTAAACGCGAGCTCTTCAGCAAGATACCTGGATCATTTCACGTACGATCATGTAACTTTATCAATGTAATGTAATCATTTCTGAATAGTTTATTTTATCGGATCTGTTCAAGTAGCGGATTCCATTCAGATTATCATTCGGTGCATCTATAGACTCTTAACTTAAGTAAAGTCTCAGTCTGAGCCTGAGGTGATGTGAGGATGCAGAGTTGCATACTGACAGAGGCGCATTCCCATTGGCTGTGTGTATTACGTAATTTATATCCATTCACAAAAGTCAACTCAACCCAAGTTATGCAACCACAGATGCAATAGATCCCACTACATTTATGTGCATAACTCACAAAGCTTTCGTAGCTTTTCAGTGTATAAAAGATAAAAAATAAATATCCTCTTCATTCACTTCAAATGTAATCAGTTTGAACTGGAACACAGTCCCCCATTGAAATTCCCTCCCCGGATGCAGTCCACCCACGTTCCCCTCCCATTTCCAGAACTGGAAAAAAGTGAGTGGCTGGCCTCATCGCATCACTAACTTCAAATAAAGACATTACATCATACCGGGAGCCTCTGAGAAGTGGTGGTATGCAAGAAATGGTACCACCAGTGGTGGTATGCTGGTACTCTGTAGACAAAATTAGAGAAGTGCAGGTACTGCGTACCACTGCGTACCGCCCCACTTCAAGTTGGTGTTGGTGGCCCAACTCGGCTAAAAAGCACACTTGAGCCAATGTGGAGGGTCCAAATAAAGGGTCCCCAGATGAGGTATGTCCAAAATATAGTCATACTACTCGCATGCATACCTAAAAGGACCCAGAGAAGTGCGTCCTTCATAAAAAAAATTAAAAAAGTTCATAGTGTGACAGTATGTGGTTTTGGATACAGGGTTTGTATCGGTTCCCAGTCCAGAGAATGAATCCTTCGGACAGTTCACTCAAGCACTGAATCATTTCCAGCGGTTTCTATAACTCAGTAAAACAGTAACATGATACTTTAGTGCTCAGAGAACAAACAGAACGCTAGATGAAGTGAAATATTTACCTACAATCCATCAAAACAAAAAAGGAAATGCTTCCTATCATTTGCAAACGTCAAAGAATGTCTTCATTGAGTTTAATGTCTTCGCGTGCAGCTTGTGAATGATTTACTGCAAGTAAAGACATTTTCCGAAAGAGTATCAACACAATAAAAAAGTACCAAAATGTGGCTTTTAGACAATGGAGTTACACCAGTAGGCTACCATGTCAATACCGTAGTACATGAATACGGTAGGCCTATACACTGCATATAGGCATGTGACCTTTTATATTAGTGAAAACCGTATATCAGATTTCTGTATGCATTGTCAAGTTCTGTGTGGTGTTACATCTGAAACCATCACTGTGCCATGGTAGTTTTACAGCAGGCTACTTTTTAATGTCATTTTGAGAAACTTTATCTGGTGCTGTGTAATGTGAATGAGTGTTTTTGTGATACCTTGTACCCCATGGTTAAATTAATGCTGTACAGTAGTACTCAAATATTAAAATGCTTCTCCCAAACTCACCAGATGTGCTACTTGATGAACCACACTTTGAACATATCATAACACACTCATTGAGAATTAGAGAGGGAGTCAATTGTAAACGTGTTAAATGAGTGAAAAACATTCCAGACTAATGCCACTAAGGTATTGATTTCTTGACTTATATTGGTTGTCGTTGGTTCCGAGTAGTAATGATTATGACGGGCTTCAGTGAGATTCTGATCAATGGCAGGTGTTGGTGGTTTGGCATGGCTGCAGGTTTTGCTGTCACACAGCTTGAGTGCTTGTGTACTGAACCAAAGCTGTAATTTTTATAATTTGCATGCCACACTGCTGTAGTTTTATTGAGCATATTAGAAAACCAATGTGGTTTTGTTGCTCCCACAATACAATAATATAAATTATGACAAAATAAAAGGGCATTTAAGTTTGAGCTTTTATAGCAAATAATTTCCTAAAATGTATAATAACATTAAAAAATAAAAATGTACTGAAATAACTGCTTTTTAGAATATTAATGGCAAATGATCTGTATTTATAGGTATATAATAATGACAGAGGTTTTTTTCCTGTCCAAATAAGCATTTATAAATAAATAATAAATACATAATATATGTCATTTGATCAAATTTTATGGAAAACTATGCAAGTTGTGCTCCTTTTTGAGCAGACTTTCGGAGTTGTAGGGCGGTGTGTGTATCTTCATAGAACATAAATGTTTTACATTTTAAATTACCCCCTTTCAGTTATCCTGCTGTTCGCACTTTACCAGAGTTGTGAGAAATATTTATGAAGAGACAAAAACGTTTGTGCTATGATTAGCCTTATTTATATCTGAAAAATTGCCTTATATTTCAATAATCATCTGCAGAATTTTCTGATTATCGATGCGTGAAAAAGGCATAGATCCCATGCCTAATAGTGTTCAATAATAACATTTTTCAGTATGAATTTTTCATAAACTTGTCATTCACACAACATATGGGGTATTTCCAGAAACATTAGATAAAATGACACCTTCAGAATTATGCTTTTAATTCATGTATAGTAACTTTCATTTGTTGGGCCATTGTGGAAGAACACTTCCCATTTCCCAGAATGCTGTAATTTACTCCAAATTACTCCAAAGGGATGTAGAAATATTGATTATGTCTAATCAGTAAAAATATATCCAGCAACATATCAGATGTAATTAGATATAATTAAAATGAATTATGTTGTGTCAGAAAACCTGTTCCAGTATGCATGAGAGGTGTAAATGTAGCAAATTTTACTAGTTTTAATGTGGATTAAAGGAATGTTCCGGGTTCAGTACAAGTTAAGCTCGATCAACAGCATTTGTAGTATATTATTGATTACCACAAAAATGTATTTAGACATGCCCCTCATTTTCTTTCCAAAAATTAAAGCTAAAATCTGGGTTACAGTGAGGCGCTTACAATGGAAATGAATGGGGGCCAATTGTTTTGTGTTAAAATACTCACTGTTTCAAAAGTATAGACACAAGATGTTAACAATATGCGTGTAAACATGATTTTAGTGTGATAAAATCCCTTACTAACATTTTCTGTGTGAAGTTATAGGCAATTTTACAACTTTGTTGCCATGACGATGTAATCTCAACAAAACCCTAAGATGACTGTAAAAATTACATAAATGATCAAATAAGCTTCACATTTCTGTTTAAACCCTCCAAAAATGTACCACGTTCACTTAATTGTAAGTGCCTCACTGTAACCTCGATTTTTACCTTTTTTAAAGAATTTAAAATTGCCCAACATTACTACATACCTTTATAATTTTCTTAATTTGTTATGCACTTTTAGCCAAAACCAGCACTGCCTGTGACATCTGAGACTGTGGATACACCCTTGTCAAATGCAAACATATGACTAAAATGCAGACCTAGGCTTACCAACAAGACGTCCATGGCCAGAAAGTGGAGAAAACCAATTCAAACCTCATCTAAATTCAGTCAAGCAACTATTTCACAACTCTAGAGGAGGCCACAGACAAACACCCCCATGTTCCCACCACAGCCCTTCTCAATTTAGATACTAAATTGAGCAGTGCAGAACTGAGAGAATATCACCATGACACACAGTTAATCTCTGATGACGTCTCTCATCATACATTCTAAAGAATACAAATGAATTAATAAACCTGATTTATTTTTGTTATACAGAGTTATCTAAATAGGGGAAGCCTGTGTGCATTTTTACTTGTACTTTCACAAATTACTACAAATTTACCTGCCATTTTTTTGGTATAATATTTAAGCTATACAGTACCAAATGTAACTGTAATTAGTAGACATACTGTATAATAAGAAAACTTACAATTTCGGTTGTCGGTTGTAATTATCATAAGTAAGCTAAATCCTTTTAAAAACATATTTTACAGGTCCTGAGTCAAATAATGTTCATGATGCATTTTAAAGATTTAGCCATTTTTTTTATTCAGTCATTCATCAGTCACAATTTTTATATCATAACTAGCATTAAAATTGCCCCCAACTTTACAGCCCTGATAAAGAGATGAAATAGATATTAGTTTGAATTCAACAACACATTAAACCACAAGAAATGATCACACTTCTTTTTTTCAGACATAAAGACAACTGATTACTGAGCTTCTCTTGAATAGGATTGATTGCACTAGATTATTTGCGACTGCAGAAGTTTTGTGTTAAAATTACCCCAGGTCTCCCCTACTTTTAGTGCATGAGAAAATAATTGGACCATGTGCAAAAATGTGCCATTATTTGTACTCTATTTGTCCAATGCAGAAAAAAAAAATACCCCTCAAAAGCTGACAGTCTGAACTTTAAATGCATCATTACAAATATATAGCACACAAGGTCAAAGCAAAGCAACTGAAGCAAGCAGTAATATACTAATTTTTTAAAGGTTGTATTTTCTTGAAACCTCACAGGATGCTATATAATACTTTATCTTCGGCTGCAGAGAAACACAAACACAGACTTCAACACAGCAGCAATACAACTCATTTGGGATTGTTGTATTTTCCTGGTCAGCAATCATCAAGAGCTACATATCAGTAAATATAGAAATAAACCATGCATGAATGGTAAGAATTCCTCCAGAAACAATATCCCCTTGACATCCAGGCAGCAGTGCTGGTTTTGATTAAAAGTGCACAGCAAATGAAGAAGCAAAGTCTTGTTTTCTCTTTTGTGGACAAACCCTGGGCTTACTAGCCACTTGAGGATCCATTATGAATGGATTTGGTGGCCTGCAGATGCCAGATACTACAGGTTCATTATAAGCAATCTGAAGATATTGCCTCCACTGTCGTGACAGCCTTTATTCAAGGCTCAGGTGGCTTCTCCAATACACACGATCTATGTTGTTTCATTTGGTGTTGGAGCACAGAGAGAGAGGTCATGTGTGATTTTCATGCAACGTCTCCTGTCCTGTTCTACGGGGATGAGCGTAAGATAATAATACTCATAATTTAGCTGAGGGTCAGAGATTGCAGACATAGATACTACTATACCTAGGGATTTTTTTTTCATTGCTGCATTGACGATGCAAGTACTTAAGGATAATCACTGTATGTATGTGAGCTTCAGGGTAGTTCTGCCGTACATTGGTACCAAGAGACACAGTTGACCTAGAAAGGTAGCTCAGAATTTAAACCTTCATTTATACTTTGATATTGATTGAAAGATATTATGTTGTGGTACTAAGATTTAAGGCTTTAAGTTGTGTAATACATGAAATCACTTATAAAAAAAGAAAGAAATATAGAAAAAGTACAAATGTGGTCTGAATTTCAACTAGGTCACCGTGACAAAGTAGCCTCGAGTAGCCAGAGTCGTACATGTTGGCATAAAGTCTGGTCCAGATTGCAGCTTATTCTGGCCAAGAATGTCCCATTTAGACAGGAAGAGACTGTTTGACTGATATGATAAAGCAGTAGCGCCGGTCCCTATATGTATATTATGCAGTCTACATAGGGCACCAACTCCCTAGGGGGGAGGGCACCATCTTACCCTTGGGGCGCATACAGAAACTCCATCAGCTTCCATTCCTTGCACATTATACTTTGTTCAAGGACCCGATAGCAGTCGCGGAACACAGAAGATCACTTCGCAGCTCGCACCACGTCACATTATCATCTAATTCTTTCTCTCTTTTTCTCATACTTGTAAAAACAGGAAGCTTTTTACCACCAATGCAACAAAGTGAAGAGAAATCCGCACATTAGGTGTGTAATTAATGCTTTATCTATCTATTTTATCATTCTTGTGCAGCTGCATATAATGATGGGAAATGTAACTTTTATTTCACAAGCCTGTCACTTCATAAACCAGCTAAAATCTTTTTCTCTGGCAAGCTTTATTGCTATCTTTCATTAACAGTACAAAAAATGCTTACAAACTAAACTGAACAGTCAAAATACACAAGCAAAATGGAATAACTTTTTGGTGGTATTCATGTGCTCTCAAATTGTAAATACAATCATTCCAACATGACTTGAACGCACCAACAGACTTTGTCATCAGAATTTCTGTCCATCCAAAAGTAATATGCGCTGATTATTTCATAGACATTCTGCATCACATTTAAGATGGCCGCCTCGGTATGGAGCTCTCCAAGTCTTTTGCTGTTTTTGTTTGATTGTCCTGTGTTTAGTATTTATTTCCGATCAGTTTTACCAGAGATGAGCTGCTGAATATTCGACAGCACATGCCAGACAATCTTTTACCATTTTTGGGGGAGCGGTGGTGCTGTTCAAGCGTGCTAAAAGACACAAACGTGGGAAGCGAGCCGGTGCGCTTATGTCAATGAATATTGTTGTACAGATGTAACAACGCTGAAGAAGATGTGCTGTCCTAATTTAGAGGCACTCTTCATAAACTGAAAGCCTTTCTACTTGCCGTGGGAGAGAACTGCCCAAAAGCAGACACCCCCACCAGAGACAGAAATGCACTGGATCATTGCTTCACAACAAAGGATGCATATTGCTCTGTCCCACATGCAGCTTTAGGACTCTCTGATCACTGTCTGGTTTATCTTCTTCTGACCTACAGGCAGAAACTAAAATCAGACCTGGACGAGTTCACAGATACTGTGGCATCATATATCAGTTTCTGTGAAGACATGAGCATTCCTACTAGGACATATTTAACATACCAAAATGACAAACCATGGTTTTCAGCTAACCTCAGGCAGCTTTGTCAGGCCAAAGAGGATGCTTACAGAAGTGGGGATAAAATATTGTACAATCAGGCCAAATACAGACTGACAAAGGAGATTAGAGTGGCTAAAATTAGAATTAGATTTAGAATTAGCTTTTTGCCAAGTATGCTTACGCATATAAGGAATTTGTCTTGGTTACAGAAGATTCCAGTGCACAAAAAATACAGCAACAAGACAGAGATAATAATAAAAAATAGGCCTGATGTTTCTGGTGCTCAGTGCTCTGTAGCGTCATCCAGAAGGCAACAGTTCAAAAAGGTAGTGGGCTGGGTGAGTGGGGTCCAGAGTGATTTTTCCAGCCCTTCTCCGCACTCTGGAAGTGTACAGTTCTTGAAGGGAGGGCAGGGGGCAAACAATAATCCTTTCAGCAGTCTTCTGATGTACAATTTCATAGCTGCACCAAACCAGACACTTACTGTAGTGCAGAGGATAGACTCAAAGACTGCAGAGTAGAACAGTATCAGCAGTGCCTATGGCAGGTTGAACTTCCTCAGCTGGTGAAGGAAGGAATCCATGGGGGGCACCAGTGCTGATAGTACATGTGCTGGACTGTAGTCTGTAGTCATTAAGTACTTTGATCTTGGGTTTTTTGGGACAGGAATGATGGAGCATTTGAAGCAGCATGGAACTTCACTCTGCTCCAGTGATCTATTAGCATGAAGATGGGGGCCAGCTGATCAGCACATGGTTTTAGACAAGTGGGTGTAACACCATCTGGGCCCTGTGCTTTCCTTGTCTTTTGTTTCCGGAAGACAAGGCTCATCTCCTCTTCACAAATCTTAAGTGCAGGTTGAGTAGCAGGAGGGGGGAGGAGGGGGGTTGCAGGAGGTGATGATGTTTGTGTGAATTGAAGGTCAGAGTGGGTGTGGGGTGTGAGACTGGGCCTTTCAAATCTACAGTAAAACACATTCAAGTCTTCAGCCAGTTGTTGGTTCCCTACAGTTTTGGTGTCTTGAAGTTAGTAAATTATTTCAGGTTACTCCACACTGACACAGGGTCATTAACTGAAAACTAGTTTTTCAGCTTATCAGAGTGGCTACTTCATTGGTCTTAACTACAGGTTTAGCTGATTTTAGTTTCTGCCTGTTGGTTGGAAGAAGATGAACCAGACAGTGATCAGAGTCCCAAAGCTGCTCTAGGGACAGAGCGATACTCATCCATTATGATCCAGTATATTTCTGTCTCTGGTGGAACATGTAATGTACTGTCTATATTTTGGCAGTTCATGGGTGAGGTTAGCTTTATTAAAATCTCCCAGAATAATAATTGAGTCTGGTTGTTGTTGCTCCATATTTGTGATGTGATCAGCCAGTTGTTGCAGTGCTGCATTCACACACACACATGTGGGATATAAATACTCAAGAATAAATAAATTAACAAGGAAAACTCCCATGGAAAGTAGAAAGGCTTAAAGTTGATAAAAAGCACATCCAGATTTGGAAAGCACATCTTCTTCAAAGTTGTTACATCTGTACACCAACTTTCATTGATGTAAAACCCAGTTCTACTACCTCTCTTTTTCCCTGTAAACTTTGCAATGCGATCCTCTCTGAACAGCTGAAAAACTGGCAGATGTAACACGCTGTCCATAATAGCTTCACTCAGCCACTTAACATATGGCAGCAGAGTTTGAAAAGTCCTTGTTAGGGAGAGTGTGGAGACTTGCTAGATGAATACTCGGCAGCGCTGTTCGAAAGCCACACTTATGGAGCTTGATCAGCGCGCCGGCTCGCTTCCCTTGTTTGCGTCTCAAGGTGCACTTGAACAACACAGTGTTCGCCTTTGACTAAAATATTCAGCAAAGCATCTGAATAGTCCAAAACTGGGAAAAGATTGTCTAGTATGTGTTACCGAATGTTGAGCAGTTAGTCCCTGGTAAAAGAGTTTGGAACAAAATTCAACAGGACAACCAAACAAAAACAACAAAAGAACTGGAGATCTCCACACTGAGGCTGCCATACATGGTGCCATATTGATGTTAAAGATAGAAGCTATTCTGAAAAGCTGAAAAAACAGTTTTCAGCTAATGGACCTGCATCAGTGTGGAGAGGCCTGAAAAATTTTACCAGCTACAAGACATCATCCTCCAACACTGAAGGGAATCAACAACTGGCTAACAACTTGAATGTTTTTTTATTATAGATTTTAAAAGCTCAGTCT
The DNA here is from genome assembly GCA_032164185.1 of Moxostoma hubbsi. Classification (NCBI taxonomy): domain Eukaryota; kingdom Metazoa; phylum Chordata; class Actinopteri; order Cypriniformes; family Catostomidae; genus Moxostoma; species Moxostoma hubbsi. The sequence goes on along the minus strand of JAVLUX010000039.1, from coordinate 1,773,186 downwards.
CACACCCCACACCTGCTCCAACTTTCACAACACATACATTTACACCCCCTGCCTCCACACTCCTCACCTCTCCTGCAACATGCACTTGAGATCTGTGAAGATGATGTGTGCCGGGACTTCCGAAAACAGAAGACAGAAGACAAAAAACATGGCAGAATAAAAACACAGGGCCCAGATGGTGTTTCACCCACTTGTCTAAAATCCTGTGCTGTCCAGCTGGCCCCATCTTCACACAGACCCAACAGATCACTGGAGCAGTGTGAAGTTCCCTGCTGCCTCAAATGCTCCACAATCATCCCTATCCCAATAAAATCCAAGATCAAAGGACTTATTGACTATAGACCCGTCACTCTGACTGGTGTTGACCCAGTGGACATCACTGAACCCTTTCTGGATCCCCTTCAGTTTGCTTATAAAACAAACAGGTCTCTGGATGATGCAGTCAATATGGAACTGCATTACATACTTCAACATCTAGACAGACCACGGATTAATGCAAGGATACTATTTGTTAATTTCAGTTTGTCTTTTAATACCATGAGCCTTGCTCTCCTATGGAATAAATTAACCCAGCATATGTACAATCAGCACCGGTGCCCCCAGGGATGTGTGTTCTCCCCACTACTCTTCTCTCTATATATAAATGAATACACTGCCTAGGACCCCTCTATAAATCTCCTAAAGTGTGCAGACAACACTACAGTCATCTGCCTCATCCAAGATTTCGATGAGTCTGCATACAGAAGGGAGGTTGAACAGTTGGCCATCTGGTGCAGTCAAAACAACCTGGAGCTTAACATGCTTAAAACAGTGGAGATGATAGTGAACTTTAGGAGGAACACCCCAACATTAACTCCGCTCACCATTCTGAACAGAACACTGTGGCAGCAGTGGAGTCATTCAGGTTCTTGGGCAGTACCATCTCACAGGGCCATAAGTTGGAGACCCACACTGACTCCAGCAAAGGTCCAGCAGAGGTTGTACTTCCTTCACCATTTGAGGAAGTTCAACCTGCCACAGGCACTGCTTATCCAGTTCAACTCAGCAGTCATTTAGTCTGTCCGCTGCACTTCTACAACTATCTGATTTGGTTCAGCTACCAAGTCAGACATCAGAAGACTTAAAAGGATAGTTCAGACTGCTGAGAGGATTATTGGTGCTCCATTACCCACCCTGCTAGAACTGTAACATCCAGCGTGATGAAAAGTTCTGGTAAAATCACTCTTGACCCCATTCACCCAGCACACTTTCTCTTCAAACCTCTGGCCAGCGCTACAGAGCACTGAGCACCAGAACAGCCAGCCGCAGGAAAGTTTTTTTCCCTCAGGCCATCCACCTCATTAACAGTTAAAACTGTCCCCAAATACTTTCCTTTGGTCAATACAACCATGTGCAATATTCAATCCATCCATTCCTACTTATATCCATATTTAATTTATATTCTTTAACATATCTTACCTCTTCTTCGATACATTACATCACCTGCACATAACTGTGTATCTGTATATAAAATATTCTAACAATATTAATGTGTTATTGTATATTTCTCTTTTTTTAATCTTTTATATCATATGTATTTTTTTATAAATAATATGCATATGTTATGTACATATGTATATACATATGTATATACGTTGCATTCTATTGCACTGGAAGACAAATTCTTAGTGTGTGTAAGCATACTTGGGGAAAAAAATAATTCTGATCCTGAGATGTCTCGTTATTTTGCTACGAAGTGCCTCAAACAAAACCATTGAATGATTTGAGTTGTGCAAAGTAAAAATAAATAAACACATATAATAGCTCAGTACAGTTTTTTATGTTTCATGCAAATACATTTTCAAATTCCATGTTCTACACACTGGTTTTGATAAAATAACAATTTAGTGGATTTATTTGAAGCAACAAGCATAGCATGGCATTTCAAGTTATACACTGTGATGTAATTGGGCTAAAAATGAGTAGAACCTTTAAATCTTTTTGTCATAAAAGATCCATGGCTTTCATCTGTTTCTGAGCCTCCAATGTATCATGTAGTAACTTGGCTGGGTTTGACACCTGTATTCAACCTCTATTTTTGAGAGCAGCATTCCCTTGGAAATAACTACCCAGCTTTGGCGATAGCTCTCTGAAGTCACCTTTAGTGTAAAATTGCATATGGTTATTTCATTTATTTTTTCCTCTTAAACTGAGCTAGCAGCTATCAGCTGTCCCCAGAAATGGCCAGAAGAATGAAAAAGCTACAATGAAGAAGAGGGAGTGAGAGAGAGATAAAACAGAAAGAATGAACTCTGAGGGCGAGCATTAGAAAGAAAGAGAGTAAGGGATGGAGGGATACCAGTTTTCTTTCACACTGATTTGCTTTTGAATGGCATTGAAGAGAACAGTTTTGGCTGTGATGGGGCTTACATAAGGCCTGAAATTTCAATGTTCTTGCTAGCCTTAAAAAAATTAACCTGACCTAGTTAGAGCTTCGATTTACCTAGACAAATCAGTGTTTTTTCATCTGTGAAGCTTAAATAGATTTTTTTTTTAATCTTGTTTACTTTATACCTCAGCTTAGAAACTGCCTTACTCTGTATCATTCATTTTTCTCTGCCCGCTAAGTTTGGACAAAAGTCAGAATTTAAGAATCGGCTCCTATCTGGTCATAGAAACACATCACTATTCCTGTATTATTGCAAAATAGTTTTTACTTGGCTTGTTGTACGTATTGCGGCAGTTTCCAAATCACCAGAAAAATGGCAGATTATCAGTTCATAAACACTTACCTTTCGCCCTGTTTCTCACAAAGTGCTGTCTTGTTATGACAAACACTTTTACTATAGCGGATGGCATGTAAGGCGAAATGTTTTTATGTTTAACCAACTACATTTTACAAGCTTATTCGAGTACAATTGCAAGCGTTGCACTTGCAATGCAAAGGACTGTGTTATGAGTCCTGAAGTGCATTCTAGTCGACACATGAGCACCACTTACTGGCATGATTGCTTCAGCAATTGTGTTTTTCATCAGTTAGGTTTAAGGTTTAGGATAGGAAGATAGATTTTGTTGATCTTAAACTCAAGAGAGCATTATCCTTAAATTAATATTTGGGGTTCAATGCAAGCCAAGTAAATATATAGCATTTGTGGCATAATGCTGATTACAACAACAAAATAATTAATTTCGACTCGTCCCTCCTTTAAAAAAAAAGCAAAGAATCGACGTTACAGTGAGGCACTTACAATGGAAGTAAATGGGGCCAAATTTTGGAGGTTTTAAAGGCAGAAATTTGAAGCTTATAATTTAATTAAAGCACAAACATTCATTATTCTGTTAATACTCATGTATTATTAGAGTGGTAAAGTAGATTGAATTGTCATTTATATGGTCATTTTAGGGTTTGTTGACATTATATCATCATGGCAACGAAGTTGTAAAATTGGATATAACTTTACACAGAAAAGATTAAGTGATTTTATCACACTAAAATCATGTTAACACATACAGTATTGTTTATGGCTATACTTTTGAAATAGTGAGTATATTATAAAAAAAATGGCCCCATACACTTCCATTGTAACTGCCACACTGGAAACCAGATTTTTGTTTTGTTTTTGTTTTTAAAGAAAATGAGGGGCAATTCAAAAGTGTTTTTTGTGGTAATTGCTATTATGCCACAAATACTGTCGATTGAACTTAACTTGAATTGACCCTGGAAAACTTCTTCAAAATCTACTTTTGTGCCACTCGACACAAAACCTTTTCATGAGTAAGGTCTAAATTCCCTGCAGTGAGCTATTTTTGCACATGACACTGCACAGCTGCTAGAGGGGGGCAGAGTGTAGACAAGTATTTTTTGTTATTTTATTTTGATTTTTGATTTTGTAACATTCTGTAACATTGTTGCTGGCACTGGCAATGACAAATACGATGACGATGAAGTAAAGAAGCCAAGTGCAAATTTATTCCAACTCGTGATTTCCAAAACCCTAACTACAAACATAAACTTACCATTGACATAAACTTGACTTCACAACCAAAGTTACATACAACAATCATCAAACAATACCTGACAATGGACCACAGAAAACATGAGGGTTAAATACATGGGAGAACATCCATGTATCCAATAAACACAAAAAACTCTAAACAAGATAACAAGACAATCAACCAATGAAAACAAGACACATGAACATGGAGGGAAACATGAAATCACATGACAAGGGAACCACATGACATGAAACAGGAGCTAGAATTTCAAAATAAAAGACATGAAAAACATGAACCAACAAAATACACCTGACAGATTTCTTGTGATTAAAAAAATAATACTGTATATAATATAGTAAATAATATGTGAACATATGTGATAGTTTGTCTGTCTGTCAGAAAACAAATGTATTATATGCCTGAAAAGACTGTTTGAGTTGCTATTTGTGTGAATTAACAGCATCTGCACCTAAGCAGAGATGGCTGCATGCATGGGAAGATCGCATTTCGATATGTTAAAGGCACAAACCTTTATTTTCTCACTCAGTCGTTGAAATCGGCAACGTGGTAATATTTTGGGTATATTAAAGACCCACGAGGCACCCCCTTATGATAAAATCTAGACTTGCCACAAACCTTTCGCAGATTCGCCACTCATTAATTTTCACATGCAAATGAGCTTTGCTGCAAACTCTTTATTGTTGCCAAAGGTTTGCTGCAGGTTCACCACTACCAGTGAAGAACTGCAAACTTCTGGAACAAGCTCATTCTGCAAACAAGCTCATTTGCAAATTTCACAAATTTTAGATTTCTGAATCCAATTTCTGAGTGCATGTCTGAACTGTTAACCAGCAGCAGTCATAAGCAATTAGTAATCATAATTTGCAGCTGTGACAGGGTGGAGGGCGGGGCCGGGTCGTGATCCTACACACCCGGTCCCATATTAATAAACTTAAAACAAAATACACAAACACACACACATGACGGACATGTCCGTAAACGATCTCTCTCTCCCGCACCATGCTCTGCGATCGGCCTTTATCCCTCTCGGAGGCTTGATTAGCCTAATACGGGACAGGGTGTGTAGGATAATGACCCGGCCCCGCCCTCCGCCCTGCCACAGCTGCAATCAAAGATATCCATCTGATGCATGTTTTACAGTGCATAGAGCCTTAGAGCCTTATAGTTTGATCCTCCAGCATATCGACTGGTGAAGCTGGTCAACCCGTGTGCTCTTACTGGAGCAACTACAGAGTTTTGCATCTTAACAAGCAAAGTAAGTGGACCAGCACTGCATGCAAAACTCATTGTGTGCTGGTAAAAAGCTTCACTGGTCTTTTCAGCCATACCTGACTAGTTATGGCAATGGCTGAAAAGGACCTATACAATTATTCGTATAATATGACATTTCCAACAATGATTTTTTTTGCCTGAAAGTAAACAAAGAAAATCAACCTTCTTTAATACAACAGCTCGCTGGACCCAAAAGAGCATCATGAATTCTTAATAAACCATCCCCCTAGAGACATACAGTACCTGAGGAGCTTGTGGTTTGTGGTCAGTGCACTGAAAATACAGCAATAATTAAGTGTTGCCCGGAGCAGGCATGTCACTGAAATGATCCTTGTTAGGAAATCGCAGGAACCTTAGGAGGCCCGTTAACTGACAGCATCCCAAAGGGGCAGCAATTCAGGGCCAGACAAGCACACCAGGCCTTTCTTCTTCATCTCAAGTCCATAGCTCGGAACGCTCCTGCAGGTCACAATATTTTAGACTTTTAAAACATTTTAACTATCATTCTGTTCTTTTGGTGGCCATAATCTTTGTTAGTGGCTTCAAAAAGTATATTAAAGGAATAATTCACACAAAAAATATATTAGTTCACCTAATGTTGTTCCAAAGCTGTATACTTTTATATTTTATATGGAACACAAAGTTTTTTTAAGAATCTTTACAGGCCTCTTTTTCACATTTGCAGTTAACAGTTGACAGACTGACTGACAGACAGACTTGACACAGAAGACAAAAATATCATAAAATGTGTTAATATGACTGGGTAGATTACTTTTTAATTGTAATCTGGTACTGATTACAAATTACATGACTTAAATTATAGTAAATAATGTAATCTATTAAATTAGTTTTTTTAAATAATCTAATCTGATTGCTTTTAGATTACTATCGGACTACTTCATTTTTATCTGATGTCACATGCATTTGAGTATAAACTGGTACCAGTTTGAAATAATTTTGCTTATATGCATTAAATAATACTTAATCCATATGTGGTAACAGATCAGATAATTTATAGTTGTGAATCATTATGTCTCAAAAGTTGTCACAAAAGCAAAGCCGCATTTATGTACAATTTTGAAGCCAAATACAAAAGTAATCTGAGAAACTAAAACTAACTTTATGGCACTAGTGCAGTCAGTTTGACATTTATGTGTGAATTACTGCTCCATCTTCATTGTAATTATAGCACCTGGCAGATGGCTCTTATCAAGTCTGTACATTTCCACAACCCCACAACCCCCTACCTCCTCCTCTACAGTAATTCTGCAATGTTGCTGTATTGAAAATCGTCATTGAAAACTATTTTAATAGTAAAAGTAAAACACCTGATGTACTGTAATACAGTAATGAGATTTTGGGGGGAAAAAGGTCCCAAAATAATGTAAGAATGCAGGAATGTTCGCTTTACTTTTTTATTTTTATTTTTCATTTAAGGTTAAATATGCCGAAGACACCTTCTTGACAGGTATGACTGTCTTTCTTCTGTGAAATACAAAAGATGAATTATTGACAAATGTTCTGGCCACTCTTTTCCATATAATGAACATGAATGAGGCCTGCTGACATGAGGGTTTGTAAAGAATGACAGAATTTTCATTTTGGGTGAACTATACCTTTAAAATGTGTGCCACCCTTCAACCCTCTATGAAGCCGTCGGAAGAAATAGGTCATAGGTATGGTCACTTGTGAAAGGAATACATCCCAGATCTATTGGTCAGATCAGGTGATCAGATGAACAGCAAAACATTGATAGCGCACCTTCCCAGCTGTAGTTGGCATTTGTTATCTGATAAAGATCTACAGTATCAGCACACAGGACACAAGTCACCTGACTGACAGCTGTGGAAAGAGCTTCATTAGTCTGCTGGTTAATGTCAGCCAGATCTATCTCCAGCCAGAGTGCCTCTGACAAGACTATAACAGAAATCTGCAGGCAGAAGTGAATTATCATGGCACCAAGAGGAGATTAATTGGCGTGATTTCATTGTCAGCTGAGAGCGAGATCAAGAGAAATGGGGATTGTGAAAAGAGACAAGGTGACTAATGTTGAAATCATTGTAGATGATTGGACAATTTGACATCACGTGTTGGCATTTCTTGATTTTGTTTGGTCTGTTATCATATGGATTTTGTAATTATTTAACAATATTGGGTTTTGTGTACACTTTAACACTTTGGATGTGCTAAAAAATAGCTTTGCAGCTTCCTAAATCTGGTAACAGAATGGATGCAAGTATTATTTATAGATATCAACAGGATGGGACATCATTTGAAATAGGTTTTTAAAGTCAACATGAAATCCAGATTCCTGGACTTATTGTGAAAGTTTCATCTGTGTATGTGATTATATATGGGTCTATATATATATATATATATATATATATATATATATATATATATATATATATATATATATATATATATATAAGGTAAAAAAATGGCCATGCTATTTTGTCAATATATTCACTGATAAAGGATGATGTTTGGCATGGCATGCAACATTAAAACGTTATTTACATAAAACATTTCTGAACAAAAAAATTTTTTCATCAAGTAGTCAGCCAGAAGTTCCTAATATGCAAAGCTACAAAGTGCAAATGTTAATAGTTTGTCTCTATGGGTGCTGTTATAGTAATTAGTGGTTGCATAGAATGTCATAGCTGCTATTTAGGGTTGCCAACTGTCCTGTATTAGCTGGGACGTCCCATAATTTGACCGAAATGAAGATGCATCTTCATGGGAAGCATCTTGTTCTGTATTTTAGTGGTGAAATGCTCAACGGCAACTTCCAGCACCTACCGGTCAGACTACTAACTACATTGTGTACCATATCGAAGCACTCAAATGTGGCTCGTATTCTTATGGCGAAAAATTGGCAACCCTATTATATCATATATGTTAGCATTGCTGGAAAACTGTTTTCACCAATCAGCTTCCTGAACTACAACTATATGTTCTATAATCTGAAATTAAACCTTTTGTTGCTTTATTCCTGACTCACTGTTCCGCGTTACCACACCTGACGCAGACCTATGTTCTTACCATCTCTTCAGCCCACACACACCATGTAGTTACCACACCTAACTCTCCAATTCCAAACATAATCAACGTGCCAAGTCAAACACCATTAAATTCCTACATGCTTTCAGTCTGCGAGCAAAATTTACGTATGCTCAAATTGCCCTGTTTCTATTTTTCACCCATGTTCAATATCAGATTGCCATAAGAGATAATGAGCAGGAACGCAGTTCAACCACACACACACACACACACACACCACCTCCCTCATTTGGCCAGGCCCCAACAGGCTTGTGTTAATTGCGTATGACTTATTGTCCAACACATGTGGCCCAGCTGTGTGGAAAAGGTGGGGAACTGCTAAAAAAAGCCATGGCATCTCTCTCCGATTGTCTTGCATTCAGGAGAGTAAGTATCAAGGCGAAATCTCTGATGGAGATTGGCTTCTTCACAGTTTGAAGATGCAAGACTCCGTTAGGACATGCAGGGTGCAAACATGTCTGTGAAAAACAACTGTGAAGCATCGCATTCTGTTTCAAGCGCTGTATTTGTGTACAGGCATCTGATAAACATCTTAAGTTCAAATTCACAAATATTCGAGAGCATACAGTAAATGTATAAATTTGCTGATTGTTTATTATAAAATACGACAGGGAATGTTTTGCCGATGTATCAAAGATGAGAGGAACTTAAATAGAGAAGCTGGTTAACCAAGTCCCAACTGTGGTGATTTGGGCGTGGCCGAGTGACGCCTGTGGAGAGCGAGGCCGGGAGAGGAAGAACCGTAAGGATTGACACCTGTGGGAAATTATAGCTAACAGCTTTTCTGTGTTACAGTTAGAGCTGGAGAGGAATAAAAAGGGAGTTCAGTACACTTGAGCATTTTGAGCTACTAAGGGATGGGAGTCACTAAAATACAAGACCTCTAAATTTCAGCCAAAATATGCGATGCACCAGCTAATTTGGGACAGTTGGCAATGCTACGTCTCGCCAATGTTCATGCACTTTAAAGGGAAACTCCAAACAGCCATATTTCTTCTTTTTTTCCCATGGTCATGGTAATCCTGGAAAAAGCATAGTGATTTAGAGGCCTGGAAAAATATTCAAAATTAATCGCATTTCCAAAAGAATTGGAATTACTATTGTGACAAACAATTGTAAAAAAAAAAAAAATTTCTCATATAGTCAAATCTGAAGTATTTAATAGGCTAGATATTGCTGTGAGTGCAATTGTTATAAAATAATATTTAAAACAATTTTTTCACGAGTGACAGCCATGGAGAAATCATTGAAATTCATTGGTTAAATGGTGTTGGAACTCTGGTTCTGGTTGTTGTTATTAGATACCATTGGCAAGAACTCCATATTGGTCCTAATTAATGCTGGTTAATTAGTGATGGCTGGTGCTAGTTTAGCTTGTGAACCAGCATATGTATTTCATAACCATGGAAGTCTTGCAGGGACACCAGCATACCAGCAGTTTAGTCCAATGTCCATATCAAAAACCTATGCTGTTATTTCTTAGCAGAGAAATAAGCCAGTATGTCTCCTCTTTTTCACTGCCTTTGCAAATTAATCTAATAACATGTTAATTCTATTGTTGATTCTATATACTCCCATTAGTTTTAAATCTGCACAGCTTTTCATACAGTCCCTATTACAAAGATATGGTTATGGTGGGGAGCTTTGTCCCCTAGTACAATTTCACTATTATGGAAATAAAAGATTTCATGGGAGAAAAAGATAGAAGACAAGGTGGCAAGCAGAGGAAGCATAAAAATTTAATATCAGCTCTAAACGGAGCATTAATTAAAATGGTCTCAGTGGAGCTCTCTCGACATGAAGCCGGACTGCATGCAATGAAAGAGGGAAGATAAAAAAGTTCACTCTGGTTACAGGCTTCACTTTTTTTTCAAGTTTGCTGGCTACAAAAACAGCCCTGATAAAAATTCCACTAAACATTTCACTTCCCCCCCTATAAAGAGGATGCATGTATTGATGTATCCAAGCTTTTAAGACCCTAGAATTTCTATTGAGATCCTTTGAATTATGTTCTCCAAAAACAAAAAGAACTCATCTTGTGCAAAATGCAATGACATAACTACATAAACTACACATTTAGCATGGCCTTAGAACTCTGTTTAATGCCATTATGTTAGATCAAATTGAAATGAACACTGGAGATGCTCCAACAACTTTTTTTATGGACAAAAGTTTGCTTGAGTGCAAGATGAGTCATCAATATTTTTGGTCCGTTTTCCTGGATGAAAAGACTGTAAATAAGATATGTTAATATCTGACAAAAAGTTATTTTTGACAGCTTTTAGAGGCACACAGGCATACAGATGGTGTCAAAGCTATCAGACTTGGACTAAAAACCCCAAAACTCCAAATCTGATTAAATCTGGCCTATATTATTTGAAATACTTCTGTACACTTGTAACCTATGACCTAGCAAACAGAACCATTCCTACTGTTTGCTCTGTTTCATTAACATGCTATTTATGGATGTGCAGGGATCTCATGCTTCAATTTATCTCATGAAATCATCTCAGATTCTCTTAATTAGAAAGGCATTGTGTCTCTGCCCCTCATTGGTTTGCAGTGTGTTATTCCAGCATTTAGCGAAATCTCATAAGGCCACTGCAGCTCTCCTCAATGTTGATGACAGTAGCCTGTGTTTGCCTCCGGGCAATTAGCTCTCAGGGCTGCTGAGGGACGAGGGCCCAGCGCTGGTCCAGCTGTCTCAAGACATAATAAATATTGACTTCTCGTACTTCTCGCTTTCGGCTTAGTTAATTAAAGCACATACTATTTGTTTTCCATGTTGCGATCTTGAGTGTGAAGCAAAGCATTCATCAGCTCTCATTGAAAACCCATGAGTGAGACTGCTAGAAGCAAAGAGGTACAAGGAAAAATAGAGAGAAAACAAAAAAGAATCATTAGAGACAAAATCCAGATATCCTGAAGCTGATATTTATAGATTTTTTCCACAATGATTTAAATGTACATTTCTTAAAAAACAAGAGAAAAACTTTATCCATGAAAAGAAGATTTATCCATAGGAAAGAAAAGTCACAAATAAAATCTCTTGGATATCTCAAATATTTCTCCTAGACAGCAGTGATATTGAATTGAGACATTTGTGGAAGTCTCCTGCTTTGTGGATTTTTATCTTGAGAAAAAAAAATGTGCACACAGTAATCTCACATGCATGTCTTTCAGGGTTTCAGAAGAGATTTCAATACTCTCTCAAATTGTGCACATATTTGCCGAGATATCAAAGTCTGCAAATGAACGGCAAAGATTTCGGTATCATATCTCAAAACATTTCTCATCAAATTCAAGACCAAATTATACTGACTTCCCTTTTACAGCACTATACACTTACTTTATTTTAACAATTGCATCAATTGTTTTTTTGTTTTTTTTATACAACACAGAATGTGTGAACGCCCCTGAAAGAGATAGTTTACCAAAAAAGGAAAATTCTTTCATCATTTACTCTTTCTCAACACGTTCCAAACCCGTATGACTTCCATTCTTCCATGGAACACAAAAGGAGATTGTGCAGAATGGTGAATTGGGACTGAGGTCACATCTACACTAACGTGTTTTCGTTTGAATTAATTTGTATTATTATTTTTTTTCACTTTTCTAATGTCATCATTTTCCAAAGTATGAAGTGATAAAGAGTGCTCCATTTTCGGTTCGAGAAAAATCGAGTTTTCATGTGGACGATGCATTCATGTAGACAAAATGAATATATTTTCAAATGAAAACATGTTTGTGTGCCTAACTTATTTTGTTCCATTAAAGAAATAAATCAACATGAGAGTGAGTAAATAATGGTAGAATTTTCATTTTTGGGTGAACAGTATAAGGTATATATACTGTATATACTACAGACTATTTTTTTTGTAAAACCACATCCCCATTGCTGTGTTTTCTGCTTAGATATTCTGAGTCTGCAGTTCTCCGTCTCAAACATGCACATACTCGTTTTCCAACACCCAGCACATAAATGCATTTCCAATAACAGAACCGTTCACAGGCACAGCCTGACTCACGCACCCACCCAGGTGTCTTGTGTAATTTTCTCTCGGCTCGGCTCTCTTCCAATTATTCACACAGGTAATGCCATGCTGCCGCCCCCAGCATCTTACCCAGTGCATATCAGCATGCTTAATTTCTCAGCTCTTGCAGCTCTCGCAGCTCTCTCTCTCACCCTCCTTCAGCAGTATAGGGTTCATTTTTCATACCGGCTCCAGAACATGTAATGCAACACTTCCATTGCAGACACTCTGGCGTTCAGAATCACATCCATCGGTGGCTTGTGTGTTTAATTTATGCCCCTCACTGTAGCCAGATATACCTCATCATGAAACCAGTCTTAAACTGCAGGGATGTCTTCAGCTCAAGTGGGCGAATTCTCCTACCTAATGGACCAGGAACCCATAGCTGTCAACTTTGTCCTTGAGGGCAATGATGCTTTGACACACGGCAGGGAGTTTGTGTGCACGGAACATGATTATGCAAACTGACCCCTGTGATGAGAGGGAGGGAGGGAGGGAGATTTCACGCAATGGGGTCATTATGCCGGCAAAGAAAAACACACCAAGTTGATGTGAACATGGATTGGATACCACATTTGAGTGTCACACATACTCTAGTTTCTTTTCTCTTTAGTTTTCTATCATTCGATCTTTCTCAATTTCTCTCTGCACTGCAGGGTTATTTTTTCTATTTACAATTTAAACCTATTCTTATTCTTCTGAGACCCCAGAAGAGTATATATCTAGTGCTTTCAAGCAACATCCCTCAAACTTGCCAAAGACCTTTTAAGACTGTGCTGAATTAAATTGCTTTTTTCTTGTTTTCCAGTTCAAATATCTAAACATCTTTAAAAACTAGACAATAAAATGCATACACATTATGTTGGGTTTCAGTAGCTGTAATATAATGCAACAGTGCCTGTCTGCTTTTTTTATTGTAGTTATAGAAATATTTTTCCAATATCTTTTTCATATGGATTTAAAAAAATCCTACATAATAGAGTTATAACCCGTGAACCATAGCGGCCAGCTCTGGAGTTGATTACAACATCACAAACTTTGATTTGAAGCAAAACGGTATTGGAAAATTGACAAAAAATACAGAAATACAACATGACAGTCATGACGTTATGTGAAAAGAACCAATATGGCGGTATCCTGAACAGTTGAAGGTAGTGAACACATTTCTGTATGATCTATTTATGTCATCGTTTTCTGGAGTTTTCTTTGTTCTTAAACATTTTCAACAACGTATCAAGGTGAATAATTGAACTGATGTAGAGATAAATATTTAGCTGTTATCAGCAACAAAGCCGTTTTGGTGAAATGAGTTGTCATAGAAACAAATAACTTCCAAATTCCCCCATCTTGTAACTACAGTAATGCCAACATGAAATGAACGCAGCATAAGTATATAAACACTATATTTCAAGATTATTATGAAATATTCATATATAATCAAATATACAGTATTAGTTGTCTAAGGGACACCGGCTTGATTGCATCATTCAGAGTGTATCATGGGAGTGGGCAGTCACTGCTGGGCTCTTTTGCTATGATTTGTGTGCTGCAATTTTCTGATTGGTGGATTCGTGTGTATTGCAGTTTTCACCAGAAATCATGCTATTTAATGCAATTATTCATGAGCAAAGTTTAAATAACGTGGATTGATCAGCAGTTGGATATACCATTGATTAACAACATTGAAGCTCAAGGTAGATCTGTCTTTAAAGATTTATCATTTTCATTTAAAACCAATTCTCCTATTGTAAAAAATGAATGGGATTTTTACTTCCAGAACCAAACTGTTCCACTCTATACCAAGGCCATTGGTTCAATTCCTGGTGAACACACAAAGTCATACTATCTATACCTTGAATGCTCTCTACAGTAGCCTAAGTCACTTTGATAAAAATGCATTATTGTGTAAAATAATAGCACATGTTTTCAGAGAACAGGCTACATCCTAAAGCCCGCTAGAAAATATATTTTTTTACATAAACCTAACTAAATGTATTACATTTATGCTTAAACAAGAAAACAAAATGTGCCTATGCTGTAAGGCAAATAAACTTGATGTAACTCTCTTAAGTGTTTATATATTGTGATTTTGCTTCTAAAGTACATTTATCTTGTTTTAAAGTGTACTCAGTCATTTTATCTCATTAAAAAGTTTTACCCCAAAAGAAATAAGTAGTACTTTGGAATGTTTAAAATGATGTACATTCAAATGAGAGACTCGAGTCATTTCAGTAGTCTAATTAACATGACCAGCCATATATACCATATATAACCATTTATTTTGGTAACCCCTCTATTACTGGAAACTTTTACTTGGAAACAAAATAATAAAAAATAATTGCTGATTGCGAATAGCTCATTTCTAAAATGGCATCAGTAACCAAAGAGGTTTAGATTTGCTCGATACTGAGCCTCTTTGTTTTTTTAATTTGGATCATTGCAGGATATAATGGTCCGGATTCACCTCTAAAGTCTTAATTTGGTCTTTTTTATTCCATTATTTCATGTCAGACCAATGGCTCAATCTGACTTTCTCATTTGACAAAACGCAAAGAGACCTTTCACCATACAGATGAAAGTAATTGAGCTCAAATCGCTCCGGCTCTTTATCTACACTTCCCCATGTGTCTTACAAGTCATTATATAAATGACGTTGTGGGTGGATTTTTGATCCATTTGCTTGGAGATCAGATTTGTGGATTGTTAACAATGCAAAGAAGACCATTAGCATAATTCCATGTATTTGTCAATTAGGCTGTAAGATTGGTGTAAGTGTGGAGTATAATAAAGTATATTGATTCCACACATGATCCTGATCGGATGAGGCCTCATTTGGTCATTACTGTGGGAGGCAAGAGAAAAGCGGTTGTCTCAGAATCTGACAAATCAGTTGCCCTGAATCTATCAGAGATAAACACTCAGAGGGCTGCTGGGAAGATTGTGTCATAGATCGTGTCATAGTGACATAGAAGCACCACAAAATGTGTTTTTATCACACATTTGCATTTATGACACTATCGGTTAGTTTTAGGGTAGGAAGGTCGTTTTGATTTAAAACTCGATAGAGCATTAACCTTAAAAGCCTCATCTGTTTGGGAGAAAAATTAACTTTTAAAACTTGTAATTTTGAATTGCACTAAAATAAACAAATAGTACAAATATATGCAAATGAAAACACAAATGACTTGTTTGTCTTTTTAGACTAAAGATTGAACTAATCAATGTCTCGCTTCTTAGTGGTCTTCAAAATTGGATTTACAGATTATAAATTGTAAACCTAGGTTGACAGATTATAGCAGCTTTGCAAAATGTTGCAGTCCTTTGGTGTGTATTTGATCGAAAGTGTGCTGCAGTTTCCAGCTTTCTCTGTGCCGCTCTTCTTATTCCATTCAAATAGTGTAATAATACAATCCATTAAACATTTATCTCTGCATTAATTCATTTTTAATATTAGCCGTCAGCTCCTGATATGGGAAAGAAATGGAATATATATTTATATGCGCGTTAGGCTGTGCGGATGAGCTAACCTTCCATGGCATGTTAAAAAGATCCCAGACTTTCTAGGAAAATGTGTCATATATTGCATTTTAAATTAATTTCTGTATCACTATTTTCATAGCTAGTTCAAAAACTTTTAATTGGGCACTAAAATAAAAGTTTGTGAGATCGTTCCAACCAGTGGCATGGCAAAAGTAATGATGTACCATGGAGACAATAATACCACATGAGACAAATTCCCCAAATGAGGGCCTGAACAGGAAAATAGAAAGCAAGTTAGCAAGTGGTCACTTAGCATGTGTTTTTATACAAAGGGTCAGTTCACCCAAAAAATGTAATTCTGTCATCATTCACTTAACCTTATTCAAACCCATATTACTTTCTTTTATGGAACACAAAAGGAGATGTTAAACAGAATGACGCAGCCCACACGATCCACATGCGAAGTGTTCTTGGGCAATACACTGAACCCCAAGTTGCTCCCAATGGGAGGATAGACCTTGCATGGCAGCTCTGCTGTCATTGGTGGGTGTGTGTGTGTGTGTGTGTGTGTGTGTGTGTGTGTGTGTGTGTGTGAATGGGTGAATGAGATGCAGTGTAAAGAGTTTTGAATACCGCTACAGTTAAAAAGGGGCTATATAAGTGCATTAAAAAAAAGTGTTTAAAAATATAGATGCAAACCATATTTTTTTTAATCAACAAAAGTTTAGGTTAAAGAATGATGCATTTGAAATGGGTTTTTGACTATTTAAAATCTATATCATGACTGATAAGTCAAGGACCATGTTTTTCACCATATTTTGATAATGACCTGTCTATTTAATCAATCATTCCATATAGTTGTGCAACAAGTTAACAGTTGTTAGCCGGTCATTATCACTAAATAATCCCATCCAAGGTGCAATGCATTGCCTACCGTATATTAATATTGATTTATAAATGTTCACTTGATCGATTACAACTGCGGCTGATTGCATGTTTGGCCTCTGCAACGGGTGCACATAGTTGCCAAGTCTGCTTTTTTAATAGAAAGTTGCTTCTAAATAGGGTAATTCATGGGTTGCTATTTTTGAGCTTATTTTTGACAACAGAGTCACTTGTTTGGACTTCCAACACACCAGGTCCTCAGAGGGGCACCAAAAGCGAGTTGTTTTCAGCTGTACGTGCTGTGAAGAGGAAATGCATGTTTTAGGATCTGAATTAAATAAAAAAGGAAAGAATATGGAGAAAAAAAATTGAAATGAAAAGAAAAAGAAGATGAAGTAATAAAAACACAAATAGAAAGAAAGAAAGAAAGAAAGAAAGAAAGAAAGAAAGAACGAGCATTAGTGGAATATCATCTCACTCATGGTTCTGGTAGCTGGATTTGACCCAGAGGCTAAAAAATCTAATGAGAGCAATCGGTTTCAGTGGCAGGACTGAATCGTCCATTGCCTGTCTAATGCTATGCACCAAAAACACTCCTGCCACAAAAAAGCCTGTTACTGCACAAGAGGATAGATAAATGGATTTGGGCACAGAGGAACTGCCCAAAAAGTTTGCCTTTCATTGAAACTATGTATAAGGTGATTCTTCACACTGCAGTTTTGGGAGTGACAACAACAATTAAACGAGGCAGTGAATTCCTTTCATTCATGTTCTGTATGTGAGTAAATTACAGTGTACAGTCACCATTGTGTATCTCCTTTGTGCATCTAGAGGTAGGCTAACAGACGGAGAAAAACATAGAGATGGTTCTTTCTAACTTCAGGTCAGATGCAATTCCTTTATCTTCATCT
The DNA here is from genome assembly GCA_032164185.1 of Moxostoma hubbsi. Lineage (NCBI taxonomy): Eukaryota > Metazoa > Chordata > Actinopteri > Cypriniformes > Catostomidae > Moxostoma > Moxostoma hubbsi. The sequence goes on along the minus strand of JAVLUX010000039.1, from coordinate 1,755,545 downwards.
GTGTCTGTCTGTCTGTCTTGTCCATTCATTAGATTACGTCTGTCTGTTTTCTTATCTCTTTATGGAACTTTCTTTTCTTGTGAAGTTGTCTCTGTTGTATGAGGTGCCTGTGGCTCTTGGTGCTCTCCCCCTGTTGGCTCCACTGACACTCTGTCTCTCTGTCTCATGATCAAGAGCATCTTTTGAAAGACAAAAGGGAAACAGAAAAAAACAGAGGCAGACAGAACAAGATATGCAGAGGAGAATTGTACATTTGTGCTATGGACGACTGTAACCTCAATGTCTTCACAAGGAAGATCATGGCTCATCTTGTTTAGCTGTAGCCATTCGCCTGATTTATTCAGAGACTGAAATAAACAAGCCCTTACTGTCATTGGCAGTAATATCCGGATATGGTTGTTGCCTACCTTGAAGTTTCATCTGATTTGGCTGGGGTTGCACTAAGTTATAGTAAAATGGCATAACTACAACATTAAATAATAACCAGACTTTTTTATATTTCCCATGAATATTAAAAACGTTGGAACGCAATGTTTGTAGCGCTTTCCTGCGCGAAGCTTGACAAAATTATTGGTTGTTGTGGTTGGTTGCCAGGGCATTGCTATATGGTTGCTGTAGGTGAGTGTTCTAAGGGGTTTTTGTTGGGTTGCTAAACAGTTTTATTGGGATGCCAAATGGTTGCTATGACATTCAGGGTGGTTTCTAGTGTATTGCTACTTGGTTGGTAAGGTGTTCTGAGTGTTGTTTTTCTATTGCATAGCTATGCAGTTGGTGTGATGTTCTAGATGGTTTCAATGTGGTTGCTAGTGTGTTCTGGGTGGTTGCTAAGGAATATCTAGATGGTTAGTAAGGTGTTTTGAGATTCTTTTTCTATTGCTATGTGGTTGGAAGGAAGGTTTGTATGGTCTCTTGGTGGTTGCTAGGATTCTCTAGGGGGTTACTAGGGGATTGATAGGTAGTCATTTGGGTGTTCTGGGTCTATTTTGAGATTTTAGTTGGGTTTTTTGCATTACTATGCTGTTGCTAGCATGTTTTGGATGGTTTCTATGTTATTGCTAGGGTGTTCTGTGTGGTTGCCAGGGTGTTGCTATGTGGCTAAGTGTGCTGAAGGATTTTTATTAGCATGCCGTGTTAAGCACCGGACTATGATTCCAAAGGTTGTGGGTTCGATTCACACCCAGACCAGTATTACAGTGGATTTTTTTATTGTACTAGAGGTTAGTGGTGCTTTGATCAGGAACACTAATCATTTAACACTAAGATCGCCCGATACCGATTTTTTTTTTTTTTTTTTTAGATGTACCCTTTGCCACACTTTTGCAAGTTATATTGTGCAGTTATATGTTTATGCCCCAAATTACGGTAACACTTTACAAAATGTTTCCATTCATTAACATTATTTAACAACATTACTGTTATTAAGCAATTGAGAGTTCACTGTAAATTCAGCACAGATCATTTTCACATGCAAATGAGATTTGCGGCAAATTGTCCGTTGTTGCCAAAGGTTTGCTGGAGGTTCACCACTACGGGTGAAGAGCTGCAAACTTCTGGCAAACATTTGCATGTGAAAATAACAAGCGACAAATTTGCGGCAAGTTTAGATTTTTTGTAATGGTGAACTTAATGTTAGTTAAAACATATACTATTATATTTTGTAAATCAAAAGTTGTATTAGTTAACATTACTTAATGCACTATGAACTAACATGAACAAACAATGAACAATTGTAATTTTAAAAACTAACATTACTATTACCAAAGCTGTAAAATATATCTTGTTCATTGTTTGTTCATGATACCTAATGCATTAACAAATGTTAATGAATGGCACCTTTTTATAAGGTTACCAAAATTCTATTAAAATTACATTAATTGTGAATTACTAACATTTATTTATTTTGAAAAGTTCTGTTGTCAATATCAAAAGGTCATTGTGATATACTGGTAAGCAGTAAAAACCTGGAGAGCATCACACACCGCAGAGATACACTAAAAAAAATAAGACAAGTCTCTATCGCTCAAAACAATGTCTGATTGTTACGACTCACATAACATCACGTATACTCAGATTTGTATACGCACGCATATATTTATTTGTTGTTAATTAATTTTTATACCTGTTTTCAGTTACTTTGTCCTCCCTGTACTCTGTAGTTAGAATAACTACCGTATTGACTCTAGAAAATGTGCAACTTAATATTCATACATGTGTAATTCTTACACATTTAAAAAAAAAAAAACAACAGCATATTCATCTGAATAATAGCATGTCTGAAAGTTGACATTTGTGAATACTTAGAATTGCCAACAATTCACCCTCCAGAGGCCACACTCTCATGCATCAAGGGCTGAGAAAGTGTCATTCATTAGCGTAGCAGTGTATGTGTGATTCCCTGCATGCTGCAATAAAGATCGGTCCTGATTCTAGGCACGATCGGCCGATCACAGACAAAAGACGAAGATCGGACGGTTTAGATCAGTGGCCGATCGATCGGTGCACCCCTATTAGAGGTCTTTGTATTGTGCTTACTGAATACTTGCAGGGCTTATCCCAGATAATGGAAATCGTGTTGTTCTATGTCTTATTAGTGTTCTTCTAATGTATAAAGTTTTATAAAACATTATATACTTTTGAATGCATTGTCAGATTTTTTTTTAAAAAATGGTATGCATCATTGACATCATGTCCTGAACGTACCTGAACAGATTGGAGACAGATTCACTTATAGTTCAAAAGCTAACCAAATGTTCTGTGTGCTGACTATCCTTGGCATGTCTAATTTCCATCAGAAAGCCATGTCATCTGAGTGTCACAATGTGTTAAGTTCTGGGTTCCAAGGTCATGGGTTTGTATCCTCACTTAAGCAGGTCATCTGAGTTGAGTTATCTTGTACTGGAGCACCTTGTATTATGATGACTTGATGGTTGCAGGACTAATTGAAATTTGATTTTTATCTTTTTTTTTTTTTTTTTTTAAAGTTACATCAATATGAAGTTGATGATGGTAACTGCTGTGCTTACTCTCAGCTTAGTATGTCCCTATGGTGGCTGTCAACCATGGCAACATGGTGTAGTGGACTGTGCATAGAGCTGTATTACATCATATTCACTCTGTGGGTCCTATGGGTCCTGTATATCAAATATGATTGCAGTCTACAGTATTTAGGGGATTGGCCCCATAGTTGCTGTGTATATACTGTGTGTGTGTATATGTGTATATATATATATATATATATATATATATATATATATATATATATATATATATATATATATATATATTCAGGATGGTTTCTAGGTGGTTGCTAGGATGTTCTGGATTGTTTCTAAGTGGTTGCTAGGGTATTCTTGGTGGTTACTAGGGCGTTGCTATCTGGATAAGCATTCAGAATGATTTTTATTGGGTTGGTAAACTGTTACTAGGATATTCTGTATGGTTTCTAGGTGGTTGCAAATATGTTCTGGGTGGTTGCAAAGGCATTATAAAATTGCTAAAATGTTCTTAAGGCTTTTTATTGGGTTGCTTAATGGTTGCTAAGAGTTTTGGATGGTTTCTAGATGGTTGCCAGGGTGTTATGGGTGGTTGCTAGGGCATTGCTAGGTGGTTGTTAGGATGCTCTGGAAGGTTGTTGCCAGGACGTTGCTATGCGGTTTCTAAAGTATTCTGAGGGGGATTTATTGGGTTGCTAAGTGGTTTCTAGGATGTTTTGGACATTTTCTAGGTGGTTTCTAGTGTATTCCTGGTGGTTGCTAAGGTATTGCTATGGTGTTCTAAGTGGTTTTGCATTGCTATGCAGTTGGTTGTGTGTTTTTGGTGGTTGTTAGATGAACCATTCCTTAATCCATCAAGAATTCCTGTCAACATAGCCAAACTATCTATTTTTTCCTGCTGAACTGGTTATGCTGGTTGCCCATGTAAACCAGCACCAAACCAACACTAATCAGAGTAAAACAGACCTGGCTTGGACTAGCATGGAAATTCTTTTCAATGCTAGCTTTCTCATAAATTTAATCCAGGCAAGACTCAGACAAGACTCTTATGTGCATTTCAAAAATAACTTTTTCATATATGCAGTGGCTTTACTTTTGTCTACAATGTTGATGCTTTTGTTTTTTTGTGTGTGCATTTTCATTCAATGTTGTTAAACCTGAAAGGCTGAGTATTGGTGATAGTATAGACGACAGTGCTTACATAGAAGGATCTGACATTCCAAGGCTCTAAATGGGCTTGTGTGTGTGTGTGTGTGTGTGTGTGTGTGTGTGTGTGTGTGTGTGTGTGTGTTGTTGTTGTTGTTGTTGTTGTTGTTGTTGTTGTGTAAAGAGATCAAGACGGAGAACACAAAATAAAAGAGTAGAAAGAAAAAAACACCCATGGCCTTTGTATAGAGTGGTCTTCTTGTTTGAGTGGAATACAAAATGAGAATAAGAAAGAATATGTAATAAAATGGTGAGTAGCCCTCTCTTTTTTTCAGTAGAGAGATAAGAAGCAAAAAAACAGAAACCAAAGCCAGCATTTCACCCTCTGCATGTCTAGCCAGCAGTAGTTTATCTAAAGCCAAGCACACACTGAGACTAAAGGTTGACGCTATAGGTGTTAGTCAGACAGCATGCAGGGGCTGAATTGAGTCGGTGCACGGTACTATAGAAACACCGGTATCGTGAAATATTTTTTATTTCTGAATCGACTTGGTACAGAAGTACCAGTATTTTTGACATCACTAGTTCACAAATTGGACATGGCTACTTCTCTGATGAACTCTCATACAGTGCACATGTCAATTGGACCAGTTTTATGGTGCTGTTTCATCCATTTTGAAGCTTGAAAGCCTTAGTTCCAAACTAAATTCTTAAAAAAAAAAAAAAAAAAAAAACGACCAATACAATTCTTAAAAAGGTCTCCTTTTGTGTCACATAGATCAAAGAAAATCATCTGGGTTTTGAATGACGCATTTTGTGTGAACTAATCCTTTAAAACATGAAAGGGTGAAAAGCTTCATTCTTGTTGAGTTTGTTTGGCCCAAGAGATAGATTAAAAGAAAAAGAGGTGAGGGGTTTTCTTCAGGTGATGCAGGACCTTGCCCCGTAGAGTCGCTCTCAGAAACCTCCACATGCCCACAGAGCAGCCTGACACCTTGACTGAGATATGGATGCTGACAGGAAGAGCTTCGGGGCGACTTCCTGTCGAGACAGGATCCAGCAGCTAATTTAGCACCGACTGACTGATGGGTATCACTGGTGGCTTTCAGCCGTGCTGGCTTACTTAAACATTATGACAAAAGCTGCCACTGCCTTTTTCATGGCCTGACACAAATTGATTAAGAACAGGGTGAAATCGGTGCCACTTTTCTGAATTTCTAGTCCCCGTAATTGGTGTCCCAGAGTTTGCGAATTACATGGCAGATGTCTGATCGTGTCTAGGTGTCATCTCGTTTCAAAGGAGTGGGCTAATGAGCTTGCTCACAAGTTCATGTACGCGGCAAGCTGACATAAGCTTATCTGTTTTTTTAATAATGTATCCCTCAGTGTATGTTTAATTGGAAATCACTTTGTAACCATAAAGTGGCAAGATGGATCTACTGTATAGATGTTCTCATGACTGGTACATGTTCAGCTGCCATACACAATATACTAAACTGATGTCAAACCCTATAATGAACTATAAACAAATAAAATAGCTGAGCTCAATATTTTGCAAGTTGGGCCGGTGCTTATTTTAAATAACTTTTACCAACTGCATCATAGTGTTTATATTATGTGTTATATTAAATGTTGAATATTGAGATCATTTAAAATTATCTAGTCACTGTATTGCTGGTCCAACATGGCACACGACGTGTTTCTTGCGAAAGTTCATATACTCTGAAATCAACCGCATTCTGTCTACTTACTGTCAAGTGGCATCCCCCTCAACAATTCAAATGTGAATATCCATCTGGTGCTACTTATAGCACATGTTGCACAAGTAGCCACTGAGACAAGATTTCTGGTCCCATGAGAACCAGGAAGAAATCACGTTCACATAAACAAAGGTGAACACGATTCGGAGGATGTATTTCCACTCTAAAAATATTTTTTTTTACTCCACTGACAGTTAGGTTTAAAGTTGGAGTTTGGTCAATAAAGTATGCATTTCTATTGACTGCATTACATCATTTACAACCTAAAATACAACTCTCTTTTGGCGCCACGCTGTGGACATTTCACAGGGAAACTGGAGGTCACGTTGCCCTTATGTTCAAAAACACTTCCAACTTGGCCACTGATGGGTAGTGATTTTAATTTTGCTGAAACTACAGAACAAATTCAGCAGGAAAACTTCCAATTAATGATCTTGCTGCAAATATGAATGTTCTGGATGGGAAAGCATCTGTATACAGGGTTCCCATATTTTTTACCAATTAATTTCCATGACTTTTCCAGGACATTTCCAGGCAATTTTTAAAAATCATTTTGATTCAGAACAATTTGAAATTGACAATATAGCATCCTCATGATGTCATGAAATTTAAGTGAGCATTGTATTGTATTTGCAAAACTGAAATTTTGTGCTTCATTACACGTTTGGCTGCAGTAAAATATACAGCGGGGGGCAATAAAACCGAGTGAAATGAGGTTGTAATCTGACAAGGCTTTTAAGGTGAATTTTAGATGGAGGATTTAATAAAACGTACCTCCCTAACCTAAAACTTTACCCTAAACCTAACCAATAGCATCTGAATTGATGAGTGTTTAACTGAGGGCTGGACTGTAATCTGGCATAACGGGCATTTTCCGATCTTTTGGGCTGATCAGGGGCGGAATGTCCATCTGGAGAACCGAGCGGGCCGGTGGTTCGGTCGCGAAACGTGCTGAATGAGCTACGATAAGCAACAATGACCCACTGCGTTATGCAGAATGGACCACAACAACTTCCAACCCCCACACTCAACAACATTTGTCTCACCAAAACAACCGCTCGACAGTTAGGCCAATTTCCATGTAAAATCCAGGGCTGATTTCTCTTCCAAGTCCAGCCATGATTTAACCCAACACATAACCCTAACTGATCATGTTTTAAAATACAAATCCTAAAAAATAAAAAATAAAAAACACACATTTACTGAAGCAACCGTCATTTTGTTTTACTTTTATGCCACTTTCACTTTTATGCATCTCTGGTTGGACTCAAACCTAGTCCAAAATCCAACACTCACACAGTTGTTTTACTGAATTAAAATTCTGTTTAATAATTTGGATAAATTTGCACATTTATTTGTACATTTATGTGTACATTTCATATTGATTATGGCAGCAAATCATCAAATAATTATTAAATTATGGAGAAAAGTATTAGAACCAGGCATATATCCAGACACATGGTGTAGTTTAGAGCACTTTTGGCATTTTCAGGAGTCTTGACTGTAGACACATTAATTTCCTTTTAACCAGCTGATCTAGTTAAAGAGAGGAGCATAGACCTGTCTTTTCTTTTTTCTGCTTTTTCTCTCAATGTACCATCTTTTCCCCAAAAATACATCAGCCGCCTCTTGTTTTTCTCTCTCTCTCTCTCTCTCTCTCTCTCTCTCTCTCGATTTTCCACAGTGCAGCATTTCACAGAGCGACTTAAATAATTAAACTAAAAGTGTCTGGTATCTTATGTTTGAGAGGAGAGAGAAGGGAGGAATGTAGATTGTGGATTAGAACTGTGACTAAAAATCCATGACATCTCTGGCCAGGCTAATATGACACAGTAGAATGTAGTTAGTGCAGCCATGTTATAATAAAACATTTTTAAAATTCCCACATTGCTTCTCCACAAACAGTTCCTCTATTGTGCACTCCAGTGTGATTTAGTGTTTAATGGATGTGCTGCTATCATTTCAGGCCATTTGGTGGAGATTTGAATACCATGCATTGGGCAGTGTGTTTGGTATACCTACCCACACTGAGAGGTCTAAAAGGATAATTCACCCAAAAATTTAAATTGTGTATTACTTTATATTATCACTCGATGACCATGCGCTACACGGACAGGTTTAGCTCTGAGCACGTGTTTACATATGCACCTTCCCGAGAATGTCGACGGGGGAGAATACAGCTCCTTTCAGTTAAATGAGAGTAAAACTGAAGTCCTGATTCTCAGCCCCTCCAAGTCCTCTTTACCTGGACTGGTCGAACAACTAGGTCTGTTATCCTTAAATGTGCAAGATCGTGCAAGTAGCCGTGGAGTGATCTTGGACTCATCATTACTTTTAAATAGATAGATCAGTGCTGTAGTTAAGAGAAGCTTTATCCATCTGAGATTAACTACAAAAATAAAACACTTCTCTCTTAATCAGATTTAGAAATTGTGATTCATTCGCTAATATCGTCAAGGTTAGATTACTGCAACTCTTTGTATATCGCACTGCCACAAACTGCTTTGTCCCATTTGCAGTTGGTCCAGAATGCAGCCACTAGGTTCCTTACAGGGTCTAGAAAGTTTGACCACATTACACCAGTATTAGCATCCCTACACTGGCTTCCCATAAAATGGAGGATCGATTTTAAAATCCTGCTCTATGTGTATAAACAGGGGCAGCTGTGGCTCAGATAGTAGAGCGGGTCAGCTGCTAATCGCAGGGTTGGCGGTTCGATTCCCGACCCACACGACTCCACATGCCGAAGTGTCACTGAACCCCAAGTTGCTCCCAGTGGCAGGCTAGCGCCTTGCATGGCATCTCTGCCGCCATTGGTGTATGAGTGTGAGTGTGAATGGGTGATTGGGACACAGTGTAAAGCGCTTTGGTAACCTCTAAGGTTAAAAAAAAACACTATATATGTGCAAAGCATTTACCATTTTACCATTTATATAAAGCTGGTCTCGCACCTCAATATCTCTGTGACCTTCTTGCCCCTTACTCTCCTACTTTAGGTACTTAGGTCAGCTGACCAACATCTGCTGAAAGTTCCTCGTTGTCGCAACAAATTGAAGGGCGATCGGGCATTTGCTATTATAGGCCCCAAACTCTGGAACAAGCTTCCACTTCATATCAGGACAGCTCCAACACTCTGCCTTTTTAAATCTGCTTTAAAAACACACTTTTATTTGTTGGTTTTTGAATACATTTTAATTAGGGATGTAGATTTTAGACTCGGGTATTTATTAGTATTTATATAAGGGTATATTATACATATTATGTATTGTAAAGCACTTTGGGTCAACTCCTGTTGTCATAAATGTGCTCTATAAATAAAGGTTGAGTTGAGTTTCACATACAAAGAAAGAAGTTTCAACTTTTGTTTTAGCACAGAGGTTGATTGGCAGGTGAGGGATGGTGCTTCACTGCTGTCAGGGACACATTCAGGATGGATTAGTGTTTACACCTTAAATGCAATATGGCCACGTGCGCTTTTGACTACCTCCATATGTGTTTTTTGTGATCCAATAACAAAACTTATTAGATCCCATTTAGACCTGTATTTAGCACCGACCACATGTGATAGGATCACCTAAAACTCATCATAATACCATGTGTAACAGGGTCTGTGTGTTTTAATACCAATGGAGGACAGCTAGAAAACAGTCATTACACTTGCTATTCAATTTAGTGACACTTGCGGCACAGAAATTACTCACTTCAGCTTTAACTCAACATAACAGTCCTTTGAAATCATTTCTAAAACTACTGATTACCTACAAGGGAAGAGAAACTGATATGCAATGATGTGATAAATCCAGCTAATTTGTTATTTCTAATGTGTTCAGATGTTTGTACCTCTGCCAGACTGGAGATTATATTTTTCCATTGTCAACATGGTATTATCGCCCTGGAATTAAATTTATGGTGGAAAGATAAATGCCATTTGTCAGAGTGTGCTGCGTGTGAGGCACCTGTCAGAACTTCACAAAAAGCTTGGCTCTGATTTCGGAACAATGGCACGCAATCTGTTAAATGATCTCGAAAATGTCACGGCCCTGCAAGCGAACTAGCATGATTTCCTTTCAATAATGTGAGATTCCATCAACGTTTTGATTAAATTTGCATATTTTTACTCTTCCTATTTTGCTGTTTTTGATTTATATTCAAACAGTCTTCCAAAGACACATAGTAAAAACATCCAAGTGTCTCTGGAACAAAAGCAAGATATTTTTTTACTCAATGGCTCTGAATCATTCTCATTTGGAACAGGTTTTCCCCTTTGTACGCTTATTTCTGCCTGATTTTTAGTGAGTGTGTGACAGATTTACTAACAGTGGCTGCAGGGTGCATTCACAAAACAAAGCTAAACAAATGTCGATGACTTGAGCCATTGATGGGGGTATTTAGACTGACACGGTTAACTAGCCAACAGCTTTTCACTAATAACTCATTTGATCTTTGATGGAATGTCTTTAAACTTACCAATAGTTCCCATAACCAATGCGGTACTAGATGGTTATAAAAGTTTTACAATAAAAAGCAATCCAAAAATTTTTACCTTTAATTAACATTGTGAACACACATTTCTTTAAGGACCAAGGGAATTTTTATATTCAGTGTGTGTGTGTGTGTGTGTGTGTGTGTGTGTGTGTGTGTGTGTGTGTGTGTGTGTGTGTATATATATATAAAATTAACTTTTTACTTGGTTTCCCTGCTTGACATTTAGTCATTAAATCAACTGTTTGGTATAAATTTTATGAAACCAACATGGACACAAATATTATATTTCTATAAATGTTAGACTTTAAAAGATTTTTCATTTTTAACATCTCGGACAAACAGTTTTGACAAACGACCCATATACTGTATTTACAATATAACCTACAGCTAGGCTAATGCACTATATTATTTAGCAAATAAATACTTTATTCGGATTATTACTATTAACGACATTAAATATTTGCTGAACATTGTTGTCTTTTATCACATTGCTGTTGCAGCCAATGCTTTTATTTTCATGGTCCTGTCACTCTGTCAGTCTGGGTTTTTGTCTGACGTCCCATGTTTCGGATCCTGACTGCCCTGTCTGGTTCAGTTTTTGGTCTGTGTCGGGATCCGGATACTCATGCTCCGTGTTCTGTGTCAGTCTCTCTTTGTGCTTCACGCCCGGGTCACGAGCTGTCTTCACGTTGTACTGAGGTTCAATCACTTTGGTCTGAGGTTGTGTGCATCGCGTGGTGTTTGCCTCGTGATATACGCTCAGGTTTTGTTTAGTGTGAGAAAGCGTTGCTTTGTTTGGCGTTGCTACGTATTCTCTCGTCTTGTGTGTCAGTTGGCATGAGCATATATTGTCTTGGCCAGTCCTGTTCCCTGCCGCCTTCTGCCCCAGCCCTGCATTACATTTTTTCCCTACAGAGTAGTTTATGTTTGTTTTTTTGTTTTGTTTTTTGCCCTTTTTTGTTGATAATAAATCCTTTAACAAAATTTTTTAAAAATCTGTGCTTTGGTCCTGAGCCTCATTCTCTGATCGTGACATTTATACAAATCACTGTAATGTAAGAAGCATTATTCATGTGAAGGGATCGAGAGATATGAAGAAATATATATATATATATATATATATATATATATATATATATATATATATATATAATCCATATATGAAACAGGGGTCTAAAGAGAGTTGGCTACTCCTAATGAGATGGTAGTTAAAATGCAGGTTTTAAATGGAGACTTCACCCAAAAAAAAATACAAATTCCAGCTGCGTTGGTCCTCACAATGCAAGGGAATGGGTACCACAAATGTAAAGCTCCAAAATGCACATAAAGGCAGCATTAAAGCAATCCATAAATTCTAGAAATCCTCACTGCCAAATAGGTAGCGGTATGCATGAAGAATGTGAATTGCCAAAAAAAAAAAAGTGTAAGTGGAGATTTGATTGTAAAAACAAAAATACTTAAATATTTATCTGTTCCGAAGACATGGATTTAACCACTGGAGTCATATGGATTACTTTTATGCTGAATGTATGTGCTTTTAAAGCTTAAGATTTTTGATACCCATTCACTTGCATTGTGAGGAGGAACAGAGCTGGGAAATTCTTCTAAAAATATTTGTTTGTATTCAGCAGAAGAAATAAAGTCATACACATCTGGGATGGCATGAGGGTTAGTAAATGATGAGAGAATTTACATTTTCGGGTGAACTATCCCTTTAAGTATTTCTTTGGAACACAATTTTTACAGAGATTGCAGTTCATGCTGACCACGACAGCCAAGAAAAACCACGTGTGCCATGAAGGTAGTAATTACAGTATGGCTTGTGTGCTTAACTCCAGGGAAGGAAAATGTTTAAGGGAATAACAACTTCAATTTCAATCGATTCCTCACATAAAGCTATTGTTTGGCCTCAGAAGTCTTGAAATATAGTACACAAGTTATATATGCTACTTTTAGTGTTTGTTGGTATTTTTTAAGCTTGACAGATGGGACACTATGATCTATCTTTGTATGAAAAGGAACTTATTCAGAAATTCTTTTTTCATATAAAATCATGTAAAATGACATTCACATGAACACAACTACAGACACACACTTGCATTACACATTAACTGGGCTGGCGCTGTGGCATGACATCATCACGTAAAAACGTCATTTAATTTAATTGGCTAGGCATCAACTAATTAAGCTACTTAATTGCCCCTCCCCCACCAAACACGGGTCTTGCTCTCTCACATCAGTATTTACAAGTGCGCAAGTGAGTTTTGCAAAAGTCAAGGCGTGCCGATTTAAAGTTGCATTGCGTGATTTGAGAGGTTGTAAATGCCAATATGTTGTTCTACTACGAATAAGAATAAAAGTACAAAATCATATGTGTTATATAAATTTGACAAGTCTGTCGTTGTATTTATGTGAATGTCATTTTACACATTTGTGACTATTTCTCTGCAACTGTGAATTCAGAACACAAGCTTTCAAATATTGTCTATGAGTGCCGATTGCAACATTCAACTTAATGCAACAAATATTTTTGTGAAATTTCTCAAATCCTAATATGCAAGCTCTTGAATTTTGCTACTGATTTACCTTCTTATGAGAGGGTCTGTTCAACCAACACATTGTAACACGTTCAACGCACTGATTTGATGGACAGGTTTACAAATGACAAAGTACATGCTGGGGAATCTGCTCTTGATAGCTGCTGGAGACTGATGGGCTGCAGCCGTTTCTCAGAATGCATACAAGCCTCCATGTGTGAAGCAGCACACTCATTTCTCATCAGCTCTCAGCTTGACTTTCATTGTGGCTTGATCGATGGTGTACACAGGAGTCTGACTGTCTCACATCACTGTGAATCAAGCCGATTGCAGAATCACATCACACTCTGACTGTATACATGAGTGACTCCTTTGTGAGTGTCGGCATCAGGGTTGGGCAAAATGTAAGGGATGGTTCAACCAAAAAAAGAAATTCTCTCATCATTTATATTTCTCCTTGTTGTTCCAAACCTCTATGACTTTCTTTTTTTCGTGATACACAAAAGAAGCACAGGCATGTGAGCCTCAGTCGCTATTTACTTTTGTTGGATGGAAAAAATATGTAATGAATGTGAACGGTGTCTGGGGTAAACTTCTCCCAAATATCTTCTGTGTTCAGCGTAAATGAAGAAAGTCATACGCGACTATCCGTTTAAGAATGTGTTCCTTTTCAATCTCATGAATTCATAGAAATTCAACACAGTCAGACAACAAAGAAATGTAATTAGTCCAACACAACAACACATTGTCTGACTAAACCAAAAAATTATAATAACAATTCATTATATTCTGCCTATTTAATCCTATTTAATTATATGCTGACATATTCAGGACGGTCAATGCATTAACACAGCTATTAAAATAGATTTTAATTTTGGCATACAGCTTCACAAAAAGGCCACCATATTGTTTTCAGATAGCTTTATAAACATAAATATTATTGACATCAAAATTCGAATAGATTGATGTTTGTCTCAAGGGTTTCCCTCCATGATCCATTAAATGAAAATTATTATTATTTTTAATAATGTAATTTATATACAGTAAATTAAATAAAGACATTCTAGAAGTTTTATTTCAAAACATTGATCACTATCTATCTAAAGTTTCTGGATATACCCCATATGTTGTACAATAACATTTTTAAGGATAAATCATACTGAAAGATGAAAGAATAAATGTATAATTAAAAACTAGATTGGTAAAGTTCGAGGACAAACTGTGATGTAGGCTTGAGAAAGCCAGTCTGGCTGGCAAAGTTTTAAAAGTTTTAAAAAGTTTTAAACAGATTTGTAAGTTTGAAATTAGTGTGAAGTTTAGAGAGAGAGAGAGAGAGAGAGAGAGAGAGAGAGAGAGAGAGAGAGAGAGAGTGAGTAGTCATAGCAACCCAAGTCAGAACAGGTAAAAGTGTATGCCGAGTTTGGTGGATGTTTGGAGGAGATACAGTCGGAAAATGTTGAGTCTAAGAAGAAGAATAATAAGCTTAAATGGAATATCAGTGTGTTGGCTTTCCCAAGACAACATAATAAAGCAGTTATTATTCAAATAAACTATTGCAAAATGTTCGGCTTCCATTTTAATTCCACTTCCTTTTAAATTATAATCATATGTCTACATGCTTTTTGCCACCTAAATTCAAACTTGGGCCTTCTTCAATTCTGCTGCACAACCCTGTTGGGTATATGTTGTGTGCTTGTGTATGTGTAAGAGTGAACTGACTTTAAAGTAGTATGCAAATGTAATTCTGCAATTTATACTAGAGCAATCCTTATAGATTCTCTGCAAGAATACATCCCTTCTATTCACACATATAAACTTACATCCAGAGTTCATGCTCGTAACCACTGCACAAACCACGTACAGAGACTTCAATCTCGGAAGAGTGGCATAATGGAAAGCACATGCATTGCATACCAGCAGAAGTCATGTTTTGATAGACCACGTGCTGACATGGACATGCTCCTCACAGGAGGAAAAACACAAACCTACCACTATTTCTTTTGAGAAATGTAAAAAATAGCTGCAATCTCAGCTGGCGCAGTATGAAAAACACACCGTTTATTGCAGTTAAAATTGCCAATGGAACCGCTCAATGTCAGTTCAATTAGCACAGCTGGCTACATTCCAGGAGGTCAATATGGGCAATCTTTGTCCAATCGCATCAACAGCTCTTAATGCAACAGGGCACCTGTATATGATAGTATACAATATACTGTGTGTATATATATATATATATATATATATATATATATATATATATATATATATATATACACACACACACACTATGGATGTCATTTCATAATTACACATGCAATATGACATCATATGGATAGGATACGCTACATGGAATTTGTACATTAACAAAGGCTAAAATGTGGTTAAATCGTGAAAAAAAACTAAATCTAAAATAAAATATGAATTTTTACAAACTATATAGCATATACAGTTAAGTGCAGAATACGTCTGCATAACCCTTTTATTTTAATAAGTTTCCACACCCCTTTCAGAATCTATATAAATAGCCTATAAGAGATGATATTTTTTTATGTAGTACTGCCCTTCAAAAGCTACATAACACAAAATGTACACTTAAGTACACAAATCATACTGTTCAAAAGTTTGCACACCTTGGTTCTTCTTATGTTTCCTTCTTGAGCATCAATAATTGTTTGCACGTTTTGTAATAGTTGTGTATTAGTCCCTCAATTGTCAAAATCTGGACCTCATATATAGCCAATGTTGGGAAGAACTGAAATGTGCAGAAGATGCAGAGAAATAAACATTTTCTGTAGTTGGGTAGTGGACATCTTCACTGCACAGCACAAAGCAGGGATTCATGAACAATTACCACACAAACAGTCATTGATCATCGAGAAAGCAACACACCCAGGGCCGCCGCTGTCCAAAATGATGCCATCGTCTGTGTTTGGCAACTGCTTTTGGGTCCTTGAATAACATATAACGTGTGAGGAAGGGCAGCTGATGGACTTTCTGGTGCACTCCTAGGGTAATATGGTGCCCTCCTAGGGAGCTGGTGCCTTACGCAGACTGCGTACTATGCATGTAGGGGTCGGCAGTACTGAACACACCAGAAACACACACATTAATTCCTTAATTTGTCTTTAGTTGGACTTAAAAAGGTCTTTAAAAAAGTCTTAAATATAGCTACATAAAACCTGCAGAAGCCCTGATAATGAGCTCTCTTCACTTATCTTCATATTAAATAGTTATATAAATAAACATGTGTCCATACCACATGAAGGTCACTTCAGATTCCTTCAATAGCACGTATCATAAAAGAGAACAGTCCTTGATTGCAGTAGTTTATTATATATAATGTTTAAAACACCAAATCAACATTTAAGAGCATATGGTTAACTAATAAGTCAAGACTCGAGTACAAACAGTCACATATTTATTTGCCCTCTCATTATGAGCTACGTGTCAAACACATTTATTGGTGTTTTGTGTTTGTGGAAGTTTACTTTGTTCTTGTATAATTAGACAGAATTTATTTAACTGTTTTTGGGTTTACACATTCAAGGTCTCTCAATGCTTCTCCTCAAGCGTTCGGATCAAAGCTGGCCTCATAATGTTAAAGGAGTCTGACTAAAGAGTTAGCTTTTATTTAAAACATAAATAAATAGCTATGTGGACTCATTCATCGATGTTTGTATGTAAAGTGTAGTATCTGGAACTATCTATCTTGTTTTCTCTACATTTAGGATAGCCATTGGTGGTAGGAAAAAGTACTTGGACATTTAAGCCACACTTAAATATATGAATGTATGCACAAACACATTTGAGTCTTATTTTTAATTGTATTATTATCATTTTCTTTATCCCCTTTTCTCCCAATTTGGAATGCCCAATTCCCACTACTTCTTAGTAGGTCCTTGTGGTGGCACGGTTACTCCAAGTCTCAGTTGCCTCCGCTTCAATCCACACATCTTATCATGTGGCTGGTTGTGCATGACACCGCAGAGACTCACAGCACGGGAGGCTCATTCTACTCTCCGCGATCCACGCACAACTTACCACGTTCCCCATTGAGAGCGAGAACCCCTAATCGTGACCACGAGGAAGTTACCCCAGTGTGACTCTACCCTATCCAGCAACCAGGCCAATTTGGTTGCTTAGGAGACCCGGCTGGAGTCACTCAGCACACCCTGGATTCGAATTCACGACTCCAGGGGTGGTAGTCAGCATCAATACTCTCTGAGCTACCCAGGAGCCCCCCAAAAAAATCTACTTGTTTTCAAAAATCTTAGATCATATGTGCACTCTTTGAATGAGCATGCTGCTTCTAAAACATACACACACACACACACACACACACACACACGTGCTGTATAAACAGTGGTCCCTCTCTTGTTCGGCTTGTGTTTGAATTATTCCCTATCAGAGGCTGTGCGCACACACTGTAACACAGACTCATGTAAAATACATGATGGCTTCAATCTGCCAACAGCACAACTCGTATCTAAATGTCAGTCACAGACGCTGCCTTTGCATTGGCTAATGTATGCTCTCATGGTGAGATGATAAAGTCCTGTCCAGTGAAGAGTGAAAACATGGATGGAGATCTAAAATATTTTAAAAATTCCAAAACAGGACAGCACATAACCATATCACTGGTGCTATATCTGCAGTATTAAGTATATAAACTCTTTGTGAATTTGGCATTCTGTATGGAATACCGTTATGACATTCTACATTTGCCAAAATCAGTCCCACCAAGATTCTGCACACTTTTACTGATTATTGCAGTCCAAAATGACAGAATTTGCTATAGCTTTTCTCAAAAATTGCAATGAAATTTTTTATACATTTTTTATTTTATTTTGTAGTGTAATTTGTATTAATGAAATACAGCATAAGTGCAATTACCTGTATATATTTTAATGCATAATAACTAAATATGCAGTAAGCAAGCAAAGGCAGTATAATAAATGCAGACAGAATAGCACACATTTTAAGTGGTAAAATCTGTAATGTTGCTAATATGAGTTCCATTACCTCAGGATCACATTTTATGCAATGAAAATGTAAATTATATCAAATTTTCTAAGATTATGCAAGCATTGTCATCAAAATGCTTAAAGAGATGTGGTGGTGAATTTCAAGAAAAAATGACATTCTTTGTCATAAATGACTTTCTTTACATATTTCTTATCTTATTGTGTGAGATTAATAGGCGCATGTTACTCTAAAGAGGAAAAAAATCATTGAAATTAAGCAACTTGCTCGTCGCTGAAACAACTTTCCTTTTAGCTGGCGCCACCAATCTCTGTAATTTTTCAACCCCTCCAATTCTACCACCTATCAAAAAGAGACCACCTTTCAAAATCCAACCAATGGATAATAACCAAGCCTCGCCCTACATTTTTCTCATTGAATATTCAGTTGAAAAAGCCTCAGAATTCATGATCTTGAAAAAAGACTGGGTGTAATTTGATGTTATCGAAACTTTTTGCTGTTAATTTTAAATATTAGAAAATATTTTGTATGAATTCACCTAAAAAAAAAAAAAAAAAAAGCCTCAGAATTCAGGTTGTGAAATTCAAGTTTTCATAATTCAAGTGGTGGATTTCAGGCCGTGAAATTCGATTGTCCAAGAGAGAGATTGTTTACATCGACACTCGTTTGCTCTTCCTTGCATTCCCGGATGTCGTCCTCGAATTTTGCCGCCTGAATTTCAAATCCACCACTTGAATAATAAAAACTTGAATTTCACAACCTGAATTCGGAGGCTTTTTCTGTTGATCTAAAAATAATCGTCCCACAAACAAATCTTCAGAATTCACCTGCTGTGAGATTATGCAAATATTGTTGGGCAAAAACACTTAAAGACACAGTCACATGACTATTTCACTTCACCTCAGATTGGTTTCAAGACAGATAAAGCCATGGGCTTCTCTTTGACACACGTCAGAGCATGTTGGCATAATTTAAGCTGACATCTTACTGACAAAAGTCTCTCTCTCTCTTGCAGGACCGTTAACAGTATTGTAATATTCTCTTGCCATAATCAGAAAGCCTTCTCATACAAAGTAAAACCCTCCCGCGCCCTCCGGTTATCAGCGTGCGCTGTCAAAATTCGAAGCCTTTGATCGTATTGCTTCAAACTCTTTGAAGTAATTTGAATACTGTTGGCCCTGTGTAGAATTAAATACAATGGGACAGAATATACTTCCCGCCCGCACAGCGAAGATGAAAAGAGAAGGAGTGTGTATAGTTATGCCGGGTTTGTTTGGTTGTGAAAGCCAAAGCTCAGCAGAGGAAAACAAATTCACAATTAATTAAATCTATAGAGAGTTCGTCAGAGATGTGGCCTGAAGAGTATTTGCATGTGCTCAGACACTATTCAACTAAGTCAACATTAAATCATTATTGACTATCATTTTAGTGCCATGATTATACAATACAACCCTTTGCTTCATTTGCACATGGGAGGGGGGTGGGGGGTTATAGGTATAATTTGGGTGGGCAAAGCCTACCCCAGCACCCCCCTAGATCTAGCAATGTTCCAATCAATTTCCAATGGATAAAGTAAAGTCCCACTTGAATGAAGGAATGAGAATATGAGCTAAAAAATGCAATCCGTCATTTTGTGGTGCTTCTATGACACGTTCTTCACTTACGGTCTCACATAGCAACTTAAAGATAGACACACTCAGTTGCACAACAACCAAAAGTCCTTTATCTGGACAGACACAGATCGGGTTTGTTTGAGCACTGCAATGCGGATGCTGTGTGTGTGTGTGTGTGTGTGTGTGTGTGTGTGTGTGTGTGAGCACACAATATACAGTGGCCCAGATGGGGAATTACAGCTGGCATTCCCCTGTGTGGGGGGGTTTGGGTAATGTTTGCCCGTACACACACTTGGCCAGTGGGGAAGGATTATTGTGGCCCTCCCTTGTGCTGCTGTGTGTTTGTTTATGTGTAGGTGACTGCATAGAAATGGAGCAAAGTGCACACTACAAGACTAAAACTGGTTACACGGGCTGGGTGATATGGCAAAAAAAAATGTATATATCTATATTTCAGCCTATTGACAATATTCTATACATACTCAATATCAATAATCATGTATTTGCATTGAAATGGCTCAAAAGTGATTTATTTATTTTTTTAGAAAATGAGAGGAACCATCCTTTCATTCAAAGAAGATTTAATATTTTAAAGGCATCAAATAAAAATCAATTTAAAAATAATAATGGCATGTTTCCCAGATTTTCACTTAAACGTAGAATAAGGGAGAATGAGATCATATTCATTAATATTCACTTTTATATTTCGATTCCATTTACAATGATACATAGTAGCTTGATAAAAAAGCATTATATACCTTCATATATTTTTACAACAATGTGTTTTGTGAATGGACAAGGTGTGGAAAAAACTACTCCACTTGTTTTTTGGAACCCAGTTGAATATTGCATAAAAAATACAGTATTACCATGAGACCTAGTCAAGTTTATTATTAAAATATAATACTGAATTATCATTATAATTTTGAGGATTAAAAAAGTAATATGTTTCTGTCCTATTTACTTGTTACACCTGGAACATTTATTTTCACACTGAAACTGTGAAAGTGCAGATGTTCCACATCTGGTCAAATGCTGCCATCTCCCCCTTTTTCTGTAATTCTGTGCCGCGTTTGTACAACCCCAATTCCGAAAAAGTTGGGACAGTAAGAAAAATGCTAATAAAAACAAAAAGGAGTGATTTTTAAATTATATTCACCCTTTGCTAAATTGAAAGCGCCACAACTCGCATAATATGATGTTATACCTTGTGAATTATTTATGTATTTGTTTATTTTAAATGTACAGTTATTTCAAATCAGATGATTGCAACACAATCCAAAAAGTTGAGACTGGGGCAATTTAAGACTAATAACAATTTGACAAGTTAAAATAACAAGGCGATGTGAATCAAGGAGATGTTAAAGTCAATTGTGTCATAATACTTTATACTGTATAAGGAGCCTCCAAAAACAGCCTAGTCCTTCAAGAGCAAGGATCACTCGAGACTTGTCAGTTTGCCAAGAGATGCTTCAGCAAATTATCCAGCACTTTGAGAACAATGTTCTTCAAAGACGAATTGAAAGGATTTTGGGCATTTCATCCTCTACAGTGTACAAAATAGATAAAAGATTCAAGGAATCTGGCCAAATCTCGGTGCATAAAGAGCAAAACGAAAACCACTTCTGAATGCGCGTGATCTTTGATCCCTCAGACATCACTGTCTTAACAAACATTTTGCTTGGGGCTTGGGATTACGCTGCATCCACAGATGCTAGTTCACATCAACACTGTCCTGAAGCACTGCCGACTTCTTCTGGCTTGGTCTCATCATAGATGGAAAGTAGAATAGCGGAACTGTGTTTTTTGGTCCGAAGGGTCCACATTTTCAAATGTTTTTGAAAGATACAGCCATCGTGTTATCCAGACCAAAGAGGAAAAGGACCGTCCAAGCTGTTATTGGCATCAGGTCCTAACATCAGTGTCTGTATGGGCCAGCATTGCATGGGTAACTTGCACATCTGTGAGAACACCATGAATTCAGACAGATATGTACACATTTTGAAGCAACATATACTGCCATCCAGCACCGTCATTTCCAAGGGCATCCCTGCATTTTCCAGCAGGACAACTTCAAACCACATACTGCCCGGATAACAAGTGCATGGCTGTGTAAGCAGAGAGTCCTGGTGTTGAATTGGCCTGCCTGCAGTCCTGACCTGTCTCCAATTGAGAATGTGTGGCGCATTATTAAGCACATTAGATAGCAACGAAGACCTTGTACAATTGTGTAGCTGAAGACATACATAATGGATGAATGGGGGAAAATTCCACTTTCTAAACTTAACAAACTTGTGTCTTCAGTGTCTAAATGCTTAATAAGTGTTATAAGAAGAAATGGTGATGTTTCACAGTGGTAAACGCTCAACGGTCCCAACTTTTTTGGATTGTGTTGCAATCATCTGATTTGAAATTACTGTACATTAAAAGAAATGCCACCACCACTGTCATCTCAATAATGACACACACGCAAGATCTAGGCTGTAAGCCTACTCACTGTCACAGTCCTGCTCAGTCACCGTTTTTGCTTTTCGATTCTGGCCTGCATAAGAAGATGAGGGCATCGACATGGGCCGGATGGAGGCTTGCCTGCTGTCGGGTGCTGGTATTTCCAGCCAGTGAAAAAATTATCTCACTTGGAGTGCTGGTAGCTGGGACAGCCAAGTAGCTTTTGCAAAGCTTGGCCAAATGGGGACATTTGTCCTGGTTGCGGGCCCACCACTGCAGGGGGTTCTCCATGGTGGGAATATGTGGTGTTGTTAATAAATATTCATGGAATTCTTCAGCTGCTGAGGAGTGGTGTCCCAGTTTCCTCCCACTGTGATAGTGTGGCCCAAAATGATGCCGCTCAAGTCGGGCCTTTTCACCAGTTACTGGCTCGCCTTCATTATCAACTGTGTCCTCGATGTGTACATCCTCTCCTAGGATGAAAATGATTTAGGCTATAAATTCACCACATCTGCACATATTATTAACAACAACAACAACAGATCAGCATTTTAAATCAATAATGCTAGTGCAGATTCATTCAGCGGCCCCTCCTTTTGCTGCAAGTGGCACTCCCTCATCCTGGAGCAGGCTTTTAAGGTGACTGTGGGTGGCCTCTCTTTAACTCTCTGGGATGAAATTAAGATGTTTAAACTGGGGATCGACCATACAGGCCACTGTGGGGATGGATTCTGTCAGATCGTTGGACTCCAATTTGAACCGTGTTTCCAACTGACGTCAAACTGTGTTCTTAAAGGCACGTACAGCTGTCAGGTCAGATGCTTCGACATGATCATGTTGAAAATGACTGGAAAGATGAAAGGCAGCCCCACATGCAACTCACCACACATTAGTTCAGTGGCCTTAGCCAAAGGTTGCAGCATTGGATTCAGCTGTTCCAGCAGCTCCCACTGTGATGGTCTCATGGCGAGTGACTTTTGATGGCTCGTTTGGTGACGTTTTCATCTGCGAGCACAGATTGCACCACAATCCTTTACTCGAACAGCCACTGGAGCATTACAAATGTGGAATTCCATCAAACCGTACAGTCAGTCTGGAGTTTGTTGGCTCTTATGCCAAGTTGTTCCTGCCGTTTCTTCAGGGCACAAGTGGCCAACGCTGAGTGGCAAAAGTGGCTGACAACTCTTCTTGCTGCATCAAATGGCTTCGCAATGTCAGGTTAGACTAAGTTTTTATTGTTAGCTGTGTGCCCAGTGCACCCCAGATCTTTGGGAAACACTTCACAAAGCTCCATGGCTAAGTTCATGTTAATGGCATTATCGTGGACTGTGCAAAACACAACTATGCCCCATTGCTGGATTATCTCAGACAGATGGTCAGCAATGTTGACTGCAGTATGTTTGCCTGGCATCATAGATGCGCACAGTACTCGGGCCTTCAGCTTCCATGTGTCCGTGATGTAGTGAGCTGTTACCGTAATGTACGACTCCATGGTGGAGGATGTCCACAAGTCAGTTGTTAGCGACACACTCTGACCTTTCATCTCCTTCACAATATTTTCACGCATGCTGTCGTACTGGTGTTTGATAGTGTTCCACAGTGTGCTGTAAGATGGGACATTGTAGCCAGGTTAAAAAAAGGGAATTATTTCTCTAAAACCTTCTCTGTGCACTGCAGCTAAAGGTCGAATGACTTTGACAATAAAATTCACCAGCATATTGGTGATTTGCTGCCATCTTTTCTCTGTCAGAGCAGGACGTTTGGTGAAGTCGAAGATAATTTGCATTGTTCCTCACCTGGCATTAGCGGATGCTTTTTCAGATGAGTGTGCATTGCACTTGTACTTTTGTTGTACTTCAGGACGGACTTGCATATTTTGCAAGTGACAGTAGTACAGGCTTCATCTTTTGTGAAGTATTTCCATACACTTGATGTACCACTGCTGCTTTACTGCAATGACCCACTGGGCTCCTCACCTGTTGTCTTCTGAAGGCAGACATGTTGTTAGTGTCAAAATCACATGATCAGCGACTTGTCAACGTTAAGCTTAATGCGTAATGGCAGAGAATTAATGTCGACAAGTCGACTAGTCTGTGCAATCCCTAGTGTGTGTGTGGGGGGGGGGGGGTGTGGGCAGGTTTAAGTGGTTTACAAGGACTTTTTTAGGTTACAAACTGGTAATTACAAGGGTATTACAATATGTTAGAAATTTGGTTTATGAGGGCATTTCTAGTGTGCCAATAATAAAAATTGCTTGAAAAACATACTAAACAATGTTTTATTGAAAGTGTAAAAATGCAGAAAGATTTTTGTGAGGATTAGGTTTAGGGGTAGGGGATAGAATCCATAGTTTGTACAGTATAAAAATCATTAAATCTATGGAGAGTCCTCATAATCATGCACCAACATGAGAGCATGTGAGTGTGTGTGTGTGTGTGTGTGCGTGTGCATGTGCGTGTTTGTGTGGTTGCCAGATCCTCTTAATGCCAGTCCGGTAAGAGGGTAGGTGATGTTGATGGGTCATCAATTCTCTTCTCTTGGACTCCACATTTCCACCTCGAAGCCTTTCCCCACTTCTCACTCCCCTCATGTAATTTTGCCCTTCCTTAATTTGCCTCGTTCAAGGTCTGATGGAGAAATAAGTAAATCACTGCGCTTTGCATTATGTATAAGTTGCCATCCAGAGATGATGCAAATGGAAAATGATCCGATTTAGTCGTTTAATGTTTTTATAAATTGAAAATGATCTCTTCCCCACATTTAAATTGAGTTTCTTTTCACCATGGTGTTCTCCACTCACTCAAATCCAGCTCTTTTGGGCTACAAGCTTCATGTCACTGGTATGGCAGGTTTTTTTTAAGTTGTACTACATTTTATTATTTTCAGTTCACTGTTTCTTTAACTTTAGGCACTTTCATGTCCTAGAGGTTGATTTTTTTTTGTTGAAACTTTTTTAAAGTTTTAAATTTTTCATATTTCTTTCAATTTATTAAAACTTTTCATTTTTTTATAAGTAAGTCGCATTACAAGTGAACCGGAAACTTTTCATCTGGCCTTCATAATTTACTACTTTTCAAATGCATTTTGAGTACAGATTTTTCTGTTTTAGCCGTGACCCAGACCGAGACTTTCAATGGTATCTATGAAAATACATTTTAATAATACAGATTATTACATTACAAATATAGCAATCTTAACTAATTTTATTGGTTGACACCTAGCCAATGAATTCCACTGGTGTGGATCGTGTTAACTGGGGACGTGCGTGTGCAAATGAATAATTTAACTTGCCTTTTCAGCATATTCTTTCAATGTGAATTGCCAAGGAGCAAATAAGACGTTTTGCTGGTATCATTATTAACCCACTTTGTTTCTTTGATGTCTGTTCTATGAATCTGACACAGTTTAAGAGCGATTTTATCGGTTTTACAGGGTAGCATGTTTACCCATGTTATCGTGGGACATTGGTTTGAATGGGAACTGTTTAAACTGGTGAAAGTTTGGTTTTTTATGCGAGTGTATGAACAACTCGCGCAAATGGTCTGCTCTAATGTACTGTATCTCTGGAATGGATTCTAGTGAGAATTTTCTAGTTTAAATCGCTATGGCTATAGTCAAACCTCTCAAACAGGCAGCCCCAACATTATAAACAGCAGTGAGGTGGGACAGAGCAGCACTGTGTTATGCGGCAAAATAAAGTTGTTTTTCTTTTAAAATAATTTAGCTAATAACATAATTTGCTTGTGGGGCGGCACAGTGGTGCAGCGGTTAGCACTGTTGCCTCACAGCAAGAAGGTTGTGGGTTCAAACCCCGGTTGCCCCGGCCTTTCTGTGTGGAGTTTGCATGTTGTCTGCGTGGGTTCTCTCCAGGTGCTCTGGCTAACTCCCACCATCCAAAGACATGCAGGCTAGGTTAATTGATGTCTCAATTGTGCAAGTGTGAGTGGTTGTCTGTCTATGTGTGGCCCTGCGATGGACTGGCGACCTGTCCATGGTGTACCCTGCCTTTCCACCAATGTTAGCTGGGATAGGCTCCAGCCCGCAACCCTGTACACAGGATAATCGGTTGACGATGGATGGATGGATAATTTGCTTGTCATGTGTATGTATGAATGTAAAAGATGTGAAATATAACACACATCGTTATTCTTAACAAGAGCCACATCATTAGATATTTTTGGTCAAAACTCAAAATCTCAGTTATTCCACAAAATAAACATTCAAGTGCTAGTTCTGGAATTTTGAAGTGGGGCTGTGTACACAGTACATATCCATAATCAGAAGCTACGTTAGATGGCAGTTAGCATGCATCCAGTTTGGAGAAGCAGACAGAGTCTCAGCACAGAAGCAACAAAATGGGGTCACACTGTCCTACGTCTACTGTAGACAATACAGTGACTGAAAGAATGTGAAAATCAGTACTTACTTCTCTCTCTGTAAAAAGAGCTGGCCATCGCTGCTCCGAAGTTTTCACAGGTGGTTCTGCCTCCACAACTGACTCCAAAACAAGTCCACTGCATCTGCAAGGAATGAAAGATTAGATAGTCTCTCTAATTTAGTAGTAGTCTCACGTCCAGTGTACTGAGTGACGAAGCAGTAAATGCAAAAATTACATGAAAATACATATTTTTGCCATTTTGAATGTAAATAAATTTAGATAAATATCTATGAGGTCTCATTCTATGCTAACGGTCCCCAAACTTGTTTTGCACCACGGACTGGTTTAATAGTGACAAAATTTTCCCTGACCGGCCATCAGATGGTCGTGGGGGGAGGGTCACTACACTACCACACAAAATATTGATTAGGCCTATAAATGTAATATATATGTTATTAAAACAAAGTACATATTTTTTCATGAACGACCCTACATTGCATCTCACCATGTCGCTGAATTAGTGGGCATTGAATCGGAGAAGGCGTTTGTGCTCTCCGTCCATTTGTTCCCAAAGCTGCTCAAACAGACGCGAGTTCAGGGCGTGTGCTTTGATGTGATTGAAAACTTTATTAGCGCCATTGAGTATGCGGTTACAGTCACTCAAAACTATAAGTAAAATGTTTTAATCAACTGTTACTTATTAAAAAACAGTAAGAAGTGCAATCAAGTAAAGTTAACAAATTTTTTGTAAGGACAGCTATTAGATTTTACAGTGTGGATAATAAATACAGAATAAATGGGCTCATATACTGTAAATAAATATGCTCATCAACTTAAAAAGGGGGAGAGAACTTTTGTTTTTGACATCAACAACTAAAATAATGTCACATTTACACCTGAAAACCATGAACTATGCAAGTTAAATGAAAATGTGAACCATGCATGCAGGATAAAAACTCTCAAATTTTGCTACTGATTTACCTTCATAGTATTCAGTATATAGTAATATCGTGTTCCTTTCCGAACATAGCCCATGTGATTCATTCATGAATTGTCTCAATTTGTCAGACGACTCACTCTTTCACTAAATTGATTCAGTTCTCGAGCACTAGAACCCATGGTTGGTTACACAGATTTGAGCTTGGCATTGTATTGTTCTGTATGATGCTTAGAGGAGCAAATGTGATTCTTGAATTCTGGTGCATTCTTATGGTTATATAACCCAAAGATCCATGTAGACTTCGTTAACTGCAATTCAGAAGAATATCAGTCTTACAAAGTGGAACTTGCAGTTATTAACATAAAATGTCATTTTAGCCAGATACCATTTTAGGACAACTTTGATGCTACAGCAAAAGTCTTAAAGCAAAACAGAAGATGAAGAAGCATTATTAAAAGTTTCATGATAATGACAGGCCAGCAGAACAAATGTTAGACACAGATTTCATTCCCGTGATGAAGATTAAGCAAGCACACTGAAAATACATAGTTCTATTGTCATAACACTCCTCTAAAATCCCATCTTTGAGCCTGCATCCCGAACGGCCCTTTAATCTCTGACCTTGATTCCAAAGAGGCATGTTTAAGGCTAAGTAGATGCCATGAAAGGCTTTGAGGAATCAGAAATACTTTAATAAATCCACTTTGAAGATTGAGAGAATTTTTTTGTATGCGGCTCACTTCATCTCCCTCCCTGCCTGCATCCATTACTTTTTCTTGACGGGTTCTCTCGCTCCCTTTTATGTTTCTGCAACTTCGAAATCTGCCATCACTGAGAGAGGGAGAGCGATTTAGTGCTTGATAAGCAGTCAAGCTTGAGCGTCCTCAGAAGGGCTCTTATACGCAGCCCAGAGCAAACCACTCTCTCAGCAGCTGTTAATGGTCAATATTATGTGAAATTGTGTCTATTGTTGAGCAGCTAGGAGTCAGGAAGTATCAGAACGATAGAGAACCATCTTCTTCTGCTAGAGATAATTAAGAGGTTTGAGTGGAATGTCTGTCTGACTAGACTAGACTCTGAGGGGTGAATTCACAGCAGTTGCGCAATGTTTCTGTCTGTTTCTGGCAACACGTTGGGGTAGTGACTGGAGATGGCAGTCCAAAACATAAACTATAATATACAGACAAATGTTCCATACAAAAGGTTGTTGCACTTTTTTCAGAAAAATAATGAGTTTGCAGGTTGGTGTATAAAACTAACTGTGCAACTGCTCAAAATGAAAGATTAAAACGGTCATTGTTTATTATGCAATTTCTGTATACAGTACGTAGCATGGCTTGGCATTTTGCAAGCTGTCCAACCCCAAAAAGATTTTTTTTTAATGAAAGATTGTCTAGTCAATAATATATGTCCCTTGATAATGATTGGGATCTAGTTTTATGGAATAGGCCAATAATAGAAAATTAAAGTGCCACTCAGTACTGCAGCAGAATTGTGAACATCCCCCGTAGTAGTAACTGTGGTCTATCTATCTGTCCATCCATCCGTCCGTATATCTTTCTAATTGAAGCAATGTTTGCATATCTATCTATCTATCTGTCTGTCTGTCTGTCTGTCTGTCTGTCTGTCTGTGCCTATATCTTTCTAATTGAAGCAATGTTTGTATATCGATCTATCTGTCTGTCTGTCTGTCTGTTTGTCTGTCTGTGCCTATATCTTTCTAATTGATGCAATGTTTGCATATCTATCTATCTATCTATCTATCTATCTGTCTGTCTGTCTGTCTGTCTGTCTGTCTGTCTGTCTGTCTGTACCTGCATCTTTCTAATTGAAGCAATGTTTGCATATATGTCTGTTTGTCTGTCTACAGTATTTATAACTCTATTTTCTATCTATCTATCTATCTGTCTGTCTGTCTACATTATTTATCACTCTATTTTCTATCTATCTATCTATCTATCTATCTATCTATCTACCTATCTATCTGTCTGTCTGTCTGTCTGTCTGTCTGTCTACAGTATTTATCACTCTATTTTCTGTCTCTCTGTCTGTAGTTATTTTACCAACTCTAAGGACAGTTTATTGCCTGAAAAACTTTTTGGTTTAGTGAGTACTCCCATTCCTTCACTGTTGTGTGCACAGGTGAACATTTTTGAGAGATTTGCAGTTTTTTCCAAGCCCTTCTATTTGGGCCTTAAGGATTTGATACTGCACTCTACACAGTTTTAGGAGCAACTCATTCCAACACAAAAAATCATTTTCAGTCCAAGGATCTTAACTCTTTGCTTGGTGAAATATAAACTAATGATTGCCCATAAGAACAACGCAGGGTTTCCTCTGGATCATCTTTTTTATGTGTTTTTCATCCTTGACTTCCCCAAAATTGCATGGCCTCCTTTCCAATAAGGAATAGATTCCAAGCCCTGGCTGATCTTCAGGACCAAAGTGAGTATCACCAGGTGGCAAGAAGAATGGACCCTTCTTTTGATCTACCTTTGACAAAGAAAATTTTGCAAGCTGTTCATCATTCTGAATTTGTGAATCGCTCCAACTCTGAAAATTATTTTCCAGCAGGCATGGTGAAGCAAGTTAACAAATTAACTGCTTTTATTAAACCCTCATCTCCATTTTCAGAGACCTTGCAGAAGGTAAAGTTGAACACAATGCAATGGTTTGAAAATAACATTAACATTCTGAGAGAGCATTATGATCAGACTATTGCCCATCTTATTACTTTGGTGACTTCTTTGACAGAATAGCATTTGATAAGGCAGTGGTGTGGGGAAAATCTAGATATAGACATGAATTAACAAGTTCTACAGTGGAGATGTTGTGCAAAATGTCATCTGGAACTTCTGAGAACTTCTCAAATTCTGAAATGCAAAAAGAACTTCCAGATAAGCCCACTTATGCTGGAATAGTGGCAAAAGGCCCTTTGGGTAGTATACTCCCACATAAATTAGTTCATTTAGATTCGAGTTGGGTTCAAGTTCATAGAATATCATCAATAAAACAGGGACAGCAAAAGGAACAAAACAAGGGTACAGACAAGGAGGAAAAAAGACTGCAGAACCCATGGAGGTAGACAAACAGAAGTCTAAGGTGGTGTCTAGTTCAATGGGACTTCCCCAGACAACTTTAGGAATTAATACATTTAAGCCAGGTTTGAAAAGTAATGTGGTGGTATTGCAACCATATGTAATTGTCTCTTCTCCGACCTCTACAGAACAGGACACAAAAGATTTGGAAGATCCAGAAATTTGTCAAGAAACCCCAGAAATAAAAAGGGTCCCGGAGGTGGTTGGCCTACTGGGTGATCAAGGGGGAGAGAATATGATGATGGGGACTTAAAGGACAATCCCAAACCGCATTTCGAATCTCCCCCAAAGCCCCTAGGTTATCCACTTCCCTCCATTGGGACTGTTAAGCTAAGATAATTATCTGTTATCCAAATTCAAATAGTAAAATAAATGATTGGAATCTAGAGATTAACAAACCAATTGTGTTTATTGGGGATTCCAATTTATCTCGAATCCCTTATTTTTCTGACCCTTTAGTTCAGATTGATAGCTTTCCGGGAGCCACGACTGGGGTTCTGAAAAAAATGACACCTCAAGATAATGTATAGAGTGTGGTTCTCTCTTTGGGCTTAAAAAGTTGTCAGAGGGAACAAGAACCGGTATCATCGATCAAGCAATTACAGCAATTATTGAATGTAGCTTCGGGTATTTTCCCCAATGCACAGCTGTTTGTGCACATTATAATTTTTTTTATCAGTTACCAGGGCGACAAATAAATCTCCTCTGCAGGCTTAATGAATACATAATGAATAAATGCAACTCTTTAACAGACATTAATTGTCTGCTCTTTCCTACTGTTCCAGGTGAACCTGTACATTGGTCAATGGAAACAGCAATGCAAATTTTGGAGCATTGGCTGTTTCAGTTAAACACATTGGGGTGGGGGGGGGGTTGTATCTTCTACCTCATGAGTTGGAAGTATTTTAAATTTGTCAAAGTGTTTTATTCTTTCTGGAGACTAAGAACAACTTTTGGAGAAAGTTTCGGTCCGGCCCTTCCCCGTCGGCGGTCTCAGACCCTGCTGCGTTTCAGCGGCTGGTAGGGGTCTCTTCCGCCCCTGGCAGCGGCCCTGACTGCTCCAGGCGGTCGGCTAGGAGCCCCTTCTCCCCTCGCAGTCAGCTACCAATTGTTCCGCTTCCAGGTGGCCGAGCTCCTCCGTCCCCCGGAAGACAGCCACGGCAGCGCTGTTTGGGTGGATGGTAGCGGCAAGAACTTTGCACTACGGCGTATTCCTCCTCCTTCCTGGGTCTTTGGCACTAGTGTAAAGGGATTAAGGAAAAGGATGAGGCGAGAACCGGCTTGACAATATAAATAATATTTTAATGAAAAACTTAAACAAAAGACACAAACACACACGTGACGGTCAGCTGCCCGTAAATGTTCTCTCTCTGTCGCACCACCGTCTGCAGTCCGCCTTTATGTGTCTCGGAGGCTTAATTAGCCAGATAAGGGACCGGGTGTGTATAATCACGACCCGGCCCCGCCCTCCGCCCTGTCAAAAACATTTATATCAGGTGGGTCGCCAAGAGCCAGACATCATATTATATTCTCATTTTAGAGAACATTCAGTTGCAAACCTTAAGATTTCAGGCCTAGAAAGTAATCGACTGTGGTTAACCCAACAGCGAAAGAAGGAGGAGGTGTACTTGATAAAAATATTAAGAGCAATACAACCAATAGGTTTAAACAAAAGATATTATTATAATATAGTTCTAGAATGGTTTTAGTAAGGCTTTTGTCTAATTTTAACCTTTCCTTTTTTCTGTTATTATACATTTTTTGTCTGGGATTCCATCCCTATAACAACCCTATACATCTTTAATAGTCCCTTGTCATAAGAATAATGTCTGTCTGTCTGTCGTATCTCTCTATCTGTCTACTGTGTGTACAGTATCAATCTATCTCTCTATCTATCTACTGTGTCTATCAGTCCATCCGTCCATTGTATCTGTCTCTCTGTCTATCTGTCTGTCTGTCTTTTGGTTGTATCTGTCTGTCTTTCATATCGATCTATCTATATATCTGTCTGTCTGTCTGATTTATCTATCTGTCTGTCTGTACTATCTATCTATCTGTCTATCTATCTACTCTATCTATCAGTGCATTCATCCATTGTATCTATCTGTCTGTCTGTCGGTATGTCTTTCAGTTGTAACTGTCTGTCTTTCATATCTGTCTGTCTGTCTGTCTATCTGCCTATCAATCTATCAGTCTGTCCATCTCTCTGTCAGTCTATCGTATCTATCTATCTTTTTTTAACAAATAACAGACTATAATCTTTACAATTACAAGAAATATAGAATGAAATATTACAACTCGGATAGAAAACTGATTTGTTGGTTAGGTGTTGCAGCAAATTAAATATTAAACATTGTTTTATGAAGTGCAGACTGCAGCGAGCTCAAGTTTCTTAATGACCCTGGGGGATCGTTAGAGTAAACAGTCATTTAAGGTTAATTACCTCTGACCCTTCAGCTTGCCATTTCCCCGCCTTTACTCTCCCCCTCCTCTTTTACTCCTCATAGCCTGGTTGCCTCTCCTTCTTTTTTCTCCATAGAAAAGAAAAATCCCAATAAAGATCTATTCAACATCTCAACTGTTTCTCCAAGATATCAATGAGATTAACAATGGGATTAAATTGAGACATTATCCTAAATTTCAGTTGGAGATAGTTTCAGAAGAGATCCCAACAATGTGCTCATATTTTTAAGACACCAAAGACTGCAATTAAAAGTCCTAGAATTTCATGAACTCAAACATTTCTCATCGAACTCTTCCAATGCTCAATTACTGTATCTATCTATTCTGCGTCCACGTTAAAGGTGATGTAATTTTGCTAAATATTAGTATGAAATGAAAAGGCTTTTTCTCATTTGTGTATCCCAATTTGAACTTTTTGACGTGCCCACAGATCAAAGTGGCAGAGATTTCTCTCTGGGCATACATCTGTTATCCGAAGGTCACAGCTCACTGTGTGTCATATGTAACTAGGATTCTGTTGCACACTTCCAGTGAAGAAACTACAGATCTTTACTTCAGTTGTGACCACCGATCCTCCTCTGTCTCCCAGTCGGAATTGGGTTCATTCTGTCATGTTCGGAATAAATGAGGCCTGATTTGTCTACACTATGCAGAACAGAGCAGGAACAATGAAAGACGTGACCCATTTTCATAGAAAGAAAACAGATCACTAGAGAATGTTTTCGCAAAAATCACTCTAACATAATTATAGGCGATTTGTGTTGCTTGAGCTGTGTTGAGTTAAAGGGATATTTCACCCAAAAATGAAAATTCTGTAATTTACTTGCCTTCATGTTGTTTCAAACCCACATGACTTTCTTTTATTCTGTAAAGGAGATCATGTGAAGTAGTTTAAATATGCAAATGTGCCATTGAGAATTTTCATAGGGATGATTTACACATTTCTAGATCACACGACTGATGAATCACTCTGGTATATTGCATCACTCTAGGGTCCGTGCTGTGATCAAACAACAAACATGCCATCCATATGCGAAACGACACGTCAAATTATAACTAAGAATACTGCGTGTGCTACTAAAATGCATTACAGACAAGAGTGTGATCTGCTCTGTCAAAGACACAGCTCACTTCCTTATTCACAATGACTTGTGACAGATAAATATATAGAATTATTTTATCGCTATCTAAGAACACAAAGCCGCTCTCGGGCATTTCATTTGTCTCTGTTGGAAAAGAATATGAAACGTTGTCACCCAATCCTTCTTTCCAGCTTTCTTAAATCTATTCTGTGTGGAATGAATAACATAGAAGGGATGAATATGTCTGAAATCGTAATTCGGAAAGATTTAACTCTGATATCAGCTGAGCTGTGGTCTACTGTCAATCATTTACGTATGTCAAGAAACGAATGGCGAAGCATATTAAAAGGTAATTTTGTTTATACATTTATTTCATGCTTCATAACAAAGGGAAAAACATTCTGTAACTTTTATCAATAATAAGACTTGTATATTCTGAAATATGTTTTTTTTTTTTAAGTTTTGAATCCACTAGTGAAAATGTATCAGTTTTTCTAATCTAAAACAGTTGTTTTTCATTACAAAATTAAGTTATCAGCATACAAATTAAGTAACAATTAGAATTAAAATGAATTGGTTAAGTTTAGGCCTATGGTTGGGGTTATGTGCTAAAAATTATCTATATAATATAATACTGTAATGTAACTGTAAAGCAGTTCAATGGAAAGGAGGAGGACCGCTGACAATATAAATAATAGTTTAATTAAGAAATAAACGAAAAACACAAACATAAACACACAGAGCAGCTGCCTTTAATTCTCTCTCTCTCTCTTTCTCTCTCGTACTGTTGTCACCGGTCAATTTTATCCCTCGCACTCCCGTGAGTTGTTCCGGCCCCTCCCTCCTCTGCTCTACACTCCTCCCGGCGTTGCCCCCGGCATAACGTACACCCCACCCCCCCACCCCCCCCAGCCCCTTCTGCAAGGCGGGGCAGGTCCTTGCTTGACCTTTTGAGGGTAAAAACAACAACAAAGCCAAAATAGGCAAGGGATAAAGGCCAACACGGAGAGACAGAGAGAGGAAAGAGAGAGGACAAAAAAAAAACTCACCGGTTCTCTGATGAGCTGTCACGTGGTCCCCGATCACTCCTCCACCCACTCAGGCAGACGGCAGCCGCTCCTCCCCGGGCCGACCGGAGTCAGCCCCTCTGCTTCCCTCCTCCCCTCGCGGACGGTGGTCCTCTTGACACCTCTGCATTTCTGGGGGATGGCAGGGTACTCCTCCGCCCCAGGCAGCGACTCCTTCGCTCCAGGCGGTCGGGGGCCCAATCCCCACTCGCCTTGCGGACGGCGGCCGTTCTCCATGTCCAGGCAGTCGGGCTACTCAGTCCCCGGGTGGATGGTAGTCAAGGACTCCGCGACGGGCATCCCTCCTCCTTCCCAGGTTTCGGCACCAATGTAAAGCAGTTCAATGGAAAGGAGGAGGCAAGAACCGGCTTGACAATATAAATAATAGTTTAATGAAGAAATATACGAAAAACACACAAACATAAACGCACAGCCTGTCATTCTCTCTCTCTCGAACCATCGTCACCAGCCGTCTTTATCCCTCGCACGCCCCCATCAGGCTGACTGGGGACCCACCATGCGTTGTTCCAGCCTGGCCCCGCCCTCCTCCACTCTACAGTAACTAAAATGACTGTGACTGAATTTACTTGTCTGTTACAACTGTTTTATATTGTTGAGAATTGGTTAGGTTAGGGGATCTAAAATGTTGATTTGATAGTACAGTGTAACTTAATATATTTCTGAGGACAGGATCATCCGTACTGAGGAGAAACCGCTCTGTCCATTAGGTTTTCATGGGGCAAATGTTAACATACCATATGTCACAAATTTGCTTTGATCTAGTTAGTGACCTAGAAATACTCCAGAATCTTATATATTTATTCTTCATTTTGTATAATAACTATTCTTTATTTATTTATTTATTTTTTTAATCCTACAACTTTGTTTATATCCAGGTTTAAATGAAAAAACAAACAAACATATTTTTACATGTGAGACAATATTGAAAATTCCAGATTCAAAGTCTAATTTAAACATGGATATACATATACATATCACAAATACTAGTTTTACATTTTTGAGAATTCAAAAAAAACAAACATTTAGTTACAAATAAGATATCTTGTTCCTCATAATTTTCCTCATAATGTCAATTTGTCAAATGTAAATGAGAAGCCTTGTCACTACTGGCTAGTAAAGCTGGGTTCACACTGAATTATATTGGCCAAGAGTTTGCTGTCTGAGACAATTTTTGGGTATTGCAAAATATTTCTGTGGCATAAGGCAAAATTGATTTGGATTGCTTAGTATGATATGTTCACTGACGGACAATGAATTGCATTTGCGATAAATCTTATCCTCCGACAAAGTTCTGGCAGTGTCAGAAATGTCAAGGTTGCTCCTACAATGGCCAGTTGAGATAAAACACCAATCAGTGCTGTCAATCAGGATGATTGGGACCAATGTCTGACATACAGTGTGCCATTCCTTTTACCCAATATCATATATTTTGATGAGCAACAATCGTAAAAGACTGTAAATAGTGTATAGTGCGCACCCGGTTTTATTTAAACCTGTACGTAAATAGATCAAATACTTTTGAAAAACTCACTAAAATTATTACTGATAATTTAATTTACAATGCAAAATTGTGCGTAAATGAAAAAAA
Organism: Moxostoma hubbsi; assembly: GCA_032164185.1. NCBI lineage: Eukaryota > Metazoa > Chordata > Actinopteri > Cypriniformes > Catostomidae > Moxostoma > Moxostoma hubbsi. Next base: position 1,718,943 of record JAVLUX010000039.1, on the reverse strand, counting down.
AATTTAGTGAAACATTGTGCTTATTTCCTGCTGGTAAAGACTGTAAGATCAATACCACCCACATAAAGGCTGATGTAAAGCATGTATCCTCTCGTCAATTTTCCCTCAGGCTAAATTAACACTCTCCTCTAATGAGTCTTTGCTCACTTTCATTACGCTCAATTCAAACTCCATAAATCTTCCCTCAGGTTGAGTACAAGAGTCTGATCCCTCGGGTTGCACGATTGCCGCAGGATCCACGTCATTTCGGAGAGCAAACATCATTGAGTGCATTATTCATTGGGCTTTCTTGTGCTCGAACCCCTGATTGTGCATTAGCTTTAGTGCACTGGGATACAAATGGACTAGCAATGGGCCAGCGGTTCGAGACGTCCACGTTTCGCATTGACTTTTCATTCCATTGGCCATTAGCAACCTTTTGTGTTTATCTGTGTGGTTCAACGACTTCTCTCTTCCTATTTTGCTGCTCATTATGGCCTTTCGGGAGCCATTAGCATAAGTCATAATTTGCGGGAACGTTGTGGTAGCATTGTGCGAGGGGGGGGAAATGATGGTTTGAGAGTGCTGTTTAAATGGCTCGCGTTTAATGGATAAACCTGTATGTGTTTGCAGTGTGAAATTGACAGCACCTGATGAATTACCATTATCCTTTCTCAAGCTGTGTGTGATGAATTTCAAAGAGTCCTCTTTAAAACATGATGTAAAGGGCAAGAAGGAAAGGAAATGCACAGTCTCGCCACTTAATGCAAACGTAGAGGCGTATCAGTGTTGGGCAGCATCTACTTTGTGTGCATGTGATGAGAATACGTGATTTGCAGGTGCATTTATGGCAACAGGAAGGAAATGGGAGTGACTACGGCTGTGCTTCAAAAAATAGCGAGCTGCTCTGACATCTACTATCTACATAGTCATCTACCTTCGAAGCAGTGTTGGGGAGTAAGCGACCCTACTAACTTTACTACATTTTGCAGTAGTGTGACAGTAGCTCATATATTTTTAAATCAGTGTAGCATCATTTTCTGACAAGTAGTGGTGTATTTCATCACAACGCTACATTTTGTCAATGCAGCAAAAATCCCAAAACATTTAATTTAAGTGAAACATTTTTTCTTGGTCGATGTTAAAATAAATGTTTCACCAATTCACTAATAAGAAGGGTTGGGAAGTCCAATTAATTTTAGTGAATAAAATATATGTTCAATGCTTAATTAAGTCTAAGTATTTTGTATACCTTGATGTTCATGTTCAATTCAACATTGCCAACCTATTTTAGATCTTTATTGCTTTTTTGTTTTGTTTTGGGGTTTTTTTTACAGAAAAATACTGTTCTGATTGCAGAAATAAATAGTATCTGATCACTTATTAGAATAATAATATATTAAGACAGATTTTGTTTAATAGCTTTAAATTGCCTACTTTTTGTTATAGCTTTCAGTATATGTAAGCACAGCGTAGTTCTATCCGGAAGACTGTACATCATCGCACCATAAGCTGGGTAACTCATAGCCAATCTGGTTTATAAAGCTTTTGCTGTTTATAAAGTCTGCTCACAATCTATCACATTGCTGTTTCAGTGTGCTAACATGGCAACCTCCACCACCCCACCACCACCAGTTGAGTCCCGTCCCGCACGGGAGGGTAGGCTCCGGCAGGATATGACGTTCTGAATACAACTTCTTCGGACCGCCAGATGGGGCCTACACCAAAGAGAGGCATTATATATCTGTTTTATATTCATAAAAAAAAATGTATCTTAAATTTCACTAAAGTCTGCGAGTCTTCCTGATAGAAAGCTAATTACTTTATATATACATATATATATATATATATATATAGAGAGAGAGAGAGAGAGAGAGAGAGTGTAATTTGACTATTTCTATTTATTTCTCTTGATAATTTATTGGATGATGCATCCGGTACATGCTAAACCTATATCTATATATGTAACAATTTACAAGTGTTATGCACGTTGTTATTAAGGGTGTTATTTTTGAGTGAACTATCCTTCTAAGTCTAAGATTATGTACTACCTTCATTGCATGTGCCGGATGGAAGTGTCAAAGTGTGTATATTTGCACACCTGCCTCTTAATAATAAGGGTGCAGCTCTTGAATGAAAAGCTATTTGTCAGGCAGTGATCTGCATTCTAGTGTGCCAGATGATAGCAGGCGGAGCAGTAACACTTGGCTCAGATTAGTTATCATGTTAGAGGCAGAAAGAGAGAGAGAGAGAGAGAGAGAGAGAGAGAGAGAGAGAGAGAGTGAGAGAGAGACAGGAGGCTCGATTCATACACTTCTCGATGCGATTAGACGCGTGTATGAGTATGTGTGTGTTGGTATGTAGAACTGTAAGACAGACGCTGTCTGCCGGAGGTTAACCTGATGTTGTATCTACTTACTGTATGCATTGCAGCATGGGCCTCTGGGAACATTCAGTGCAGAGTAATTGACCAATATATCTCCACTAAAAACAAAACAAGACACCGTATCCATTGCTGAAATTCTAGTGAGCTGCTTTAGCAAAAATCATAGATGTAGTTCTAACATGAAAGCTATCCAAAAGGTTGGCAGTATAGTTATGCTGCCTTCTAAGATAAATTGTTTTGTCAAAATTCAAAGGCAGCTTCGCTTGTATCCCTAGCAGAGAAGGCAATTCAGAATGCATTGCGAAGAGACAAGATGACAGGTAAAGCTAGAGAAATGTTAATTATACTGTATAAATACTTCATTCAATACCTAAAAGTGTCAATAAAAATAGTTTGCTCTTATTTTGTTATTTTTATGCTTCTGCTGTATTACATTGTTTGCTTATAGCAATGTGCTATTGCCAAACTATATTGAAATTGATGAAGCAGTGCGCTTTGCACGTCGAGCGCTATTTGTGTGATGCACAGAGTTGCTGCCTATGAAGAGTGTTACAAATCAGTCACTTATGAGGTTCCATGACAGGTATGATACTGCCTAAGGAGCCCTTCAAGCCAAATGCATTCTTGCTCTAAAAAAGCTAGATGCAGCTCAACAAAAAAAAAAAAAAAGAACGCCGGTGCATCGATGCATTTTAAAAAATGGATGTTCTTTTTAAACTGAAACAGGACCTTAAAACTGTGGCACTCCTGAGCAAGACCTCTGAAAAATCAGCTTAAACCAGCCTAAGGTGGTTTGCTGGTCATTGTTGCTTTACTGTAAGCTGGCTTAATTAGTCTCCAAGCTGTTTTATAGCTGGTTTAAGGCCTCGGTATATTTACGAAATTGAAGACCGAATGGGTGTGACGTAATTTAGAGCAAAATCTTGCCAAAAAGTAGGTGTTTACATTTGTTATGGTGGTTTGTCACAGTTCACTGTGGCGAACTTTTAGGAAAACTTCTGACCGGCTGCTAAACACCTTCTTACTGCCATTGGTTCACGTCATTGGAAGGTGTGTGTGACCTAGAGCTCCACCTACCTTTATGCCTACAGCTCATTCTGTTTACCTTGTTCAGTCAGTCAAAATCGGTCAACATGAACACAGATTTATTGTGTAGAATGTGTAGATTTATCAGCGAGCTGGTGGAAATTTAGACACATTTTTCAAGACCATGTCATGTGATTTTTTGTTTTGTTTAATTAGTCTATAAAAGCAATCAAATCTACTCAAATACACTCAAGTGCCCATTCTCTACAGCGAAAGCCATAAAGTAAGAGATACTGCTATAATCATTCTGCAAAATAACACTTTAAGACATTCATTTTGCAATAGTATAAGTGTCAGCAGTAATCAGCACAGATTATGGCCGCATATAGCGTGTTAGCACATTAGCGTTATTAATTCAGAATTTAAAGAAGACAAATTAAACATTTTCTACTGCATATACAGTATATTACTTTAAATCATCATCGAGTGGTTAAACCAAATTCTTTTACTGACCTCATGTGAATTCTACTTATAGAGTACCCCTCTAAAACCAGTCACAAAGACCAGACTAACCAGCTTGGCCAGGCTAGGAGACCAGCTAACCACATTAGGCTGTTTAAAGCTTTTTGTTTTCTTTCTAGCAGTACAGCAATGCACCTTACTATGTTTTGGAACAGAGCCCAAGACTCCATGTATTACAGGCTATTGAGTGTGCAGCAGTATTTCTAAGCTCAGTACATTGTTTTCTTTATTGCTTTCACTGAAAGGCAAAGTCAGGCTTTTTCTTTTCAGTTAAGACTGCAAGTATAAGGGCAAACTCTAGCATAAGGGCAATACATAAACTTATATTAAGTTATCCACTACCTCAAAAAGTGCACAATGTATAATTGTGAGAGCACACAATAGCTATAATGAGCTAGCATCGTATCTTGAATAAAGAACTAATGTGAGCAAAATATACTCCTCTTTAATTCATCTAAGTTTGAATTGCAAGCAATTTTGTCTGCATCAGCAATGCGCCTTAATGTAATACCAATCAAATATTTATTCAGTGTTGTTTCTTGTTTTTGTTGTCTGGGAAATGAATATTGCATTGGATTGCAAAAAGACGGTGGCGGTGCGAGAAAGTAAGAAGGACCACATTTCTGATTTAATTAATTTCAGCTGCTGTTTGCAATTTCTTCTGCAATGCTACATATGAATGACCCTTATTACTTGATAGATATCCTGAAATAGGTGCCCTGAAATTTGGAGGTGTCTCTTAACCAATGCTGTGAGTTTTGAGGTGGGACTACCTGTTTGGGTGATGGATGGAAGATGGAGGGAATAGTTTGGAAACCTGTTTAGACATAAAATTAAATTGCAACTCACTAGTGTATGAAAGTGTATGATATATAGATTATTTTTTCTGTTTTCTATACAACCATTCATGGAGTCTGCCATGCCATTTAAATGTATTATTTCCATGCAAGCCTATTATTTTGTTACCAACTGTTTAAGATAAGCCTACCCCTAAATGGCACATAAAGTTGCTTTACATGTCAGTCAGATGCTCTCTTTTTGTCTGAGTGGGCAGTTCTTGGTCAGAATAAGGTGCAATATGGACCAGACCTTATGCTGTTGCTCAAAACTCTGGCTATAAAAGTGTCTTTGTATACACATAAACTTTATTGCCTGTGCTGACATCTATATATAGACTGTATGGTAAGCAAATTAAACTATAAAATCTATAAAAAGGTCCCTAACATGAAATGATTTAAACAATTTGGCCATGGATATTGCACAAAGGTAAAATTTTGAATTGATTTTCAATTATACATTTGATATAGTCTCTCTCTTGCTGCAGTAGAACAAGTGTCTGGCTGCATTGCTTCCTGCTGTCCAGGGAACATTGCTCAGTTGCCATGCCATCACACCTGATTCCATGGAAACAGAGTGTCACATGTACTCCATCTCCAGACAAAGTACAGGCTATAGCAGCAGAGCATCAAATAAGTGCTTTCAATTTGTGGTATCTTAAGGTGTTTTCGTTGTGAATCAGTGAAATTAAATTGTAGCCTTCTGTTGATGCATGAAACAACCTTCAGTTACGAAACAAGCAAATCATTAAACTAGTGAATTCAAAATGTCTGAACTGCAGACGTTGCCGATTGCACTGTGTTTCTCAGCTGGGACTATTTCGGGAACAGATGTCTTTCTCCTCTCTCGCCTTCTCTCTTTTTCCTCGTTCTCTCCCAGAGGAATCCCCAAAATAAAATCTTGTCATTTTTGTTCTATTTTTATACAGTACCTTTAATGGTCTAAGCAAAGATGACTCTAAAGCACATGCAAAACTTTAGTTGGAATGTTAGATAGAAGTCCCTGTCGAATTAAACTACAATGGATAATCTACTAAAAATAAAGGTTATACAACAGAACCCTTGACTTATCAGGACTCATTTAGCAGTTTATGGTTCTTTGGAGATCAAATAGTTCTTGGTGTTAAATTTCTTGAGACATATCTGAATAAATGGTAAAAGTAAAGGTTATGAACTATAGGGTTGGATAACAATGATATTGTCTTTGGGTATTTTTGGATAAACTATCCCTTTAAGTTCTGCTTTTTGCTCACAGTCACCATTCAGTTTTAATTAATATATAAAAGGCTGTTTTCCCATATGTGTTCCATAGAGGAAAGAAAGTCAGAGAGGTTCAGAACAGCACGAGGGTCCGTGAATCATCACAGAATTTACATTTTTGGGTGAACTGACACTAAAAAATACATTTCCCCCTTATTCATTATTAGTGCCATTTTGAAAGCCCTTTAGCAGTTATACAGCCTAAACCAAAGTGTTTGGACTCTTTAGTGACACTTAAAAATGTCTGAATGTCATTGCTTTATGTAACCAAATTTCAAACCAAGAGTGCAAAATTAAACCGTTCAAAATGAAGACAAATAGTATTTGAACACTGGAACTGACTTGCACTTACAATCCACTTAAATTCGTCTTGTGCCTAGCTAGCTAGAAGTAATTACAAAAAAAAGTCCCAGAAAAGTTAGTTCTGAGAATGGCTCTAGTCTCATCTGGCTGTAAATGTGTGCTAACATGAGTGTACATTCTGTGTCCATGCAAAAAACAATGTCAAAGATGACATGTTTTTGAAACCATCAATCAATCTGTTATATATTAGCCAAGCATTGCTACAGGTCTATGCTTACCACCATTTGCGTATATTACAGTTTGATAAATAGGGCTTCATGAGGTGCCATGAAAATGATAGCCTGTGCAAACCCCGAGCACTAACCCCCTTTCAGCATGTAAATCACTGTGTAATTAGTCTCCCTCGCCTGGTTGGAGTGTCTGAGAAGGAAGATTTAGATGGCAAAAACACCTCAAAACGTATTTGTTTCCTTCACCATGATGCAGATACATGGTAGCGGGTGAGATTGTGTTTTGTGTTTGTGTGTAATATGTCATGGGAAAAGTGCTGAGTCGACGTTCCAGGGAAAGATATGCATTAGGACGAGATGTTGGCAGATGGGGTGTAAAAGCTGTCAGAGTGTGTATGAATACACCGGGACGAGGGCGACTGTGGCTTCTTTTAATGACAATGCCATTGGGCCTGTCTGAAAGTGAGAGTTTGTTTTTGTTTCTCCGCAAGACTGCCGATGAAATCAATAGTTTCATGGGTATCCAACTGTGACTTTTCTTTCTTTCTCTCTTTCTTTCTTTCTACATCGCTCTATCAGTCTGTCTTTCTTTCTGGCTTTTCAACTATGGATTGAAGGAATGTAAATTCTCATGTGATTTTATTACATTACTGTAGCACGATGCACTCACTTGATGTTTTTTTGTTTTTGGCACCATTCGGAGTAAATTCTAGAGAATGTTGTGTGTGAAAATCCCAGAAATACTCAAACCAGCCCGTCTGGCACCAACAATCATCCATGTGATTATCTAATCGGCCAATCGTATGGCAGCAGTGCAGTGCATAAAATAAATCAGGTACAGGTCAGAAGCTTCAGTTATTGTTCACATCAACCAACGGAATGGGGGAAAAAATGTGATCTCAATGGTTTGGAGCATGGCATGATTGTTGGTGCTAGATGGGCTGGTTTGAGTATTTCTGTAACTGATGATCTCCTGGGATTTAAAGGTCAGTTTGACTTTTTTGTTATCTGGAATAAAAATTAAACCATATGTTCTTTTGTCCAAAAAAATAAATAAAATAAAGTAATGACCACATAGTAATTTTAGTTTTTGATTTACAGTACATTGAAAAATGTGACATTTTCATAATACACTGTACGCCTTCATTTAACATGAAAATACACATAGTGATAACAGTAGATGACCCTAAGATATGAAACAGTGTTAAACATATTTAAATGTTAAAATTGTATGCATAATCATTAGCGAGTCCTAAAATACAAAAAACTAAAATAAAACTAAAATAAAAAAAACGTGCTTACAGTTAAAACTAACATAAACTAAAAATGGACAAATGAAAAGTACAGTAGAAATAAAGCTACCCAAAATTGTTTTTAAACTATAGTAATATTGAAATGCATGGTTTATAACCTGACTGTGCATGCATAGAACCTTATTTAAGCACTTTAAAACAGGACTAACATTCGTATTCTGCTGCTGTGTGAATGTAGCCATGGAAATGTAACTTTCACATTCACAATGACACTTTTGTTTCCCTGCGATGGTGCAATTCTTCTGTGTGGAACAACCTCCTGTCACTCAGGAAGTCTGGGGGTTGTACATGCACTCTAGTCCCTTGTGCATCTGTCAATCACTTGTCTTTCAGTCTCCGATCCCTCCATCACATGCTGTCACACAGCTGCTAGTGTCCAGCTGAGTCGAGATGGTCGCTCATTTAGACAGCAGATGTTGGATATAGAGTGACAAAGCTCACTTAATACATCAAATCATTGCGTCTCCACCCTACCAAATGCTGCCCCACTTACTGAAACAGAGGAGGAGGGAAACAGATCCAGTAATGTGTCTCAATCAGAATTCACTTCCTTTGGCCAAGTAAGTTACACTCACTGGGAATTTAGGTGATTTACACGAGAGTGACAACTGCATTCCAGGGACACTATAGTTTCGATTTATTATGATTATTATTATTTGAATTTTTAAAGAATGTAATATATTTAATTGGTTTATTAAATTTAAAGCTGAAGTGTGTCACTTTTTCGGTGTTAAAATTCGTATTTCTATCCCAACTTATTATGCAGAGATAATGCAATTGTATTATCTATCTTGAAAATTGTAAACACTGTGTCTCTGTGGCCCTATAAAAATTGCTATTTTTTCTTTCTTTCTTTTTTTGAGCGATCTGTCCAGCCCAACATAGCAACATTGATTCAACCAATGCCGTGAGTTTGCGGCGGGACCAGGGGTGATTCTTGTATTTCAATGTATCTCAGCCCCCAATGACACTACCAGATATGCCTATTTAATGTATTCCACTCTGCTGCATAGTAAGTGTTTGTTTATTTTGTTGAACTATGTTTACATCATTCAAGCAAGCCCGATCACATTCATTAAAAATAACCAAAACCGCTTGAAGAATGTAGACAAACTATATGTAACTGGTCCTGCTCACCCCACTCTGAATGGGACTCGAACCAGCGTCTCCGGCGTGGGAGGCAGGTGCGCTAACAAGGAGCTAAATGCTATAGCATGTAGCGTCAGTCGCTAGTGCACCTCTTGAGGTCAGGAGATTGAGGTTTATACACTAAACAGCTATCTTCCAGGTGGCTCCAGTTACACTCACCCCCCTAAACCTCACTCACATCCGGGTCATGGCACCATTGTAACCGACCCTGGTCGCTCGCCCCGCTCCGAACGAGACTCGAACCGGCATCTCCGGCGTGGTAGGTGGGTGCGCTAACAAGGAGGATAAAGGCTACAGCCTCTTTTTTACTCTAATTTACTCGTCATCATGCCGTCCCAGATAAGTATGACATTTTTTCTTCTGCAGAACACAAATTAAGATTTTTAGAAGGATATCTCAGCTCTGAATGTCCTTACAATGCAAGTCAACGGGGTCTAAAATGTTACGCTCCAAAAAGCACATAAATGTAGCATAAAAATAATCAGTACAACTTCAGTGGTTAAATCCACATCTTCAGAAGAGATATTTTTGTGGGTGAGACACGGATCAATATTTAAGTCATTTTTTTTTACCATAAATCTCCATTTTCACATTATTTTTCTTTTGTTTTTGTTGATATGCACAAAGAAAGTGAATGTGTGTATTTTAGTCCAAAAAATACATCTGTGTATTAGAAAAATACAGATTCCAATGAGTCTGCTTTCATGGATGACCCCAGGGGCTTTTATTCTTAAATATCAATGGCCTTGTGTCTCTGCTCCAATAACCTTTCACTCGACAGGGATATTTGGCAGGAACTGAAAAATACAATAATAAAGACATGAAAATCCCTTTTTTCTGGAAGGTTGTTGGCAGTTATTGTACCTCGGGACATGTTTTTCTTTGAAGAGGAAGATCTAAGAATGAGCAGCGTCTGAAATCAATGACTGATTTCATAGAACATGACAAATAGAGCTTAATCTTACTTATCTGTTGAAAAACAACTGTATCTTTATTCACAGCTGGAATTGTATATTCCCAAATGCACCAAGTAATGAAAAACATAGATTGCAAGTGTAAAGAGATTTCTACATTTAAGTTGTACACTCACTACATCGTAAAAACAAAACTTTGATAAACAACCATTTAAAACCCAACTTTATCCATGTTGGGTTTTATTTTAAATATGCTGTAGGTAAATTGTTTATCAGTTGAGTTGATAAGCCAGGTTTTAGCTGCCATCCTCATGGAAATATAACTGCAAGGAGCGATGAAATATTGGCTAAATTGAAAGGAAATATTTATCAGTAGACCAAAAAATATACATAACATAAAAAATGTAAATTAACATTTCACCTGAGCATTTCATGGTTATATTAATACATTTCAATGTTTGATTTTAAGGACTTTTTTTTTGTTTGCATTGGTTAATTAACAACATTGTCCAATGTAAAATCTGGGTCTTGAAACAGAACCAGTTTATAATCATGGCCCAGTTTGCCTCTTTTTACACACTAGTCTGAGCTTTTAAATATTACTTTCTCGCACTCATTCTTATTGGACTAAAGCTTCAGCAGAACATTTGCATGAATGTGTGATTGAAATCCAATTTCATACATTTTTACAATGACTTACAGGTGAATATTTGTGGCACTAATTCCCTCTAGCCCCTCATTTTCAAACTCGGTTTTTAAGCCTATTGTTATGTTGTGCTCTGCAGAAATGTGCAGTTATCTGAGTTTCCAATGCATTAAGAACTTGGGCGAGAATAAACCATTTACTGAATTATGAAGCCTTTCAACATTTCCAATTATCACAGAGCTCCATGTGTTTTGTCAAACCAATTTGCACCAATTCACGCTCTCTATTCTCCACTTGCTATACCGCAACACCTATGTTGAAAAAACTGTTTAAACCAGCCTAAGATTGTTTGTTGATCTTAGCTGGTCTAAGCTGGTCTCTAAGACTCTAAGAAGATGGTTTCCAGCTGTTTTCCCAACCTGACCAGCTGAATAGTGCCCAGAACCTCTCTAAAACCAGCCAACCAGATGGAAGAAAATTAGCAAAACTATCTAAAACTAGCAAAACAGCTTAGGCAGGTTTAAGAAGTTTTCTTCAGCAGGGACATGCAATGTCAAGATACCTTCTTGTCCAAGGTATGCTGCATAACTTTTAATCATATTCCCTTAAAATTCTCTGTAAATGTCATATTATAGATAAACTGTTTACATAAGCAGAATTCCTTATAAGATTTATTGCGCTGTCGTTTCCAATGTAGTCTGCAGAATGTGACAAGCTTTTTATCACAATATATGATTATTTCTAGCAATCCAACACCTTTATGTGCATTTTAACAAACCACAACTAGGTATTCTTTCCGTAAGACTGCATTCATGGTTGTTGTGATCTCTTGTAACTAATTTCTGCATTAAACATTAGGCCTATGCGTTAGGCTATCTCACACACTCAATCTCAAATCCCTCAAATCTTTAATGGTTTACAATTATTTGATAAGGGCGGCTGGTTGATGAACATGATATGATTTTTATTTTATTTTTGTAAAAAAACATTGAAATATCACTAGATCTTTTGCTGTCAGAATATCTGGGAATATTCTCAATATTATATCATATTGGCAAGGACATAAGCATATCTGTCCAACTTAACTACTTTACAGTGTAAATTAGTTTAAGCAGAGGCTATTTGCACTAATTGTATATACTAACCAAAAGAGCGGATAATTACAGAAGCAATTACAGATACTGCATCACTGCAGCATTCTTTATTGTGTTTACTTTGAGTCCTACAGACACCCTACACCAACCCCTGCAATAGTAAATCCATGGTAAGTTGTACCCTGATCAAACCTTTCTCTCAACTCCCCAACCTTCACCGTGACCAAATCCCTGCGAGGCAATCAAATATGAATTTGCATTTATTATTATAAGTAGTGTTAAAGGAAATAATAGTGGCGATAGGAAACAGGATGAAAAAAAGTGGGACAAAAGGTGGAATCAAACCCGGGTATTCCACACATGAAAAAGCAAATAGTCACTCTGATGTTTTAATAGGAGGTTAGAAAATAAGAGCCTGTTTCTTCCTACGGCACATTCAGGAACAAAGACCTTGAGATTTCCATCCCTTGACCATGTTACCAGAGTAGAAGCCTACTGTATGTGAAATTGCACACAATGCACACAAACTACCATTTATTGTTGCAGTGTGTAATTTCTGCACTTCAAGCGATACCAAACATAACTGCAAAATAATGACTATTTCCAAACAGGTTTTTAGGGGGAAACCAAGCTACAAATGGCTAGTCTTGCATAAACATTTTGACTTGAAAGTCTGGCCTACTTTGCAGCTTGCTCTGGCCAAAAACAGCACACTTAGACTGGAACAGACTGTCTGAACAACATGTAAATTGACCAACCACAGTTTGTTTACTTTTTCCATCCAGTGCTGGGTGAATTACTTGTGAATTGTTATCAGGTACTGATTACAAATTACATGACAAAAAATGCAATCAGTAACGTAATCTCATAGATTACATTTTTGCATTAATCTAATCTGATTACTTTTGTATTGATTTTGGATTACTTTCAATCAAATTCTGCATGGTTTAATCGTTTGAGTGGTCCACAAATTCAAATAAATTACTGCAAATGTGCAAATATGAAGGAAGTTTTCATATTTTCATGTTTTCCCCCATGATGCTGATAAAAGTCTAGGCCCTCCATAAATGACAGTCTCAGATATGTTTGGGTTTAACAGGCATTTCTTATTAGAGTTCCTAAAATTATGGACAGGTTCCCAGGGCACATTAGCACAAATGTGGTCATGCAATTTCACCATTTTACAAATGCCATCCACTTGTACTAAGATATCAGACGAGTTATATTTGTGAATCAACATCACAAAAAAGTCTCAAAGTTATCACTACATCAAAAGTGCCTTCATATACTTTTTTGAAGCCGACTACAAAAGCAATTTAAGACATTAAAAGTAACTTTACAGCCCCAATCCAATTGAATATGATATGACGTATATTTGTGAATTTTTATGCGTTTGATGTACAAAACCCTTCCAAAGACTTTGCAACATGGTTATATTACACACAGAGTGATAATTCAAATAATAATTGAAAAAAATGGGCACATCTGTGGGTAATGTTTTTTACTTATCGTGCAATAAAAACACTTATATGTGAATAACCTGCATTTACACCTCTCTCGTCTTCCAAACTGTCATGTTTTCTTTCTTCCATGTTACACAACAGTGATTTTGCTCCTTAATTCACGGTTGAGAAGAGGGTTTGGGTACAGTAGTACACTTTATTGTTACGGTTATGGTAAGGTTTGGGGTTTGGGTTCAGGGTTAGGGGTTAAACTTGCAATAAATCATCAGAATGCCACTTTAAAACCCTGCTGTTTCTCATTTTGCCCTGCTACTCAACAGTACGATTCTTACAACTTCCATGTGCAATATTTATTCTATAAATTATCTCACTGCACATTAAGCTTGGATAGGAGAAAGCATTTTAACACTGTAAAAATGGCAGTAGCTTTAGGTTAAATGTACAGAATCAGCCCCATGCTTTGGTGCAATTTTTGAGGCAATACCAGTGGAACAAACCACAGCTTGACTTTGTTTCTGTGACCTGAGAAGCTCATGGAAGCATGATTATTTCACATCCACCTGAACACTCACCCCAGCAGCTAGATAGCAGAAACCCAGCATCAAAATGTCAAAGATTGTTGCCTTGATATATCTTAACTGTTTCTGCCTGGCACCAAGAGCCTGATGGAAAGCGTGCTGTGTTATAGATCAGCATGGAGATAACAGCTAACTGGAAAAATTCCACTAATGTGTTTCTCTGAATGACCTCGAGGATAGATCACTGTACTAATCCCTGCAGTACGCCTGGGGAAATTAATGATATGACTGAAGAGAGAATTGCCATTGTAGACTTTAGAGAGACTGGGTGTGTCACTGTGTGTTTTTGATGGAAAACATATAAGATGTGCAAATGTAATATGGGACTGAAAGTGACACAATACTTTTTATTAAAAAGTGCGTTTACCCAACAAATGTGAAATACACAGTCTTAAGGGACTGGTAAACTTTGAATGACGGTGTTCAAATTAATGAAAGGGAAAATGGTTTCAGAGGCAAGATATTGCATTTTGACGAAAGAGAACTGTGGCAGGGCGGAGGGCGGGGCCGGGTCATGATTCTACACACCCGGTCCCTTATCAGGCTAATCAAGCCTCCGAGAGGGATAAAGGCCGACTACAGAAGATGGTGCAGGAGAGAGAGATCATTTACGGGCATGTCCGTCAGATGTGTGTTTGTGTCTTGTTTAAGTTCATCATTAAACTATTATTTATATTGTCAAGCCGGTTCTCGCCTCCTCCTTTCCATTGAACTGCTTTACACTGGTGCTGAAATCCAGGAAGGAGGAGGGATACGCCGTAGTAGAGTTCTCGCCACTACCGTCCACCCCAACAGAGCAGCCGTGGCCATCTGCTGGGGGACGAGGAGCCTGGCCACCTGGAAGCGGAGGAACGGCTGCCGACCGCAAGGGGAGAAGGGGCTCCTAACCGACCTCCTGGAGTGGTCAGGGCCGCTGCCAGGGGAGGAGGACTCCCCTACCAGCCGCTGAAATGCCTGCCGATCGTGAGTGGGGAGGGGCTAGCTGGCGAACGCCTGGTGTGGGAGAACCGCTGCCAGGGGCGGGGGAGACCCCTTCTGTTCCCCAAGAGCGCGGCGGGGCGTTCCGTCCGCCAGGGGCTAGAGGACTGCCTCCGATCCGCCCGATCCGCCCGGTGGGGTGTGGCTGTCGTCCGCCTGAGAGGGTGGAGGAGTGATCGAGAACCGGCGAGTACGTTTTTTTTTTTTATCACTCCTCTCCTCTCTCTCTCTCTCTCTCTCTCTCTCACTGCTGCTCTGCGTTGGCCTTTTCCCTCTCTTTTAAATGTTACAGTGTTTTTTGGTGGGGTACTACACTGTTACAGGTAGTACCCCCCCCATTGAATTATTTCTGTTTCCCTCCGCTTGTCCCCTCCCTCATCCAGGTAGACGCAGATGACCTGCCGGCAGACGGGGCGGAAGGCACGCCCCTCCCCAGGGAAAGAGGGTGGGGGGGGTGTACGTCATGCCGGGGGCTCCCCAGCCTGAGAAAACGAGGGAGGAATGTGGCAGGGCGGAGGGCGGGGCCAGTTCGTGATTCTACACACCCGGTTCTCGCCTCCTCCTTTCTGGGTTTTGGCACCAGTGGAAAGAATTTCAGTGGAAAGGAGGAGGCAGTGCATAAACGATCTCTCTCTCCCGCACCATCTTCCGCAGTCGACTTTTATCCCTCTCGGAGGCTTGAGGGACCGGGTGTGCAGAATCATGACCTGGCCCCGCCCTCCGCCCTGCCACAAGAACAAAGTCAGATATTTCTTTCCTTAGAATAACGTGCATTCAGTTGTGCACAATAAGACCAGGAACATAATTGACATTTTATCATGATGTTAAAATTATTATTTTAATTGATGGATATTGTCGAGAAGTTAGAGAGCTTTAAGTTGGGGCAGGCTGAATTCACTATTTCAATGATACAGACATTTGATGCATTTGAAAGTGGCTACCAGCCATTCCAGGTTAATTTTAATGTTTTACAACAGTTTATTTACCACACCAAGAGTTCACTACAAAATAAGCATGGGATTTGTGCCTCTAATGCTTTTAAAAAAGTCATGAAGCACAAACCAAAGTACACCTCATTTGTGTAAACCGCCTACCATGCATCTATTGCATTGCCAATAATATGGCAGGTCCTCGATCTGCAGGCATTCATTTACACTAGCTGAACGACACAAGTCTAATTCACACCAAATGAGGGGTGATTTCATTTCTGAGCACAGGGGGTGTTAACTGATGTCTGGTACAAGAGACAGTGAGAGCAATGAGCCATACTTAGGCAGAGATCAATGTGTTTTTGCCTGCGAAGAAGGAAACCTGTGGGTGTTTGACAAATCAAAATCGGGAAGAAAAAAAATCTTTGGTGGCTTTGCACGCATCCGTCTTTCTCAATCAAGTCTGTTTGAAATTCACCAAACAAGATTCTTGTCTGAGATGGTGTTTCATCAACAGCAAAGGAACGTTTGTCAAAAAGCTTCCTTCCTCACAAGCTTAAAAGGATAGTACACCCAAATCTGTAAATTCTGTCATCATTTACTCAACCTCATGGCCTTCCAAATCGTCTGATTTCTTTCTTCTATGGAACAAAAAAGAAGACGTTTGGCAGGAAAAAAAAGCTAAAATCATCAGACTTTTGAAACCAAACACAAGCAGAGGGGGTGGATCTAGGTGCTCAAGCATCTGTCCTTTTGCTGAGGTGTCCCTCGTCGGAGCAGTGGCGTAACCTCAGGTGTGACAGGGTGTGCAAATGCCACCCAAAAACCTTGCCTTGAAAGCTTGGTTTTAAAAATACTCAATGTGTTACAGAGGCCATCTCAGATTATATGCACACCCACACGTTTGACGCGGGGCGCATGACTGAGGAAACAAATGTGCACTTTTAATTACAAAAATGCCCTTTGGATTTCTGCCTCATTATTCATAATTGCACGCATTAGCAAAATAAGTTCATTGTTGCTCTTTTCTTCCCCAATTATGATATATTATGCATATTTTAGAATATCTGGAGAAAAGTAAGAGATACTGTAATGCACCTTTGTCTCAATCATTATTTGAATTTAACGTGTTACACGGCATTACGATTTTAATTCTTTGACCCTGTTTGGTTCAAAGATCAGACTTATCTGCCTGTATACAATAGATGGCAGATTTATATATATATATATATAAAATTTTAGTTAACCATTAAAATTAAACACAGAGCTAAATAAATAATAATAATAATTATTAATTAAAATATTCTTTATATAATGGGCCAATCCAAGTAGATATACATGGAAAAACAAAAGACAGATTGATGAAGTGTTTAACAGCTTGAGTTTGTGTATGCGCGCTATTGGTAAGAGACAGCAAAGCGTACAGGAAAAGAGATGAGAGAGAGATGGTACACATGACAGATTAGAGACAGGGAAATCAAAGAGAAGATCATATCAAAGGGAAGGTGGAGCAGACGTGAAACAGGAAACACAAGAGGAAGCTGTAGAAAGAACGGGTCAGTGGAAGCAATTTAAAGAAGCATAATTTAAAGATGTTAAATTACAGTTAAGCTTCACTCTAGAAAAAATTGTCAAAGTCTTCTCCTATCCTGCTTAATATGCGGAGACAACTATAAGGAAGACCTTATTCACGCTAGCGCCATCTTTGATTTTTAATGGGAATGACAACAAGGCTGTGAGGGATAGACTTACAGTCTCTTCAATGGGCTGTACTGCAGTTTAAAGTGTTTTTGGATCATTCCTCGGAAAAAACTTTGATAAAATATCTGTCCAAAAACATTCAGTATACAAAGATCTCCAGACAACATGAGTTGTGGGGGATCAGATGTGATCTAGAAGCTTTATACCATTCATGCCATTGAAGAGATGGCAAGTCTATTCCTCACAGCCATTCCCATTTAAAATCAAAGTTGGCACTAGCATGAATAAGGTCTAAAGTGTAACTGTGGTGCAATGAAAATATTGCTCTGTTTATTTAAGCCCAACATAGCAACATTGACTTAACCAAAGGTGTGAGTTTGCAGCCTGATCACATTATTAGTTTTAGCTATTCATACATAACATTTAAACAAAGTTTTCCATGCTTGTTCAATGAACCATAAACAATTAATGAACATGCACCTGTGAAATGGACGTTAAGACAGTATTAGCTTACAGATGGTAGGCAATTACAGTCACAGTTATAAAAACTTAAATCTAAAGAGACCTTTCTACTGACTCTGAAAAACACCAAAAGAAAGATGCCCAGGGTTCCTGCTCATCTGCGTGAACGTGCCTTTGGCATGCTGCATGGAGGCATGAGGACTGCAGATGTGGCCAGGGCAATTAATTGCAATGTCCGTACTGTGAGACGCTTAAGACAGCACTACAGGGAAACGGGCAGGACAGCTGATCGTACTCACAGTGGTAGACCTTGTGTAACAACACCTGCATAGGATCGGTACATCTGAATATCACACCTAAGGGACAGGTACAGGATGGCAACAACAACTGTTTGAGTTACACCAGGAATGCACAATCCCTCCATCAGTGCTCAGACTTTCCACAATAGGCTGAGAGAGGTTAGACTGAGGGCTTATAGGCCTGTTGTAATGCAGGTCCTTACCTGACATCACCGACAACAACATCGCCTATGGGCTGAAACCCACCTTCGCTCACCCAGACAGGACGGCAAAAAGTGGTCTTCACTGACGAGTCATGGTTTTGTCTAACCTGGAGTGATGGTCGGACTCGCATTTATCGTCAAGGGAATGAGCATTACACTGAGGTCTGTACTCTGGAACAGGATCGATTTGGAGGTGAAGGGTCCATCATTGTCTGGGGCAGTGTGTCACAGCATGTGTGTGATTTCCTGTAATACAGGAATGTCAGTGTTCTGCCATGGCCAGGGAAGAGCCCGGATCACAATCCCATTGAGCACGCCTGGGACCTGTTGGATTGGAGGGTGAGGGCTAGGGCCATTCCCCCCCCCCCTGGTTCAGTTCATGAGGAAGAGATGCACTGCAGTGCTTAATGCAGTTGGTGAAGTCGTTTAAATTGGCATTTACAGTCGTTTTAGGGTTTGTTGGCATTGCATTATCATGGCAACGCAGCTGTAAAATTGGCTATAACTACACAGAAAAGGTTAGGAAGTGATTTTATCACACTTAAATCATGTTAACATGCATATTGTTTATGTCTTGTGGCTATACTTTTGAACAAAAATTGGTATTTTAACATTCAAAAATTGGCTCCCATTCACTTCCATTGTAAGAGCCTCACTGTAACCCAGATTTTTGCTTTTTTTAAAGAAAAGTAGGGGCAAGTAAAAAATTATTTTTGTGGTAATCAATATTATGCCACAAATGCTGTCGATTGAGTTTAACTTGCACTGAACCCGGAATATTCCTTCAACCTTACCCCAAATATGACCAATTTTCAACAATTCAAAATAACATAACAGGTAGATAAATGTACAGTGACATTGATTTTAGATGCAATATGCTATATTCTGTACATAAATAAGCCACTAATCCCACGCCTACCCCTAAACCTAACCCTGGCCATTTCTTAACAATATTAAAAAAAACTTTTACAAAAAATTTTAACAGGCAGATAAATATAACCACAATAATTTTTTGCAGAAAATGGCAATAAGTAGTAAATTAGGATTTGCTATTCAAACAGATTCCCATTCAAATCTCTAACTACACAAAGGCATATTTTGTGGCGTATTTGTATTCATTACCACTGCCTGTTTTTGCCTGTTATATATGAGCTACATACCTTCTTTTTCAACCATTTTGCTAAAAATTGACTCACTCACATCATTTCAATTCTTTTCAAGTTAATTTTAATTCGGAAGTCACCGAATGAGGTGAAGTCAAAATGGGTGTGTTGTTTACTTTGTAATTAGTCCTTCCATTTCCTCCAATGAGCAATGTGGATCAATTTCCGTACTGTCAATTATTTCTCATCTCAGTTATTTGAAGAGGCACTGCATCTCTTGTCTCCTCTGAGAAAACACCCCGGCAGAGAGGTAGTGGGCGAAAGATTGCATACTTACAGAAAAGGAAGGCTAACTCACAGTTAGAGTAAGACTGGCAAAGAAACAAGGCGCTACACATGAACAGATGCTTACCTGTACATCATGACAAATGCATATGAGCTCATTTGTAACATTTTCTGCTTGTCACTGGCCCTAATACACTGCACTCCAGAGAATGTGAGTTTGTCACATGATCAATGAGCAGGCAGGGGAAGAACATCTCACTGATAAATGCTTTCGATGTGGAGGATGCAAACTACGTGGGCGCTGAGTGATGTGGCACCGTGCCAGCCCTCAACGCATACCAATAAAGAAAAGACTGAGAATGCATTTGATCAATGTCATCTTACATGCTCTGAAAATTTCCTCTTGCTTTTCAAACATGGCCTTGAGAATAAAAAGGAACAAAGAGGAAAAGAGGAAAGTGAAATTAGAGTTAAAACAGAAAAGACCTTTTAGCCAGACTGGCTGTATTTTAAACATGCATGCATGTGTTTTGATGTAATAATACTTTCTCCTATCCTAGTTTAAATCTGAAGTATGTAACTTTTTCCAGTGTTAAAATACTTTCTCCTATCCCAGCTTAATTTGCTAAGACAACTGTAAGTTGAAAACTATACACACTGTCACTTTGGCACTATAAAAATGTGTGTGTTTAGAGCAACCCGTTTAGACTCCACCCAACAATATTTCTCGACCAATGGCTTGAGTTGGGGGCGGGGTTATCTCTTTGTTTGACCAATAGCAGATGAGGGGTGTATTCAGACAGCTGTTTTGAAAACAATGTTTATTTTTGAAAGTCCATTCAGTGGCGCTGCTGTTGCATAAATTACATATTTCAGCTTTAATGTGGATAGACAAATATAAGTACACCATACGAATGTGCTTTCCACAAAAAGTGCAAACACTGTTAATTTGTGTTTACCGACTTGCCTAAAAAAAACAACATTGGCACAATTATAGGATTGGTTCACCCAAAGATGAAAACTGTTATTATTTACTCACCCTCATGTTGTTTCAAACCCGAATGAGTTTCTGTCTTCTGTAAACACAAAAAGAGAAATTTGTCAAAAGAGATATTCACAATAATCTCAGTCACACATTTGCATTTTCAAACTTGGTGTGATGTGATCTGTTAAAGCATATGCAACAACCAATGGAGTTTAAGATCATTGATGTTTTTATGCACCACATATAAATACAAAGCTGCACAACGCATGGTTTCCAATAGTGTCGTAAGTCATATATAATTAAACAAAAAATGTGTCAAGACTATTATTAACCCTCATGCACTGTTCGGTCATTTTTGACCGAAATCAATATTGTTTCCTCAATAAAACTGGTTTCCTTTGTCTGACGGGTATGAGACTTTGTGACTTTCTGTCCATTTGATATCTGAACACACATAAAGAAATTGGAGTTTATTCAACTAATCTAAGTGGTAGAAAAAAAAAAGGTTACACTTGTACTGTTCCCGGTCAAAATGACTGAGCAACACTAAAAACTACTTTTTTTCTTCTTTTTTTTTTTCATTATTAAAATCTAAAAAACATCCACAATGCAGAAACAAAACACACACTCAGACATTAAGGGATGAAACTACAAAACATCAATGTAGTTGAAACAAGTGCAAAACACAAACAAACACACACACACAAACATATACACACACACAAAAGTGAACTTGTCAGACTATTAAAAAAAGATAAATAAATAAATAAATCATCCACCATTCAGAACACACACACACAGCTAAATGAATTGGTGAGACCATAACACATCTACAATGCTGAACACACACACACATTTATCCAGTCACTTTTGACTGGAACAACTGTAACGTGATTTAATGATGACCAGTGCATAAAGGTTAACACTATAGGACTGAACTACATTTGTACGTACATACATTTTTGAAAGTATACAAATATGCCTGATAATGCAGCAAATATTTCCTTTCCTTCCCAAATATTTCCTAACATCTTGGATAGATTTTACTTGTCACTGTCACCTTTGGTTTTCTCACTTTGTGTGTGTGTGTGTGTGTGTGTGTGTGTGTGTGTGCACGCGCGCCCGCGCGTGCGTGGGGTGGGGGGTTGGGGGCTGGGGTTTGGGTGTTTACGAGGAAATGTATTTAGGTTATAAACTTGTAATTACATGGGTATTAAGTTATAAACGTGGATTATGAGGACATTTCTAGTGTCCCCGTAATTCAAAGCGCTTAAAAAAAAAATACTAAACTATGCTTTTTTGAAAATGTAAAAATTCAATAAGTTTTTGTGAGGGTTAGGGGATAGAATCTGTAGTTCATACAGTAGAAAAATCATTAAGCCTATGGAGAGTCCTCATAAGGACAACTGCTCCAACATTTTAGTTTTTTATAATGCACCATTTTTATTTATTTATTTTTTTGCCATGCTTAAAAGCTAAGATAGGAGAGAGATACTTGAAATTTCAGGTGTGGCACAAAAGGAGAAGTTTAGCAAAAATCTTAGAGCTGATCTATTCCACACAATAAATGAATGGGTGCCAGTTCTTTTGAGCTCAAAATGTACAAAAAGCACCATAAAATCATCATAAATGTAATCCATATGACTTAATTCCAAGCCTTCTGAAGCAGCACAATAGTGTTGTGTAAAGAACAGTACGAAATGAGTGTGAGCAAATAACTGAATTTTAATTTCTGAATGAACTATTTAAATATACATATAGATCAGCTGACTTACAACACAGCATTCAGTCACTACATAAATCATAAAGTCGTAGAAATGCTTTTAGAAAATGCAGTCTTGCTTTTTTTCCCATTCCCTGCACGACTCAAAGACAGAGTTGTCTTATCTCTGTGTGTACAGTAAATTAATTGATGATAATCATTGTGGAAAATGAGAGTGTCTCTTCAACTTTGTTAATTAACCCTGTTAAGACACAATAATGCATATAATTAAAATGAATTGTTCACTAGATAAAAAAAACAGTGTTTGTATTGGATGACTGTATTTCTAAATAAAATTTTTTTAAAGGGATTGCTCAGCCGACAATAACAAGTCATCATCATTTACTTCCCCCAAATGTATATGACTTTAAAAAGCCATTGACTGTAAGAAGTATAAAGAGAACGCAGAAAACAAATTGAATAAAGGCGTAAAAAGACTGTAAAATCCATGGATCTCTTTTTACAGAATCCAAAATAAGTTTTTGTCTCTGTAAACTGGTGTCAGATGTGTTCTTATTCCACACACACACACATACATACACACATACTTACATATGAGTCACCAGATCCTGATGGCCCGTCGCCATGACAACCCTGACCCATCTGCCAGCTGTCATTTTCATGTCTGCCAAGAAAAGGCAAGACGATAAAAAGTGATGTGATATAATGATGGCATGTGTAGTGATATGATCTAAGGTTATGGCAGTTCCATTTAAGCTCTTGTTCATTTCTGGAGCTTGCACCAACACCCTGCAGTCAAACACAGTATCTGCATGCCTTTTGGGTGTGTGTGTGTGTGTGTGTTACAGTTGCTAAACTGAACCGTTTTCATCGTTTGCCATTACATTTCTCGTGCTCAGTTGACTGCACTTGTCTGCGCTGATACCAGACTAATAAAGACTAATGAATCTTTCTAACTGATGATAATAATGTCATTAAAATGCAAATCCTTAATTTCTTTTAATTGTATTACATCACATGCAATCCATCACGACAACTTATTCTGCTGTCAAAACTTCCTTAGCCTACTTTCGTCGTAATTACAGCACCAGAATAGCAACATGATAATTATTATGTTTGCATTAAAAATATTTACATTATCTTTGTGTAGTTGTCATTGAATCCTCCTATAAATGGTGTGTGGTGACTGTGATAGATGACAACACCATTTAATTGCACAAGAATCAAATTGAGAGAAGGTGGCTGTGCGGATTTGTTGTTTAAAGCAATTACATGCTACAACTCAGACCTCTTGAGGATTCAGCACCATGGATAGTACCCTTATTGCGCCTCTAAGATATTAGCACCTTGGACAGTGCTTTAAGGAGGTACCTATCGCTTAACATATCCATTCATCTCAATGGCAGTTGCTCAGCTGGTGCAACCCGATATCACGCCGAGGCGTGAAATAGACACGCCGGTCCACTCGCGGATGCGTGTCGGTGTCACGCTTTGCCTCCTCCAGGCGTGTACATGACACGCGCGCGTCTACGTAGAATACCGGCAGGGGGCGATCGTTTCCTCGACGCCAAAAACTCTCCGCGCACCAAAGAGGAAGCGATACCGTTGTCGTCGCGTTGCACGTTCGTGCGGGCGGGATGCCGGCCAATTTCGCCGGTTACTTTCACTTGTGACCATATGTGACAAATAAAGGTTCATTACAGTGCTGCTTTCATGAAGAAATCCTAACGTTGCTGTAGCCTAACGTTGTTATATGTGTGTGTGTGTGTGTGTGTGTGTGTGTGTGTGTGTGTGTGTGTGGGCTGTCGAGTATCTTGTGCTGATGTAAATAAATACATAAATATATATATATATATATATATATATATATATATATATATATATATATATATATATATATATATATATATGTATATTTTTATTTAAAAAGTGTATTTATGTACAAAAATATATATCCCGCTAACCGGAACTGGAGAACGCGATGTATCGCTTCCTCTTTGGTGCGCGGACAGTTGTTGGCGTCGAGGAAATGATCGCCCCCTGCCGGTATTCTACGTAGACGCGCGCGTGTCATGTACACGCCTGGAGGAGGCAAAGCGTGAAATAGACACGCATCCGCGAGTGGACCGGCGTGTCTATTTCACGCCTCGGCGTGATACCGGGTTGGCTGGTGCATGACTCCCTGCAAGTATGCCATTTGAATTCTCTCATCTTTGCTCATGTGCTATCGCAAGCCCAGATGACATTTAATCACATGCAGGTTATGAATTATAGATATCAATCACTAGTTAAAATGCTAATTCTTGATATCAGGAATTGAATTGCTACTAGTGAAAGTGACATTTTTTTATATCAGTTAATAATAACATTAATTACACCATTACTCACAGAAATAAACATTCTTGATATCAAAAATGGAATTTCAATTGTTTAAAAATATGATTCTTTATCTATAATTGCATTTTCACGAGAAGAATTTCACAATGATCTCTCATTGACTCCTGTATGACTAGTATGTCTTACTAGTTATAATATCAGCTATGCACTTCTTACTAGAAAATATTATATTTTTTTAAATCAATGACCACATTGTTATTGCAAATGTCCATTCCTGATATCAACAAATATTTAAGTAATTATGAATAGTAAAAAGGATAACGTTTGATATCTGTAAATTAATTGTTGCGTGTTAGATTCATTATTTCAGATATATGGAAATTGACTTCATATAATCAGAATTGGAGGAGTAATTAAACTTTTCCTTAAAGCCTTTCTTACTAGTTACAAACAAATTACAGATATCCATTCCTACAGCCCACATTCCTGTACCTGTAACATGTTTGTGGCACGGTGGAGGGCGGGACCGGCGCGTGATTGCGCACGCCCGGTCCCGTATCAGGCTAATTGAGCCGTCGAGAGGGATAAAGGCCACTCGCAGACGGTGATCGGGAGAGAGAGCTTAATCAGCAGACATGTCTGCTGTCCTATATGTTTGTTTTAAGTTCTTCATTAAATTATTATTTATGCTGACAAGCCGGTTTCTCGCCTCTTCCTTGCCCATGAATTTGATCTGTGTTACATTGGTGCCGAAAACTCGGGAAGGAAGAGGGATGCGCCGTAGCGGAGTTCTCGCCACTACCCCAAAGAAGCAGCCGCGGCCATCTGCCGGGGGACGAGGAGCCCAGCCGCCTGGACGCGGAGGAATGGCCGCCGACCGCGAGGGGAGAAGGGGCTCCTATAGCCGACCGCCTGGAGCAGTCAGGGCCGCTGCCAGGGGCGGAGGATGCCCCTACCAGCCGCTGAAACGTGGAGGGGTCGAGGGAAGACCGCCGTCCGCGAGCGGGGAGGGGATCGCGACCGACCGCCTGGAGCGAGAGAACCGCTGCCAGGGGCGGGGGAGTCCCCTTCGGCTCCCCGAGAACGCGGCGGGGCGTTCCGTCCGCCAGGGGCTGAGGACTGCCTCGAATCCGCCTGGAGAGGCGCGGCTGCCGTTCGGTAGAGGGTGGAGAAGTGGCTGAGGAACGAGCTATGGCGTATCAGAGAACCGGCGAGTAAGGTTTTTTTTTTTTTTTTTTTCTTCCTTAAATCTCTCTCTCCTCTCTCTCTTTCGCTACCGCTCTGCGTTGGCCTTTTCCCTCTTTTTTTAAATTTTGGTGTTCGTGGGAGGGGAGGTGCCGCCCAGTGCAGGAACCTCCCCCCCTATTTTTAATTGTTGTTTCCCTCCCTCTTTTTAAAATTATGGTGTTTGTGGGAGGGGAGGTACTGCCCAGTGCAGGAACCCCCCCCCCCCCCCCCCCCCCCCCCCATTTTTAATTGTTGTTTTTTGTTTCCCTCCCCTTGCCCCCTCCCTCGTCCAGGTTAATGGGGATGACCTGCCGGCATCATAGTTGCAACATAGACCTTTGTTTGCAAGATTCAGCACCATAGACAGTGCTTTATTGCAGCGGTGAGGTTCAGCACCTTGGAGAGCACCAGTTGCACCCAACAACTGTAGTGTGCAATCAAAAACAGTGGCAAAGTTGAACAAAAGGAAGTCACATCTAAGAGTGCTATTTAATACTGATAGCTGAAAAAAAGCTATAAAACCTGACCTAGAAAACATCTTAACAACAGGTCACTACATTTATCTTATATCTTTCATAAGAGAGTTGATTCACTGCTTTGTTCAAAGACTCTTGACTTTCTGCTCTGTGTAGAAAGAGACTCCTCACATACCATGATACACTCAACAAAACAGAGATGTTTAGATGGAGGGAGGCTTTGGATGAATCAAATATTGGATATTTTAGGTTGCAGACTTAATGAGAAAAGCTCCAGAGATAGTAAGCTGAGAATAGATTCAATGGAAAAAATGTGTCCAGTGTATCCAACCGATAAAACTCTCTCCTGAATAGCAGAACACTGCTGTGGCGGTAACCGAGGAGTCAAGGTTTGGCTGGTAAGCTTTGTATACTTTGCACTTTATATAGGTATGTTATTTAGTCTGTGTAGTCTCATGTGGTTCTGTGTTTGTCCTATGTTGTTTTATGTAGCACCATGCTCCTTGAGGAACGACCCTTGTCTCGTTTCACTGTGTACTGTACTAACTGTATATGGTTGAAACTACAATAAAAACCACTTGACTTGAAGGTCGCTGAATGATCTCAGTGTTACATGAGTGGTTTCAGGTTGACAAATTCAATCAATCCAATCAGGCTTAATTGGTACTATGATGCAACTCATCAACTTTCTCTGTCAACTCATGCTTCTACCTGACTTCAAGATTAGATTACGGGCTGGTGCACATGAATGAGTGACGTTGCCAGCACACAACCAATCGTGTGAGTGAACGTGATTCACTTCTCGCGAGAGACACAGCGGGATTTACCTCTCTGCTGAAAGCTCATGATTATTACCTATTAGTATATCCCTGTTCCGACCCAAACAAAGCAACACATTCAAATCAATAGATAATATTTGTATTAATAGTACTTTTAGTACTTTTTTGGGCAGCTAGAGGTCTGAAAAGATATAACCAACTCTTCACTGATGAAGGAATGTATACATTTTCAAACCTAGCAAAAAAGTATGAGCTTCCAAATTCATATGTTTTTTTACTATTTAAAGGTAAGTTGCACTGACCTCCTCCAGTCATGAAGTATTTTGAAAGACTGCTGAAAAAAGAGCTTCTTACAAAAACAGAAAATCTTTTTGACCCACTACAGTTTGCTTACAGGGTTAAATGTGGTGTAGAAGATGCTACTGCCACTCTGCTGAACCTGTTATTCAAACACCCGGAAGGTAGTAAATCACATGCCAGGATTTTATTTGTTGATTTTTCATCTGGTTTTTAAGTACAATTCAAGCAAACATGTTGGTAAACAAGCTCTTAAAACTTCTTGATCTTGATTTTAACATAGTGGGCTGGATTCTTGATTTCTTAACTGACAGAACTCAGAAAGTAAAGGTGAATGGTGTTTTTCTGAGGAGATGCCATCCTCCTCAGGGGTGTGCCCTCTCACCACTCCTCTACATTCTTTACACTGACGATTGCCGTAGCTGGCACAAAAACAGACACATTTAAAAATTTGCAGATGACTGCTATTGTCAGTCTCCATGCCGATGAAAATGATCATGGTCCTGCTGTAGATGACTTTGCACACTGGTGTGATAGGGCATTCTTGCAACTAAACATGGTGAAAACGAAGGACATGCTCATTGGTTTTAGGTGCAAGCCCTCTACTCCTCAGAAAACTACCATCAAGGGACAGATGGTAGAAGTTGTAGATACATACAAGTACCTTGGTAGTTTGATTGACAATAAGTTGAATTTCAACTCCAATACAAAGATGCTTTGTAAAAAAATGTCCAGCAATGACTGTTTTGCTTTCGTAAACTGTCGAAGTTCCATGTTGATGAGACCTTGATGAACCACTTTTACAAATCCTACATTGACTAACATTTTCCATAATATGCTGGTATGGCAATCTCAGATTCAAGGCAAAAACTGCTTTTCAAAACAGTGAAGGTTAGCAGTAAAATCCTAGGTCTCCAGCAAAGTTATCTCACTGACCTATATAACAATCAGGTAGTGCGGAAGGCTAAATCCATCCTATCAGTTAGTGGCCACCCCCTTCACTCTGAGACACTCATTTATTCCCACCGCCATTTCCCTTTTAGACCCCGGGGGTTATATTAGGAAGGTCTTATAACTGAGAAGGTCAACTTAGGACACTGCCATGCTCCCTACCTCCCTCCTCCTTGTGTGTCGTACCCTATGTATTTCATTGTCTTGTATTTTTGTATTTTCATTGTCTGTATGTATGTCTTGCTGCAAAATCAATTGCCCTCCGGGGGCAAATAAAGTGGAAAGTGAAGAAGATATTTATTGACAGAAGTTAAAGAAATAAAAAGGAAACGCATCCATTAATAAATTCTATAACTGATACATACAATACGTCTAATCCAATACAAATATTAGGAATTTTATAGTGCACTTGAAAGAGATATACAGGACACTCTGAATAAAATTATATGCAGGTGGGAGAATTAATTAAAAGTAAAAATGCGTCTGCAGGACTGGGAAGAAATGTCATATAATACATTCCATACTACTCAATCCAGTGTGTGGAGGGAATATGCTTGGAAGACATAAATGAGATTTTTTTTCATTACACCTGTTATTCAAAGTAAATAAAATGATTGTTGGAGAAATTGTGGAGAGAACTTATTTGAATGAAGTGATTAGACCGGTTCATTTAATATTTAACTGCACAATAGAAATACATCCAGAAAACCATTTTTTTTTTTTTTGCCATTTTCCTTAAGAAATAAAACTGAACAAAATATATTTAGGGTAGTCAGAATAGCAGCTTTGGAGCAGATTACAAAAATTTGGTATGCAATAATAAGACGTATTTGTTCTTTTTATAAAATATGTATTTTGCGTACTGCTTATATTGTTTATTGCTTAAAGTAAAATATTGCATGTTCATATTGAGTCCATGAAAGAAAGAAGGGGGTCTGGGTGGCATTCACCCCTTTCTATATCAAGAATATTATCCCCACAGCCACCTGCATTTTGTCCTTGAGCAAGGCACTTAACTCCAGGTTTCTCCGGGGGGGATTGTCCCTGTAATAAGTGCACTGTAAGTCGCTTTGGATAAAAGCATCTGCCAAATGCATAAATGTCCATGTAAAATGTACTAATCCATCTTACTGGCTGTTTATAGATAGCCTAATATATTATGTTTATTTTTTAAAGATATTTTTTGCAATGGGTAAAGAGGGTAAATAAAAAGCAATTACATTTTAAATAAAATACAAAACTCTATCTGCTGAAAATCTACATTTAGAGTCTCAAATAACTAATTTATCATAAAGAGTCGATTTTGTGGATTTCTAAGATTTTATTTGTAAAGTGTGCTTTAAGAGACACGGGGGAGTGACTTGATTGCATCAGAGATGTAATTTTACTCACAGCTGATTGGTTCAGCATCTGTTAGCGATCTGTAATCCAGAATGAAACCTGTTACAGCAGGTTAGCCGTGTAGCATAAGTTGCTACAGGCCTCTGGTACAATTGAAAGAAAGGAAGTTATCACACTCATTTAAACAATGGTGAGGGTGGTTCATAGGTTAAATTTTCACTCTAAAATGGCATTTTAACCTCACTGATGGTTAGGTTTCTGGTTTGGGTGTAGAGTAAACAAAATATACATTCCTATTGACTGTATTACATTGATTACTACTAAAAATACAACTCCTTGTGGCGCAACACTCTGGACATTTCACCCAGAAACTGGAGCTCACACGTTCCCAGACGTTCAACAAAACTTGGGCAGTGGATACAATTTCAGTAGGCACAGTTTGATTACAGCAGCAGAACTTTCAACCTACTGTTGCCGAATTCATCTGATTTTTCACTGACATTGAAAAGAAAATGAATTCTATAGGATAGCTGTCTCCAGGTATATTAGAACATTTTGGTACCATGGAGCAGTGATGGTATCAGATGGTAATGCCACAATACAATGTTATATACAATGAAAATGTTAAAATGTTCCCGCATCTTCCTTTCCCGAACTGTTACACTGGTGCCGAAACCCGGAAAAGGAGGAAGGACAAGCTGTCTAGGAGAACTCTCCACTGCCATCCACCGGGAAGTGGAGGAGCCACTGCTGTCCGCCAGGAGACAGAGGAGTCGCTGTCGTCCACCAGGAGCCGGAGGAACTGCATCCATCTGCCAGGAAGCAGAGGAACCGTTGCCGTCCGCAAAGTGACAGAGGACTCACTGCCATCCGGCAGGAGGCAGAGGAACCACTGCTGTCTGCCTGGGGACAGAGGAGTGGCTATCGTCCACCAGGTGGCAGAGAACCGGCTGCCATCTGCCAGGGGGCAGAGAACCGGCTGAGGACAGGGTGGGCGGCATCCCCGTGGGTGACGAAGAAGAGCATTACTTTTCTCTCTCTCTGTCTCTCCCACTTGCTCTTTCTCTCTCCCCCTCCCTCCCCTCATATCTCTCAGATTCTCAGGAGGCGGGGAGGACCATCGGGTGACGGAACGGCCGGAAGGGCAACGTCTCCCCTCCAGAAAAGGGGGGGGGGGGGTTAAGCCAGTCGGTGGAGGAGTGTGACGAGGAGGAGGGCGTGGCCGGGCTATGAGGATACACACTCGGTGCTGAGTTGCCTAATCAGTAGGAGGGAGATAAGGGAAGAGCCAAGGACGCCAGAGAGAAAGAGACACGCGCCCGCTCTGTGTGTTTATTTTGCTGTGTTTTCAGTTTGATGTTCTGTTTGATTAAAGTTTGGTTGTTTGTTACTCCCAAACTATTTCAGTGCCATTTTTCTGAACTTTAACACATGCACAAATGAGATTACAGTCTTCTCCTAAAAATCAGGTGAAATATTCCCTTAAATTATTATTTCATTTTTGTCATTATTTTTGGTCTCTAATGTCGCTACGAGTCCGAACACTTATGACTTTCTTTCTTCTTTGAAACACAATAGTTAAACTTTTACAAGGTTTACTAAGTAAGTGACTCCCGTCTTTCAAACTTAGAAAGGTAAAAAAAAAAAAAAAACACCATACAATCACCGTAAATATAATCAATATGACACATGCACTGTATTCCAAGTCTTCTGAAGCAATACAATCACTTTGTGTGATGAACAGAACAAAATTGAAGTGGTTATTAGCTCTCAAATCAAATCATATTAGTGAAGTCAAATATGGAGACTATGGAGACTTCGTCAAATGACAGCGCGCTTGTGTTCCATGGAAGAAAACAGTCATACAGGTTTGAAACGATGATAAATGAGTAAATGAGGATGAGTAAATAATAACAGAATCTTCTTGTTTATATTAACCCAATCTTGTGTTAGTTGCTAACCCTAATCCTATCATCACTTTACCATGGAAAAATTTTTTGCAAATCGAAATTACGTGTTTCATTACACATTTGGTTGCAGTTTCTCAGTGAAATGTCCAGTGGGGGGCGCCAAAAGCGAGTGAAATGGTGTCGTAATCAGACGAGGTTTTTAAGGTAAACATTAGATGGAGGTTTTTAATGAGTGAAACGTACTTCTCTAACCTAAAACTTTAACCAATAATGTTTTAAAAGCAAATGAAAGGTGAAAAAAACAGACAACATAACCCTTAACCAATGCCTAAACCTAACCGATAGTGTGGAAAATGCAACATCAAAAACAAATTGTCTGAAGCAACCACATCATTTTGTGTCGCATCTATGACACTTTCTTCTCACGTGTCAGCTTGCTTGTTTGGCTGTGCTCGGACCACGGTCTGCCGAGTCCAAAGTCAAGCCATCTATTAGGTGAGTTACCACAGCAGCATTTATGGTGGAATAAGTGTGTAAATATTATTGGGCGTGCAATACAAGTGTTAAAAGGTGTCGTTTTTAAATGATACATTATAGTAAAAGTGTTTCGCTAACACAACATGGCAGTTTGTGAGATATATTGCAAATAATAAGTGTTTGTAATAATCAGCCATTGTAGTTGGGATTTCTTTGAAAGTGAATAAACTGCAGAGATGTTGTAGTGCTTCTAGTGTTAATTTCACCAGGAACTGTGGCAAAATTACTGTTTGCAAGAATGTTGTTATAGTAATGTTCATTCTATGAGACTAGGTTGGTTAGTTTTTCTATAAGCCAAATTTTTCTGCATTGCTGTTTTTGATTACAGTATTAAGCGCATCGGATTGAAGGTCCTCAAACAAGTTTGTTAAATAAGCTGCTAATGTTTGATGATTAAACATTTAAACTTGTTCCTTGCTAAGTGCCTCACAGTAGCAACCAGTGCACTTAAACTAAAAAAAAAAAGCAGAGTTTAAGCACATCAAAGTAACAGAAATCATTCCCCACACTGCTCTCCCATAATTGGAACGTAATCCATTCGTTGCAATCCATGTGAAGGAAGTTCAGGGTGCAGTATAATTGAAGTAATTTGACAACCCCGTTTTCAAATTAAATATTCTTCTTTTCAATGCAAGAGTCTTTCTGCTGTGTCTGAATGGAGACTGTGCTTAAATACGTATGCCCCGCGGCTTGATGGATGTACGGAACGGATATTAGATTTCTGAAAGCTTGACCAGAAAGTGGCATATCTCTTGTTTTCAATTGAATGGTTCCAAACAGACAGATTTTAGCCCTTTGAGTAAACTTTCTTTCAATGTGAAAGAAATATAGTAGGTGAAAAGTGTATTGCAGCGTCTTTTTACTGTTGTAGTGGTTCAAATATTGTATTTTAATCTGTCACGGCTTGTCAAGGGTGTTGGATGAAATGCATTAAACATCCTCCTTTTTCACTGCAAAAAACAAACATCTCAGCAAGAACTGATCTGAACCCCTTTGAAGTTCTCCACTTTGTCACCAAGACATATGACAGCAATATGTGCTGTTGTTCTGGTCTTAGCTAGCCATTTTTTAGGTAATGATTCCCCTCACTGACACCAAAAGACAACAAGAGACCATCTTGAGATATCGCATGTTCCTGAATGGTCACGTTGTGCTTTTGTTACTCATGTCGTCTTCTGTCAAAGCAAATCCTAACATAGAGACCTGTACAGCAGTGGTTCTTTATTTTGGGGTTAGGTCTGTTCTGATAAGGTCACAAACAACATAAAGCAATGCTAAATGCAAATAATACAATCCAACTAACATTATAAGCATACATAATTAGGATGACTATAAAAGACTTGTCAACTTTTAAAAGAAAGCGGAAAAAACGTACCTTATCTTTGATATCAAAAGTAGCGCGTCCAATCAAAACTCTGCAGCATTGTGGCAGAAATACATCTCTTACTAGGTAGAAGCCGGGCTGGACTGGGAAGAGAAATCGGCATGGGATTTTCATGGCAACTGGCCCAAAAGTTGTCGAGTGGAGAGGTCCTTTTCTGCATATCACGGGGCCGTTTTGTGGTCCGTCCTGCATAACGCGGCAGCTCATTTTTGCTTATCACGTCCCATTCGGCACGTTTTGCGGACGTACCACCGGCCCGCTCAGTTCTCCCACTGGCCAGTCTGCCCATGGCCGGCCCCAAAGTGCGTCGGCCTACTGGGAAAATGCCCGGTATGCCAGATTGACAGTCCAGCCCTGGCTAGAAACTAGCCAAATTAGGCAGGTGACAACATAGACAGGTTGATTGACATGCCCTCATGCATAAAATCATGAACAAAAATGTGCAAGGTAAAAAATGTAATTAAATAAATAAGTAAAAAAAGCCCAGAATACATGGATGAACAAAGTTATTAACATAATGTCAATAATTTACACAATACACTTTCAGTCACATTCTGCTAATATCTCCTCACAGTCTGCTAGCTGTCCGTTCTGTGGGTGGGCTGAAAAAAAATCTAGTATTTGTACACAGCCCTGGCTCTGTAAATGGGACATAAACAAAGTGCACAACACTACTCCAGCCAATCAGCAACAGTGGGTGGTTCTTGCATGTGCACAGTATGGGGGTGGGGGCAGAGCGAGAGGGAAATTCATTAGAAGAGCGACGGCAAATCTGGCGGATGTGATACTTTCTAAACTCCAAATAGGACAAATGGCTGAGAAACAGACCTAGAGAAAAAGATCAGACGAATATAAACGAAAAAAGAAGGATAATAGTAAGTCGAGGGCTAGGGGCCGTGTCAATATCGGCGAGGCTTTTCAGCAGTGGAGAGACCTCCGAGAGGTAAAAGGCTTGAAGATGGATGCAGAAGTTGCTCTTTTTCTTCACGATAGGTGGGTAACATGAATTTTGGTATGTTTCACAGAACCCATATATGCTGTTGTTGTGATGTTAGATTTAGTAGCAGGAGAGTTGTGAGTGTCTGGAGCTGGTGTGCGTGAAACCGTCTCACGTGCATGAATTTGGGGGGCCAAGTTTCCAAAGGAGTCCTGAATGAAGGGGTGTGTTTAATTTGGCAGTTGAGTTCGTATATCAACAGTGTTTCTCAGGAATCGCTGAGTGCACGTTTAACATTTGCATATAAGCCTATAATTGAAAAGAATGTCAGTCTTTTTCAATAAATGGAAACTGTTGCTTTAGAGGTATTGCTTAATCTTACAACCCTCCTAAAAATCAAAATGAAAATAACTTGTGAACTATCATAATTTGATTGTTAGCGCTACTGAAAAACAACAATAATGCAGCAATTGCAAATCAGAAAAACTGGATAGTAAGTAAATAAGTGCATGTGTATACGGATGTGATACTTGGCTAAACACATTGCTTTAACTTGAATAGATGACAAACAGTTTGTCTTTGTACCACATGAATTATAATACTGAGAATAATTGATATTGATTAGACTTGATTAGCTGTTGTTGAATTTACAGTACTTATAACATTCAAAACAACTGCAAAAATGTGTTTGTTTTCAGCATGGCAAGATTTTTATTTGCAAATCCTTTCACAAAAAGTCCATTCATGCTGCAGCTATGCTGACATTGTGTCATGTGAGATTATTTACAGTTGTTCGGTTTTAGAATTGGAATTATAATGTTTTGGTCTTCTATTTGCTGCCAAAGTGGTGTTTTAAAAGGTTAAATCAGCCTTTTAAGACTTTGGATGTTGAGCTTCACTGAAACACAGAAATGGTTACAGAATAGTCACAATAGCATAACACGGACACTGCCTGAATTATAGGCTACCATGACTTTCTGTAGCGCTAACATTATAAAAAGTATGAACTTAAAAAATAGTAATACTTAAAAAGACAATTTTCTTTATATTTGTTACCCCTTTTTCCAGAAAAATGTTTAAATATACTTGAAATAAGAAAAATTGACTTGAGAAGCAAAATTTTAAAAGAAATTGAGACTCGTTTTCAGAGAAACTATCTTGAATTAAGTTTATTTTCTTACCCTTTTGGCAAATAGTTTTTTTTTTTTTTTACATGTTTTAAGGATTCTGTAAATCTAACCAATTTTATTGAGGTTTATTCTAAAAACAAGACAAAAAAAATCCAATGTACTTTTTAAGACTCCTCCAAAATGTATTTAGGTGGTCAGGTGGTCCCCAGAATGGTCATTTAATTCATGGTAATTAACCTCAATGGTTGATATTAAAGGAATATCTTGGGTTCAATGCAAGTTAAGCTCAATCGCCAGCATTTGAATTTGATTATAATATTGATTACCACAAAATGTCAATGGTCCCAAAACAAAATTTTGAATGGTCCCTCCTTGTCTTAAAAAAAAAGCAAAGTCGAGGTTACAGTAAGGCACTTACAGTACAGTGGAAGTGAATGGGGGCCAATTTTTTTTACGTAAAAATACAAAAATGTATAGCCACAGGACATAAACAGTATGTGTGTAAAAATGACTTTAGAGTGATAAAATCACTTTCTAACCTTTTCTCTGTAGAGTTATAGCCAATTATACAACTTTGTTGCCATGACGATGTAATGTCAATAAACCCTAAAAAAACTGAAAATATGTCAATTAATGTAAGTGCTTTTATACAATTATAAATTCACATGTATGACTTTAAAGCATCCAAACATTGGCCCCATTCACTTTCATTGTAAGTGCCTCACTGCAGGGGCATAGATTCACCCACCCCCAATGTTCAAGCCAAATCTACGCCCTTGCCTCACTGTAAGGTTAGGCTACGATTTGTGCTTCTTTTTTTTTTTAAGAAAAGGAGGGATGAGTCAAAAATTATTTTTGTGGTAATCAACATTATGCCACAAATAATGTCAATTGAGCTTAACTTGTATTGAACTTGTACCGGGATATTCCTTTAAGGACATTTGTGTCATTTTCCTTGTAATGATTGTAAAAAACATTGAGTTGAGTCACCTCTTGATGTCCATTGTGAAACCTGGTTTCTAAAGCAACACCAATTGAGAACCCTCTTAGTATGGCATTGTTCCGGAAACTTGTTCAGCATATCATCATCTTGTTCCTCCATCGCTCCTGTTGTACTGCCTGAGGCCGATACCAGCAGACAGCAATTAGCAGACACCTCCATTAATTTTGCATCGGAAAAAACGCCTACACATCTCCTTGGCTCCATAAAGCGAGGGATGCGGGCAACCTTATCCATCACTTTAATCAAGTTTTTACCGACTGGTGAGAAGATCATGATTTGCTCAATCAAGGCGTCACGGGATATTTGTGTGCTGACCTCTTCCAAACCCAACCCCCCTCCCTGTTGAAAATTAGAGTATTCATCAGTACTCCCAAGAGAAAACATGTCATTGTGGTGACGAAGGAGTCTGCTGGTCTCACTCCTCCCTCAGATTAGTTTCTTTTCCTGCCACAGAGCCACACTGGGCTCCTTATTACAGAAACAGCTCAGCAGGATGACCGCAAAAGGAAAAGAAATCTAGGCAAATGGATGCACAGAACAGGAGTGTTGAATGAGGGATTAATCTTGCTTATTCACAAAGGCCTGTGAAAGTTAATAATAAAATAAGCTAACACCTTATTCTGTTGGTCCGTTTTTCCCCAACCTGGTCTCATAGAGTCATGTTACTTTCTACATTACTGCAAAAGGATTTTTTACATGGTTCATTGCACATATTGTGGCACTTTCCTGGTGAAATGAACACTAGAGGCGCTAAAACAACATTCATTTTATTCACTTCATTCACACAAATCGTGAGTAAAACTGTTGATTATCAGTTCATAAATACTTACTTTTCAGTATTGCACGCAAGTCCACACAGGAGCCGAAAGTGTCATAGAAGCGGCACAGAATGACTTGGTTGCTTCAGCATTTGGGGAAAAAAAGGGGAAATTTTGAAGACTCTTTATATATATATATATATATATATAATATATATTATATATATATATATATATATATATATATATATATATATATATATATATAGTATTTTTTTCCCCCAAATACTGAAGCAACCGTATATATATATATATATATATAAACTTCCCACTTTGGCCACTGGGGGCAGTAGTTTGAATTATGGTGAGCACATGCCGAGTTTTGCTCCGTAAATGTCAACCTTCTGTTGTCGAATTCAGATCAGTCTGGAACTATAGGGGAAAATACTGAATAATCATTTTTAGTTCAACTTTTCTTTAAAAGTCTCCTCTGAATACATCATGCTACCTGCCACCTTATCATTTCACTTCTAAGTAGGGAAGACTCGGTTTATGGTTTTAATAAAATGTGGATTGTACTTGGTGGCAAGGCAACAGAGAACAGGTTCCTTCACATTATTTTTCTCCTTGTGAGTACGGGAGCATTCCAGGTCGCATCTGTGATCAAATTCTGTGTAGTTGCACTGGAGGATTGTAAACTTTAATGATAGTGGCTCACACACACATACACACACACACACATGGTTTATTTGCAATGGCAGGAGTGTGTGCAATAATAAGACTGTAGTTCAATACAGCAGCACAACAGCCGACCCAAGAGACTGCCATTAGAATGGTGATTTAACTTCACATCATCAATGGGATTTGGATCCAATATGTGTGTGCCAGTATTATTAAAGGGATAGTTCACCCAAAAATGAAAATTCTACCACTATTTACTCACCATACAGGACTTTCTTACTTGGGACACAAAAGGAAATGTTACTGAATGTTAGCCTCAATCATCAATCATTTTGGGGTGAACTGTCCCTTTGATATATATATATATATCAGGTAGCAGCAGCATTTCATGCATAGCATTGCAAGAAAAATACAAAGGTGTTGCAAAGGTACTAAATTAGCACGGTTGACCATTCTAAAGATTTTTTAACCACTTCTGTTGATTTTGCATGTTAGCTAGTAGCGGTTTGGATCATATACCCACTTGTGAGATGCAGGTTATGTAACAGGATACTGACACTCCCTGAATACTTATTTCCTGTTAATCAATGATAAGTTCTGTTTAAGACAAAGGTTACTTAATCAAAACTCTCTCTTTATCCATCTCAATAATTATAAATGAGTCTAATTATTCACTTTGTCATGTGTGTAGGCTGCATTTATCATGCTGCCTGAGAATTGACATTATAACCAAAGCACACCAAGCACTTCATATGAGTGTGAGTCTACTCATAACTGATGTGCTTCTCGGTATTGTGTCGTTTCCATGGCCATTCAGGTTTCAGATTATGCAATGGATTAGGGCTGGATTATCTGGGGATTACAATGGATGATCGCAGCACTCAAAACAAGTTAATTACACTCTTCATCCATTTATTTTAATCAACTGTATTACACATAGAAAACTCAATATTGCACTCTAGTGGAGACATTTAAAAGTGGACTCTGTGACTTTAAAAATTACCTTAAGACAAGTATGAAAGTATTCCAAAACATCCCGATTATTAGTTGTCTGTTTGGAATACTCTAGCCATCTCATGTGCTTCAATTGTATACTATTGTCTTATATTGTCAATTTGATGGCAGCACCAATTTCATGATGTCCAATAAAGACCCAGGCAAAATGACTCATTGTGCTGGGTTATTATTTTTAAGACTTTAAATTAGCTTGTTCTATTCTGCCTCATTTGTAGCGCTCTTAAAAATGATATTAAAAAAAGTCTTCATATGAATTTATCATAAAAGTTAAGATGTTAACCAGATCATGCAGGTACCCTGCAAGTCTAGTCTCAAGACATCCCTCACAACTTTGTCTAAATCTTACAGAACTTCCACAGCCTGTTCTGATATATCAGTGAGTTTCCTTTTGATCTTCAAACATGAGGTTTTATACATGTTTAAGTGAGTTGGGCTGCACTGTCCTAAACTATTTGCTGTATACTGTAAGATCAGCCATGTAAGAAGTGGGAACTGTCCAAGCTTTGGCCTAATGTCATTTCAAATATCCTAACTAAGTAAGTGAAGTTTTTAAAACATATCAGGTATTTTGACATTTTGATGAAAATGTACAGTTTGGTTTGGTCAAATTAAGTAAACCTGAGAAAACTTCTTGATATTAATTATCATCTTCCTTTATCTGTGTACTAGAGTATTGTAAAGTATTGACTTTTCCCAGTGAACTTTTAGCTACTGTTGAAATCAGTACTTAAAAATCTCAATGTGATAAACAATAGCATTCAGCTAGACAAAACTGACATTCTTGTATAGTACAGTAAGCAGTCAGTGTCAAAAAAAAAGTAGAACAAAAATGAAATTTGTACATAACAAATATTTCCAGGGTTGACTGCCATGGTGAAAAAACATTGAAACGTTTTGACCAGTATGGCTCACACGATGACAAAAAATAAATAAATAAAAATATTGGTGGCATTGGCCAATTTACTCTCACTATAACTTGGTTTTGAGGCACAAATTAAATGTTTTAGGTGAGTTAATACATTTTGCACACATGCACTAGAGTTGTGATGTCCCATAAAACAGTTGTGACAATTGCATTTACAGTTTAGAGAATGTTAAGACTGCTTCAAAAAATGAGCCAAAGTGATTGAGGAAAAACTGTAAAGGTGCACGGAAAGTGTTTGAATACCTTTTTAATTGGTTACACAACATGGCATAGATAGATAGATAGATAGATAGATAGATAGATAGATAGATAGATAGACAGGCAGATTTCTAGATTCCTCTCGGACAACCTTATTGCAACCCTTTGGTTAAAAAAAATATTATAGTCTATGCATTTGTAATACCTCCCTTTGTGATTATTGCACATCAGACAGATGATGGATGGATGGATGGATGGCTGGATGGATGGCTGGATGGATGGATGGATGGATGGATGGCTGGATGGATGGCTGGATGGATGGATGGATGGATGGATGGATGGATGGATGGCCACCGGAGGAGAGCTCTTGGAGCGCATGGTCACTCGAGGAACCATCAGAGAACGGGACGCCACCAGGGCATTGTTGATGGTGGCCTGAGGGTTGTGTTATCTCCACGCTCTTTGTGTCATACAAAGGGATCTCAAACCAGAGAACTTGCGGTACTACCACCCAGATCAGGACTCAAGACTGATTATAACCGACTTTGGGCTTGTTTCTGAGATAACAAGAGCTTGGGTCACAAGGAATGTGTCAAATCAAAGAACACAACAAATAAGCATAATCACATCGTGACAAGAACTAGAATGGACACACAGGGAGCAAGCCAGCCATGTGAGTTAGACCCTGATAGAATGCCAAAAACTATAAATCTAGGGGATGTCCTAGAACCAAGAACAAACTATTCTGATGCTAAAAAGACAACTCTGTTGCTTAAAGCAAAGAAGATACAGGTGTTGCAACCCATAATATTTACTCTAACAGTTCCATCAGTGGTTTCTGTAACACAACAGCCTTTGAGAAGACTAGTGGAA
The DNA here is from genome assembly GCA_032164185.1 of Moxostoma hubbsi. Lineage (NCBI taxonomy): Eukaryota > Metazoa > Chordata > Actinopteri > Cypriniformes > Catostomidae > Moxostoma > Moxostoma hubbsi. Next base: position 1,677,815 of record JAVLUX010000039.1, on the reverse strand, counting down.
CTAAAGATTGGGCTCTTAGGATCCTCTGTGGCACACCAGTGTGTGTTGGCTCTGAGATGTTGGCTCGGAGACCCATTAGCAGTGCTGTGGATATGTCGCTGGGAGTCTTCACTTATGTCCTGCTGAGCAGATCTCTGCCCTTGGTTTGGGTGGTTTACGAGGATGTTTTTTAGGCTGGTAATTACAAGGGTATTATGCTATAAATGTGGTTTTTGAGAACATCTCTAGTATCCCCATAATTTAAATTGCTTAAAAAACATACTAAACAATGTGGTATTGAAAATGTTACAATGCAGAAAGTTTTTGTGAGGGTTGGGGGACAGAATCTATAGTTCGAACAGTATACTGTAAAAATCTTTATGTCTATGGAGAGTCCTCATAATGATTGTGTGTGTGTGTGTGTGTGTGTGTGTGTGTGTGTGTGTGTGTGGCCTGCCTAAATGTTTCCTGTGTTTAACCAGGCTGGATTGTGTGAGGAGCTCACAAATCTTTGAAAGATGTGGACAAAGTCCCATCAGTGAGCTCCTCCAGCAGGCAAGGTTGTAGCCCGCATGCCCGGCCAACACATGCCTAAACAGCTTTTGTTCGGCCGGATAGAGGGGGCTAAGCGGGCGTTGCATGGGCTGGAGAAGACATGGAGTGATGTGGTACAGGATGTGTAGCTGAGTGGACTTGCCGGTGACTGGTACCAGCGGTGTCAAGATCAGCCTCTTTGGAGGAGGCTCGTGAAGAACGCTACTGGCCAGTTGGAGGCAGTCGCCCTCCAACAAGAACGGAGGGCAGAGGAGCGATGCTCACAACAACGAGCAGAGTACTGGGTGGCTAAAGCACAGCAAGTTGGTACAGCAGGGGGCACAGGTGATACATCAGTCAGTCGACCCATGTCACCTGTTGGATCTGTCCCGTGACCTCCTGCCAGCAGGCGTTCGACACTTCATATGGCCGCAACGCGCACATAGCCTAGCACAAGCGTCGTGGTGACTGCGAATAGCAGTTGTTGTTGTTGTTGTGTGTGTGGGGGGGGGGGGGGGGGTTCAGGTGAGAGAAGGAAAGGGTAGAGGAAGTGCTCCACAGGGCTTTTATCGCCTTTAAGCTGCAAACACACACACACACAAACTCTCACACGTTTTTTTATCACTTCCCTCCCCCAGAGCCGTGGAATTGTAGGTGCAATGCTACAACAATAATTGCTGCACTCTTCTGGAGAAAGGACATAAACCATAAATCTCCTTTTAATCCTGCTGCTCAGGGACAGTAATCAAACACGTAGGAATTATATTTTTTTTTTGGGATGAGACACTCTGGGATACTGAGTCACAATATAATTGGTGATTATAGAGCGAGACTTTAATAAGTTATCTGGCAACGTCATGCCGCTACACAGAAGTCTGAGGATTTGTTGTGTCCTTGTGTTGATGCTCATTGTTTGTGTGTGGAATTTAAAAATGAAATAAAAAAGTGAAATTGAGTCTGGATTAAATCAAAAACATGAGCATGATGCAAACAAATGGCATTAAGACAATGGTTTGAACAATGGTTTCAGAATCCTCTTATATGATGAGCGTGTTTTCGATTTCAAAGAAAAAAAAATACTAAATAATTATAATTTATTTTAAAATAACTTTTTTTTTATGGGGCTTAATGTCACAACTGTACACATCAGGGGTATTTTAAAATGTGAAAAGTGCTGAGAGCAGATACATTTTTCAATTTATGGCATTTTTTTATGTTTAATTAGTAGTTTGGCATCCTGCCTGATTTTTTTATTTTATAGTATATAATATTTGTTTGCCAAATAAATTTGGATTTTCAGAATTTTTATTTCATTTTAATTGTATAATTGTATTTTATTAGTTAGTTGTTAGTGATTTTGTATGTTTGTTTGTTTTGTTTTTATTTCCATGACCTTATTCCTCATTGACCATTTAGTTTTTTAGTTTTTTGGATTTACTCCCCAATTTGTAATGGCCAATTCCCAATGCACTCTAAGTCCTCGTTGTGGCGTAGTGATTCGCCGCGATCCGGGTGGCGGAGGATGAATCTCAGTTGCCTCTGCGTCTGAGACTGTCAACCCGGGCATCTCATCACGTGGCTTGATGAGCACTTTACTGTGGAGACATGGCACGTATGGAGGTTTCACACTATTCCCCACGGCATCCACGCACAACTCACCACACACTCCACCAAGAGCGAACCACATTTTAGCAACCACGAGGAGGTTACCCCACGTGACTCAACCCTCCCTAGCAATTAAAAAAAAAATCATCATGGCCCTGTTCAAGCTGGCAATCTGCACCAAATAGTGGCAGAAACTTTGCTACTGTCAGAAGCACACCAGAGTCAGTCATTCAGCTCTTGCTGTTTTATTGATGTCAGGTTTTTCTCTTTTCCTCAATAAAATTGGTGGAAAAGGATTTAAACTTCAAGTTGAGAAAAAAACACCAAAATTAATGGGCTTGATTTTTTTTTTTTACTGTGAAAACCTGTCTCTCAATCTCTTTCTCTCTTTGCTAGTGTGTGTGTGTGTGTGTGTGTGTGTGTGTGTGTGTGTGTGTGTGTGTGTAAAACCTCTTTAAATTCCATTCGTCAGCAACAGTCTTGCGATTGTCAATTTCATGGCTGATTAATTGTCATTATTGGATATGTGTGTATGAGAGTGAGATCAAGGTTTTATATGAGGCCAAAGCTTTTTCTCATTGCTTCTATAAGTAAAGAGAAAAGGTAAAACACTTAAAATGTTTCTTCAAGTGTCTTCAACGGTTTATGCAACGTCTAAAATTCAGCACAAAAACAAAAAACTACTTATCAAGAAATGTTTTTCACTTTTTATGAAATGTCATTAAAACATCATAGTCAGGTTCCATTTCACCATTGCTTTTTATGGATTACATGATTACATATCAATAATGTTTAATGAAAGGCGTGTAAATTGGTACTTGTACTCTTAAATGAATGATTTAGTGTTCCAAAAGTAGTCAGACACCTAGTGTAGTGCAGTCAAAGGGGCTTTCAAACTTTTTGATACCAAGCACCCCCCTCAAACAAGATGATCCCCTTGCGAGGGACCCATTTTCAAAAATGTATAGCTTTATATTTTAGATATAAATTCCCTTTTATGCTGTGTGAGAAAAAAGTAAGTGTTATATTATAAAGACAATGTGTGGTTTGCAAAATTATATAACTGACTGTTATTTTTAAATAAAGGAAATTAAAGTTAAAAATATTAAAGAAATCTGGAAATTATTACTTTGTATCAAATTGAGCGCATGTCTTTTTTATACATACTGTTAGAGTAATATTAGATGTACAAACCTGAAGATTTTTTTTTTTATTGAATTGAAATACATTTATACTCTTTAAAAAGTAGAATGAAAGAATAATATTGTTAAATTGGGTCTTTTTTTCTTCTTTTAGCACATCCTGGCGGCCCCCTAGGGGTCTCCGGACCCCAGTTTGAAAACCCCTGGAAAAGATTGTTACTGATTACAATTTTTGTTGTAGTGTAAACTGTAATCAGTACCAGATTACATATATAATATGTTATCTTCCCAGCACTGTATACATACAAAACCTTTTTGTGCATTACTAATAAGAAGTGGGAATAAGAAAGTGAAACATTCAGATTATTGTTATCCTCCACGGATGTGCTTAATTGTCACAAAAATAAATGGTCTGCACTTATATAGTGCCTTTTTAACATTAACAGTATTCAAAGTGCTTTACACTGTTACTCATTCACCCATTCACACACCCATTCATACACCCATTCATTCACCCATTCACACACCCATTCATACACCCATTCATACACCCATTCATTCACCCATTCATACACCCATGCAAGGTGCTAGCCTACCATTGGGAGCAACTTGGGGTTCAGTGTCTTGCCCAAGAACACTTTGGCATGTGGAGTCATGTGGGCCAGGAATCACCAAACCTGCAATTAGTGGCCGACCTGCTCTGCCACCTGATCCACAGCCGCCCCAGCTGTTAAATAACAATTAAAATAATCAGAATGGTTCATTTACTTTAAGCAAAGTGTCATTTCTTGACAAAACTTTGTGCAACAATGGCACAGAACCATAGAGAAAATTATTATTTCACATATCATAAGACAATGCTCAGGGAGCAATACAAAATCACAAACCTTTTTCAAAGAAATCATTAAGTAAAAAGGGAAAAACACTTGAAACACATTGATATATTGGATTTGATACAGGCATAGGTTTGTATCATGTAGTGTGTCGTGTCATATCATGTACTTCATGTAATGAGATTTCACTCCATGTGAAACTTCAAAAAGCAGTTCTTCTCTGCTGTGAAGCAGAGGTGTACTTTACTCATTTTGCACATCACTTTGGGTGTTCCTGTGCACCCAGGTACCCTGCATCTTCCCTTCTTGTCACACATTATTTGCCAGTGTGAGGTATTGTCCAAGCGGACATCCTGGTTAGGAATGGGAGCCGTGGGCCCCTGCTTCCTCCTCTTCTCCTCATACTGTTGGGAAATCCCAGCACTGGTTCGCCCGCTCTTGCTGGCATCTTTTTTGGGATTTGCACAGACTGTTTTCAGTAGGAACTTGAAGGCATAAAGGCGCATTTGTTCACTTCTCGCCATTCCATTGTCAGCACAATCCCGTCTGTAGATGAGCCAACATGTCACCATTGCCATATCTATTAAATGAAAGACAAGCCGGTGGTACCATTTCATTGACCTGATGTTGGTGCGATTTAAAGCAATCGGTGAATCCAACAGGTCGACACCTCCCATGTGCTGATTGTATGTGGATACTGCTGCAGGGCATGGGACCTTGATGGTTTTCTTTTGGTCTTTGTCCCATCTGTCGACATGGGATACAGGGTGAGGACCTTCATAGCTTCTGAGGAGGGTGATTGGCCTGTTGTCATACCATTTGACTGCATGCAGCTGGTTATCTTGAACATAGGCCGTTTATCCTGGAAGGACCCACGGCATGATGTTTTCAGATCAGCGTCTGGCATCATGGAACTTCCTGGCAAGTGATTCGAGTGCACCGTACCTAGACAGTGGATGCCTTACTGGGACAGCACGAGCATCAGTGGGACTGAGCTAAACCAGTTGTCAAAGAACAGCTTGAAAGTCCTATTCTTCGGTACTGGTTCTGCCAGGTGCATTACTACATTCCCACTTGCCCCTATATCTGGAAGCTCAAGTGGATGGACAGCTTTCCCAGTATAAACTTCAAAATTGTGTGGAATGCCATCTGATCCAGCAAGGACCAGTATTTTGTAACCCCATTTTCTTGGTTTACTAGGTAGATACTGCTTGATTCTGCTCTTGCCTTTAAATGGCACCATTTGTTCATCCACACTCAACGTCTCACGCATAGGAAGTTGTTTCAGCTTGGTAAGGATGTCATTTAGGAGAGGCCGGATCTTGTATAGCTCATCGTAGTCAGCCATATCTCTCGTGGGCTGACAACTGCTGTCACTGAAATGGAGAAATATTTTGATAGCCTCCCATCGTGCAAGAGGCATCACATTAGCAACATGTGCAATATGGCTACTTTGGCTCCAAAACATGTGGGTGGCTGAAAAACCAAGAATGGTTCAAGTTCTTGAACAGTAACTTTAAGCGGCTTGGCAGGATTGCACTTGATGCTGTACAGGTTTGACTCATTAACAAAAAGCTCAAAGAGGTCAACGGAGAGAAGACTTTTGAAATATTGGTATGGAGACAGAATGAGTAGGGATGAGTAACCATTCAAGGTGTACTGGAGAGGCAGTGGTGTGACACGTTTTCCATCGAGGGGTCTTGGAAAAACTACAGTCATCTGTGTCTTCATCTTCATGCTCACTGGTATCTAGAGTGTTAATAAAAAATATATGAAAAATAAGTTTCCAATGCCAACGAAAATACAAGAATAACTACAGCTTGATATTTGACCCCTATTGTGTATGCTGTCTACTGTATAAACCTATCATTTGACTGATATACAGAGCTACTGTCAGGACTTCTGAAGTTGTTTTTTTCACTTCTGCTCAAACCTTTTTCTCCATTCCACTCCTCCTCACTGTCACTGCTGTCTATCTCACTGTCAGATGTGATTTTCCTAACATGCGGATCCTGCTCTGTTCTTCCATAGAACAATCTTATGTCCATTTTTCTGTCAAAATGTGTTAAAAGAAGTCAAATTAAATAAAAAAAAATAAATACAACTATATTTAGAGCTTATATTGTGCACTAATACATGTGATAATATGTGATAACTTTCCAAACACATTGTCAGCAAAGACGTCCTTGAAAAGTACCCCCTTATCGCACAACGTTGTCCTGAGGCAACGAAAAGAAAAACTGAATTTCTGAACATGCAAAATAAAGCAAAATTCATAAAACCTGACAAAAGTCTTCTCTACACCTTCATACACACACACACACACACACACACACACACACATGTGTACATTTTTTATGTACAGTTCATATCATTTTAAATAAGATTACTAAAGCAAATAATTTTACCTTCTCACACCATGTGCTCCTGTGACCATGTGTCAGAAAAGGAAGTCCCGCCTTTAAATAGTACTTTATAGTGACTCCCACACCTTATTGGACTGTTCTTTGATACTTTTTTGACCATTTTATTTGGTTGCAATCATTTAAAGAAACATGTACTGAGCATGGGGCTTCAGAGAACTATGTAGAGGGTTAATATTTGCTCATTTCAGTTTCACAGATAAATTAAATATAATTGAATTCAGAAATCTTTAATAAAATAACATTTAAAAACCTTACATATTTTTAGAGTTTTAAAATGACATGTCAATTTGATGTTATTTAATTATAAAATGAAAAAAATATAGGCTAAGTATTAAGCTAAATACGTTTTCTGTGTGTGTGTGTATGTGTGTGTGTGTGTATATGTATGTGTGTGTGTGTGTGTGTGTGTATGTGTGTGTGTGTTTGTGTGTGTGTGTGTGTGTGTGTGTGTATATGTGTGTGTGTGTGCATGTATGTATGTGTGTGTGTGTGTGTGTGTGTGTGTGTGTATGTATGTGTATGTTTGTGTGTGTGTATGTATGTGTGTGTGTGTGTGTGTGTGTATGTATGTGTGCGTGTGTGTGTGTGTGTGTGTGTGTGTGTGTGTGTGGTTTACGAGGACAATTTTTTAGGTTATAAACTGGTAATTACAAGGGTATTATGCTATAAATGTGGTTTATGAGGACATTTCTAGTGTCCCCATAATTTAAATATCTTAAAAAACATATTAAACTATGTTTTATTGAAAAATGTAAAAATGATAGATTTAGGGGATAGAATCTACAATTTGTTCAGTATAAAAATCATTATATCTATGGAAAGTCCTCATAATGATAGGTAGACCAACGTGTGTGTGTGTGTGTGTGTGTGTGTGTGTGTGTGTTTGAGATTATAATGATCAGTGTTTGGTTTCTAGTTTCTTCTAAGCATCAATACAGATGTTTTTTAGTTTTTTTAAGCTGTATAATAAAACGCTCTCTTGGCACTAAAAGATTTTGTGGTTCTAACTGCAAACTTTAAGAGTGCTCCTTTATTCTTGCATATTGTTTGAAATGTTTCATGTTTTCATACATCACTTCCCTGTACCAGAGATTTTCATTAACACATTCAAATTAGCGATGAGTCAAAGACTCATATTTAAAAGCATTGACATTTATTGACTAATGTCCTCACATTCAGATGGCGGTGAGGCGAAAATGCCATGTTGTATATCTAATGCAGTTTAAGAGGCTGAAGCGTTTGCGGCACAGGTCAGTGGTGGTCAGACTTTGCCAATTGAGACTCCAATAGTTTGGTGTATTCAGTGATATTTACAACTGAAACTGTACTGTTCACTTTTGATTGTTGGATTGCTCATGATTTGATGCTGTTCTTAACACAATCTGAATGCAAACCAACAAGACGCCACCTAAAAAAAACATTAACTGTTATAGATGCATCACAGGACACCTGAATTTGTGCACTATGGCTAGCTTTTATTAGTGTAAGGATGCATTTGGTGTAAAAAGCCCAAAAACAGGAAGAGGTACAGTATGCAAAGGAACCAACCACAGTTTTTGTTTTGTTTTTACATGTTTTTTAGGGATATGTTTATCTGAAATAGACTATAACTCAAGAATAAACTGATGTGGAGAAAAGTAATTTAAATGTTGGTGTGGTGTGTCAGAATATCTGTATGCCTAAATCTAATTAGAACTGATGACTTCTCGGAAATACTGTAACTCAATAATAAAATGGAATAAACACTTTATATTAAGGCTCCATCCACCCTAAAAGTTTTTTTAATGCATTCATTTTGCTATGTTTATGCCTCTCATCCACACTAGAATGGCATTTTTCACCACCGAAAAGTTGTCCATAACCACATCCTGACATAAGGATCTCAAATGAAAACAGATTAGTGTGGAAGTGGCCTAAGAGCCTTAAACAATGCTCTGAGTATCTTTCAAAGTTTTAATGCCACTAACTTGAAAAGTTTTGGCAAATCCAGGGATTAGTTCTTCTAGGAAGGTGCATCAAGCAAGCCAACTATATTGGATCTGGTAATTTCATCCTGTCTTGTGTGCAATATGCAGGCTTGCCAGTTTTGTGTGCAAAATGGATGTTTAAACAAATCATCAATATAAAAAAAACATTATCTCTCTATTATCTAACTATCTCTCTCTCTCTCTCTCTCTCTCTCTCTCTCTCTCTCTCTCTCTCTCTCTCTCTAAGCCATGGAATTCTGTATCTATGCCGGCCAAAAGCTATAGTGAGTTCCTGTTGACCCTTGACCCTGATGACTGGATGACTGCTGAGGATGCTATTAAACATTCTTGGTTGGTCAGCATGACTGCCTGTTCCTCCAATAAGAAACTGCACTGCTCCATATCCAGAAACCTCCAACAGCAGGCATCATGGGCTTCCTCACAATGCCCCAGCTTGAGCTTTGCTCCTGGGTCATGGACAGCGGTGAGGTCAGGGTCACGGCTGAGTTCTGGGCTGAGGTTAGTAGTCAGGGACAGGTCATAGTGCAGCCTGAAGATCACTACTAAGCAATGTGCATCACTTAAGTCGCTTTTCCACCATCAGGCAGAATGGTTCTGAGCATGGAGGAACCGTTCCAGTAGCATTTCCCCTTGAGCATGGCATGATTATAAACCCTTTTCAGCCTCGATTTCTCAGCATGGTTAGCTAAAGCCTAAGGCACACTAGCCGATCTGTCCAGATGTGAGCTTCAATTACATAATCGCCAGCCAGGCAGAGGGAGACAAAGCGTGCATTAGCATCTCTCAGCGGGAGGTGTTAATCTCTTGACCGTCGGGAATCCCCTGCTGAGTTAATTGCTTCAAATCTGAAAAAGCACATCAGGTTTGCTTGAAAAAATCATTCTGACGTGGGTCTTGTGTTCTCGTCATGTGACCAATGAGCTTCTTCTTTTACAGAAGAACTGACAAGATGTCAAGCTCATCTGAATGTTTTCATCACACTCGGCTACGTATCATCTCAAACGCTGATTCCGTCTCCAAGCATTTTTCCTGCTACAATAAAATGACTAATGAAATCAGTAATCAGACACATTACAGTTGAAAGAAACTTAATTTCTTTACTCACTGAAAGCCGCATTTGGACATACACGTTCTACGGCAACCACTAGGGGATAAATATGCAATCACACACTTTCACAAGTTATTAAACGCTTCCTAAATCACTATTTTACCACTATGCTCACACGGCACTCCTGTTGTAATTTCGACGAGCTCCGTGTGACAGGGAATCAGACAGAGAGAGTTTCGGTGAATTGGTATGTCTGTCACCTCATGTGTGACACCCTCAGCCAAAATTGAGTCGTTTGGAGTCTGCTAGTGTGGCGCCAGCTGAATCATGCTCAACCTCGCTGGTGGAATGGCTTTAATACGTGGTGAATTATGAATGTCAATTTGCCAACGCCAAGGTAACTCATTTGTTGCTAGGTAGCTAGCAAAGTATGCTATGGTAAGATTAATAAAATGTAATTAAATAATGTGTGTTTGGTGTATCTTTGTGTTTTTATGATGATGGATTATCTAGTATAGTACATTATATCCTTTCAGAGAGGTAGATTATGTTAGCCAGCTCATTTAAACTCATAAAATATACATGTTTATTACTATTTCAGATTTTATATTACTTGTTTAATAGGTTGTCCTTCTATGAATGTCCTTCTAGCTAGTCTGGGAATTTACTGTATACCTTTCGGTGTGTTCATGTCTGGTTTGATGCACAACCCCTTAGCAAATGATGGTAAACCTCTCACCTTTTACTCTTTGATTTCCTTTTTGCTTATCCTCCACAGCATACTCGCTTTAATGTCTACCTCCCACACTGTGGCCAACTGACATATTTGTTATGTACATTCAAGTCAAGTCAACATTTATTTATAGAACACATTGAAAAACAACAGAAGTTGCCACAAAGTTCTTTACAGATCAAACAAACAAAATGTGATAAAAAATATGTTTTTAAAAAAGATTGAAAAATGGCTAATGATGAAGCTGCCCTCGTGTGGAAAGGGAGACTGTTCCAGAGATTTGGACCTATCACAGAATAGGCACAATCACCCTTAGGTCTATAGCGACAACGAGGAACCCTCAATAAAAGTTGATCAGACTACCCGAGTGAGGGGGTAGAAGGTCACCTGATATTGGGGCGCAAGACCAGATAGTCCCTTGGTGACATAAATCAAAATTTTCAAATCGACCCTGACATTCGCTGGAAGCCAGCGTAGAGATGCTAAAACCTGGGAAATGTGATCCCTCTTTCTTGAACCTGTTAAAAGCCTAGCGGCTGCATTTTGAACTAGCTGTAGGCAGGATAATGCAGTTTGGGGCAGACCAATGTACAATGAGTTGCAATAGTCTAACCTTGATGGATGAAAATTTCCAGGTCTTTATTGGAAAGAAAATGTTTTATTTTAGCGATAGATGTCAGGTGGAAAAAGCTACCCTTGACAACAGCATGGATCTGCGTATTGAAAAATAACGAGGAGTCTAAAATCACTCCAAGACTCCTCACATGATCTTGTACATTCAAACACCACAGTGGAAATAGAAACCGTAACCGTGACAAATGGCCCTGATCAGTACGGTTTCGCAAGTTTAGCTGGATGTTGGAAAAGTTGCTTTTGTTTTTAATAAGTGGTGGGTGACTGATTGGGGCAAAGGCGTGTCCTGTGAATATTAATTAGGTTATGTACATAATTTAACATGATATTTTGATGATTTGATAAATAAATGGTTTCTTTCTAACAGAGGTAAGCTCTGATATACACAACCAGTCAAATCTATTAAAAAGATAAAGCATGTTTACATCCATAGTAATTTATTTCCACTGCATTTTGCTCACCCTATTCATTTTCCTAAGAACTTTCAGCATATTTATCAATAGCGATCTCACGGTGAACAGAGGAGTTTTAAAGTCTCCACTATAAATAGAAAATCACAGATCTGCACTTTTTGTCTGTGCTCTTCCAAGCTCATTCCTTCATTAGTCAGATGGGTATGAACTGATTAAACAAGCTCACAATTCAGGATTCTATTTAAAAATATGCATTTTTCTCCTCTGAAAAGTACTGCAAAAATAACTCAAACGTAAATGGAAAGGAAGTGTAGCAGATAACAGGGTCTGATTAGCACATTTTCTGTCCTGCCTTGGTTTGTCTGTCACCCTCTTGATTATTTGTGTGATTAAAGAGCGAAAAGTTACAATTTCGGTCTCTTTAATTGATCGATGCAGACTAATTTTTAAGGATGTACATAATTTCTCTTTTAAGGGTCCAATTACTTGTTGGGGCACCATCAGGTACCGTACAAAGCCAATAATGTTGACAATCTTTTGTTGCAATTTGGGGTTTGTTATTTCAAGCTGACACAATAGGGGACACCAATGTCACACGTGATCTCTCTCTCCTTTTACACCTTCTTTCCAAGGACTTCTCTCACTATACATGTTTTCCTCATAAGTGGTGTTTCAATCAACATTGATCGCACGGGAGGTCGGCATGTTGTTTCCGATACTTCTGTTACCCTAGAATTGGCCACATTATATGCTGTCTCACTGACAAGCGGCATCTCCTATCACATGTGTTTGCATCTGCTCCAGCGTGTTCACCTTTCCCTGTGGTGTGACCGGAGGTGCGTTGGATCATCATTGTGGGAGACACAAGTTTTGGAGCCCGCATTGAAAGCAGGAAGTAAACATGTTTGAATAATCAGTGGAGAGTGCAATTCAGAGGTTGCACCACCGACATCAAATTTTTACGCCACTGATGGTTAGGTTTAGGTTTGGAGTATGGGGGTACAGTTTATAAAACATGCATTCCTCTTCACTGTATTACTGCTAAAACGCTGAAAACCACCGGCATCACAACCTGCTTTTGGCACCTCTCGATGGATATTACAGCCGGAAAATGGAGCTCACACACGCCCATATACCCAGCAACACTTAATGCTTGGCCCACTGGTGGGCAGTGTTTTCAATTTGGGTGAGCACAGACCGATTTTTTTTTTAGCTAAGATTTAGCTTTAGTCAACCTACAGTTTCCAATGTCATTGTGAGATCATTCTAGTTTCAATACAACATGGAACATTTTGACAGCAACCATATGTGGAAATATTGTGGGTCAAATTCAAAAAGATCCATTTAAATGAACAATCAATAACTGGAGAAACCCGAAAAACCGCAAAAGAAATTCTCACTCATACTGGAACCGTATAACAGCTTTCTTATAACATGAATATATGCACAAAAGTAATATACTCAAGATATGGTCACGGTCCTACTCTTTGAATAGTTATATGTAGTGTCTTATGCAGATATATATACGATAGGTTCTATATTTTCTTTTGTATAGAATCAATATTTGGTGTAATATTCAATTTTTGCAATCTGTATCAGAGTTATGTCTCAACTAAGTAGATGAACTGTGTGAAGGCCCATGTCCAAATGAAAGAAAAACAAAAATAGGAGAAGACTGCCCTCTGTTGAACAATCATTCAGATGCATTGAAATACACTTTTGCTTAAAAATGCAGTGAAGTATTAGAAACATTGTTTCGCAACTTGTTTTACTGCTAGGTTCCCCAGTTGACCTCAAATAGCAAGAGACAGACATTTTTAAAATTAATGTCCATTCTCTGTCTCAAATTATTCATTACCATTAATATGTGTTTTCTGTAATTCAATATGGTGATAACCCAATCGACATGCTAACAATTAACTATAGAAGGTTCAGTTCAGAGTCTACTTTTGATTGAAAGTATTAAAGACTGAAGCTATTTTTTATCTTCTTCAGACTGGACTCATGAATTGGGAGTATTTTATTGTATTGCTCTTTATTGTCTATGGTTGTGCTGTTTCAAATACTTTATTAAGGACTTTTAGTTGATGTGCAATTTGTTGATCTTCAAATACTTTCTCCTATCCCAGCTTAATATGCAGAAATAGTTATAAAGAAGTTATGTTTATGAATGTTTATGTAGAAACCAATTGGTCCTCAGTGTCCTCTGTGGGCGTGGTATGGGAGGCACTTAAATGGTTAGTTCACCCAAAAATGAAAATGATCCCATAATTTACTCACTCTCAAGCCATCCCTTGTATACAGACTTTCTTCTTTCAGCAAAACACAATCGGAGTTATATTAAAAAAATGTATGCATTTAATCGCAATGCTTTCCAGAGAAATTCCTGAGAACTGCAAGCTTGTAGTACCACCTGTTTACTCCAGAGGGCAGTAAGTGAAATATAAGCTGTGTGAGCAACACACAGTTTATATAGTGAAGAAAACACTTCAGTAGCAGCACAACACAAACATGCGTTACGTTCTTGCATTCAAAACACCTGAAGGAGCGCAAATGCGTTTTAAGGGATCTCAAGATGTGTTTAAAGATTGAGTATTAAACTATATTTATCTTGACAGTGACCTAAACATTTTATTTTTATGATGCAACACACCCGAGACGCGACACAAGCATGTCTGATGCAGGTTGTATGGTCTTTACCTACAAGGTTAAGGATGTGTCCTTTAAACTGGTACACCATTTTACCCAGTCAATCTTTAGTTAAGAAACATGCTCCCTGAAATAGATCCACTTTGCTTCTTCTGTAATGCTGTAGATGAATCTGCCCCTCACCTTTTTTGGGAATGTGTCCACGCTGTAGTATTTTGGAGAAAATTTTGTTTGTACGTACCTCTATAAAGCAAAGAAAAACTAGTTAAAATAAAGACGTTTCATTTGGTTTTCACAGTTTTGATAACTTAAGTTAAAATTTTTAAATTCTTGCCAAGTTTTTTATACATAAGTGTAAATTTATGTCTATAAAGCCCCTATTTGCACTTTTTTGTAAAGACTTGAAATATTATTTAAATAGTCTTTGTACCTCCAACAACTCCAAAGCATTGAAAACCATTGCACTATGTAATGAATATAATGTCTTGGCATTATTGTAAAATATATATGTCGTATTGTGTACTATGTATACCCCTGGCTTGTTTCTAAAAAAAAAAAAATGTCTGATGCAGGTGTACATTGACGGGTCCTTAAACAAGCCCTCATAATAAATCTCCAAATGATTGACAAATTCACTTGTGAAATGGATTGCTGTGAACTGTATGCCAATGACTGATTTATGATCAATAATATGGTGCAGGAATACCGCGTCCAAATGACCATACTTGTACTGCAGTACTGAAAACTGCAGGAATACCGCGTCCAAATGACCATACTTGAACTGCAGTACTGAAAACTGCAGGAATACCGCGTCCAAATGACCATACTTGTACTGCAGTACTGAAAACTGCAGGAATACCGCGTCCAAATGACCATACTTGTACTGCAGTACTGAAAACTGCAGGAATACCGCGTCCAAATGACCATACTTGTACTGCAGTACTGAAAACTGCAGGAATACCGCGTCCAAATGACCATACTTGTACTGCAGTACTGAAAACTGCAGGAATACCGCGTCCAAATGACCATACTTGTACTGCAGTACTGAAAACTGCAGGAATACCGCGTCCAAATGACCATACTTGTACAGCAGGACTGAAAACTGCAGGAATACCGCGTCCAAATGACCATACTTGTACTGCAGTACTGAAAACTGCAGGAATACCGCGTCCAAATGACCATACTTGTACTGCAGTACTGAAAACTGCAGGAATACCGCATCCAAATGACCATACTTGTACAGCAGGTCTGAAAACTGCAGGAATACCGTGCACAAATGACCATACTTGTACAGCAGTACTGAAAACTGCAGGAATACCGCGCACAAATGACCATACTTGTACTGCAGTACTGAAAACTGCTGGAATACCGCGCCCAAATGACCATATTTGTACTGCAGTACTGAAAACTGCAGGAATACCGCGTCCAAATGACCATACTTGTACAGCAGGACTGAAAACTGCAGGAATACCGCGTCCAAATGACCATACTTGTACTGCAGTACTGAAAACTGCTGGAATACCGCGTCCAAATGACCATACTTGTACTGCAGGACTGAAAACTGTAGGAATACCGCGTCCAAATGACCATACTTGTACTGCAGTACTGAAAACTGCAGGAATACCGCGTCCAAATGACCATACTTGAACTGCAGTACTGAAAACTGCAGGAATACCGCGTCCAAATGACCATACTTGTACTGCAGTACTGAAAACTGCAGGAATACCGCGTCCAAATGACCATACTTGTACCGCAGTACTGAAAACTGCAGGAATACCGCGTCCAAATGACCATACTTGAACCGCAGTACTGAAAACTGCAGGAATACCGCGTCCAAATGACCATACTTGAACCGCAGTACTGAAAACTGCAGGAATACCGCGTCCAAATGACCATACTTGTACTGCAGTACTGAAAACTGCAGGAATACCGCGTCCAAATGACCATACTTGTACCGTGTCCAAATGACCATACTTGTACTGCAGTACTGAAAACTGCAGGAATACCGCGTCCAAATGACCATACTTGTACAGCAGTACTGAAAACTGCAGGAATACCGCGTCAAAATGACCATACTTGTACTGCAGTACTGAAAACTGCAGGAATACTGCATCCAAATGACCATACTTGTACAGCAGGTCTGAAAACTGCAGGAATACCACGTCCAAATGACCATACTTGTACTGCAGTACTGAAAACTGCAGGAATACCGCGTCCAAATGACCATACTTGTACCGCAGCACTGAAAACTGCAGGAATACCGCGTCCAAATGACCATACTTGAACCGCAGTACTGAAAACTGCAGGAATACCGCGTCCAAATGACCATACTTGAACTGCAGTACTGAAAACTGCAGGAATACCGCGTCCAAATGACCATACTTGTGCTGCAGTACTGAAAACTGCAGGAATACCGCGTCCAAATGACCATACTTGAGCTGCAGTACTGAAAACTGCAGGAATACCGCGTCCAAATGACCATACTTGCGCTGCAGTACTGAAAACTGCAGGAATACCGCGTCCAAATGACCATACTTGCGCTGCAGTACTGAAAACTGCAGGAATACCGCGTCCAAATGACCATACTTGCGCTGCAGTACTGAAAACTGCAGGAATACCGCGTCCAAATGACCATACTTGCGCTGCAGTACTGAAAACTGCAGGAATACCGCGTCCAAATGACCATACTTGCGCTGCAGTACTGAAAACTGCAGGAATACCGCGTCCAAATGACCATACTTGCGCTGCAGTACTGAAAACTGCAGGAATACCGCATCCAAATGACCATACTTGCGCTGCAGTACTGAAAACTGCAGAAATACCGCGTCCAAATGACCATACTTGCGCTGCAGTACTGAAAACTGCAGGAATACCGTGTCCAAATGACCATACTTGCGCTGCAGTACTGAAAACTGCAGGAATACCGCGTCCAAATGAACATACTTGCGCTGCAGTACTGAAAACTGCAGGAATACCGCGTCCAAATTACCATACTTGTGCTGCAGTACTGAAAACTGCAGGAATACCGCATCCAAATGACCATACTTGTACAGCAGTTCTAGTGTTGTTCTCTAGAACTGTACTCTGCACTCCTACACTTAATATATTTGCTGTACTTAAATCAATTCTTTGAAATCTGACTGCAAACACAATGCAAGTTATTAGCAATTAGCAATTTATCGGCATTGAAATGTTTAAAAAGGTTTAAAAGCTTTTAAAGATGTGCCTGGCCATTAATACACCTGAGCATCAGCAATACAATATTTCTAATTAAACATTCATTAACCAATACAAAAGTCTAAAATAAACATGTCAAAATTGACAATGTCTAAATATTTAAACATTAACGCTGTCATTTGATTAAAATATTTAATCCTGATTAACAGCACGACTGTTCATTATTGATCACAGATTTTGAAATTGCTGAAATATGACTATATATTACTTGTTTTCATGTCAAAATGCATTTAGTTTGTACTTAAAATAGAAACTATTCACTGTATAAAGATAGAAACACCCTAAAAAAGCACCAGAGCTTCATTTCACATCCTTAGTGGAAAGTTTAAATAATGTACACAAACGCACATCTCCTTCTTGACCATCAACAGCAAGGTGGCAATGACGTCACTTTCAGTTACAAACTGCCCCACAGTAAAACTTACACCCCCAAAACTGATTGACAGGTGTCTCTGTAAGGCATCGGAAATGCAAGTGCAAAGGGAACTGCGATTCTATTTTAATTTCGGCAGGCTCCATACGGGACGCCGAGGAATTGAAATAGCAAACGATGTAATTAATATTGCTTTTTCAATATGACATGGTCATAAATTTTAAGACATAGGAAATGCAATTGCAAAAAGCTTTGCTTTTCCAATTAAAATCTGGCAGACTTTGTAAGTTTGTGTAAATTAAAATGCAAATGGTAATATTTCAGAGCTGAAATATTCTTCTAAAAATCTTAATTTGTGTTCAGCAGAAGAAAGTCATACACATATGGGATGGCATGAGGGTTAGTAAATAATGAGAGAATTTCCATTTGCATACTATTAATTAGATGCACATTAATATTTACATATAGTCATCAGAAAGAGGCCTTTCATTTTGCATTCATGTGGGTAAAAGTACACAAACCATATTTAAAAATATTTTAACAATATAAATAACATTTATATTTTGTGATCACAACGAGACCTTTCATTTAAAAATTACGGTAAGAGAGTAATACATCTACTGTATATTACATTTATTCGTTTAGCAGATGCTAAAAAGCTGTATTTTTACATGTTTCTTCACCTTTAAAAAATAGCCTATATTTAAGATTTACGCATTTACATTTTGTTAAAAATAATAATAATAATAATAATAACTAGATAGGTACAATTCCTGAAGAAAATGTGAGTGGTTCTTGCCGTGGCAAAACTCGTCAAATAGCATTTTCTAACTTGTTTCTAAGCACTAAAATAAAGGCCATAGAATGTTGCTAGCACGTGTTTTTCATGATGGTAGCATGTTTTTAGAATGTTTTAGCACTTCGCTAGGCGATGCTAGCATGTGTTAGCATTATACTAGCACGTTTTAACATGTTTTAGCACTTTGTTTGGCGATGCTAGCACGTTTTTAGCATGTTTTATCAATTCCCTAGGCAATTCTAACATGCATTAGCATAATACTAGCATGTTTTTGGCATGTTTTAACACTTCGCTAGGCTATGCCAGCATGTGTTATCATGATGCTAGCATGTTTTTAGCATGTTTTAACACTTCGCTATGCGATGCCAGTATGTGTTAGAAGAATGCTAACACGTTTTTAGCATGTTTTAGCACTTCGCTAAGCGATACTAGCATGTGTTAGCATGTTGTTAGTACGTTTTTAGCATGTTTTAGCACTTCGCTAGTCGATGCCAACATGTGTTAGCATGATGCTAGCACATTTTTAGCATGTTTTAGTACTTCGCTATGTGATACTAGTATGTGTTAGCATGTTGCTAGCACTTTTTTAGCATGTTTTAGTGCTTCGGTTGGCAATGCTATTATGTGTTAGCATGTTTAATTGTTAAAAATGTAACAAATTTACATTTTTAACAAAAAATAAATGAAAACTTAACTTTAGATTACTCATTTCAATTTAATGTAATTTTGTTATGAAATTGAAATGCGTAGATCTTTTTTTTTTTTTAAATAGATTGTAGTTGCAAGAAATTTGGCAACTTGGGTGGAGATGGGAAGGTCATTCCACCGGTGAGGAACAATGGAAATTAAAGTCTGGAAAAGTGATTTTGTGCCTATAATTAATAAAGTCACAAATAGTGTGGGGCTGTGTATCTCAGTGAGTATTGACGCTGACTATCACCCCTGGAGAGAGTTCGAATCCAGGGCGTGCTGAGTGACTCTAGCCAGGTCTCCTATGCAACCAAATTGGCCTGGTTGCTAGGTAGGGTAGATCAGATGGGGTAACCTCCTCTGGTCGCGATTAAGTGGTTCTTGCTCTCATTGGGGCGGGTAATAAGTTGTGCATGGATCACAGAGAGTAGCATGAGCCTCCACATGCTGAGAGTCTCAGTGGTGTCAAGCACTGCGCGCCACGTGATAAGACGCACGGATTGACTGTCTCAGAAGTAGATGCAAACTGAGACTTGTTCTCCTTGATGTGAGTAACCGTGCCATCTATCTATCTATCTATCTATCTATCTATCTGTCTGTCTTCCGTATGTTTCAACTTTCAGTGTGTGCAAACCTCTTTCTGTCTGCCCTCTTTCAGTTCTCGACCAACCCCGCTGCTCTCCACAGGTGATCGGTGTCTCTCTCCAACCAATGAAGACGCAAAACTTATTAACCCTTCACTGGCCGAACCAGATCTTTCCAGGAGTCTGTACTGAGCCGGACTTTAACGTAAACAAACGTCTACTCGCTACTTTTTCGTCAACAGCGCCAAGTTGACTTTTATTGAGTTGAAAGTGCGCGAGGGGACATCTGTGATCTTTACGCACGGGTAATTATATCCTCGTTTACTCCACCACAGTTCTACTGTAATGATCGAGATCGCGCGCGCGCGCACACACACACACACACACACACACACACACCAGGACGATTTTAGAGTTGGTCGTGCGTTCGTTTTCTCTGTCCTCGTATTTCCCCCCGAACTTCCTAAATCTCTTCGCATGGTTTGTGGGAATCTGGCCTTGACGCGTTTAAAAAGAGAAGTCACCATCCACCCTGGTGGTTGAACGGGTAAGTTACTCTTTTACACCAGTGCTATTTGTTAATGGACTATAACTTTCTGAATAGAAGTGCTTTTTAAAGCATTATAAATTCCCGTTTACAGACTGTGTGGTTCCTGGTTTGGTCAAGAGCTTTTGAGATGTAAATAATCTAGCAAGGACAAAACGAGATCTAACGGTGGCCTGTTGTGTCGCTTTAATCGCGTTTGTGCCGTTTAATTTTTGATCTGCATAACAAAAACTGCCTCAATAATACACAAAGCACACCACACTACCTAATAGCCTTAAACTGATCATATTGGATTTAACGTGCTTTAAAATATGGACTTCTTTAAATAAAGATGGTTCAATGCCAGTTGTCCCTGTTCGGACCTTTCTGGAGTTGAACATCAAGTTGTGATCCTCCATATTGATATTTCTGGGTCTTTTTGTGTTTTTATGTGCGCTTTTTGTCATCTACAAAACAGAACCAGGCGAAATTTAAATTAATGTAACGTTGTCCATTTTCAAATCCGCCTTTTCGGTTTAATTTTGTCGATATAGACTCATTTAACATCGATATGCTTTTTGCGTTTATTCAACGACCGTTACGGACGTGTTTGAATGAGCATTCACTTCCTGAGTTTGTACATTGATTGGGTCTTAACTTGAGGATATTTGTTATAAAAACGGATGTAATTGCACAATTTTGGAGATGTGTATTATTATTATTATTCGGACTATATTGCAGTTTAGACTTCCGTCGTTTTATGTAAAGTCTTGTCAAATTATCTGGATAATAGTTGAGGCGCCATGAGTCAGATCTCTCTCCGCCTTCTCTGTCGAGTTATCTCATAATTCTAAGGTTTAATATAAAAATCATAGGCTTGGACAATCTTGGACGTTTGGATCTGTGTGTATGTGAGATCAGGTCCCATTTGTATTGCATGTAACAGTATTGACCCCATCATACTCCGTCTAGAAAGATACGTGATCTCATTTTTTGCTGATACTGCAACTGCCAAAGATGGGCGGGGCTTGATCTAGTTGTGTACAGTATATGACGATGCTACTGTAAAATACAGAACGAATAGTTGTGTGTGTGTGTGTGTGTGTGTGTGTGTGTGTTGTATATGTATATAGCCAAAACAATTTTACTTTCTTGCCTTTTCCTTTTTTTCATGAATTGTTTGTTTAAATTATTGCTGAAAAGCTAATAACATGCATTCTTACACAGTTCTTTCAAATACTTGATTCTGATTGGTACATTCAATCCATCCATCCTTCATTTCGCATTAAAATATGAAACAACATTGAAACATGATCAGTTTTTTATGGTTTCAGTCTTTCTCATTGTACCTAATCTATGATATTTAAAAGTTCTAACCATGTTGTTTTCAACTAGCCTTTAGCAGAGGCCTTATACTGTATTTGAAGTTACTTTAGAGTACTACAATTGCATTAGCGGTGCCCAAATATTGACATACCTTGCTGAAAGTAACAATGGTGACAGCCCAAAGTCTTAAAGGGATAGTTCACCCAAAAATGTTCTTCTGCAAAACACTAATGAATATATATATATATATATATATATATATATAAGCATCTCGACTCTGTAGGTCTATGCAAGTGAAAGGTGACCAAAACTGTGATACTGCAGTGGTTTAACCCATGTCTTCTGAAGTGATGCAATCAGATTTGGGTGAGAACAGACCATATACACCGATTAGCCACACCATTAAAACCACCTGCCTAATATTGCTCAATGGATGTTTTTTTGTATTTGGCACCATTCTCAGTTCTCAAACCAGCCCGCCTGGCACCAACAATCATCCATGTGATTATCTAATCAGCCAATCATGTGGCAGCAGTGCATCAAATCAGGCAGATACGGGTCAGGAGCTTCTGTTAATGTTCACATCAACCATCAGAATGGAGAGAATATGATCTCAGTGATTTGGAGCGTGGCATGATTGTTGGTGCCAGATTGGCTGGTTTGAGTATTTCTGGGATTTTCACACACAACATTCTCTAGAATTTACTCAGAATGGTGCCATAAACAAAAAAAACATCCGGTGAGCGGCAGTTCTGTGGACGGAAATGCCTTGTTGATGAGAGAGGTCAACAGAGAATGGCCAGACTGGTTCAAACTGACAAAGTCTATGGTAACTCGTATAACATTTACATTTATGCATTTGGCAGACGCTTATCCAAAGCGACTTACAGAGCCCTTATTACAGGGACAATCCCCCCGGAGCAACCTGGAGTTAAGTGTCTTCCTCAAGTACACAATGGTGGTGGCTGTGGGTTTGAACCAGCAACCTTCTGATTAACAGTTATGTGCTTTAGCCCACTACACCACCACTCCACATATATAAGAGAAGAATATAATGTCTGAATGCTATTGGAGGCACGAGGGGGACCTACACAATATTAGGCAGGTGGTTTTAATGTTGTGCCTGATCGGTGTATATCACTATATATCTTGACAACAGCAGTTTCCTTGACAATCATGATTTAAAAAGAATCATGATAACTAGGTTAGTTAGCATCAAACGGACACTTTCAACATGCCTGCTTGCCTAGTTAGAGTTCTAACCCCTGTATTACAATGTTTATATCCTTTGTAAAGTTTGTTCCATTTTGTATTTTTCATTGTTACTCCTTTTGTCAGATGTAATCCATTTTGTTTTCAGGTTGAAGTATCTGACAATGGATAGTTCGGATGCTGTTTTGCCTGTGTTTGTTCTAGGCTGGAAAACAACTCAAAGATGGAAAGGTCAGTAATGCATTTGCTTGTATTTGCTGTTTTTTTTTGTCTCATTTTATGGTGAGTTATTGTACTTGACATGGTTTGATCGCAGAAGTGGGATAAGCAGTTATAGTTGGCATCTTGTAATTATGTAATGTCATAAACTTGCTAAAGTGTTATCAAAGGCACTGGTTTGCTTTTACCAGAGTTCTAGCCATGACAGTGGTATCATTAGGCTCCAAAGTTAAACTTTTAATTTGTGTTTATCTTGATTTCACCATAAGAGGGCACTGTATCCTCACTCAAGATGCTTGACTAAATTGAACATGCACCAGAATGCATATTCTGAAAATAGCCTCAGTCACCATTCACTTACTTTGATTTTTCTTTCCATACAATGAAAGTGAGTGGTGACTGACACCCTGTGTACACCGGAAGCGAGCAGCAGGTCGCTTCAAAAGCAAATAGATACTATTATAATCAATAAAGCTGTCTACACTGGAAGTGTCTGTTGCCGTGCTGACTGTGAACGGATTCACCGTTTCATTTTGTGTTGCACGTGCTGTCTGTACTCCTGCTAACAAGACAAATAAAAGGTTTAAAGAACATTGCTTTAATGCGTCCAGTCTAGACAGACTCAAGCCGTTGCGATGCATCCGGTCTAGACAGGGTTTGATGAGTACATTCTGCTAAACATCTCATGTGTTCCATGGAAGAGAGTCATATGGGTTTGGAACAACATGAGGGTGGGTAAATTGTGGCACTTTCAATTTTGGTTGATCTGTCCCTTTAAATGCATCACTGTTTTGATTGACTTGTTTGAAGTGGTTCTGTGATGATAAACCATTTTTAAGTGACAAAATTCTACGTAGCATATCAAACAGCATAGTAAGAAAAATGGCATGTATAATAATTAAAAAATATTTAGAAACATGCTGTTTAAAATAGGTTTTATTGTACTTTTGTTTGTAGCAGTAGTTATACTTCTCTAATAGCTTAGCAATGGCAAGTTTAAATGTGTTTGTGTGTGGGTGTTAAGTAGTTTTGTTTATATGCTGTTTTTGTATATATATAACTGTATTTCTGCTCAGGTGGTCAATCATTAATTTATACATTTCATTAATTGGATTCCTGTTATAACTTAAAAAATAAAACTTAAATATAACTTCTGATATATATATATATATATATATATATATATATATATATATATATATATATATATATATAAGTCTGGAAGCTATAGTGTTGTTTAATTTAGATTTACATTTAATGGTGTCTTTTAATTTTAATAAATAAATTTCTGTTCAAGTGGCCATTAATTTATATTTTCTTTAAATTTGATTAAAAATATTAATCTTATATTTTATTTAATTATAAATGAATAACTTTTTTTATTTTAATGATACGTTTAAACAAATATATATAATGTGTGTGTGTGTGTGTATGTGTAGTAGTAGTAGTTTCACTACAATAACACTCGTATAATTAATATAAAAAAGTTATTAATTTATAATAAAATAAATAATATTTTGAATCAGAATTAAATAAAACATAAATTAATTACTGGCCACTTGAGCAGAAATGTATTTATAAGATACGTGTCCAGTATGTGAGTATATGGATTTGTGCGCGGATGTCTCGTGACCGCGCTCGCATGCACGCACTCGGAGCCCTGCTGGAATTAGAGTTGTGCGCGATCACAGTATTGAGTGTGTGAGTGAGAGAGGAGGCAAGTACGCAATCGGGAGCTGTAGAGTTTTAATGTCCGCCATGTTGTCAATGGCGCACTGAGGCAGCGCGCGAGAGAGAAAAAAAACACACACACCCGCCTCTGCTTTTCCTCACCGGAGCTCTTCTATTCCTTCATTTTCCTCATTCTCTAACTCCATCCACCTTCCTCCATGAGATCTGTGGCGGTTGCATGGGTGATTGTGAGGGGATCGGCTAGAATTATAGAGTAAAATGAGCAAACTGTCGTTCAGGGCGCGGGCGCTGGACGCTCTCAAGCCGCTGCCCATCTATCGCTGCGAGGATCTGCCAGACCTGCACGAGTATGCGTCCATCAACCGCACCGTGCCGCAGATGCCCACCGGCATGGAGAAGGACGAGGAATCGGTACGATTTTGACTACGCAAACACTGCTTTTTGTGCAATATGAATTTGTTTTTATTTGTCAGTCTGCGCAGGTTGGAATGCTTCAAAATGGCCGTCTGTGCGTGTGGCGTTTTACACGGTATTTTGGAGCTGTTTTGCAGTTTGCACCGAATTTTACTCCTGGTTTATCAAATTGGATTTATTTGCTTGCCATTTGGAATGTGAAAGTCGGGTTGTGTCGAGCCGTTTGGAAGCGAGTCGCGCTGTAAAACACAAAAGGAGTCACGTGACCGCGGAGGGACCGACATTTTGTTGGATTTTTTTTTTAAATTCCTGCAGGCTGCAGTGGCGCCGAGTGACCGGCAGATGTCTTGGAAAACCTACAAATATCAGGGAATTTAAAGTCATGGAAATTACTAAATATTGGAAAAGTCATGGAAATTGCTATAATCAGTGTTGGGTGTAATGCATTACTAATTAATTAATTACTATAAATGATTTTTTTTTAATTGGGGAAAAAAGTAAAGTAAGGGATTACTCTTAATTTTTCAGTGTTTTAATTTCAGTTACCTCTGATGTAATTGCATTAAATACTCCATAGACTATAGAACAATTCTATATAAAACATTAGTGAATTTAAAATCTTTAACTTCTAATGTTAAGACACATGCATTATAATGTATCGCTGCCCCCTTAAATTCTTTGGCCAGTTTTTTACAATTATTTATTTGAAAGAATTAAAAAAACAGTTTCATGTCCATTCTTGTATTTTTCATCTGGTCGAGGTTGATATGGGTTTTAGAAAGTAATTATTAAGTAATGCAATTACTTTTCAGACAGAGTAATTAGTACAGTAATCTAATTACACTGTAGAAGATTTAATTAGAAGTTAGGTATTAATTACTTTTATTTATTAATTTTGAGTAATTAACTTACCCAACACTGGCCATAATGAATACAATTGTAAAATGTTTGTTGATAAATCTATATCTTTTTTAATCCTTATCCAGTACTTGCAAACGACTGGAAAAAGTCATGGAAATTCATGAATGTTTAAAAAGGTCATAGAAAATCCTACTATTAATATTATCCCATTTTTTGGGATGCTATGAGTTGCTGCTGTTCTCATGCTTTTTGGGGCCCAGGGGCCATCAGTATCAATGACAGCAGTATGTCAAGTTTCTCTTGTTGTGGATGTTTACAATTTGAGGCCATTGTAGAGTAGAGATTGCTTTTTTTAATGAACAGATTTTTGTGTAGTTGTTTTGGGTTCCCTCTTAAAAAGTTTACCATAGGTTTAATACATTAACCATTTAACTATGTTATTCGTTGTGAAACCATAGTAATAATACAGGTGAAAGAAAACTATGGGAATAAATTACTGATTTTGTGGTTGCTATAGTAACTAGAAGATTAACCATGGTTAATTTAGAGTAAAACTACATGGTAACTATGTGGATTAAGTAAACTATTAAAACAAGGTGTTCGCCAAAACAAAATGGTTACTTTTCATAGTCACTATAGTAAAATCATGGTTTCCGCTAAAAAAATAAAATAAAAACATGGTTATCCTACTACAGTCATTGCTACTATAATATTGATTAATGAAAAACAAGATGTCCGCCAAAAACTATGGTTAATAACAGTCTATGTTAACTAGTAAAATCAAGTTTTCTGCCATAAAATTGGGTTACTACGTGGTTACTAGTATATTATTTTGTGTTCCCTCTGAAAAAAAATTACCATGTTTTTACTCTAGTAATATTGTAGTGACCATAACCGTAATGAGCTTCCCTTTTTTGTTTGTTTTTGTTGGAAACCAACGGTTTTAAAGTGGTATACTATATTCATATAGTAACCATGGTTTTACTGTAAGCCATGTGCTTAATATGGGTTCACTACAAATACCATATGGTCCTGTATTGTTACTTAATTAGTTTCACTACGAATGTCATGTTTAATATATGGCTACTGTAGTAAAACCATGGTGAATTTAGTGGGATGGCTTATTGCGCGGGAAGCAAATCTTGCAATGGGCTCCATATAAATCTGGATTTTAGCAGGATAGTGTTTGAAAAATCAGTTTCTAAATTGCACAATGTAGTTTGAAAATCTCAGATTCAGTGTGCATTCTCGGCCTCTGAAATACAATTACAAAAGGTCACATTTGGCATGTTTTATTAAGAAATGGAGGCTGAGGCCCCTGTTAATAGACATGCATATCAAGTGTCTCTTTTGGGATCTCTGAGGGAGGTGTATATAATAATTGGATTATGTTTTGCTATTTGAAGTTATTGTTTTAAATTGTGCGTTCACTAATACAAAATTATTACAAATATCATAGTAACGTTCCGCCATATTATCATAATTACTACAGGTAATTATCAGTACAGCAAAAATACAATAACTTATAACTTTGGTAGTCCACTGCTGTTTTTTTATATATCATAATCTCCCTATTTATGTACTTGTTCTCAATGTGACCATTGGCTCTGTTTTATGTACAATTGCCAATAATTTGTGTAAAACAGTTGGAGACCAGACAGTTAGCATTTGTTTTGGTTCATTGGCGTGCTCGATGCAGAACAAGGCTGTTGGATGATGTCAGATGGCATGTTTAATGTCAGATAACATCTTTGTAGTAGTTTCCTGATCAACTTTGTTAGTGTTGTGCAAGATAAATGCAAGATATTATTTTTTTTTGGGGGGGGGGGGGGGCAACAAGTGACTTGCGGGACACGTGGTTAAGTTAGGATGCCGGTTAGGGCACTGATACACTGTCAGTTTGGAAGGCGTGGAGGAAAACAGTGGTTGAATGAATCTTAAAGCGCCAGTGTCTAAAGAATTAAAGGGATAGACCTTGTTCACCCAAAAATAAAGATTCTGTCAATTTTTACCCCCTTGACTTGTCGCAAACCTGTATGATTTAATTGTTTACCGGTACTGTGAAATGCAAAAGAAGTTTGATGGTATGTTTGTCTTAGTCACCATTTTTCCTCCATACAATTAGTTAATTGTGACTGTGGTTGACCTAATATCTCCTTTTCTGTTCAAAGAGAGGGTAAAATATTACTGATTTAGAACAACATGGGGGTGAACTATCCCTTTAAGTAACAAACGCATTCAACACATGTCAAGTGCTGTTTAACCTTGCTTGTGGTTTTGATTTTGGCCTTCGCTTTATTTTCGAATCTGTCCTTTTTATCTTATTTTTACATTTGTATGCTAAACAACTTTAGGATGCCAAAAGGTTGGCTTGATGGTGAAACTAAGTTCAAGACTTACTTTCTGAGCAGCGTGGGAACTCTTCGGTTGCCCAAAACATCCCTCTAATTGCGCTTTCCTAAAAACATGCCTTGATTTGCTGGATTTTAAATGGTTACCGAGTAAATCATTTGTAATTATGGCTTCTCTCTTCTTTTCTTTTTTTAAAAAAAATAAATACCATTTGATTACAAACCTCTTGAAATAGCCTGGTTGGGTACTAAAATTACCCATTATTAACTAAATTGGTGTAAATTGCATTTTTGTTATATATATGTATAAAACCTGAAGTGGTCTGTCTTATGTGTGCACTAAAATTTCCCAAAAATGCTAATGTGAAAAGTAGGGATGTTCACGAGTAGCTATTTAACTAAAATGCTATTTGAATTTCGAATGTTTTGCTTTGCTGGCCATATATACAGTGAGATGCATGTTAAATCCTGAACACAAAAACTAGAACTGGCAGTTATAACCGAATGCACGGGGTGGCGCTGTTGAGTGTGGACACAAGTTGATCACATTTGTTGAGCTAACGGTTCTGTCAGTACGTTCAGATGGACACCAAAAAAGCGGGTTATTGTGAGAATGAGGCTTACTGTGAGAGAGCTGGGTTTCAGTTTCAATTTACTGGATAAGTGGTGTACACTTTACTCTCGTAGCATCCCCATAGCAACGTAATCCCCGCAAAACTTATATAAACTACAAACATGGCATCCGAGAAAGACTATGCTAGCTGAAGTAAGGGATATTCCATCATTTAAACTGGTGTGTATAAATGAGTAGTTTACGGAGCATGTGGATATGCTTGTTTTTCTCAACAAAAACATGACATGATACAATATAAACATGATAACTATTATATGCCGAGTGATTATAGTCGTCCTGTACGTTAACAGCGCCAGTCTACTCCATTAGCGGTTGCTTTTTGTGAGCTTAAATGCTTTATTTTTTTGTTTTCGTGCATTGCTTGTTTAAATAAAAACATAGGATATGATATAAGCTTGTTTTGGCTATAATTAGAAGCTTGTTTTTTTTAATGGTGATGCAACTTTTGTGACTAAAATAATTTTACAACGTCTCTTTCTCGTGAATTACCATATTACATGAATTACCCTACCATTTAAATAATAGAATATTCAAATATATAATTTTTTTATGAGCTTAAATAGTCGAATACCAAATTATTGTGCATGTCCATCCCTAGTGAAAAGTGTAACTAAAATGTAATTTTTTTTTTGTGTGTGTGTGACAATTTTGATGGTGAGTCAAATATTGTGATGCTGTGAAATTTTGATCCCACACCTCATCCAGAAGCTCCACTGTCCTTACCCCCTACATTTACATTTATGCATTTGGCAGATGCTTTTATCCAAAGCTTTTGCATTTATCCGGAGCAACCTGGAGTTAAGTGCCTTGCTCAAGAACACAGTGGTGGTGGCTGTGGGGATCGAACCAGCAACCTTCTGATTACCAGTTATGCGCTTTAGCCCACTACGCCACCACCACTCTATGCACAGTTGAACCAATAAGCCAGTTTTCCCAGAGATTAGAGTTTCCTTCTGATGGCATTCTGAATTGTAGTCTATGCCAGAGGTCATGGCAGCATACCAGATGAGTTTGACCTGCTTGACGTCACAAAGCGTGTTCTGCCAGATCAGCATTGCAACTGCAAGAATCGGTGGGAAACTTTGGGACATTTCACTGATAAGGAAAAGGAATATGTCTGTAATGCAGAATGCAGTTGGGTTTGAGATTAAACGATGTCAAGCTTGCAGCTCTAGAGGGACTTTCCTTGAAGGACAACAAACCATTACTTTGTAATTCTTTCTTTTAATTAGGTCATTAATTTTAATTCAGTTCACTGACCCTTGTCAAATGTTTAGGAATGATCTTTTAGAAAGCCTGTACTGCGTAGTTCCAAGAAGCTGTGGACTTGATCTTGTAAAGCAGGACTAGTTTGAGGGATCTGGATGATATTTGTCTATTCTTGGTGGATTTGAGATTATTGGTTTCAGCTGTTGATCATGCTTTCCTCATTGTTTCCTCAGCTCCACAATCTACAGAGAAGCTTTTTCGACCAGTTCAAACATTTTCTGTTAACACCTTTTTTGTGCGTGTGTTAAGTACTGGATAAAATAGGTGTTAATTGAAGTATTACCAGTTCTTTTAAGGAAACAATAGCCAAAATCTCTCTCTCCTGCATGCATGCACACACTGCTTGGACTACGCATCATTTTATGCGGGCTGAATTATTTAGATTTTAAACATTTATTAATTATTTAATTCCATTTTAATTACAGATCTGCTTAATTGTCGGCATCGAATCTGTATTAATGCATCATATCTAACAATAATTCAGTGAAGACTTGAATAGAACTGAGAAATATAATTTGTACTTTAACGTGCTCAATAGTTTTCCTTGTATCTGGATTAATTGTGCATGTATACATGGCCATTATATAGGCCTAGTTGTCTAAAAGGTCTAACCAACACACACACACACACACACACACACAAAATGTCTTTGCTCTAGAACAATGTTCCACAATTTGTTTTATTTTAGTTCATTGAAACGTTTTTGAGTCCCTGCTATAGATCCCTGTATCAGTATTTTTTATTATTCTGTTTAATTAATTAGTGTATTATATCGTTTCTAACATTTCAATAATAAAGAAGCAGGTGGTCTAAATAGGCGCATACTCTGAGACCGTCATTGCAATCGTGATCCTATTATGATATTAACATATTGTATTGTGTTTGGCGATACAGAGCCCAAGCATACTATGAAAGTACTTTAGTACAGTCAATGAGTGGCATCTGTGCAGTTGACATGCTAAATGCGGACAGTCTGTGGCAGGCAAGTTTTTCTAGACATGCGAACAATCAGCTGCTTCAGTTTCTAGAACAACTTGCCAGCATGTGTACAGTCCACCCATAATTTCCTAATGACAAATTTGCTTTGCTCGAACTACGCCATACGTAGCGGTACACGGAAAACCAAAATATTCCTAAGTTTAAGGTGTTCTATCCACCTATGTCCTTGCATATGTCTGAATAAGTTTTGGAATAAGTTTGGCATGTTGCACTAGGATGCAACCCAAATGCCTTGCACTCATAGATGAGCTTTGAACTACAGCTAACCACATGTATCTCAAACCCCATTAACTTTGGAATGATTAAAGTAGTTAAAGATCTGGGTAACCGAAATGTTGTAGATTCAAACAATCATCATTGTGCCTTTGTGCAAGACTGTTAGCCTCAGGTTGCTCCAGCGGGAGTGTCCTGTAAAAATTGGAAACCTTTCTGTAAGTAGCTTTGGATCAAAGTATCTGCTAAACGACAAGTTGGCAATTAGTAACTCCCACTGAACCTAGATCAGTCAGACCCACAGTATTGATATGGATAGGATGATTTGATCCTCATTTTGTGTCTCTGTTATTGTAGAGGCAGGGGCCGAAACTAGCTTTTTAGCTGGAGAGTAGGAATGAGCATTCATCAATAATTTGAATATTTAAGCTCATTAAAAACAAATATTCTATTATTTAAATGAAGGTAATTAATGAGCGACATTGTAAAACAATTTTTGTTAGTCAAAGGTTGCTTCTAATTACATTCAAAACAAGGTTATATCATGTCCTGTTTTTTTTTTTGTCTTTTTTTATTTAAACAAGCAATGCGTGAAAACACAAAAAAGAATAGAAAGCATTTAAGCTCACGCAAAGTGAAGAAAAAAACTCTTAACGTACAGCACGACTATAATCACTTGGCATATAATAGTTATCATGTTTATATTGTATCATGTCATGTTTTTGTTGAGAAAAACAAGCATATCCACATGCTCCGTAAACTACTCATTTATACACACCAGTTTAAATGATGGAATATCCCTTACTTCAGCTAGCATAGTCTTTCTCGGATGCCATGTTTGTAGTTTATATAAGTTTTGCGGGGATTACGTTGCTATGGGGATGCTACGAGAGTAAAGTGTACACCACTTATCCAGTAAATTGAAACTGAAACCCAGCTCTCTCACAGTAAGCCTCATTCTCACAATAACCCGCTTTTTTGGTGTCCATCTGAACGTACTGACAGAACCGTTAGCTCAACAAATGTGATCAACTTGTGTCCACACTCAACAGCGCCACCCCGTGCATTCGGTTATAACTGCCAGTTCTAGTTTGTGTGTTCAGGATTTAACATGCATCTCACTGTATATATGGCCAGCAAAGCAAAACATTCGAAATTCAAATAGTATTTTTACTATTCGAAGAATTATTGCAGAACGAATATTCGACTACATGCGCACATCCCTGAGTCAGATTTCTTACGGGCCTTTTGTTGTGGATTTTACTGACACATGAGAGAAATAAGCAATACCGCATGCATGTTTAAAAGTGAACTCTATTTTAAAAATATGATTCGTTTTATTAATGAAATAATTAATTGATCTATATATGTTTTTTATATATATATATATATGTATGTGTTCTTGGAGTGAGTCAATTCATTCAGTCAGCTCCAATGGATTTATAAGTCTTTGATTCACTTAAAAGAGCTGGCTCAAAAGAGTCATTTTTTTGGAAATCGTCTACTGGTATTGCTTTTGTCTCGTCTCATGCTGTAGATTCATTAGCAGTGGTTCTTAATACTACAGGAAACACTGTCTTGAGTATTTTAGTCCAGTTTTTTGTCCATATCACCATAATGATGCACGTTTAAGAACCGTTAACAAAACTGAACGTCATGAAAATCATGCGTTTTTCATTATAATGCAGTCATTACCAGAAAATTTGAATGTGTGGTTGTGGGTATTTAATACTTGCTTGCACATTGACTGTAAATCCAAGAGTGGTCTTCCCTTCATCCCGATGGCATGAACAATCCTGTATATTTCTTTCATCTTGCATCGAGATGTACTGCTAACAATACATGTCCTCTGGTATTTGCACCTAGGAATGAGATCATCTTAAATATGTGAAACACGATTAGAGTTGGAAAGCTGCCAGCTTAATTTTCAAATGCCCAACGTATACAATCAGTGTTGATTTATTAACGTTTGTTTGGCTACAGAATTGCCACAAAGAATGCATGCAATCATCATTGAAAGTCTGGATTAAAAGCACTGAATCCACCTTCGCTCACCATGCACCAGTGGTGGGACACAACGTTTGAGACTGTTGTTTGTTCAGAGTGACCACAAGCTGATAAAAGCCGTTCTATGTTTCTGACTGTACTGTAGGCCTACATAGCCACCTTAAGGACAAAACTAAAATGTGTTTAAAGTTATTTTACAAGCTAACATAGACTGATAGGATAAAAATAAAAAACCACCCGTCAGAGTGGCCTGTGACACTGCGAAATTCTTAGCCAACCTGAAAATTGACCCACCTTTGGCCCTTGGTGGGTGTTAATTTCGGACTCGACTGTTTAGAGGTAATGGTTGATTGGACACTACAGCCTCTGACCTCAGAGTCTGGCTCTATAGGGCCATAGAGAAAAAGAAAACCAGGCCATAGAGAACGAATACAACATTTTATTGAAGTTTGAGAAGCAAAATATGAGCAACTAATTTCCTGAAATGTGAGTAACTGTCGCACAACTTACTTGGAGACACTTGAAAGACTTTCTGCTTTTTTTGCTTTTTCCATGACAATTCTGTTCTCCTCCCCTCATCCGTTAGTAATTATGATCTTCTAGGGTCATTGATGGGGTCACCCTAAGTTGGGAGAGCATTTGCAATCTGAAGGTTATTCAGAGGACCATGCCAAAGGAAGTCTGGCTTTTGTCTCCTGATAATTGCATCCTTGTGTAAGGCCTTTCAGCGAGAGCTCACAAGCTGAGTCATTTGAAGACGAAGTAAGCGTGTGAGAGATTTGACTCTTAAAGGAATATTGTCCCATAAATGGCTGGTTGCATCACAAGGCCTAATATGTTTAAAGTAAATTGATGTTTTTCCTTTCTTGCTGCTAATACTTTTATTTCCTCTGAAATATTTTCAGGACATTGTGTGTAATAATGCATGTTATTTTTTGATGCCAAGTGTAATCATATTGCTCAGATGAGCTCCTAGGGCGCATAACTTCATCCAGTTTGGCTGGCATGCTTGGTTTGCAACTTTGGTTCATTTTGTTCATACACAGATCAGGTTTCTTGGTTCCATCATTAAATTATTTTTGAAGATTACACACTTTTTTCTTTAGGGTTCTTTGCTGCATGTGGATTATTCGCTTGAAGGTTTTTGAAAGCTGGGGAAGGTTATCGCATTAAAAATTGTTTCTGCGTTCTCTCTGAAACAGCAGCTCATCTTTGTTGTCTGTTTATTGGATATTCACATGGCGGTAATGGAAAATGACTTGAAAGCTTTGTGGAATTGTGAGTGTGGTGCAGTTATGTTTTGAGCGTGTTTACATGCATGTTCTTACACCGAAAATGCTTAATCCGACTACTTGCGTCTTTCATTTATCAGTCTAAAGTCATACATCGATCAACACTGGTAGATTTCTGCCCATTACCCCAATTTTGCATGGCAGGTAAACTCCTTTACCAACAATCATACTAGTGGTAATCTTCACGGTTCTATGTCAAAAATGGGGAGTAACTAAAAAAAAAAGAAAAAACGTAAGAAAACCATGTTTGCATGAGGTTTGATACAATTGAGTTAATTTTTGGGAATTATCTGCGTATTGGTGTCCATGTAAACGGGCTGATTGTTCAGAAATTGGCTGCTTGTGGTTATTTATGGGTGTTTGTGAAGTGAATATCTTAAAGGTTTTGTGTGTTGGCCTGCGTGCCATTTTAATATGGTTTGCAAAGTGTTTGTAAATTGCTTGAATATAAATAGTGGTTGACCGATATATCGCTGTGACCAGGCCGATAAATTTCCCCCTTTGGCTGATTTATTTCTTGAGGGCGCCGAGAATCGCCTGCTTGCACGTGAAGCAACTGAGACATGTAAACGACAAGTCACGGTTTGTTTTGTTGCTATGTAGCATCGTGTTACTACAATAATAGACCGCTGTGCAACACAGTGTCATTTAAACATTTCACAATTTGTTTTATTGTCTGTGTTGTCGATGACGTCGACTAAACTTTTCAGCCTAAAATGTACATACTTGACAACTGGCTGTCACTGTCACACACCTGTAATTTAGTTTTAGAGTGGTGGAGTAATCACCAGCCAATACGGGGATATTATAATTGTAATTTGGGGTGGGGGGTGATATGGCCAAAATCTTATATCACAATATGAGTAACTTTATATCTCAATAACGATATACATCATGTTATAGTAATTTTTAGGGGGGAAAAAATAAAAAAAATTGGCATATAAATAACCGTATTGCAATGTCTAGTTTTTGGTAATTCTTGCATATTATATTTTTCTGCTCTGTGTTGGGTTTTTTGTACCTCTATCACAGATGTTGCACCTTTTTTTAATAACAAGCTCCTCTGCATTTTCTTGACATTATTAAGTGCTTATGAAACGCAGAACGCAAGATGAATGAATTTGCTTTTGCTGCCGCTGAATATTTTTTTAAAACCTCTCCTTATTTCTTAAATTCTCACTTGAAGCCCTGCTCATTGATGGATAAGCCCATGCTGTGCACATGGATATTTACATATCGCGATATACACAATACAGCAAATATTCAATTGATTGACACTTTATATCGTCACTACGATATCTTCATATCGCCCAGCCCTAATTGTAGTATACCAATATGAATCAATATGGAATCTGAATCAAATCGAGAGCTTGTGAATCGAATGTGAAAACTGGATCAATAGCCAGCCCTAATATTAATAATTTGTAGCACGACCTCTGATTGGAATCCGTATTTTCAACCATGTGATGCTATTTCGCTTATCCGTGATTAACAAAAGACACGCATTTCTACACTAATATTGGTCACCTCTAATTTCCTGCAGTTTATATAGTTATATGAACTTTTGAGGTAAACAGCGGTATTTGATGTTAAATTGCCATTTCTGCTGCAATAGTGTCACCAATATAATTGCAGAAATAAAATAAATTCTCTTTTGCTCAATGGGTTGGACTGTCAGATAGTACCGCCTCAAACTTGAGCCATTTGTTAAGCCAATGTTGGTGTGTTTGGCTGGCTGGAATGCTCAAATATACTGAGCTATGTTTTGATGGTGCCACTGGGTGTTTTTGTTTTTGTTTTTTTTGCTCCATTTATTGAATCTTGATTTTGAATGAACAGATTTGCTGAAATTCTATCAAGACTTGCAGACTTGAGTGAAATTTTAAGATGACATTTAAAATATAGAATATAAAACAAATGTGTTCTCTCTTTGGCATAAGCCCCGTCTGGCAGTCCGAAGAAGTTGTACTCTGAACCGTCATATCCTGCCAGAGATAGGAGGCAGGGGCGAGGAGCCTACCCCTTGCAGGATGGGACTCAACTGGTGGTGGTGGGGTGGTGGAGGTTGCCGTGTTAGCACACTGAAACAGCAATGTGATAGATTATGAGCAGACTTACAAAGCAATGGCTTACATGTGATTGGCTGGGATTTACCCAGCTAATGGTGCAATGATGCACAGCTGCTAGTCTTCTTGCTAGAACTATGCTGCGCTTACATTTCCTAATGCTAGTAAACACAATGTTATGAATTTGAATCTTCAGTACGTTAATTAAAAAGTTGTGCTGTGGTGCAATATGATGAATAACTCTGATTTGTGAATGGGAGTAATTTACTGAAGCACGTTTCTTTGTGTGGTTGCTATAGGAACACCACCTCCAGCGGGCGATCTCCGCCCAGCAGGTTTATGGAGAGAAGAAGGATAACATGGTGATTCCCGTCCCAGAGGCAGAGAGCAACATCGCCTACTATGACTCGCTCTACCCTGGAGATTTCAAGATGCCAAAGCAGCTCATTCACATACAGTGTGAGTACGCCAATGTTAATTATAGTGAACACAAACTCTTTAAAGGGATAGAAAATAGTTGTCATTTACTCACCATCATGTTGTTCCAAACCTGTATCACTTTCTTCAGTGAAATACAAAAGGAGACATTACAGAGAGTATTAGCTTCAGTTACCATTCACTTTCATTATAACTTTTTTTTTTTCAATCAGTGAAAGTGAATGGTGGTGGGTTAGGAACAACATGAGGGTGAGTAAATGACAATTTTCATTTTGGGTGAACTATCCTGTTAACAAGTATTGAGTTGTTTGAGTGAGGGGAAAAAATGTGTTTGAAGCCATTGTGACATCTGCTCACCAATTCCTGAATAGCAGGTGTTTTAAGTGTTTGTTCTTTTGGAGAGTTGTGGATGGCATTGCTGTGCCATCTGCCTCCCTGTTTGGGTGCTTTTACTTAATTTGGTTGTTAATGTCCATAAAATACTAATTTTGCATATAGGCTAGAAAAAGAATCTATTTTAAAGGATTTTTTTTTTACATTTATGCATTTGGCCGACACTTTTATCCAAAGCGATATCTTACAGAGCACTTATTACAGGGACAATCCCCGACCTTCTGATTACCGGTTATGTGCTTTAGCCCACTATGCCACCACCACAATGTTTCATTGTGACATTATTTTCATTACATACATTTTACCATCCATTTCTCATTACTGCTATGCGAGGAAAAAAAGATATTACTTAAAGTTTTTAGTTGTAATCCCCTGATACTGCCTTTCATTTTCACTTAATTCAGCTCATTTAATTCAGCTCATTTTAATTTAGTATATCATTGTACAACAGCCTCGTTTTACTGTAATACAGTAAAAAAAAAAAAAAAATACTTATTTATAGAAAATATATGAGAATTTGATCTTAAAATAGTATTAATTGTCCTGAAAATGTTACAAAGCAAAAATGTAAATGGTCCAAAATGTAGGCATTTTTTTCCAAATGAAATAAATTTTTTTTCTTAAAGCCGCTTTTTGTATTGTCTTACCAATGATTAACTCTTCTGCTACAGGATGTAATGCATTTTAATAATATGTATGTATTAATATAATATAATTTAAATATTTAAAGATAACTATGTATAATTATTGTTATTTGAGGGGCTTTCTCATCAAATATTTGTATTTGCGATTAATCGGGACACCATGTAATTAATTCGAGTAAAAATTGTAATCGATTGACAGCCCTAATATATATATATATATATATATATATATGTATATATATGTATTAAAGTGTTTGAATTTAGCTTTTAGATATTTAAGTACTGGAATACCTGGAAAATGGGCATGTTTTGTTGAAAAGTGCTTAAATATGCTTGAAATTAACAGGTAATGTTTATTATTATTTTTTACATTTAGCATGTCTGAGCAATGCATTAATTTTCCAAATATTTTCGCGATATCTCCTGCTCACAGCGTACATATTTGAACCGCCCAAGATTGAAAGGGGCTGTCTGACCAAAATTAAAAGCGACCAACCACAGCTAATTTTTTTTCCTGTGTAGCGGTGGGGCGGGTAAACAAATAAAGTCACTTATATATGAATTTGTGCAGATCTGTTTTTTCAGGCATAGTAAATCAGTCATGAATGGCAACCTTATATGAATATTCTTAGGAGTTTTTGTGTTTGCTCATCTGT
This sequence comes from Moxostoma hubbsi, assembly GCA_032164185.1. NCBI lineage: Eukaryota > Metazoa > Chordata > Actinopteri > Cypriniformes > Catostomidae > Moxostoma > Moxostoma hubbsi. The sequence continues at coordinate 1,638,937 of JAVLUX010000039.1, read as the reverse complement.
TCATTTGCTTTAGAAACCAAGCATATGCATGGTTCATTGTGTGAATGCATGTGCACAAACATATTTTTATATTTTTATATATATATATATATATATATATATATATATATATATATATATTTTTTTTTTTTTTTACTATAAAGCTTCCCAAACTTTTCTCTATTCTGACAAAATGTACTTTGAACCAAACTTCCAAACGTTATGATGTAGGTAGTCATGTACAAAAAAAAAAACTTAAGAGCATGGTAAAATATATCCGTCTTAAATTAATTTTGATATTCATGAGTGGGCACATTGTAAAGTGGGCAAACGATTATATAATATAGACAATGCCATTCTAAAATTACCTTTAGAAAGGCAAGACTTGATTTAAGTTTATTACTATCGATTTTTCTCTTCCTTGGACATCATTTATAGATTTAATATGACAATAAAATAATCTAACAAATATTGTCTGTAGTGATGAATCACACTGTTGCTATTTGGCTTTGTAAGGCAGCGTTTTATGTTACTGCCAAACAACAAACACATTTGGCCTGTAATATCTTCATTAATATTTTAATGTCAGATGGCAAAAGCTTTGAAGAAGGTAACGGTGTGGGAGAAATGTATTAAAGTAACGCCATGGAAAGTAATACTTAAAAAAAGTTCAGCTCTATTTTACATTGAGTGGAAAGTTTTCTTATTATACATTTTAAAAACTATAGTCCGATTAATCGGCTATCGGTTTGTTTTCCCACATTGCTTGGTGTCGGCAAAACCCACTATCGGTGGACCTCTATTATACACGGACCTATACAACTTGCATATGCGACCAGATTGTTACACTAGTTCACAACGGGAGTGCTTGTATTGTTATTTCATATTTTTTTTTAAATCATTTTCTCATACTTGGCAATCTATATCACCTGAAGCGGTTCGGAGCGCATCTGGGCTGTAATGGCACTTTTCCACTGCAGTTTAGTGCCGCCTCAACATGGGTGGGATTATAGGCTGATCGTCATAGTTGCGCCACAGCAGCATCTTAAACGCGACAATACAATAAACTATAACATGACCGCTAGCTGTTAGCTACTAGCTCGTTTTGCTGTATAAATCAGTTGTGTAACTGATCAAACATATCAAACTTTTTTGCAAGAGAACATTAAGTGTACATTGCCAATGCGTTATTAAACACTACACATACAGATATAAAACATATTGAAGGCTGAAGCTGAATTTGCTGAAGTCTAAAATCTCAAAACTTTTAAAAGAGTTAGTTCACTTAAAAATGTAAATTCTCTCATTATTTACTCATCTTCATGATATCCCAGGTGTGTATGACTTTCTCTCTTCACCAGAACATATTTGAAGAAAAATGGGAAAATATCTCGGCTCAGTGGGTCCTTAAAATGCAACTGAATGGACATTTCTCTTTTGAAACTCCAAAAATCACACACAGTCAGTATAAACATCATCCATACGACACCAGCTGTTAAATGAATGTCTTCTAAAGCAACATGATTGCTTTTGGTGTGAAAAAGATAAATATTTAAGTACTTTCAACTCTAAAGCATGCTTCAGTTCTGCAGCAGTATGCGCTTGTGACATAATCGCATTGGCATTTGAAACGCGCGAGAACTTTGGCAAGTGCGTCACAAGTGCGTTGTAGCCTGCAAGGAACAACTCAACACTTTTCTCCCATTGTTTCAGGAAGTACAAAAAAACAAAAGTGCATTATGTACATTTCTTTTAACATGTTAACCAAATTATTAATCGCAGAAATGTACAGGTTAAATATCCCAGCCCTAAAATAAAATGTATTTTGAATATGCCGTGAAATCAAATATGGAGTTTTGTGGATTTTAGTCCATGTCTTTTAGCTTTAAAGCCATTTATGTTCTTGTGTTCTCCTGAAAGTTGACAAAAATTAGCTTTTAGCAGAGAAAAACACAATGTTTACATGGTTGCTCTTCTGGGACAATGCTGCAAAAATATTAATGACCCATCCTGTCTGCAGGGGCGTATACACATTTTTTTCTCTAGAATAAAACCACGTCAACCACCGTTATTTGTGTGACAATTAATTGTCAGCCAGAATTCAGTAACATTGACAGCCCTTGCCTTGGAAGAACCCTGGTCATACTCACACCGTATGTTTGTTAGACTTCTAAGAAACCACATAGTTGGAACTCGGGTTTTTAATATGTATGGTTTCTCAGTGTGGTGTAGTCAATATTTAACTGGGATCACTGGGAATGTTATGGGTGTGTTTCCTCTGGCCTGACTGTGTGTGTTTTAGGGGGAGAGAGAATGACTGTATGAGTTTAAGTGAGTCTGGTGGCCCCTGGGGTGTGTGATATAGAAGCTGCAGTTGTCATGCTGTCACAGAGCATTTGAGCACGCTCCCGCACACACCAGACAGACGAGAGGGGAGGGGAAGGTTAAGACGAGGCACTGGGAACTAAATGGGAACAGGGAATTGAAATGGGCAAGTGTGTTTGGAGAACTATACAGATGTCTTGGGATCTCTCTCTGGGCGTCTGCTCGCAATGCGTTTTAATGTCTGAAACAAGGTTTTGAGGTGTTTAAAACATTGTTCTGAAGTTATTTCAGATAAAATTTCCTTAAACTCTTTCCAGAACTTTTTATCATGCTTTTGTCTTTTTAAAAGTTTAAAATCACTTTAAAAATATCATGCAATAATACTCTGTCATAGAGAAGATCCCCACAAAATCCAAACGCAAGTGGTCACTGGAGACACATTTGAGAAGCATGTTAACTTAAGACTAGTTGTAAACAACGACGTGTGTCGTCGGACAGCTTGTGATTGGATCGACTTAAAGCCTGGTGTAAACGGGGTCTAAAGCCCAAAGTATAGGCCTACTTCTGTCTTGACATGAATGCTTAGGGTTTGTGTATGTCCATAAGCTCAGAAAGGTCCGGCTGTGGCGCAGTGAGTGTCGGAGAATCGAGGAGTGAAATCGCTCTCCTAATGGAATTTATTTATTTATCTTTATTTTCCTGCTGTTGTGCTTTTGATAGGTTTTCTGGTAGGGATGTTGAAGCTTGTATTGGTTGCTGTGCTTTTAACGTTGCTCATATTTATCGATTGTGGTTCGTTGTTTTTTTTTGTTTTTGTTTTTTCTCTAGTGAAGCTACTTTAAGTTGTCTACGAATATTCATGACTTCTGAGTATTTTATAACATTGCTACAGTTTCGAGGTTCCCTAAGTATGTCCCTTAGTGTGTGCGTTAAAAATAAATGTATTCAGTTGAACTCCTATCAGCCATTTCATACTTTTCACCTCTTAAATTGATGTGTTGTACAATACAAACATTGTGTTGTGGAAAAAACACTGTGCTGTTGATCTTCCTCAAAATAAGTAATATCTTGGTTATATATGTTTAAACTAATAACATAACAACATGAAAATAGCACAATCACAACCACCCTACAATGTTAAATGTCCACCCACTCCTCTTTCTTATATTTCTATTAATCAAAAACAGTCTCAAAATGAACCGTTTTCATTTCTGATCTAACGTGACATGTTAGAGCAGGCCACGCCCACGACTGGTGACTGACTCCACCCTATTATCACAGATCCTCCCCTGAGTGATGTACACACAGTCCGCCATTTTTTTTCCACGCTGGAGCAGATACAGTGAGAAGAATAATGTCTGTTTCTTAACCGTCATAAGTGTTCTGTTGTTGCTGTAAAAGTGATCATAAGTGTCTTCATGTACTCCCGGCATCAGAGCCGCTAAAGACGCAGTGGACAAGTTTTGTTATCGAAGGAAATGTGCCCCAAAACAAACAAACAAAAAGTAATTTGTTTGCGCAGATAGTTTTAGTCCGGACTGCTTTGTGAATGAGTGTCGATATAAAATGGGATTTTCAAAAACAATTTGATTCTCAAGCATGGATCAGTACCAGCTGTTCGTGTTCCAGCTCT